>JAGQAX010000006.1:26668740-27868740 GCA_019142605.1 Cephalopholis sonnerati
CTTGTTTATTAGTTAGTTCTGCCAAGTATTAGCGTGTTTGATTGTTGTAGTGACATTGGTTCATAACAGACTGAAGTGTGTGTGTGTATTAGCACTATGTAGAAGTCCTAACAAAGAGCCACTCAGCAGGTCTGAGTCTGCAGAGTCACGCTGCCAGCCACGACCTCAGCTCCGAGACACTCAGATAAGAGCTGATGGTTTGTCTTGTCTGTTTATTCAGCGAGGACAGAGAGAAAACACTGCTGGATACAACAAAACAGAGCATCAATACCAAGAAGGTCAACAGCACAAGAAGCCTGGTGCACAAATTGAACAATATTTCATCAAAGTAGCTGACATTTAGTGGTGAAGTTGTATTAGATATTGTTTTCATCAGGGCCGGGGGACTAGTTTTCTCAGAGTGTTGATGCTGAACTGAGCTGCACAGAAGCAGCTGTGAGACTCGGAGGTCACAGGTCAACTGGCTCAGTAATTTCACCGGTTAACATAATGTAATGTGTCCTCTGCATTCATGGTAGGGGTGGGGATCGGGATCGCCAGAGGACCCACGATATGATATTATCATGATGCTTAGGTCATGATACGATATTATTGCAATATTGCAATATGCTGAGTGTTGCGATATATTGTGATTTATCCAGTGTTTTTAGCATTTAACAAAAGCCTTTGTTTGCAACAACACTGTATGGCCACAGATCTTTGCACATGAAGTAGGTGATTGACTGTGTTATTTCCTCAGCTCTCTCAGAGTTGAATGGTAGTTTTGTCAAGCTAAGTGTGTTTCAGTGTTGGTTAATTTTTTGGTGGAGAAGGTTTAGTCTTAGCTTGGCCATCAGCCATTACCTCTGGATGGTGGATTGTGAGGTGAGTCCTCATGTTTGTAGTATTCCCAGAGTATTTTATTCTTGTATGACACTGCTTGCAAATCACGTGTCATATACAAGTCCTTCTTTCCTTCTATGTTAAGAAATCCAAAATAAGTCTAGACATTGGATTTAAACACCAACAGAGCATTTCTAATTTGTTTCTCCGGTCCCTCCATCTTTGTTTTAATGAACATCCTGCCAGATGCAGCTGACTGAGACCTCTGCTGACCTCACCAGGAAAAAAGACATCAGCACCATCTAGTGGTCTGAAAAAGCAATCGATTTTATTATTCTAGTACCAAAAGTTGTATTAAAATGCGTATTTGCAAAAATAAATATATATATAATAAAAGATAGACACTTGGCATTTGTATATTGATATAATATTGCGACGCAAAATATCGCGATACTATGCTGCATCCATTTTTTTCCCCCTACCCGTAATTCAGAGATTTGAATTTTGGGTCAGATAACTCAAAAATAATGCTGATAATACTGTCGTACTCCTCTAAATCAAAATACATTTTGTAACATAATTCAGTCTGAAGTGTATAAAGTCCTTTTTGATGCCTTTAAACTGCAGATTTAATTTTAAGCTCTCATATTTTAATCAATTTTCACACCTCAGATCAGGGATCAGTTTGCTAGTGTCTCAGTGTATTTGACATTGATTGGCTTCTTTCTTTTTGATCACTCGAATATCTCTAACTTTTTAGACTACGGACACAACAGCAGCATAAACCTAGCTCAGTAAAGAGGAGTGCCGCTGAGGTATTTTCAAACACAACTAAGATGGCTGCAGCTGATGTGGAACATCCAGCTGAAGTACTGTTTTCAAACTCTGATGCAAAATGGTGTAGCATGAATGTGTCTGTGAACAAGTGTTGCCATACACTTGTTCACAGATATATTCCTGACGTCACAACATCACAGCTCATCTCTGCATGTTGTAGTCTGTTTACATTTGTCTGTTGCCCAGCGCTACTTAACGTTTTGTTGCTCTGGCAGTTTGGTCTACGGTCACTGATAAATCCCCTCGCAAACTTAAAATGAACCGAGAGGCAGAGGTGGGGGACTCGAGTCACATGACTTGACTTGAGTCGGATTCAAGCCGCAAATTTGAGGACTGCTTGACTAACATTGATAAAAGACCGACTAACTTTGACTTGGTATTCATGACTTGAGACTTGACTTAGACTTCAGACAGATGACTCGAAAAGACTTGACTCCTTTATTAAATATTTACATTTTTCTAGATATTGAGATGTTTTGTTTTTGAAACATGTTTTAGTGATTTCTAGTGCAATGTGCGCAAACCTGGCAACCTAACTGGACATGGCAGATCAGCAGAGGCCAGTGCACAAGGCAGCTATCATTGAGTGGGCTCATCCAAAAATAATATTTGGATTCAAGGATTATGTTTTCGATGACAGCAGTAAAAGAGAACAGTGGTATGCAAGATCTGCAGCTCAGAAATCAGTGACCACCACAACATCCAACTTCATCCATCACTGCAAAGCCATAAAGAAACATACCTGAATGTGTCTCTTTAGCTTTAACTTATTACCCTAATGGATCATCAGAATATTTGACTTTACCTGAACAATGACTTTATTTGTCTTGACTTACAGCAGGGACTAGACTTTGATTGCTTGATTCTCACAGTACAGTAGTTAGTACAGTAGCAGTACTAACTTGCTTGAGACTTGAGACTTGCACATGTGTGACTCACCACCACCTTTGCTGAGAGGTTCCACACTTAATGGCATTTGAAAATTGGTTTGGTGATGCCTCACAAGTCACACACATGTGTTTCATGTTGATATTTCAGTTCCTGCACATGTGCAAAAATATTGGTGTTCCTGTGTAGGAATAAGACTGGAGAACACACATCAAGGCATTTGTCGATCGCTGTGAGGAAATGAAGCATAAAATTCATGCCCTCAATTTGAAATGCGGAGTCAAACTGCACACACAGAGGTCAGAGGTCAGGGTCAGCAAGTAGAGGCTTTACATCCTGTTACCACGGCAACCAGAGGCCTGTTTGTCTGTTGGGTGAACACACACACAGCAGAGGGACACATGGTCATGCATACACACATGCTAAATCGATTAATCAAGCACATACAAACACACACACACACACACACACACACACACACACACACACACACACACACACACACAGAAACACCACACGAATGGCTGCAAGGTCAGACACAGGCAGGCTGTGCTGGTTTCTAGAAAACACAGCCGTCATTGATTTTGTGTCAGGCTGTAAACACAGAGGTGTTGTCGAGGTGTTGTTGTGGTTATTATCACATCTTCTGACTCACCGCTGCACGTTGTAAAACACCACACTGCTGACTGCCTGAACCTGCGTAATATAGAAATAATACCCAATCAAAGCTGTTATAGAGTGTGAGTACACAAGGTTATAGTACCTATGAACTAGAGCCAAGTATTGATGGCAGCTCCAGAGTGGCTGTAACGCCAGTTAAGAGCTCTATTAAGGCCTTTTTTACACCGACATCTGAAAGCTGTTTAAAGCTTTTCACAGACCCCTGGTGCTATTGTGACGAGAACAGAACTAAAGATCACTCGTGTAAACTGGAGTTTTAAGTAATAACTGCAGTGCTTGAGTGAAAGGTCCAGTGTGTAGGATTTAGGGGGATAAATTGGCAGAAATGGAATATAATACAATAGGTATGTTTTCTTAAGTGTATAATTGTTTTTTTGTTACCTTAGATGAGCCATTTATATGTACATAGGGGGCGAGTCCTTGTTTACGGAGTCTGTCGTGTTGCACAGCCATGTTTCTAGACAAACCAAACATTGGCTCAAGATAGGGCCATTCACGTTTTCGCGATGCCCACCTCAGTTAGAAGCCCCTCTGTGAAGAGCGCAACAGAAAAACACTGATTTTTTTCATCTTCCACCTCCATCTTTTTTTTTTTTTATGTGAAACTGCTTTATTCTATGTTTTTACCGGTTTGGTGAGCACACATTAGCAGGTGCTAGGCTAGCAGCCCTGTCTTAGACATGCTGAACAGCATCAGAAAAACACTGATTTGTAACATGAAACTACTTTATTCAGTGTTTTTACCTGTTTAAATCATTAAGACCATTCGTTTTGGAGAGGAGGAGACTGCTACGGATAATTTGGTTCATGGTACACCTTAATGTCTAGATCACAAATTAGGTGAGCACCTATTAAGTTGTCAGAGAAAAGAAGGTGAGCACATATTAGCAGGTGCTTGGCTAGCTGCCACTAAGTCCTCCTAAATCTTACACACTGTTCCTTTAAATGTTAGTGAACATAAAATAAAAACTGTTTCTAGCTGCAAAAAGTCAAGAGGTAGAAGAAGAAGAGGAAGGTAATTTGATAATACTGCAAAGTAAACATACATGCAAACCTTGCATCATGATAAACTGGTGAACAGAGAAAATGCTGGTTTATACAATGCTGCAGGTGTTGTCTTGTTGTGTTTTCCTCTTCTTTATCGGTTGGTTTTGCATCACATTCAGCTGGTCAGTGAAAGCCCTGGTCAGTGACCATCTACAGTGTTGCAGAGCTGTATCTGTGCAGCCTGGAGCTTTACAGAGCACATATTCTGCCTCTGATATGTGGATGGCAGCAGGGGATCTGCATGCGGTAAAGCTGCAGCTTTCAGGCTTATTTGCAGAGCTCAGAGATAAGATGGAGGAGGAGATGGTGAAGTTCAGTGAGATAAAAAATGAAGCATAATAAACAGAGCAATACAGAGAGCATTGTGGAGCTGACAAGTGCAAAGATGCCAAACATTTTTACGCCATGAAATAATATTTATGGAATATATTTATTTTTTAGTACGTGCTTCGATTTTATGGGTTTTAGTATTGACACCCCCTAACCATGGCCCTGCTTGGGTCACGTGTTGTGCTGTTAAATATAGCTTTAAGAAATAATTTACAACAGTAAAGCAGATAAATAGAGTTATAAAATGGAGGTAGTATTGCTGAAATATTAAGACTAATAGAAGATACATTGTTGTTTGTTTCTAGAACATGTATGTTCTCATATCGGTCCATCATATCTGGCAGGTTTACGCAGGGTTATGGGTCCTCTCTCTTGCCAGTTAACTATAAATTTAATACTGATTAAAAGTAATTTTACTGTCACAACCTTCATCTGTAGTGTAGTGTTATTTGGGGGCAGGGGCGTTGAGTGTAGTGATGTAGTGATGTCAGTTTGGTATGGTTAGGTCAGGGCTATGGAATATTACCCTTCTTACCCTTAGGTGTACAGGTTATACACTTCTTTTTAAAATACAAAAATGTACAATTATTTGTTATCATATTGGTTATCGGCCATGAGATGCAGGTGTAATCAGTTATCGGTATCAGCTGAAAAAATCTGTATTGGTGCATCCCTACCAGCTAGAGAGCAAATAATCACATTTCCCAGAATCTCCAAACTATTCCTTTAACACCAGCTGTGATTGAGAGCGCCTAAAATGAGAAGTGAGAATAGATTTCTTCATAATGGATAAAAAGTTGAAATGTCTGAGTGGTATTAATAGCCTACAAATGCAAACTTTACTTTTTTTCTCCTGGAAAAAAACGACAGAGAAAGCCCAAGCATTCACAATGCCAGGATCACTGTGTTTTGTTTAAACATTTTATTGCAACAACATCCATTTTTACAATTAATGGAGTTGCGTGTGTTTAAAATATGTTCAAGTAAACACATTAAGAAGACGACATATGGTGTTAATGAGCTCAGGTGCAGGGCTGTGGCGTTTGTCAGACAATAAAAAGGTCAGGACCACTGAGCCACACAGTGAAGGTAAATAAATGTCAAGAAGGCTGTAGAGGAACTGACATTACTGCACATAAATCATCCAAACAACAGTGTAAACACAGCAGGACTCAGAGCCAGTTTCTCTTCTCTGACAGGTAACAGCTGTCATTTGTTTGCGCCTGCTGATTGGAGCTTTTTTCCTCTGCTATCTCCTCCCATACATGGTATCTATGCAGAGGCAGAGAGGCAAACACAAATGCCAGTCATCAATATTTTAAACCACAGACTTGGCATTAAAACCCGCAAAAAAAGGTGTGTGTGTTTCTTTGTCTGTGTTTGTGTGTGCGTTTGAGTGTCTTCTGGGCTTTGTGTGTGTCTTGTGTAGTCGGGAGGACAGGTGATTCAAGGGAAGCCTAAGCATGTACGCTCTGATGCATGGACACATGAATAAATAAATCAGGTGTGTGAAACACAGAGTGTAGAAACAGGAGCTTTTCCGAAACTGAGGGAGCAAATGGACGGATGCTGGGATAAATAAGTAAACAGTGTAGATGTACTTAAGACGAACAGTGGTGCAGAGACGTCATGACGAAAGCTCTCAGGAAAGCTGTTGAATATTTAAAGTATCTGGGATTTCCATCGATTACAAAGCAACCCTCCTCCTGGGACGCCTGAAAAGTTTTTTAGTAGCTGCTGTGGGGTTTAAAATACAACACACACATCCACACACGCAGAATTATTTTGCAGATCGTGTCCATGTGGATGTTTTTTATTGGATTTTATGGCCTTTTAATTGTATTTCACATTGTTGGTGATAAAATAAAGAACAGGAAAACATGAATTTGTTGAATCTGCTTCTTTAATTTGTCTGTATTGTTGTTGCTAAGTGCTTACCACTTACTTCCCAGGGATCACATGTCACCCAAAATATGTGGGCGGGACTGTGACCTCTTCTTCCTCTTTTGATACAGTTAGTTTTCTTTGTTCAGCCTTCAGTTACAGTCACTGCTCCTACTGAGGACCCTCTTCTGCTTCCATTTACTCCAAACAAACCTCTTTTATTATATATAAGTTATTGCACTTTCGTGTCTGTCTATGTAGCTATCTATCTAAAATGAATCAATACCTGTGCAGAAACAAAGATCAAACAAACAAAGAGGAAAACAGTGAATGGTGAAGCTTTCATGAGCACAGGATTGAACACTGTAGTAAAAAAATGGTATGGTTTTAATTATCTAACAACTGTTTTTGTATTTCTTCTCCTCTGCCTCTTTCCTCTCCATCTCCGTGATGCATCATGGGACATGCTCATCTCTCAGCTCTCCCAGGTGCGTAAAAATACACACACATACACACTCCACCCCACAATCAAAAAGCAACACAAAGACAACCATCTTCTTTTGTCTGAGCAACTGCGGTGTTGGTAGTCGTACGTCTCAGCGTTGCACGGACTATCACGCTCAATAATTCATCTGGAGTCTGATCAAAGTTGACTTCAGAGCAAATTTAGCTTCAAAGCACAGCTGGCATTTGCTACAAAACAGTAAAAGCTTTGTTAACGACGGCAACAGCAACATAAAATTTAATCTGCTCATTTCATCCAAGATGCACAAAATATGGCAACGTGCAGCAAAGTTCATTTGAATTTATTTCATCAACGCTGACGAGATCCAGACTGAACACCTCCCCTGAGAACAGACTGCACAGAATTGTCCTTTAAATGAGAAAATTCTTTGAACTCTGCCTAATTAGTCATGGTCACGGGCTTGTGCTCTAGTGTCAGCCTGTTTCCACTCAGCCTGTTAGCGAACAACATACGGAAAAACTGCTGTAAATTTGTAATACCATTTATGACTTAAACATGATCCATAGCATAAATAATTCAGAGATACGCACAGTCGATCTGTTGGCTTTGGGGTCAGGACTGGAGTTATCTCAGCTTTGATTTTTCCCGTTTTCGAGCTCCTTCCTCTGGACACGGTGCTCATCCATGAGTCGGCTGTGTTTTATTCCATATCCATCCATAGGGTCAGACAGAGAGCTGCTCAGCTATAGATAATAAACCATCGTCCTCGGGGGAATACACTCAAGCTCGCTCAAATTAATAATACAAGATTTTTCTCCAATAAGTGCAGGGTTTTAATGCTGCATTGGGGCACTTGGTCGTTTACGGGTTCAGGTTTAGGTTACCACGCAGAGAGAAGACGAAAGATGGTGACGGGGTGAAGAAATGTGCACAAGCTAATTCATCTGCGCGCTTTTAAAAAAGAGACTTTCTGTCAGTGTTTTCTGTCAGTGTCATAGCCCACAGCCTCAAACTGAGGAAAATGGTTCACAAAACTGTGTGAAAGGAAGCTTGAACCCATTTCTGGGCAGCAGGGAAGGAAAATATCAAAGCAGATTGGTCAGACTTGACTGTGCCAGGCTGGAGTCAAGCCATCTGCATGCTGTAATGTCATATTCAAAGTCTCCGTTTGACATGAGAGGACGATAAATGGCTCTTCTCATTTTACCTGTATTTTATACTGTGCGTTACTTTTAATGAGGTAAGAAAAAAGAAAGCAAAGGCAAAGACTGCTGACTTTAATGTTGCAAGCAGAGCTGTTTACTTCACTCATAAATCACCTTTTGACTTCATCTGTTCCAAAACAACTTCATGTCCAGCTGTAGTAACCGGGCTGCAAACAAGGAACGAGTTGAACTTTATTGTGGGACGGTTACAGATCCATTCAGTGATCAAACTAAAGGTCACTGGTGCAGTATGTGATATCATACTGTGAGACACAAACTGTATAGTTTGTAGCCCTCTACATCAAAACACTGATTCTAACTTTCAAGCTAACTTTTTTCATGAAGCTTCTGGTTCTACTGGCATCTAAACAAACAAAAAAGAAACCAGTCACATGGATCGCTGATCCGTAAATTAGTTCCCAGCAAAACAAATGATAAAAACAATATGATATTCATGTTTCTGTATATCACTGTATTATTTTATTACATGCATCATAAAGTTAATGTATTGTTAAAATTAGCTCAGTCAAAACTACAGTATCTAGATGCTTGACTCATTGTCTCATGGTTTCATCAAAATGCAACCTGACAAAAAAAAGGCATGAATGAAAATTAAACATCATCTTGTTAAATCTGAATTAACTGAAACAAGATTATCTTAAGGTAATACAATGCAGCTATAAAAGATTCAGTGTACAACAGGATGAAGACCATGTGATGTGAATTAAAGCTACAGAACAGCCACTTAACTGACATTTAAGCCCCATTTCTACCAAACACTTTCGGTATGGTACCTTTGGAACCTAAAGTAACCCTTCAGACATGGTACCTAGACTCTAGCATTTCCACTGCAAACAGTCCTCTTAAATGTGGCCGGGGTTGTTGTCACTCACTGTGCCGTCCAGTACTCACTGTATTTCCTTATTACCAGTGACACAGATGGAAGTTTGCACCTCATTTATCATCCAGAGAACAAGACTGCGTGCCGACATTTTTAGAACAAAATAATTTCTCCATGGGATATTTAAAAATAGCGGGTTTGTGCATTTAGTCCTTCTAAGGCAAGCTCAGGGGTTTAGTGTTGTCGTAGCCCACAGGAACGAGGATCCACGGCGCTTTTTTTTTCCCTCCATGTGAGGTTTGGGATATATGCAGTTCACATGACCCAACCAAAATTCATATATGTAAACGCTTGAAGATCCAGTCATTACTAAAAGTGTGTGTCATGTGAAAACTTAAGTGATGGTCAATGTTGTTTAAGTAAAATTTAAGGTGTGCTGATTGATTCATGTCGTCAACTTAATGAGTAATGTTACAAGTTAACATCCCACCATAAAAGTCGCTAGTTGTCGGCCCAGTGAAGTTATTTTTTTTCCGACAACAGCTGCTGCAAGACGCAGCAAAACATCCTTTCATTTTATATTTACAGTCCACTAATATATGTAACTCTCCACGGTATGAACAGTGGTTACATGAGCTTTAAAACCAGCCACTACTCAGCCCTGAGCAGAGTGACTGTCCGCTATTGACCAATCAACAGACTGCAGTGTTCACAGCTCCACCTTTTAGTACCGGATCTGTGTGCTGGGTACCCCAACAGAGGGGGGACCAACAATGGGGATGGTACAGAACAGTTCCATTGGTACCATCCACAACTTTTCACAGTGGAAACAGAAGTGTACCAAACTGAACTGTATCGTAATGCTCGGTGGAAACGGGGCTTTTGGTGAGATTGTTTGGAGATGATCTTTGAAGGTCTTTCATTACATTATCTTTTTTCTTTAAAAAAAATGGACAATGACATGACCAAATTGTAACTGAAACTAATAGATTATAATCAAAACATTAAGACTGATAATGTGGGTCAGGTGCTAAAATAAACCTATAATTACACTAGTATTTTGGTCCTGAGTGAAACCTGCAGTGCTGTGAGCCTATTGCCAGATGTGCAGTAACATCACAGCAGACACACACATTACAGCAGGATTACCAGCATGTGCATGTTTCTTACAGACACCAGATGAACGCTTGCAGCGAGGAACTGTACTTCAGTCATTTCCTGTTGAATCAGTGTCCAATCAGATCTCTGAGGCTGCATGAAGAGAAGGCAGCTGGGCTCCACACATGGCTGCTCGCTCTGCATGGAGCCTGTTTACAGGAGCCCAGATGGGACACATCAGGCTCTGACAGGTTGAGCTCTGTCCTGTCTCTCTGCGGTGTCTCGCCTGTTTTGTTTTGATGACAGGTCTGGATATAGAGACAGTAATAGACCTGTCACCAGCTCAGGCCTGAACCTCTGAGCCAAAATCTAATTAATTGTACTTAATCTTGTATCAGTAGTCAATCAATAATTTCTGTTTAAGGGTATGTCGGCGTATTGGAACATTTAATTATATTTAGACAGCGGTGGAAGAAGAACTCAAATCTTGTACTTCAAGGTTCAGTGTGTAGGATTTAGGGGCATCGATTGGAAGACATGGTATATAATACTCATAATATGTTTTCTTTAGTGTATAATCACCCGAAAATAATTGTTGTGTTTTTGTTACCTTAGAATGAGCCATTTATATTTAGGGAGTGGGTCCTCTGCTGCGCAGTCCGCCTTGTTGTTTGTACAGTAGCCCAGAGCGGCCAAATCAAACACTGGCTCTAGATAGGATTTTCGCGTCAACCACAGTAGTTCTCCTACATGCTGGGCACACGGAGAAGTTTCAGTTCTGCAACCTCACCACTAGATGCCACTAAATCCTACACACTGGACCTTTAAGTAAAAGTAACGATACCACAGTGCAGGAATAATCTGTTACAAGTAAAGTCCTGTGTTCAAAATGGTACTTAAGTAAAAGTACAAAAGTATTATTATCATCAAAACACACTTAAAGTACCCAAAGTAAAAGTACTCATTATGCAGAAAGACCCATTTCATTTAATGTTGCGGGGCTAATTTCAATTTATTTATATATTATATGTACATAGTACTTAATACACTGCTGGTTTGTTTGTGAATTTCTCCCTGAGGATAAGAATTAATAATGTGTTGTTCAAATTTGGTAATCTTATAGATTAGCAGAGCATAGAAAGACTCAAGTATCATCTCAGAATTGTACTTAAGTACAGTAGTAAATGTACTTAGTTACTGTCCATAGCTGTATTTAGATCACCCATTCTGAATAAAATAATATAGTGCTGACAAAAAGTACCACTTGTACCCTGTTAAGTGCTCTTGTTCACTAAATGATGGTCTCTTTCTGTTAGACGACTCTGGGCTGCTGTTGGGAAACTGCAGGGTAGTTAATTTGGATTTACACAATAATCCCAAACAACTACAAGAAACATATATTTTCTTCTCTTGTTTTTAACACTTATAAAGGTGCTAGTACAGAATGAAACTAATGCTGCGCTAACAGGGCTGCTATTGATTTTATTTCAACTTTAAAACAAAGCTCATTGTGTTCTCATCCCATTTGTTTCAGCAGTTGTCGGAGGACCGTCATTCTCCGCCGCTGCTCACAGTCAACGGGCCGGGCGAGGAAAAGCTGTTTCGCAGCAAGAGCGCCGAAGTGCAGCTGACGGCTGAGAAGGAGAGGGTCAAAAAGATGTTGTCTGAAGGGTAATGACAATGTTTTACTTTACTTCAGAAGACAGTTTATACCTCATACCTCTGTACACAGGCTTATTGTCTGGAGATACCAAACTTCATGTCCTTGATTGCTTTATGACGAGCCATGACATTAGGGCAGTATTGTCAACAGTTTTCACACATCTTCACTGGTATCTTCGAGAAACACCTGACACCTGGTGGGTAGGTCTGTTGGTCCTTTATGTACTGTAGGAACGGGTTCAATGTGCTGGAGAACTTCGAGAGATTACAGGACAATGCATATCTCTTCATGGAGGACAGCTATCAGTTCTCTCAACCAGGTTTCAAACTCGGAAGATGAGTTTTATGTATCTCTTGGAAATTAACATGCCATAAACCAAGCCTGTGTGGGGGTTATGGTCTGGCTTTTTCAGTGTTGTGGAATGTTTCGAGCAGAGCTGTTACTGGGTCAGGATTTAAAGGTAACCTTTAAGGCATTAGAATACTGTTAAAGAAAATGCACCAAAAATGATGTTAATTAGGATAAGTCCGTAAGTGGTGAGCTAGTGTACTCTCAGCAACTTTGCACTTGTTGCATAAAGGTGATAGATCAGGAGAAATTTGATGCAGTCTAGCCTTAGAGTCATGCAGCCCATGTGTAACTTGAATTTAATTAGTTGTAGCCAGGAGTTAACTGAACAAGGTTTTATTCTCTTTTGTGCTTTGTTCCAAATGTCATCATCAGTTTCAGTGTTTAGGTCTTCTTCACAGGTTTGTTTTATTTTAGACGTGGCTTCTCCTAATTTGTTTGAAAAGATTTGCACAAAAAACGCAATAAGGTTTTTGGGTTCTGGGGGGCCCAGCATAAGTCTGAATATTGGATTGTCTTCAGGTGGGATTTCAAAGGACAGAATGTTTTGTTAAGCATCATTTCTAAAGAATCTAGTTTTGGATGGTGAGAGTTTTGATTATAGTTGATCAAACGATGCAGAATGTCTGTTTGTGTAGAGATCTTTTATAATGACTATTCCTTTTTGGTCCATTCTCTAAATGCAACATCTGAAAAAGATGAAGAGAATGCATGGTAGTGCCAAATTGGAGCGTGTATTGATGTTTTTGGAAGCTCACAGAATTTCCTAATTTGGTGCCAGATTGTCTGAGCGTTTGACAGTGTAAAGTGGTTCTCTTTGAAAGTGGCAGGAGGTGTAGGTAATGAAAAAAGAAGCGCAAGGAGAGAAGTCTTAAAGGCAAATATTTATTTTTTTAACAGGCAGCCACTGAGGAAAGGTCAGATCTTTCTCCTGGTTCATGTGCATACTGCCAGTATATCAGGACTCTGATGGTAAAAACATGGTCACCCCAGGCCAACATATTCCCTGGGTATCTGAAGGTGGTCTTTTAAGGTTCTGTGCGCTTTATATCCCCAAATGAATGGCAAGTCAATTGACTTAAAGTAAGATTTGGGGATGAAAATAGAGATATTTTAGAATAAATACAAGAATCCCAGCAGGGAAACCATCTTAACAGCATTCACACGTCTGATCAGAGACAGAGGCAGCGTTCTCCATTTCTCTATATTCTCTGTTAACTTGTTCAACCTTTCAGAGAAGTCAATTTTAAAAAAGAGTCCTGGGATATTTGGATAATTTAATTTAATGCCCAAACACTCCATACATCTGAAGTTATTCTGAATTGAGTGGTGGGACAGATTGTGAGGCTCAATGGCCAAGGCAAAGAGAAGCAGCAAAAGGGTTCAGCCCTGCCGTGTTCCCCTCTGTCAGGGAAGAGGGGGGCGATTTATCCTGATTTCTAAGGATGGAGGCAGTGGGATTAGAAAATACCAAGTGCACCCAGTAAATGAAAGAAGCACCGAGACCAAACTCCTCAGAACTCTGAGTAAATACCTCCACTCAACCTGATCGAAAGCCTTTTCAGCATCAAGGCACAAAATGGCTTGTCTTGATTATTCATCAAACTTGTGATGCTGACATTTTTTCTGAGATTAAGAAGAGAGAATCTGTCATTGATAAACCTGGTCTGATCTGTATGAATATTAGATTGTGTGCATTTATTTAATCTGCTTGCCATAATTTTAGTAAAAATCGCACAGTCCAAATTTAAAACAGAAATTGGCTGATATGAAGAAGGGCTAGTTTAATCTCTGTCCTGTTTTTAAAATGCTACTTAAGTGAAAGTACAAAAGTATTATTAGCAAAATATACGTAAAGATATATTTAGCAGGATGTTCTCAAAAACAATATATGCACTCATATAGTAATCCCTCTCAGTCATCGCTTAGACCGACTAAAAGTGTGTGGTGGTGCTGTTATTTTCCCATTTTATTTTTATTTTCTGTGTTCTGGATGATTGCATGCCTGTTCCCCTACAGTGCTCAGGTGAGACTGGGGCTTTATTTAAGTTAGCAACCAGGTACCAGTCCATAAGCAGCAGGCATCCAAGAGACACTGCGCAAAAAAACGGCAAATATAAAGACGAATTGCCAAATCAGAGTGAATCTGGGGTTGATTTTTACTTTCTCTTTTTCTGTGGAGCATGTTCATAAACAGTAACCAACAATCCTGCATAGTGTACCTTTAAATGATCAAAATTAGAAGTGCTTATAATGCACAATGGCTCCTCTCAAAGTGTAATATCATTATAGAACATTAAATATTATTCTGTGTTTATCACCAGCGAATACAAGTAACAACATTATAATGTTGTAGTTCATCAATGTGAAGCCAATTTTTGATACTTTGCGCACTACTGGGTTTAAGTATATTGTGTTTTTTATTATAAAAACTAACTAGTGACTATATTTGTCAAATACATGTAGTGGATTAAAACAAAATTTTGCCACAAAGATGTAGTTAAGTAGATGGAAATACTCAGGTAATGTAATGTCAGACTGTAATAGTAGAGTACTTGAGTAAATGTGTGTGGTTACTTTCCGCCACTGCCTTTTAGTTTTGCATTAATAATGTGAAATGATCAGAACATGTGCTCAGACCTTGAGAGGATCTCATTAAAAGCACTTTAAGAGACTTTTTATATTTTATTTGATTCGACATGCTGCTCATGCGTCGATACTGCTTCTATGCAGTAATCCTTCAAACATTCCAGACCACTGTGATCAATGTAATGAATATATAATTATAAGGTGAACGTTAGCTTTCGTTTCCCCCAGAGGGAGCACACACTTTATATAAGCTGGTGCACTCAAGGCCAACTGTATCTGTAGATCGCTGTACATCACATGGTACGTTCAGTGTGATCTGCTCGAATCAAGAGACACGGGAGCATCTCCTTCATGAGGACTGCTGTTCTTATACGTCTCACTGATGTTATGTACAGTACTCTTCTTTTGGCTTTATATAAAATTTGCCTTAAATAAAGAGTGTGATAGAAAGACAAACATTTTATTCTGTTACTGCTATAACATTCATCAGACAGCGTACTTGTATTTATTTAGGATTAGGATTTTATTTAGGATATTTATTTGACAACAGAGGGCAGAGAGACAAGAACATGAGGAACAGAAAGAGAGGGACATCATGCAGTAAAATTTCATGCCCAGAGCTTCTGATGTTTATGAAAGAATATTTGGCTTGCAGCGACACATACACCATAAAAATAATAACAACAATCCATAGCAATAATACACAAAACACAGAGACATAAAGCACACATTAATATAAAACAACGGAGAGAGCAGCAGATGTGAGTGTGTGGGAGTGCTGGATGGAAATGTTATCTGTTAGAGTTTAGAAAGTTTACTACGAAGGTTGTAATCCCGTCTCTAACCCCGAGCTCGTCTACATGAGCAGATGGGAACACCCTGAGCACTTTGTTGAGCTCTGTACAGTGAAGGAAATTTACCAAAAGCTTGTCCTTGCAATGATTATAAGAGCATTTAAAGAGTGAATACCTCTGGTAAGGCTTCACAATTTGACAATATTTATAAAATGCTTGTATCACGATTCTTTTTCAGAAGTGTTTCACGTGGTTTTATTAGTTCATGAGAAAATAGCAGGAACAAACTTTTCTCACTTTCCCTCCGGCCCATATGGCCCAACTTTTCACCAGAATTCACTGAAAGCTGTTCACAGGTTTTTGAGATATCCTTCTAACAAACAAAGCTGAAAACATGACCTCATTGGCACAGGGAACAAGTTTTGTAGAGACAGCACTCTGGATTTACTCAACAAACAACACATACTGTTATCCATCCAGAGAGCCGAGCTGGTGCCCACACTACAACGAGGGGGTTCTTTTTGAGCTGCTGTTTGATAAAGGTGACACATAACTGACAGCAGGAAATAAAAAATATTTTGTAAACTGGAAAGATTTGTGTCTCACTAAGGTGTGGCTGCAGCAGAGAGGAGCATCACATTCCTGCTGCCTGAGACTCTGTTGATACTGGCGCCTGCATGGTTCCTTTTCACAGTGAATTCAAATTTAAAGCAGTATGACTGATACTTTATGATAACCATGTATATATGACAATGTTACAATTGTCAACAATCAGTCTGTAGCAATGAACCTACAGAGAATTATCACCAGAATCCGCAGCTCCCCACAGCTTTACAGAGATTTATATCATGTTTGAGTTCATGGTTTATCTCTCTAGTTTGCTACTTCACTGTTTTTCACTCTCAGAGCTCTCATGGCATTGTTTTCAACCGCAATAGGAGATGTTATCAGTAAAACAGCTCTCAGCACCAAACAGCAGACAGACACAGTTAGCAACTAGCAAGTGAACATAAGCCCCGTTTCCACCAAACACTTTCAGTAAGGTACCTTTGGAATCAAAAATAACCCTTCAGACATGGTATCTACTGTAGACCCTAGCATTTCCAAGGCAAACAGTACTCTTTAATGTGGGCGGGGTTGTTGTTACTCACTGCTCCGTCCAGCGCTCACTGAATTTCCTCCTGTATCAGTGTGCACCTCATTTATTGTCCACAGAACGGGGTTGCACACCAACATTTTCAGAGCAAAATAAAACAGGCTGCAGTGAGAGTCTCTCTCCATAGGATGTTTAAAAATAGCAGGTTTGTGCATTTAGTTTTTCTAAGGCAAGCTCAGGGGTTTAGTGTTGCTGGAGTCAACAGGAACGACGCTCCATGATGCTGTTCCACCCTAAAAGTTGCCAGCAGTCGGCCCAGAGAATTAAGTTATTTTTTCTCAGACTACAGCTGCTGCAAGAGGCAGCAAATCATCCATTAATTTCATACTTACAGTTTACTGATAAAACTCTCAGCCGTGAGCAGAGTGACCGTCCTCTATTGACCAATCAACGGACTGCAGGGTTTACAGCTCCACATTTTAGTACCAGATCTGTGTGCTCGGTACCCCAACAGAGGGGGGACCAAAAATGGGGATGGTACAGAACGGTTCCACTGGTACCATCCACAACTTATCACAGTGGAAACAGAAGCGTACCGAACTGAACTGAACCATACTGTACTGCTTGGTGGAAACAGGTCTATAGTTGAACATTTAGCAGCTAGAGAGACAGATATTTCCCTCAGGAGTTGGCAGAGACCAAAAACAGAGCTAAAAGAGAGCTCATTTAGGACTTACATATCTACTTAAAAGTTGTTGGAATGTCAATGTTGTGTTCATATTTTGTTTCTGCTGCCCCCAAGTGGCTAAAAACTTCACTTACTGCAGGTGAAAAGGGGTACTGCACCAGTTAAATAAATACTTAACTCCCCCAGTGACCATTTGTATGTCAGTTACTCACCTGTATTACACTGAATTAGTTTAGTAAAGGTATTTTTTCTCATATGCCTCCACAGTGAACGAAGAATCAAAAAAATGTGAAATTTTTTGATAAATTGGAGTAACAGGGGCAGCGTTTAACAACAGCAAAACATTAACAAAACATCAATTTACAAACTCACACGACTCATGCAGTGTACTCCAGGTGTCATTTATTCAGCTGTATGCTCAGTTATTCCCCAACACATGCTTTTTCACTAACACCTTACTATTTAAAAAACACTTCCACATAAACAGACTCATGCATAGGTAAGTAGCGTGCCTGGGCAAGGGCATGCATTTGAATTCAGCTCAATGAAATGCATGAGCAGAGTTAGAACACATGCGCTTGTCCAGACGTGCTAGTCGTATGCAGCAGAGTATGAAGAGATGGAGAACATGCGGTGCTGGGGTTCATTAGGAACAGGAGATCCAGGGGATTTAGAGCTTTACTCATACAAGGGACTAAAAGTCAGGAAAAACAAACTGTTTCTTTAACAGCAGTGAATGAGTGCTCTCCTGAGAGATAATGACTTAGCCAGAGCGTCACAGACTGGCTGCTCCGGGGTGTAAGGAAAGCTCACTTTCAGCTCTTAAGAAAACTAACAGCATTGATAAACTAGAAGAGCCGAAATGAGTCAATCTAAAAACATTTAACACAAAGCAAAATGTGTGTGTGTGTGTGTGTCTGTTTGTGTGTGTCCATGTCTTAAGACCAGCCAGGCCTGACTGGCGCTGAATTTAGCAGCTCATAATTATCGTCATTATGGTGCCCATTATTGATCACTCAACCTTCCATCTGAGACCAGGAAGCAGAAAAACACTCATACCCGGCTGCTTTACAACCTATTATCCCGACAGTTTCATTTTATGATTGTCATAAGCCTACGCAGGCTTTTTCCTCCTGTTGCTATGGTGAGTAGTTTTATGGTTGCCAAGCTGTTAGTTTGGTCGTCATGGCAAAGACTGTTTCCTAAACCCCATCTTCTTGTGTGATAGCTCTCTGGTTTATTAAATATCCCACCTGGATCCTGACCTTTACTGTCACACAGGACCTGATCCATCTCTCCACGTGTTGGTTTTTCCCTACAGCACTCCCAGTTCTCTGTACTCCTCCACTGTAAAAGGTGCATGCTATTCTGTTCTGTTGCAGGGTATAGGCCAAACTGCTTTAAAAAATTGACACAAAAACACTCCAGAAAACAAACCACATCGACTAATGTGATATAGAATTTTTAAACTGGACAGGACAGGAGCATCTGAAGCTGGAAAAACCGTTTCGTTTTTTTATATTTATTGGGTCCTATTGATCCCAAATAGGTAAGAGAAATTAAAAATGCGAAAAACCAAAGTTCGGGTCTCAGGAGTACATTCCCACTGGAACATATTTGATTGTGAGCTTATAGAAGCTTTTATCGCTGATTTTTCATAGCAGAAAGGTCCACTATACTCCGTTACAGTCACTGTCCTAACTGCAGTGATGGTACAGAGACACCGAGATATGGAAGACCTGGAAACACAGACCAATTAGAGCAGACTGGACTTTTTCGGGAGGGGGCTTAAAGAGGCAGGTGCTAAAATGGAGCGTTTCAGAGAGGGTGAATACAGGTGTTCCAGCAAAGACAGTATGAGGAAAATTACGTGTTTTTGAAACATTAAATCATGTAAACATGTTCTGGAAGAAATCCAAAATACAAGTACAAACCTGAAAATGAGTATAATAGGTCCCCTTTAAATGATTGAAAATTATAGGAAAACATTTTAATAGGTAATAAAAAGTCACATTTAAGGGTAATTTACAAGTCAGTGAATGAATCCGTCTCCGTGTCAAACTTCTGTGAAAACCTCATGGCTCTTTAAATCAAATAAATGTCACATCAAATTTCTGCTAACAGCTGGTGCAGCATGATATTAATGTTTGACTTCATTACCTCATTATCCTCTGCATTTTCCTCACCAGCAAAGCTTCTGACAGTCTAACAGTCGACCAGCATTGTGTATTTAAAGCTGCACTTATCAATATTTTTCATATTAACAATAGATCATATGAATATGTGAAACCTACGATTAAAAAAAAAAAAAAGCCCAGATAAACCGACTACCTCCTCACCTCCTCAGGACCAAAGGAAAACAGATGATTCCTGCTTTGAGTAAAGTCTCTGCGTCTGTCCCCTCAGGTCTGTGTGTGAGATAAACCTGGAGGCTGAACTCTTCACCCTGCAGGACAGTAACTCCAAGCTGGTGGAGGCACTGCAGGAAGCCAACAGCAGCGTGGAGCAGTGGAAGAAACAGCTGGCTGAATACCAGGAGGAGACGGATCGCCTCAGAGACCAGGTGACGCACAGAGAGTGGACAAATGAGCACTTCATAATACAATATCCCTGCAGCTAATAACTCATCATGTTTGTTTTCAGGTGTTTATGATTCCACTATGCGGTCATGTCTGAGCTGCAGTTTGAAGTGTTACAAAGCAAATGCTGCTTAACACAATTTTGAGAGTTTACTCTTGACTCATCGCATCATTTTTAAAGTGTTTGCGACTGAGTGTTTGCACCAGCAGTTCAGGTCACAATAAGCCATGTAAACAATAATAAACAACAAGCTTTCTCTGTACGAGAGGATAATTATTTCCTTATTCTGGGACACTTCAAAGTGTATTATCACACCATGACCAAAGGGATAAAAGAGGCTATGTTTCAGTAGTATGTAATCTGTTTAACCCTGGGTCAGTTTCAACTGTGACAGTAGTGTGAAGCATCAGTGTTGTTGCTATGGTTACCTGCAGTTTCAGACACCTGTACATTGGATGGGAGGTTTCCACCTTTTTTCCCTTAAAGATTGTTTTTGTATTTTTGCAATCTCAATTGACGGTCTAAAACACTGGTTCCCAACTTTGGGGTCTTGACCCCCACTGGGTGTCACCAAAGCTTAATAGGGGGTCGTAAGGCCTTTTTGATTTTAAGGGATGTAAGAAAACTTTTTTTGAAACAGTCGTAGTAGTAAATGCTGTATCTCAGCATTTCATTCTTGTCTGTGAAGAACGCTAAATGAGTTTGTTATTTTTAAAGATAGATTATTATTAAAGATATTAACTTGTAACTGTATGTATGGTTGTTGAAATTAAAAACAATTATAATACAAAGGGAGAATTACATTTAAAAAAATTCCTACAAATATCAGGAAACCCCATTTCAGATTAAATATTTACAGGATATAATCTGCTCATATTATTATCATTATTATTGTTATTATTAGATTTTTAAAATATTTTATTTATTTATTATTATTATTATTTTTTTTTGGCATTGTTGCCTTTATTAGATAGGAAAGTCTAGCATGAGATGGGGAGAAAGAAAGAGAGAGGGGATGACATGCAGCAAAGGGCCA
Organism: Cephalopholis sonnerati; assembly: GCA_019142605.1. NCBI lineage: Eukaryota > Metazoa > Chordata > Actinopteri > Perciformes > Serranidae > Cephalopholis > Cephalopholis sonnerati. The sequence continues at coordinate 26,689,634 of JAGQAX010000006.1, forward strand.
CAGCTGGAATTGAACCAACAGCTGCTGCAACAAGGATATAGCCTTTGTACATGGCGCACCCACTAGCTCACCTGGTACAGCGGGCGCTGCATGTACAAAGGCTATGTCTGTTCAAATTAATCTGAAGTGCTTGTTTTAAGGGAAGTGGGTTCACTATTTGAATTAATTGTACAGTTTATCAGTTGTTCTGTTCTGTTGTTACTGTATATGGAATTTAGTTGGGAGTCATTAGTTTATTCAAAGATAAAAAAGAGGTACCATACGGAAAAAGGTTGGAAACCAGCGGTGTGAAAGGATGCCGTTTTTTTTTTGGACAGGTTTTTAGCTCTATAAGATACATCTAAAATTGACTTGACTATAGCACCACTTCAGAACCATTGTTCCTCTGCAAATTAATCAGAAATAAGTATTTTCTGTTGTCTTCATATAGATCAGTGTCATAGGAGGACCAACAGTGAACACTTCAGTTACCAAAGATAATTTAAACAAATACAAATATAGCAGTTACTTGCATAAACAGGGTAGTTCCCCTCAGTAAACCTGGACAGACTGAGCTGAGTTAAGTGTTTTCATATCAGTGCTGCATTATGTGATGCCCTGCTTCCTGCCAATCATTTCATACCCAAAGGAGGAAATGTGTCCTCCAGCAAATCTCTCCAAAACAAGTCACTCAATAAACATCCCTGTCTTTTATTTAGGGCATCTACACCCACTGCACCGTCATTCTCTTAAGTGTAGCTTAAATATTGTGATCGTAGTATATAAAGAATATCTGGTAAACCTAAGAATTATTTACAGTATGCATTACTGGGTGAATTATAAACTAGATATACAGTAGATAGCAGTAATTAACTTTAACTTGTATTATCACTTATTAATAATCAAGGAGGTGTAATCAAGGTTATACTTTAGAGCAGACCCATATGTGCATCCATATGGCGTAAAATGACAGATTAGTAGAAAACAAACTCAGCATATGATTTCGCTCTATAAATCATTTTCTTTTCTTTCTCTCACTATGTGACCGCTCAGATAGAAACTGGATATTATGCAGATATTTTTTATATTCATACATCCATAACTATCACACTAAAATCCCCACATGGACTTGGTCTCTTCCAAACTGCAGATGCATTTTTCATCCAGCCCCGCCTCCTTGGGATATTTCTGTTGACAGGCTCCCGTGATAATCGCAGGGCCAGAACGCAGACATTTCATCTTTAATTTAGGGAGAGAAAATTATGCCCTTGGTCAAGCTTAACAAGGCTTCTTGAATGTGACAGTGCTGCCGCAAACCGGCCTGCCATGGAACTATTACCACTGGTGACAGAAAACTGGCCCTTTTATTTTTAGCCCACTCTGTGGTTTCATCTATCTCTACGAGACCAGGTGAAGGTTAACCCCCCCAAACGCACACGCAGCTACACACACACACTGCAGCAAAGTCAACCAGGTGGCTGGAAGTAGAGCAGGCCTCCAGGGTTTGGCAACGGGGTGTTGAGGGGGGCAGGGATTTTTTTTTTTTTTTTTTTTTTTGGGACAGGACACCCTATACTGCCCACCATCCTCCCCCCTCTCTGCCCCAGTTAGAGGAAGAAGATAAATCATCATAGGTGCAGAAGGAGAGAGGTTGGCTGGCTTTTTCCTCCCTTGTCGCACTCTCGGCTTCAGCCATGTTTGTGTTCCACCACGGCAGAAGGTTTATTTTCTGGGTTTCTGGGTTGACTCTGACCTCTTCTTGGTTTGAACGAGTTAGCAACACATGGAGTGTGATACTATAGTGTTATATAGTGTATTTAACTGAAGGATAGGTGAATAGTTTTCCATTGTACTTGTTCATGTTTGTTATTTTTTTGCTGAGTTTAAGTTTTGCTGATTTATGTTGCTGCATTTGGAATAAAAGTACACTATGCAGGATTGATGGTTACTGTTTGTAAATGCTCACCAGTGAAAGTGAAAGTAAAACCCACTGTCGTTTGACGTTTGCCACGCTATATTCACGTTTTTCTGGCACTTTGTCTCTTAGATGCCAGCTGCATTGTATTGCACCTGGTTGCTACCATTTTATAAAGCTGTGACCTCACCTGAGCGCTGTGGAGGTACAGGCCCATAAATGTCGCAAGCACAGGACATAAGAAAATTCAGGCAGAGGACAGAGTCTCTGCAGAAACATACACCACCATACACTTCTAGTGGGTCATATGTGATGATTGAGAGGGATTACTTCTGTTTGAGTATGTACTTCTCCTGTCCTGTGTAGTATATCTTTAAAACCTGTTGTAAGGCCCATATGGAATTCTGTTTGTTGTTTGAACAACCACAGGAGCCTAAACTAGAATACAAAATATAACAAAAAGCTAAATAATGAAATACAAAGAAATTTGATTTGCATCCAAAACCCATAGTTCCAGCGTGACTGCGCTGTTTGCTTTTTGTTTGTGTTTCTGAGTTTTGGGGATTTTTTTTTTTTTTGGGCAACTGTGAATTTTGGATGTAAATCAAATTAGTAGAAACAGAACAAAATTAATTCCATAGATAAACATTTGTTAACTCTCCAACTCTGACTAAAGATAATGAGCTCAGAGAGTACATACCTCCACCAAAGCAGCACAATTATAACGTTGTTGGATAGTTTAGTTAAACTGATATAAGAGCCAGGACAGTATGAGTCTGAACAAAAACATATGTACTCCTAGGAGTGGGAGCGATATGTATAAGTTCCTTTACTATAGTGTAAGAGCAAATCCTCACATTTGACAAGCTGAATATTTGACATTTTTGCTTGAAAAATGACTGCAGTGCTTAAATAATTATCAAAAGAGTTGCCAGTTACAGTTGCAGAGAATTAGGAACATACTGACTGGAAGCACAGCAGAGACTTTACATTTTCATCCATATTTTAAACAAACAGGGTCCTCATTGGAATCAAGTGTGTCTGCTGTGAACCTAAAGTGAACATACCTTAGACATCCCAACAGAGAGGCACACGTAATATACCTTTGAAGAATATGGTGAATAATAAGTTGTCAAGCCAGGGCGCTCACTGTTCGACAGTCAACATCTCTGTTTTTTCCCTGCATCTGCATCGATATCTTGTTCAGCTCACTGCTTCTAGACGCATATACTGTGTATATAGCACCATTGATTTTTCACTCTCCTGTCAATCTGTTGAGAGTAAAACATTCCTGGGAACATTAATTTAGAAAAAATCTAATGTTTCGCAGGTTTCTCTCTCCATGTATATTTGCGTGGAGTTCAGAGACATGGAGCTGGTGCCTCTGGGGACAGTAGCTGTCACATACAGAGTGGATATGAAGGGGTTGAGTCCTCTGGGATCATGTGGACCAACTCCCATCCCCCCCTTTAGCTGGCGGCGGTTTTCTGAACTCGGCATGCGTCGTGGCGTAGCGTGGAATCTATAAAGAGCCACTTTGAAATTGTCTGTGAAAATGCAGAGGAGATGCTAAAGGGAGGGAAAGGGAAATGTTGACATGGGAGCAGAAAACCCTCCCTCCCTGCACACACACATTTACATTTCAGACATTGAGCAGATGCAGATAGAATTGAGATGTAAGAAAGAACAAGCATTGTGAGGATTCCTGCATCTCCAACATCAAAATAACCAAAACTTAAGAGGTCAAGAGTTAAGGTGTCTGTTTGACTTCCCCTGTTTACCTTTATATTTTTGTCTCAGATTTCTTGAACACTCTCTTATCTATCATACATTGTCAATACAGCAGCATCTTTACATATCGAAGGTTGCAACAAACTCCTAGTACCATTATGGATTAACCTGTCAGCTATTTTCTCAAATCAGACGAATGGTTTTGTCTTTAAAATTGAAGAAAATAGAGGAAGGATATCCATCACAATTTCCCAAAGCCCGAGGCAACGTCTTTAAATTGCCTGTTTTTTCTGACCAACAGTCTAAAACCCAAAGATAGTCAGTTTACTTATACAGAAGACGGATATTAACATTCGCGAAACTGGAATGTGAATCTATCAATTAAGCTGGGGTAGGCAGGACTGTGGAAAAGGCAAACAAACAAAACAACCAAAAAAAGGTAGAATTTTAAAATACACCCATTTCCTGTAGCTCCCCCCGCTCAGTCCAAAGCCCCTCACACTAGACGGCCACAGGCATCAGCAGCTCCTAGATGGACCTTACGTTGATGGCTGTACTGACTAGAATTCAGCCAACACAAACCCCTAATGCCATGTGTCGCAGTTGCCTAGTGGTCAGTGGCAGTGCTGGGTCCAACCTGTGTAATGGCAGCAACAGAAAGTTTGCTGATCCAGTGGTGAGGTTGGGCTGATCATTCCCCTGGTGCTGGGCTTTGCACTAGCTGTGATCAGTTTGCTGCGGCTGCTGACTTTGGGGTGCTTCTTTGGAGCCGCTGCCTGCTCCCCTCCCAGCCAGTTGGTCTGTAGTAGCGGGGAGTGAGGCAGAGGACACACTGTGATTCATTGCTCTAGCTAATGTTAGCTACACTTGCACATGAAGCTGCAGTTGTGAGCCTTTGGCTTGGAGGCTAAACCATTGACAGCATTCTCTTTCCATCTCCAAAACACTTTGCTGATATTGACTCATGTTTTGTTTTGTTTATTGTCATATTGTCATAAAAATGTTTTCGTTTTTTGGGTTGCTTTGCAGAGTAGGCAGTTGTTCTTAAATTCCTTTTGCTGAAGGGAAGTGCATGCGGATCTGGATTTGAAGAACAGCCAATAGGAGCGCCCTCTTTCTGAAAATAGTCTCTGATTGGCCAAAGTGGCTCTTCCTGGGCTTTTAGATTTTCTAAAGCCTGAAAACAGAGCCAAGAGAAGGTGCAGAAAGCTAGTGTTCTCTCAGTCCAGCTTGAATTACAAAATGCTCAAAGGTTATTATAGAATTTTTGCCCAATGATGCCAAAAATAAGAAACCTACCCCAGGTTTAGGGTAATAATTTCAGTTTTATATGGCCCTGTGATTTCAATTCTTACACTCCTCACAGCTGAATACTTCAGCAGCAGTTGAGAGATTTAAGGTTATTCCAGTTATTATAAGTAGGGATGTACAATAAATTGGCACTTCATTGGTATCGGCTGAAATTGGCTTTAAAATGAAAAGTAGGAATCGGCCAACATGCTGATAATATTGGCAAGTCATCAGTATCGGCCAATATCGGCTTTTAAATAAACTGTCAGAATCGGCCAACATGCTTTTTGTTATTATGCACAATGAATTAATATAACATACATTGAAAAGCATTGTATTTCATGTCTCCATCTGCTGTTGCACCATCACAATAAGTGTATGCATGCAAAATATGATTTTAAATCCACTACAGAAGCGACGTGATGATGCCTAAAATTAGGTAGGGAAAAAAGCAGACCTATCGGTATCAGTTATTGGTCAAATGAGTTGTTATATATCAGCATATCAGATATCAGCGAAAACTCCAATATTGTGCATCCCTAATTATAAGTAACTGTGTGTAAAAGATGAACAGCCCCAGTGCAAATTAGCAACAAACGTTTCACCTGTCAGCTTTGATTGCATTTGAAGTCCAGTTCAATCTACAGCAGCTGGCAATAATGAGTCCACACTGACATGCACAAGCACATTTGATCCATTTAATCAAATTAATGCAGGACTCAGAATATTCAGGCTGTCCTGTAAACCTTTTTATATCTAATTATGTTAATGGAAGGCCTGTCAGATTAGACCTCATTATTTCAACACACAGATTAACGGACAATGTGTTCATTTTTTAGGTCTTATAAACACATTGTTCAAATTATTGTATCTTATTAAACTGTGCAGAGGTCCGTAGAGGCAAGGCAGATGTAGAAAACAAGCAACGTGATGATGTCATATGAGTCTTATCTGTGTTTATATGAATCTATGTAAAGCTTGTTATCTACTAATCCTGTTATTGTACTTCAAGCTGTGTAAACTCTCAGGACACAAGATTATTGTCTTAATCTGATTACTCTCAGAGCATGCAAAAATTGTAGTGTATTATTTTTCTTTTGAAGGCCCAGTGGCAATTGAACCTCGAATCTCAGCAGATTCACAGTGAGCCACAAACTTTAAATCACATCATGTTCAGACTTCAAAGGCTGAACAGTTTGTCCTTGTTTAGTCAAACTGCCACTCACCGTCTCTGACTTTTCCATTAATATGTTAAACACAAGGAAGTGGGTCAAATTGGGAAATTTTATTTTTCATGATTTTTCACAAGGTCACATCGCTCCAGCAATTAAAAAAAAAAGTCTCCCAAGGCGAGAGAGTTTAGCACTGTGACCACTGGCAGTAAAGCTTTTTTTCCACAGAGGCATCATAGTTGGGTGTTGGTATTGTGTTTGTGTGTGTGTGTGTGTGTGTGTGTGTGTGTGTGTGTGTGTGTGTGTGTGTGGAGATTGAGTAGAGATGAGCGAGAATGAATCATCATGTGTAGATGGATATGTGTGGGCGGGTGGGCGATGACCCTCTGTTCATTCTCCTCATTTCCATCAGTAGTAATCATCAAACTAAAGTGTATTTGTGTGACCATATCATTGTGTTTGTACACTGATGTTGTTCGTATATTTAAAGAAAAAAACCTTTAATGCCAGTTTCGCTGGTTTCTCTGTTTTTGCTGGAGGTGAAGGGTCATGTGTTGTTCCCTGTATTTATGAAATTGCCCCATACAATAGGTTTGCACAGCCTTTTCAAAGCTTCTCATTGGACAGCTGCTAATAATGAGATCACAGTACTTTTTCTCATTACAATCGGTTTCTGTTTACCCTTGCTTTTTTAGCAAGCAGATTCTTGTTTCTCATGTTTGCCCATCATTTAATTATGGAAAAGGCTGATTACATATTCCCATGAAACCTGGACTGGTCTGCTTCAGACTAAATTGCTTAGATTAAATTATGAAACTTAATCAGACAGAGACTCCTGATTTTTGTTTTTTTCTGGGGTCAGACCCATGAGGATCAGTTTAAAATCAATTTAACATTAGAGGAACTTTGTGCTTGAGTGTAACAGCGAGATAAGAGTTATTTAGCATTGTTGAAATCTTGGTTTTCATGTCTCGTCTGCTACTGACTTTCATCAATCAGGCTCCAAATAACAACTATGTTGTGTTATGTTTTGTGCAGTATCATATTTAACATAATCTTTATAATCAGATATGTGCATAGGTATGTAGAATCTGTAGGCAACGGCACAAGATTTTGGTATCAGAAGGGCTCTGGTTTCTGTTTGTAGTTTGAATAGTATTGACCAATCACGTTTGAGCTGCAGGTAAACAATCTGTGTTGAGAGCAAAACAGGCACAACACACTGGGTGATGTGCAATCTTTGAACCCACTGACTATAGTCTGATGACAATTTAACTTATTATTATGCCTCTACATTGGCAGTAACTGTGGCCGGAGGCATTATGTTTTCAGGATGTCTGTCCATCCCATTCTAGTGAAGAAGGCGATGAAGCCCATGAGGGAATGTCCACTTGGACACAGCAATGAACTGATCAAATTTTGGTGGTCAAAGGTCAAGGTTACTGTTGTTGTGTGTATCTCATTCTCGTGATATCCTATGAACACCCTGAGGGAATCTTGAAATTAGGCACAAACGTCCACATGGACTCAACTATAAACCGATTAGATTTAGGTGGTCATTGGTCAAAGGTCAAGGTCACTGTTACCTGGTACATCTCATTGTTATGATCACAACACCCTCAGGGCATTCCTTCAAATTTTGCACAAATGTCCACTTGGACTGAACAATGGACTGATTTGATTTTGGTTGTCAAAGGTCAAGATCACTATGACCTTGCATTTGTCTCATTGTCGTGAATGTTGTCATCTTAATCCCTCAACTGGCACAAAGACAAACTAATTAGAATTCGGTGGTCAACGTTTAAGGTCACTGTGACCTCACAAGACATGTTTTTGGCCGCAACTCAAGAATTCTTAGACTAGTTATGACAACATATTAGGCAAATGTGTAATAGGATAAAATGAAGAGATTTTATATCCAAAAGGTCAAGCATCAACTTCACTGTGACATCATTATGTTCTGTCATTACTCAGGAACAGAAGGGGAGACATTTGGTCCATTACTGAACTCACCTTCAGGACTCTGATTCACCTTCATAACCATTTCCGGGCTTGCTTTAATATGATTTTTTTATGATGCTAAAGTATCACCTTGTGGATATTTTGTCTTTGAGCAAAGTCAGTGTCCATCAAATGCATGCAAGGCATGCTCAGCCAAAACCCATTTTCTCTGGATAAATAAGACGGACAGTAGGGGAACAGAAGGGGAGACATTTGGTCCAATACTGAATTGGTGACACTCATCTTGGGTCTCCGGGTGTCCATCTATAAACTGTGCTGATTGTATAAATCTTCTTTGCTGTCTGGTTGAGGATGTGTCTGAAGCATCCATGTTTTAGAATATGTAGCTTCTTTGTAGCAACATCCATATTTAAACATTATCTTCTGTCATGGCTATATATGACTCCGGACAGACTTTATTGTGAACTGTAACTGTGGCGTAACTGTTTCATGGAGGCATACAACAACAGCATATTTATCTGCATTTGTATGCAGATATCTGTTTACAGAGATCAGCTGAAATTACTGGTGCATGGAAGAGGAGGTCTTGGCCTGGATATCCACTGGCTACACCAGAACCCCAGAAATATTGGCCATTGCCTCCACAGGCTTAACTTTGTTAGACCAATAGCCGATCCATTCCAAGTAGTGTTGTCAAAAATATAAATTTATTGATACATATTGATTCTGAATATTTGAAACAGTTTCAGAACTCATTCTTAGCTGTATTGATACTCCAGTACCAGCTGGGCTTTCTCACACTCTCCTGTTGTTAATGTTTTCTACAGTCATCCTTCTGTTCTTTGCTACTCACCAAGAAGTCATCGTTGTCATGTTGTAGCCTTATTAGATTTATCTTTTTATTATTTTTTTAAATTTTATGTCCTCAATGTCAATTTTTCCCCATGGTATCAAAAATTGTATCAAGTATTGATACTTTACGAGACATCGTATTCAAGTTAGAAATTCCAGTATCGTGACAACCCTAGCTCTAAGATTGTATTGAACATGAAATGTATACTCTACTGTCTGCTTGTTCAACTGCACCTGCTCCAAAGATCACGTCACTCCAGTTCTCCCTGACCGCTGATAGCTCCCAGACAAATTTCGAATAATGCACTCACCCACTCAAGGCTCTCAATAACGTAACTCCTGCCTTCCTCCATGACTCCCTTCTCCACTCCGCAAATTTTCCTTTCCTAGACCTGCCTTCCCTCTGATTGGCTAGTACTCATTGCCTTTGTTGTTTGGGTTGGCTAGATTTAGGCAACAGGGGTGAGGTTAGGGTTAGTGTTAGGGTAAGAATGTCAGGGTAAGCCAATCAGAGGCAGAATAAGGCAGAGAACAGCAGGTCATGCCTTTGCTATTCTTGGAAACACAAAATTTACTTCCAGTCCACCCTCTCCTGTTGCCTCAGGTCCTGGGATGATGGGGCCTTTTCGGTTGCTGCTCTCTCTTTCTGGATTTCTTTACCTACATCAAATCAGCCCCCACTCTTTCAACATTCAAAACATCTCTCAAAACCAACCTTTTTCAATCGTCCCTTCCTTCCTATCCTTCCTAATGCTCCCCGAAACCCCTGGTTTTAATGTTATTGATGTAGAAATGTCACTCTGTATGCTGGTCCAACATACTCCAATAGAATGAATCCCCCTGACTTTGCCGATTCCCTGACCTTTTCTCTTCCACCACCACGAGGCTGACGTTTGTGGCTTTGTGTTCTAATGTTTTAATAAATATTAGATGGATTGACGTACAGCCTCAAAGGGTTAGCATGGCTGTAAACTTTCAGTCTTCTTATCTTGCGAAATGTCTTTGAAAACACTGAAAAGTGCTTTCTGAATTATAAATATGTATTAATTGTGTGTCTTTGTTCCAGGTGGCAGAGCTAGAGGCCCAGCTGGGGCATCCTGCTGCTGGTCAGACTGCTAGAGAGGAGCTGAGTCGGTCACTGGAGGAGCTGGAGGCCCTGCTGAGCGCCAAAGATCAGGCAAGACATTAGTTCACTTCACTGCACACTGTCTGAATCCATTTACCATCCTAACGGGAACCCCTGTGTGGAGAGCCAGCGTATACATACACCAGTACACTCAATATAGTACCAGTAATCACTTGGACATGTTTGTTTTCAGTTTGGGAGAATAGAGCCTCAGTCTCCATCTGATATTCATTTATATTTTGGGGGAAAAAAACCTGGAAACATTCAGTAAAACTGTTACTTAGTAAATGTGTTAAGCAAGGAGAGCTGGAAAAGTGTAAGTGCCAGTTTGAGTATTTTCTCTCTGAACCATCTTTAAGGCTTTTAATGAGATCTTTCTGGTTCAATAATCTTGTTTTTCTCTGAAACAAAAGATAATTACCAAACAAAATGTTGAGTAGAGAGCTTGCTTCAGGGATTTTACTTACGCCCTTCTGGTGTCTATGTCTACCAAGTCGCTAATTTATCTGCGACGCATTGTAATTCTTCAGACGAAGAGGGCTTTGATAAAATACCACAGCTTCCCAGGCTTGAGACGAGATGCAGATGTCCAGAGCTGCTACCTACATGTTAAGTGAAATCAGGACTCTGATTCACCTTCATAACCGTTTCCGGGCTTGCTTTAATATGATTTTTTATGATGCCAAAGTATCACCTTGTGGATATTTTGTCTTTGAGCAATGTCAGTGTCCATCAAATGCATGCAGGGCATGCTCAGCCAAAACCCATTTTCTCTGGATAAATAAGGCGGACATTAAAGTGAAATATTCCTTGAAAGCAGCTCGCTGCCGTCCTCCAGCCTGATTAACATAACCATGTCTGTCACCTCATCTAAATAAGTTTCACTTTTGGCAACAGGAATCTTGCAAGGTCACGGTGGCATGTTTTCCCAGGGGCTGAGTCAGCCTCCCCAAAAACATCAAGGTGTCCCAAATCTTATCACCAACGTGGTCTATGATAAATGAGTCTGCTTCTTTTAGAGCCACATTAAGTATTTTTGGTGCAAACTCTTAGATGAATGTTCCACATTCTGATAAACGGGGGTGGTGAATGTGTCGGAAGGCGGTGTGGACGTGGTGTTGTGACAGTTTGAAATCACTTTGTTTTCAGGAAATTCACAACCTTCAGAGCAAGAAGACAGATGTGGGTGAGCTGGAGAAGGAGAGAGAGGAGGCCATGCAGAGACTCCAGGTAAGATAATGACAACTGTGTGTTTCTCTCTTCTGTCAAACATCACGTTGCAGTAAACTTTGCTTTACTTTACAAGTGTGTTTCTTGGAAATTTTAGTCAAAGAACATATTTAAGGTTAAAAGTTAGGGGTGGGAACTGCCAGAGGACTCACAATACGATATTATCACGATACTTAGGTCACGATATATTATTGCGATATATTTGAGTATTGCAATTCAATATATTGCCATATATTGCTTTTTTTTTTTTTTTTTACCTTTTTCGAACTGCAAATTATTTCCCCAAAGGAAAACTTTGTCAACATCAATTTTACCTCATAAGATAAAGGCAGACAGACTGACCATCACCGACGTAAAACCTGTCCAATATGCTGCATACACATGACAAACTTAACTGTTGGCAGATTTAACACCCTCTACAAGGCCAGTTTAAGCACTTGAGCAAAACACTTCACATGCAAGTATCCGGCTAACTAAATGGCATCACCCATGTTAAAAGCGTTGTCTGTTACATTCACAATCCCCCATTCTTGTGCTGCATTTTGCAGGAGGTCTGCAGTGTTTGCTCCATTATGACTTTCATGTACTGCTCTAGTTTAGAGAACCTGAGACAGCAGTCAGCAGTTCTCTGTGAGATAATGTGGTTACAGTCACATATGACTCCACTGACCTTGAAGTCCAGGCAACTTTGCAGCTTTGTTGGTGAAAAAACATCGGGTAGAGTTACACACCTGGGTTCCAGTGTTTTTAGCATGCAACAAAGGCCTTCATTTTCAACAACACTGTATGGATGCAGATCTTTGCACATGAAGTAGGTGATGCACTGGTGATGGTGTTATTTTCTTAGCTCTCTCAGAGTTGGATGGTAGATTTGTCAAGCTGAGTGTGTCCAGTGTTGGTTGATTTATCAGTGGAGCAGGTTTGGTGTTAGCTTAGCCATCAGCGGCTAACACTATCTCTGGATGGTGGCGTGTGAGGTGAGCTCTCATGTTTGTAGTATTACTGGAGTATTTATTTTCATATTGCACTGCTTGCAAATCGCATGTGCCCAAAATAAGTCCATATGTTTGACTTAAACACCGATGGCGCATTTCTGATTTCTTTCTCAGTGCCTCCATCTTTGTTTTGATTAACTTCCTGCCAAATGCAGCTGACTGAGACCTCTGCTGACCTCAGCAGGAAAAAAGACATCAGCACCATCTAGTGGACTGAAAAAGCATTTGATTTTATTATTTTTGTACCGAAAGTTGTATTAAAATGCGAATTTGCAAGAAAAAAAAAGATGTATTTAACCCTTGGTGTCCGTGTATTGCTACAATATGGTGATACAATATTACGATACTATGCTGTATAAATTTTTCCCCCACCCCTATTAAATGTAAAGCTGTACATAGAATACATAATTTAAAAGTTTTACAAAAGACTTGCCATTTAATAAACTGCAACGTACAGCAAGAGAAAGAGTAGACAACAAATAAACAAGAGCAGGGGAAATGATCTTACACCCATTATAGATTGCTACACTATAAAAGGTTTGAAAAGCATTTGTTAGGCTAAGCTGCTCATTCTCCAGTGTTTTTGGTCAATGAATAGGCAGCAGAGAATATCTTCACTGAAGTAGTCCTTAGGAACCAACATTTTCCTTTCTATATGACTGAGATCTTTCAGTAACAAGAAAATTAACAAAATGATACAAACTAATTACATTTTAGTCACTGTATTAAGGAAAATGTCTTCTAACCATGGAGTGATAAGCAGTTATGATCCTGCATATTTCTTATTTATCTTTTTTTTGTTTGTCTTTATTCCTTGAGGAGAGGATGAGTGTATCAAGGTCTTAAGAAATTCTAACACTTTATAGACAGACTGTTAGCAGACCTTTTTAAGGCTACAACTCCTGATGAATGGGACTGGTTGGTGGTACAGCTGCACAAATTGGTTCTGCTCACCTACATATTTATTGTAACTTAACCTAGAAGAGCTTGTATTATATGGCAGAAAAGCAAGAAAACAGCTTCATTGAAAGGGAGGGAGATAAAAGCATTTCACCTTCAGAGACATTCATTTATATATTTTCCATTGATGGTCACCAATTCAGTCTTTAAAGGATTTTCTTTTCAAGTCAGTTTTATTGATTTCTACTCTGCAGATATTCATAGCAGAAATGTTCAGGGCGTCTTTTGAGGTTACTGATGTATCTGGTTTTGTTGTATTCACCATATTACATTTCATTTTTTACATTTTACAGCGTTCATGTTCTCTGTTAATATCTGTTGTTCTCCAAACCAAACAGAGCCACCCAGTCGATTAATGGAAAATCAAACCTCTGATACTGTACCTGTGAAAGAGGCAGCACAGTTTAGACCTGCAGCAGAGAATGAGTACAGGGGAACTGAGGACTTCAAGGAGAAAACAAATAGTATTGAGTCTCCATACTAATGCATATTTCACCTAATACATATTCCATAGCCTTCATTAGGTCCGCCATCAGTTTTAGAAGTGGTGTCAGTTGTAAGTTATCTATATTCATATTTGACCTTTGCTGTCCTTGTGTTCATTCCATATCTAGTCATTTGGCGTACAATATAACCTCATCAAGCACAAAATTGCACATTTGAATATGCGATATAAACAGTTTAGAGTAAATTATCCTGATGACATTCTCATTAAACTTTACTGCAGCCAGTAGCCACACAAGGAATGAAGAATTTACAGGCATTTAACTGCCAAAGTGCCTTTAAGCAGGATGCTTTACTTGTACATGCCCTGTTCTCTGTCTCAGTTTGAACAGGCAATGTTAGTCTTTGTTACTGTTTTTTATGTGTACTATAGAAAGGGTATAGAAATTTAGACATACAATTTTTACCCATAATTACTCTGTTTGCAGATATAAACATTTGTGTAAAATGTCCTAATTTTGATTAACTATCTGCCTCGCTCATCCAAACTTCAGATCAGCTTCCTCCCATAATCCAAAGACATGACAAAGGTGTTTCCTGTCACTTAAGTGACTGCTTCCCCGTTATTTAGACAACCAGCTCCAAGAACAATTGCCTCTCCTCACATAGATCATTTAGCTGAAGTCACATCGGATAATAAATCCATGCCAGGTCACGTACATCATATATTCACACAATAAGGTCATCTACACTATAATGTCAGGTTAACTGGTGACTTTAAATTGTCCGTAGGTGTGAATGTGAGTGTGAGTGATTGTCTCTATGTGTCAGTCCTGCAATAGTCTGGCATCCTGTCCAGGGTGTACCCCGCCTCTCACCCTTCAGCACCCCTGCGACCCCTAACAGGATAAGCGGTTACAGAAAATGAATGAATGAACGTCCTCAAACAGATTATTTAAAGAGCGCTGTTTGCTCACACTAATATCACAAAACACATAAGAAAAGCATACATTGTTAACACCAACCCATGCCGGAAATATCCAGAAATACTAGACAAGAAAACTGTATCAACAACAGTCCATGTGTCTGCAGGATCTGGAGAGACAAAACCACGACTTGGAGGATCGGGTCCAGAGTGCGGAAAAGACGCTGGCCTCCAGTCGGGAGGAGCAGAATCAGGCGGAGGTCGAGGTCCGACGCATCATCGACGTTCTGGACGTCAAAATCTGCGACCTGAACGAGCTGAGACAGAGCCTGGCGAAACTCATCGACAAATAGCCGCAGCAGCAGTTGGGCTGCATCTCCACAGTCAGCACAGGTTCCAACCATGTGGCCTTGATTTGTGTTTTACTGGTTTATCAGCGGAGCAGCAATCAAAGCAATATGGAGGAAAACATACAGATGTTCACCTTCATGGATCTGTTTTTTTTTTTTTTTAATTAAGATCAGCGCAGGCAAACAGGTATCAAAAACCTCTTAAAGGTGCTATGTGCAGAATAAAACATCAATGTCACATTAATACTGCAGCTGTATCATAAACAGTTGTGTGTGGTCTAACTGGATACTACTACTTATTTTTCTATATCATAGTTCCCAGCAGCTGCATGTCCTTGAGCCCCTGAAGAAGACTGAACACTCTGAAAGCTTCAGATCAATTTGCTCTGGAAGAACAGCGCCCTCCTCCTCTTTTGGGTGCCATTACAATTCAGTGTATTTTGCCTAAATCTGACCAGGTGGTTTTCAATATAAAATGTGGATTAGTGGCTGCTGGGAGCTGAACATTTTTTCAGTGCTGGTCTCAATTGTTGATGGTAATGTTACCAATGTCTTAAAAGGACTGAAGAAATGATTTATTGATAGCAAACTCTACTTAAAGCACCATTTTAAAAGAGGACTTGCACCAAAAGTGGTTTGCTATTTTGTAAAAGTAGACATTTGCAACTAGTATCAAATGATTTTTTTGCTTATTTGTTAGTTTATTTTTGTGTGATGTATCTGTATTTAACACAAAGCGGGCAATCCACTTGTGTTAGTGTACTCTCTTACTGAATTAAGAGGCAAGGGTGGCAGTAAAACTAGGAAAGAATCAAAAGATAATGGTCTGGTGGCGTTTAATAAAGCCAGTGCTGCTGTGTTTTCCTGCAGAGGTCTCAGCCATTCAACCGTGGCTGAGCACAGACAGTAAAACTGCAGCTCTGTAACAGCAGTGCTCGCGTCAGGACTTGAAATGGTTGAAAACTAATTTTATGGACAATAACATTTACAGACCTATACTAAACATAAATATTTGATCATAATTCTGGACATTTGGCTTATAGAAAGAGCAAAGCGACTGTGCATAGATGTTTTTTTCACTGTGGTTTGGCAGCAGACTGACACATAAAAACTCATAGCTTGAGGCTCACACTTAATAGTCCTGTATGACTCGGCTTTTAGGAATGCATTTTCTTAGGTTACTGGTAGATCACAGAAGTCACTGCAAGTATGGCAACTACACAAAGACAAGCTGTACAAGTGAAGTGTCTACTTTCACAGAATAACAACCTCAAGCTCATGTTGGTGTCATCCTTCCTTCAGCACTGTGGAGATGCACCCAATAGGAGTCAAGATAAGGACACATTGAGGTAAAGGTCTTGAATAAAGTCAGCTCCGGTTCACCATCAGCAGCCTGGACTGGCCTCACACCAGCCAGAACACCAACAAACTCAGATGCAACAACCTGCTCCCATTCTGTCCTCTGAGGATCGCCAGCGTACGACCCTTTTTTTTTTTTCTTTTGTTAATGTTTTATGAGGACTGCTCTTTTCTCACCACTTTAGATTATTCATGTTCATTAACGGTTACTCGCAGTCAGGATGGGAAATGAGACATGCCTACCGGCCACATCTCTGCTACATTCAAGCTGCAGCTGGTGGGTTTGTCCTCTCCGCCAGGCCACTTTGACAGGTCGATCAGCATTTGAAGGAAAAGTCCAGATGTGTCACTGTGGCCTGTGGACAGTGACGCCTCTTTCCCACCCTGTCGAGTTGAACCTGAGATTGCACTTGATTGTTTGTGCCAAGTTTGATTTTGTTTACATGTGTCAGTGTTCACAAAATGGTTTATGTATTTTTTCTGTGTTGCTCAACACTACCATTTACCATATTAGTAATAATAACCCTAGAAAGAGGCTCGGCTGAGCTGCAGAGCATAGATCACTATGAGAGCACTGCATGAGCTCTGCAGAAGCCCTGTACCTGCCAAGGAATGTGAAGCTGTGTGTGTGTGTGTGTGTGTGTGCACAATACCTAGCAGTGTGCAACCTGAGAGTTAAAAAGCACAACTGCAGTAGTTTTAGTAAAATAGGTACTTAATTGACTTGTCTGTCAGCTTTGTATATGAAGTTCTGATGCACATTATCTATTGATCTTTGCTTCTCGCCCCCTGATGAGTTATTGATTTCTTCATATGACAGTAATATAGGTACAGATAAGGTGCAGTCTATTGCAGCTGATGATGCAGTAACTGCCAGAATCATACTAACATGTCAAAATGTGATTTAGCTCATAACAAGGTGCAGTCTGTGACTCTGATCCAATACCCTTTCAGCGAATGTCTCCTCACGGTCCACTTGCCGTCCATTCTGTGTGTGCTAAAAAAAGAAATCTGATGTTCACACACAGCCCTGGCTCTGGTAATGGGAAACAAACAAGGTGGATTGGACTGAGCCAAACAACACTATTCCAGCCAATCAGCAACGGGGTGTTCATGCTTGTGCACAGAACAGGGTGACAGCAATGGATGGATAAAGAAAAAGAAAGGAACCAGAGGGACGGTCAGTCTGGCAGTTCAAATAATCTGTCTCCAGAATCACAGACTCCACCTTCAATGTAATAAACTAACAGATAATGTACTAGCACCGTTATTAAAAGTACAGTAATAAGTTATACTATGTTACTGCATTAAGAGGTTATGTTATACCTTTTAGTCATTTAAGACTGACGTTTGATCATTTTGACAAGTTACTACACCATCTGTAAGTTCTGACGTCAGCTGCTACATGCAAGCACCACTCAATTAGCAATAACGTTTCTAGCGTAGATGCCTGCTCATAGTTAATACAAGTAATTTGTAGGTAATGAGACCTCTGTAAAGCCTGTTCTCCTCTATTTTAACAACAGAAGTGCTTTTTTTCCACAACTGGTGTTTTTTTTCTGTCATGGCTTCACCAGATTACAACAGACGGCTTTCAGCCTTTTATCAAGCATGAAGAAAATGCAGAGGCCCCTCAGCGCTAAGCTCCTGGCGGTTGATGTCAGAAACACTTTGCTTCACAACAGCCTTGTTCCAGTGTATCATTAATGCACAATAACACTGTGTAAATACATTAGCAGTAGTTCCTATGTACACAGAAAGGGGGGTGGAGAGACTAACGGTAACACCCAGCTTCCCCCTGGTGTCTAACCTCTCTTTTGAGAAGGTTTGGGGGCAACAGAGGACATTTTGTTCCTTTCACCATCAATTAAGTATTGCATTATTGTACTTAAAATGGTGTTAGTATTAAGGGTACACTATACCATCAGTTGCATTATTTCTTATAGAACATGAGTAAGATCTTCAGTATTATTTTGCATTTACAACAGTTTTGAGGAGAAATCCATCTTATATTTGAGACTCTTTAGCCAGCAATGTTCATATTCTGGTGAAATATGCCCATCCTGGATAGCAAAAACATTTATGCTCCTCATAGGGTGATCTCAGAGTACATTTTGGGAAATGCAGAAATCTCCAGCTGAAGCATAAATATAACAAAACCCTACAATAAACAGCAATAAACAGAATATGTTTGAATATCTGTGGGTGGATTCCTCCTTAAATACACTGGAATAAGGCCTTCTGTTACAAGCTACAGCTACAAGAGAATGCAGTACCAAAGATGCACCACTGTCATACTAAAGCCACATCAACTGGAATAAACACACAATTTCTGCATGATGCTCAATGATCATCTCAGTCAGATTTTTTAAAATTCAGCTTCTGTTTGGAGTTACTCATTGTTAAACATTTGACCTTTCAGTACGACTCAAAATACCTCAGAATACTTCAGTTAGTTCAGGTTAGTTTCATCGGGAAATAAAGAGGAAAACTGTCGACTGGTGTTGGTCAGTTCAAGACCACGATTTTGTTGTGTCACGAGAAAAACTGAATTTGAGAAGAGCAGATGTTTGTATGGTATTTGACAATGTGAGATTAGTTCCTTATATTTGTATAGAGCTGTTTAACATTAAAACTCAGTCATGCAAAGTCACCGCCGTGGTCTTTGTGTGATGGGAGGGTGAGAAACTCAGGGTTGTGTTGTGTATTTCAGCATTCCTACAGATTGCATCTTACACTTCCACATTTTTTTCTCTTGACTGGCGTTTCAGTTTCTTTCTACTGAAATATAAGAATCTAGTATTCAACATTTCAACTGATAATGAAAATACTCTTTGACAGCTCGGACTAACTTGTTTTATCGCACTTTGAGCTGGCACTTTCTAGTAGGCAGTGGCTGCAATGCATTTAGTCATGCTGCTCACTATGTAGCAGCAAGGATGGGGAGACCAGTATAAATGTGCAGGTAGCATATGAGGTGGCAGATATACTGAATTTCTTTCAGCTGATTATCAAACAGCAGGAGGTGTTGGAAATGCTGTGATAAACTTTTCACAGCTTTTGGAACAGACAGTACCATCCTGTGTTTGTTATTCAGCCGCCAGCCTTGCAAAATGTGTTTATTATTCTATTAGTAACGACGCAGTTAGGAAACGCGGCGTTTTGTTTGTGCTGCACAGTGACGTCTATTTAGACTGACACAAATAGCATGCGCTGTAAGTGCCAAATTGAAATAAAAGTTGAAAACACTCAAAACCAGCAAAACCCGGCACTGTGCCAGTCAGGTTTTGGAGTGCACCCACTGTTGGTTTCAACCAGCGCCAGTTCCAAACAGCAGGTTTACTGAATTACCCAGATAACTCTGTGGACAGGCTTCTTAGAACAAGCCTGACATCAACTACTTGCCAAATTCTTCTCATGAATATCTTTAATCTTAATTTAGGAACATTTAGCAAACAGTAACAAGAGTTTACTGCACCAGCTTTATCTTGTTTCAGTCAGTCTGGTTACACTGTCCTTACACTTTAATTCCCCCTGCACAGCCTCACAACCAAGAACTACACACATGATTTCACAGTAAGCCTAAGAGTCACTATTATTTTTCCTGCCACTGAAGAATAAAGGTCAGACAAGCAGCATACTTTTCTTACATTTATTTTAACACAAAATGGCAAAGGAAGCCGATTCAGTCGAAATGTCTACTTCAGCTTCTTCTTGGGGCGCAGGTTGTTGGTGTGTCCACACTTCTTCTTGCGGCAGTTGACAGCACGGGGGTGCAGACGGGCATAGCACCTGCAAAACAAGTGGTCAGGGGTCAACTATAAGGAAATATCTCCTGAACTTAAGTTCTGAAATAGTCAAAACCTGATCATACAGTTTATGGGACACTAGAAGATTTACTTCTGCTGCTATCAAATTGTACGAATACATGTGCCACATTAAGGGAAAAAAAATATCGAAAAACCTCACATCTAAATGTGAAACACAGGCTAAATGCTGTAAAAACTTCAACACTAATCAGCACTCAATCATTAATTAGTCATTAAGTAGTTTCATAAATATTACTGAATTTGAGGGCAGTTATTAAACAAGGTAAGACAAGTCGACATCTTAAATGTCAGATAAAAAAAAAAAAAACAAGCCTAAGGATCCACAGCTGTTGTCTTTGTCATTTCAGCCTGTGTTCACATAAATCAATCACACAACCCTGCACTCACACTCCAACTGACCAAACAACACTGCTCATTGAGTTTGTCTAAACTTTGCCTAACGCTCAACAGTAACAGCAGCATTACACAGAATTAAATACAATTTAAATCAACTGCTTGATGACTTACTTGCGGCAGATCATCTTGTCGCAGTTGTATTTCTGGGCCAGCTGTCTGAGGGAAGGCTCGATGATGCCACCACGCAGACGCAGAACCAGATGCAGAGTGGATTCTGGTGGGTGTTAAAGACACATTGATGTCAATCTCAAATTCATCTATATCCACACCAAGCACAACAGAAAACACTTTATATCTAAGCATTTTAAAATAACCTTGTACATTTAAAAAGCTTATAGCTGTGCTCTTTTATGAAAGGAACAATGGTGGAATACACTTATAAAACGAGGAATCGCATTCATGATGTAATGAAAATAGAAAACCATACACTTATATGTATTAGTTGTAAAATTCACAGGAGCCTCCTGTTGTGACTTGCTTCCTTTACGTGCTTTCAAAGGTTTACACTTAGTTTTTCAATAGGAGTATTGCGACTTGTACATCTGGATTTGTTAGGGTCAAGCTCACCTTTCTGGATGTTGTAGTCAGACAGTGTGCGTCCATCTTCCAGCTGTTTGCCAGCGAAAATCAGACGCTGCTGATCAGGAGGAATTCCTGAAAATTAACAACACTCATCAACCACAATGCACTTTACATTTGACCATGGACAATAATTTATATGTGAACAGAAAAAATGGACGGCAAGTGGTTTAAGGGACTAACTTTGAGTCACACATATCAAATGTATAACTTTAACGAACGAAAACAACTAGCATAATGGCGTGACTAGAAGGCCTGAAGCCAAGTCTACCATTAGACCAGATCTACTGGCTTGCTCTAAAAGCAAACCGACGTATCAACTTAACACAGTGACAAACTTGGCATTAAAAGTAAACGTGAAGGTAATAAGTGGCCTCCAAAGACGTTATTATGGCGTCACAAAAAGTTAGTTGCTAATTACCAAGCAGTCAAGACTCTCGTCACGTTAAGACTTAAAGTTAACGGCTTACCTTCCTTATCCTGGATCTTTGCCTTGACATTTTCGATGGTGTCGCTGGGCTCGACCTCGAGGGTGATGGTCTTCCCCGTCAACGTCTTCACGAAGATCTGCATGTTTGCAGGCTGAGACACAAAAACTGACGTTAGCTTCCAGGTTTAGACGTTCACCTTGTTACCTCGCTGACCACACCGTTACTGACAGCATCTTTTACAACAAGTCAACGACACAAAGGCCTGCCATACACATCCATTATAACAGAACTGTTAAGATATTCCCCGTTTTAAAATATCTGTATCGAATACTGTAATTTGCCGGCTTTTGGTCAGCAGCTAACGATGTGTTAGCTAATGTTAGCATCAGACTGGACATGGTGCGGGGCCTCGCCACATGCGTACCGTTAGCGCAGCGTTCAGATACAATTTTCTATGTTTCACGCCTTCGAGATGAACCAATGACACTTAATACATAATACCTCTCTATAAGCGACATTAAATATGCGGTTTAAATCGTTTCAAACAACTCAATATCCACTGAAAACCGAGAAATATGTGCTGGACAAAACGTGTACCCACCCGGCCGTTAGCTGAGCCTCAACGAAAAGAGAGCGGAACACGTTGATGTTAAGTTACATCACTTCCTCCTGCTCGTTGAGCAGTTTGAGAGAGTAATTTATTCTCTTTATTTATTTTTTGTTTTTGAAAAGACAATCGAAATTATTATTAAAAAAGGTAACTTCTTATTTTGTCAGTATTCATTACAAAATCTTTAATAAGGACAGCCGTTTAGTTAAAACTGCCGGTTACGGTACATTTATGGTATTAAATACATATATATTTCAGAAAAATAGACCATAAACCGAGGAGGGCGAAAGTGAACAGTAAGATAGGGATTCAACTGACAATTCATCAAACATAAGTGCCTTAAACAAACAAACAAACAAACAAAAAATAATAATCAAATAAACAAAATGCAATGAATACGAAACAGTTTTAAGTCACATTTTGACTTTTGAGCACCTAATATAATTTGCCTGTCATTTTTATGAAGATAACTGTCTGGGCTGGACACAGCTGCTCCAAAATGAAGTTTGACTGACACCTGCTGTTGTACCGACGCAAGTAATACAGAGACACATAGTGGACATGCATGAACAAAACAACACAACATGCTATTTGTGCAAGTATACTGTGTATCATTTTGTTAAATTTAAAATCAAATCACATTAAATCTGTTGGATACTTTATGCTATTTGAAATGCATGCATTTCCATATCCAATATGACGAGCATGTTATAACTAACCCTTTCTTTTAATGTGGTACATAGTGTACTTATAGATTGTATTTGAAAGGCATCACATAAAGTATTGCATTGTGTGCTCAAGTGCAGACCAAATCAAACCACTCTGCAAGCTGATATTGTAAGTTTATCTAAGGTAATGCTGAATAATGCATAGGACTCTTGAAAAGGGGAAATGTGTCCACTCCAAATATTTAGTAGCCTCTCACTGGTGAGGAAACTCATATCAAGCTGCCTTGATAGAAAGATGTGTATAGTTGCACTATT
This sequence comes from Cephalopholis sonnerati, assembly GCA_019142605.1. NCBI lineage: Eukaryota > Metazoa > Chordata > Actinopteri > Perciformes > Serranidae > Cephalopholis > Cephalopholis sonnerati. The sequence goes on from JAGQAX010000006.1 coordinate 26,712,753, forward strand.
AGATGATGAAAATCAAGAATTATTATTTAACAATTATTATTCTTTTCTAGCATGACTAGTTACCTAAGTGTGAGCAGTTGTTTGTGTGTGTCCTTATTGTAGAATAAAATGTTACAATTGAATAGTTTTGTGTGTTCAGTCCATTCACTGCATCTGACCAGGTAACTGGACACCGTGGCATGCATTTGTTTCTCTGCAGGAGCAGCAACAGTATCAACATCATCATGTTCCACAGCGCAGAGGTTTCCATGGTGAGGCACTGTAGCATTTTTCACCTGCTTCAGAGGAAGACAGCTAGCTTAAGCAAAGAGCTACAGGACACTGGTGGTATCCAATATGACTGCAGTGGTAAAAACACTGACCCAAGCCCGCCCTGTGGGCAAAGACTTCCTCTTGTCTACCAACATCCCGTTTCTGGACAGGAACAATCCAGATGCATTCACAAAACGTTTCCAGGAGGATTTCCAGCCTTTTTCTTCAAAGAAGCAGAATGTTATTCCTCCGCCCATCCCGGCCAAGGTGGACCACAAGGACTTGAGGCACATCAAGGAGTACCTGACAGAGGCAATGGTGTCCTTCCACTGTCACCCATTGCCACAGATCACCCACACCCCACCCTTGACAACGCTTCACACCAACTTCAAGATGCAAACAGACCCTGGGGAGGTTACTTTCCTCACTACACAGTTCCAGAAATTCCAGCCCTGGCCTTTCCAGCGTCCTCGCACCCCCATCCGACACAGAGAGGCCTCCAAGAAGACCCAGCATGTGGAAACGCTCCCAGAAAGCACCAGCAAAGCCTCCTTCACCCCACACCACCACTGTCCTGTTGTAAAAGCCACATGTAAACATCTAGGTTAGTGCTTGCTTCTGAATTTCATTCTGATTATTTTAAAAGCAATAAATCTATATAAGATGATTAATTCAGTGTTATGACAAAGATGACTGATGCAAACAGTCGTCAGACTCAGTTAGGAATTAACTGCAAACAAATGTGTCAACTGTCAGCCTTACAACAACATCAACTTGTAATGAATAACAGTAAGGGAATCTGTGTGAGAGTTTATCTGTCAATCCTGCAGAACGTCTCATGTTAATTTTCAATTTTTCCTCTGTAGAAGAGGGCTTTCCCACAATCAAAGGGGACAGGCGTCGTCAAAGTTTTGCCTCCCAGTACAACGACACCTTCCAGGGAGCCTGGACCAGAGCAGCTAAATCTGTGGAGACGGTAAAAACACAGCAGCAGATGTTGGTCACGATTCAAGAGTGGTTTTATTCTCACCAAACAAAACATGGCTTGAATGAAAACCTGCCAATTTTTAAGGGAATCTTTTGCCATGGATTTATACAGGCAGTATTTTAAAAATCCCAATGAAAAGAAAGAAAATCACCACAATACCATACTGTCCACTCCACTTAGCACTGGAGGCCATTTCCCCCTCATGTTTCTGATTTAGCTCAGATATAATGCAGAATATTTCCTGTTTACGCTTTTGATCAAGTTAAGAATGAGCAGCAGATACATTACCACATTTTTAATGAAATATTTTCAGCTCTGAACCTAAAAACTGCACCATTTCCTCCTACCTTAGACCTCAATGGACTTTAGTGGCTCGAATATTATTTATCCTGTCAGTTGAGTAAGATTTTGGATGCAGAACATAAACGAACTACATTCCATTGTTGTATAGCTATTTTTACTTGAGTAAAAGATCTTAATAATTCTTTAATCACTAGTACTGAAGGATTGTCGCTCAAAGTGCAGTCCACGGACCGATGGCGGCCCTCAGAAAATGCATGTGGGTGGCCCCCGAACATGATATGAAATGCATGCATTGTGTTTTAATAATTTGAAATCCATTTCAACACTTTAATTTTCAGTAGTTTACATTTAATTACACCATGGGAGTCAGCATCACACTGTGCCCCCCCCAAAGGGTTCATATATGCACAATGTTAGATACGTGTACTGACACAGATGGAGCCTTCTGTCTGTACTGTGTTCACTCCGTCTATATTCGTGCATGTTTTCTGAAAACTTATGGATAAGGAAAATGGAGCAGTACCACCAGACCATGGGGCAGTATAGCAAAGTTCAAGCGAGACATAGTTATTAAGTGAAAAGCATTCTCCGTCCACACGGCCTCACAAAGCGTCTACAACAGCCTCTGTTTGAGGTAAAAAGTTAAATTGTTACGACGTCCTTCACCGTAGCCATGTTTGTTGTTGTCAGAAAGTTCTGACTCTGCCCTCTGATGCCATCTACTGGTCATATATGCCAACATAAAGGACACATGGAAGTATGTAGACATTCCAAGACATAGCTTTGACATGAATGTATCCTAAAGGAAGTATAAATGACCTTAAATAAGTGTCTGTCAGGTCAGGGATGACAACTTGTATAAAGCTACTGGTTGCAGGGCAACTACTGCTGTTAGCTAAAGTTAGCGATTTCAGCGGTCAGCTCAGGACTGCACTTTTCCTGTGTGGCCCTTAATCACATGCTGGCTCCCTAAATTGGCACTCAGTCATCAAAATATTGAGCACCCCTGTACCAAAACATCACCTTTTCCCATATTGCTGTCAACATTTATTTAAAGTAGTCAATGTTTTGACCCCAAAATTTACATTTTTATTGTCTCATAGATTTACAGCCCTTAGTATGTCATGACTGGTTTAGTAATGGCACATAAGTAGATGTAGAAACAATCCTAAAATAGTTGTTAATCTTTAAAACAAAAACAATAGTCTTTAAATACTCTGCAGCTCCACAGAAGCCATTTCTTTGACTTCAACACACAGACTCAGGTAAACCAGAATGCTGGCTTAAGTAGTGAATGCTCAGCTGTGTGTATGCTAAGGGGAGACACAATATGACCTGGATTACCAGCACTGTGTCAGCTTTGAGTAGACACAAGAGTGACAAGGGTATTGACCTTTTAATGCAGCTTTCCGTGAAATGGGTGTTATTGACACAAACCGTGACAGTGACTGTTTTTACTATGTCTTTCTTCAGCACTCCTCAGTGGCTCTGGGTGATCCCGTGAAGATTGTGGAGAGAGAGACGACCCACGCTGCGTCATTCAGCCAGCCCACTGTCTGCAGGTCTGCAGCTTTTCTGCCTCGCTGGAAAAACTTCCTGCCACGTGACACAGTTTCAGACCTCTCTAGGTTTCACTGCATGTTTTGATTTGGGGGTTCCAGGAGATTTGAGGTGTTTTAGATGCAACAGAAGACATCTGATGATCAATCAAAATTTTAAAGTAGTCTAAAATATTACTTTTCAGATATATTATTTGTAACTCTGTGAAAACTCAGATTATGTGGTGTTGAGTTTATCCCCACACAAATATAAGCATCATCTGTGTTAGATACAGGCCACCTGTGGTAGAGGAGCCTTTGAAGCTCAACCTTGGAAAGTTCTCTAAGGACTTATGGTTGTCCACAACCAGAGAGACCTTCTGCCACCACAAACAGGGTGAGTCTTTCCTCTGTTATTGTCCAGACAGGTTTGTGCCCCCTGTGTTCATTCTTATTATCTGGTAGTTAAAATCTAATACCTTTAATTTCTCATGGTGAAAATGTAGTCAGGGCTTTATGTAAGCACAAAGCAGTTGCCTGGGGTATTCAAATGCCCAGAGGCTCCCAAACAGGCAAAGTACAAATATGATCGTTACATGAATTATCTCATGTTTGTTTTGAAATGTTTACTGTATTAGAGGAAACTGTAATGAGACTGAACAGTGTTATTTATGTATTTACTTTTTACTGATTTCGATCTTTGTTGATTCAGGATGGTTATTTTTAGTGTCACTGCTTGATCACAACTTTAAATTGTTTTACATGTATGCTGCTCGTTCAAGTACTTCTCTCTACATCACGTTCATGTTGCCATTAGTAAAATCAGAAAAAAATGCAGTGAGGCACTAATTGGCACTAGTTTCATCCAGGGTCTGGATGATCCAGCTGACTGGGTGTGACTGTACAATGCACATTTTAATTACTGAGACACTGCAACACGAGTGCTTAACTTTCGCAGTTTCACAGTTTGTAAATTTGTCTTACCTGCACTCTTAACCAGTGATACTCAGCTCACAGTCTGAGGGCCAAATCTGGCCTGCGATAGGGTGCTGTGCAGCCTGCTGACCATTTTCTAATTCACAATGAAAATAGATTCACACTGGGAATTTTGTTTTGTATTTTGACTTTAAATAAGGTGCCAACGTGCATTAAAAAGTGTTTAAATTTAGACCTTGTACATCAAAGAAAAAGTGCCAGGGGAGGATCCCTTGGACGCCCCTGACAGAGGTCTGGGCTGAGCCCCGAATGTCTGTAAATCCTAGAAAGGCCCCTGCTTCCACCTGACCTGTGCAGGGCTGCTGTGACTTAATTTGTCTCTTGGCAAAGTTGAGGAAGGGCAGCAATTAATTCACTAAACAGACTGATAAATGTTATGAATGTTTATTTATTAACTGGCCCCTGATCTCCTGTCATTGTGCAAAGCAAGTTAAATATTTTTGTTCTAACCAATCAAACTGGGATGACACAAAACTGAGATACAGACGAAACATGACTCTATCAATCCCTCCCTGTTGTCCTGCTTGGATTAGTCTATTTGGTTTATCTCACAGGAGATCCAGTTGTTGTGATGAAGAGGAACCAAAATTTCAGTTCCTTACCCAAGGGGGACACTGATTCGGGGCGAAACAAGGAGAGGATGTCTGTCACCACCAACAGCATATCCTTCTCTGATGTAAGACAACAGATCTTCTCACATTTTCTTATTCTAGTCATTTGTTTTTGTATTTATAAAATTATTATTAGTACATTAATGAATAAATTTTTCTCTTTAGGTTAATTTATGGCCTTTGCACATTTGTTCCTACAGACTTTGGAGTTTGATGGAGTTTATGTTTAAAGTTGTGTCATATCTGATAATGCTGATGCAGTTTCTCCCTGCAGCTGAGCCACACAGAGCGTCCAGTGTATGTGCTTGGAGCTGACCTGATGACCAATAGCCATGTACAGTTCAGCCCACCCCGTCTGTCAGGCCTGTACTACACAACCACTGCCAAAGAACACTACAGCAAACAGGACGGAGAGCGGGCCAAGCCAGCCATCCAGCTGCCGAGCAACATACTGAGTGGACCAGGTGATGGATTGGTCGCGTTTGTGTGTTTAAAGGGAGGTGCATGTAGATATTAAATGTGTTTAATGTGTTTGGCAGAACACGAGCTGAAGTCCAGCACCACCAAGACTGACTACATCCCTTTAAAGGTCTGCAGACAGACACCTTGTCCATCAATGCAGAGGGTGAGAGATCACAAAATGAAGACAAAAATGTTCCCACTTACTTGTGTAATAGCAGTAACAAGCAGCAGCAGTGTATTAGTTGTTGTCATAGTAGTAACACATAATAATATGGTAACTGGGAGTAGTGGTAAGAAATATTAATAATTGTGGTAGTAAAAAGTAGGAGCACCAGCAGCAGTCTCTGTTTTCATGCCTCTGAGAAAGTGTATGTGATGTGTTCCAATTTTTCTCACAACTCAGCATAATATTATATTATAATATGACACTGTCTGTCTGTCTTTCTGTTAACCACAGAGCAACATTAGGTTCCCGCTGGATTGTCAGTACTACAGCACCACCCACAGTGAAGAGTACACCGCCAAACCTTTGATCATGCAGCGTCCCAGCTGCAGCCAGTTCTGCACTCATTTTGTAATGCAGTGACTGAGAATCACAATTCAGTCACTTGCTCTTGTGTTCTTACCCAGCTCTAGATAAAATATACTTTTGTATACTATATATATACTTTTATGGACGATGTAATATGCAGTATATTCCACAAACAACAGCACACTAACAGATAGTATGCAGTAAAACATATCCTTAATTTTACATACAAGTAAACTGTTGTGCAAAAAAAAGTTACATTTAGCATAATTGTGACTGGTCGAAGGGCCTCAGGACATTCAAATTCAACTGATAATTCCATTGTGAAAAAAGGAGGAACAGGGATATGAAAATGACCTACATTACCCAGAATTCTTTTCAACAACCCCAACAGTAGAGCTCATATATTCTGTTCACGTGCAGAACTTTAACCTCATTCTTCCAGCTCATTACAGCTTAAAGCTCCTCTAAATTTAAGTCATGCATCCAACTAAAGCCACCCTGTCACATCATCCCTCAGTGTTTCATGTGTTACTGTATGAGAATAATAATCTTACTGGGCTGATAAATAAATAAATGTTTACCTAGAGCAGTTCAGGGGCCATCAGAGTGTGAAATGTTGAGTCAGTGTGCAAGTGCAGCTTTAGCAGTTAGGTGGTTTAAACATAAACCATACAGCCCAGCCTGTCATATTCGGGCCAGGGAGGTAGGTAGCCACGGACTTGACTGTCCTACTTCTTCCACCCTGTTTACACTGTCAACGCGAACTGCTAAGAAGAAGGTTAACGTCTGTGTTGCAGAAAGATTCTCATCCCCTCCTTCAAGCATGATTGACCACAAAACTGTGTAAAAACAACCTATGTTGTAGCAATAACACAGCCTTGACCCTAAGATGCAGGCTCTGCTGATAAAAAAAAAAAAAAAAGTTGGCAGGCGAGCAGATGTAAATAAACTAAATCTGGAGTTCATCAACCTGGGGAAAAGGGCCGCAGTTCAGGTGTGGGCTGGAATGTCAGCCGGCCAGCAAGCTCAGGTTCAAGGGGTACAGCAGCGAGGACGTGGTTTAATGCTAGGTGAAAATCCAGAATAGACTAGACAGCTCTTGTTTTAATTTGCTTGTCTGTTGCCAAGAGCTACGCAAATACAAATGACATGTGACATGTAAAACTGGTTAAAATGCAATTTAATTTCTAGGCAGACATGTTATTTAAGACCATGGAATGTATGAAAAAATCATAATGGTTATCAACATTCACCTTTTTTTGTTCACTTGGCATTTAAAAACAAACTTAAGGCAGGCAGGCCCTGCTCAAGGACATTCATCTGAGCAGAGTTATGCACTGAACTTTATGATATTATAGTGATACAATTTAATAAGAAAAGCCACAAATTTTAGGTTTATTTCTCTCAGAACATCCAGTGGTTTCATGTTTCACCATATGAAATATTATTGTTTGGAGTTTACAACTGAAAAGGTTTACAAACACAACTGCTTCAGTGATGCCACCATGTCATAGCCTACACCTCAGTTTCAGACACCATGTGACATGGTGATCATGTGAGGGACTTCTTCAATTGCTGAGGCACATGACTTAAAAATAAACAAAACAGAGACACCAAGTTTCACTGCGGTGATTCAGATTTCTCCTCTAAAATGTATTTTACACTACATTAGTTTGGTTTGGTCATTTTAGTTTATTTATCATTATTCCTTCTCTAGACATGTTTTTGTACTACTTTGTAAAATACTACTTTTACATAATCCAAGTATCATGCATGTATTTTCTGTACCTGGTCATCTTTGTATATTTATAATAAAGAAGAAGGAGAAAAGAGTTGGCCAACTAGTTTTAATAGCAAAAAGACACCCTGTCTTCAAAATAAAAGCCTACATTTAACAAAAAAAAAGCAAGTTAACAAATTGTTTTATGCCTCTACATATCAGTAGGCTCCTTTTGATAACCTCCATACTCAATGGCGCACTTTTATTGACAATATACTCGCACGCTCTTGTTTAATTGTTGTGATTGACTCCATTTCTGCAGTAACTTCACTTACTGCTGTGTTGACTCTGCTTCCTGTTCTGCACTGTGGCATACATTTTATGTCATCAATTACAACACAGTCCCTCATTGGCTGCTTATGTTGTCAACTACAGTGCAGATCCCTGATTGGCCCCACTTGTATTTTAATTTCTGGAAAGTGTTTGGGGCGACAGCGAGGGCAGACTGATATAGAGAGGGAAATAAAATGTTGAGCTTGTGTCATCAGGATGGTCTTACCAGGCTAGAGGATTGGGACCTATTGTAAAAATGAAAAAAAAATTGACTATATAATAACAAAGTTACAATTCTGAAATTTTCCACTCTCAGAATTCTGAAATTGGATTTAGGGGGCCGTGTCCACAAAGCCTTTTTCCTGAGCCCTGAGATTTGCAATTGAAGCATTGTGTTTTAATGTTGCGTTTCAAATGTCAGCAGCAAAAGTGTAAATGCTGCACGTTTGGGTTCTTGTTTTCTGAGTGCTGAGAGTTGCAAATATTAAACTTGTCACTGTCTCTTTTTAATCAAGCTATTTAATCACAGTGGAAGAGGTACAAACAACACGCTCAGCTGTGCTCGGCCATGTTTGACAGCTGTATGTCCATAGTCAGGCCACTAAGAAGCAAATTTTTCCTGGTGGCCACTTGCGATACTGCAGTGAAAAAAAATAATAAAATCCCCTGCGGCCCCATAGACCACCACTACAAAGGACACATTGTTGAAAGGACACCTTGAACTGCAAACAAAATCAATTATGAATCTGTCTATTCTTAATTTTTGAGAAATGGTGGTCTTATGTTTGTAAAACTTTCCTCAAGTCGAGAAAAGCGATTGAAAAATCTGTGGCGTATTCACAACGTCTTCAAACAAGTGCTTCCTAATTAACAGTGTCTTAGCTTGTTAGTGTTGCTAAAATTTGTTGTCATATCAAACTACAAACATTATTAAATATAACCATAAAATGTGATCAGGTTTTGGACCCTGTCCACTTTTGTGTCAGGATCAGCTGCAGACTGACTTGGCAGAGATAGTTGCCATCTTGTTTTTCCATGGATTAGTGTATTGTGGTCTTACTACAACTAGATGGCGCAAAGAAGTGTCCATGAATGAGGACAACAGGTCAAAGTGAAGAAGAATGAAGTATAAGGTCAGGTAAACCCAAAATGTGATGACCTCATGAGGACACAGGGTCTCAGGAGGATATAAGAGTGGGCTGCATGACGTGGACGTAAACCTGGGAGCTAGAAGCCTTTTTTGGCGTAAGCGCCAGGTGAGCAACTCGATGGAATGAGCAGGCGCCATCTTGATGTCCTGTCTCTAGTTACTAGTAGAATCAACATCTGTGGTGCGCCTGCTCCATGGGCCCAATGATGCAGGCAGATATAAAGTGATTTTGGCTTCACGCACCACTGAGCAATCCAGGTCTCTTAATACATCCACGCATGATACCCAGAACTCCAATGGAGTTTTCACATGTGGCACTAATCCTCTTCCATACAGATATGATGTTACACATTAAGGATAAAAAACAGAAGTGTTTAAATGTGAAAGGTATAGCCGGACTAGCACCTTGTTATGCTGTGTTTCAAGGCGCACCCTCAGTCCATGCTGTCCTCCTCCTCCTCCTCCTCCTCAGTGTGGCCAAAGTGGGCGGGCGTGACTCGCGCGTGCTCTACATCATTGGTGTAAAACAGAGAGCTGTTGTGTTTCTGGGCGTTGAAACCTGCCTCCGTTTATAAAGCCTCAGCTTCTATTATGTATCCAGTCGAGGTGGACACACTATTTGGCTTTTCCGCTGTACCTCGTCTTTAAGAAGACCTCTGCGTCGCTCCTGACCTGCCGGTAAGTTTTTACAGACTTTTAAACGTCAACTGAACATTGTCCCGGTGCCTCTGCCCTGATTGGCTGACAGAGCCAGCCTTTCTAAAATTCAAGATAAACACGCACCGGCCGCATAACGGAAAATGTAAATGTTATTAGACTCACAGAGACAGTTATAACAAAACTGTTTGTCTCATAACAGCCAGTTTCCCATACAACCAATTATTTACATATTGTTGACTGAAAGTAGAATTTAAGTTGTGTGTGCTTATTCTACCTTATATGTGTATGAATTTAATACCACTCACACCTAATTTGAGTAAGAATCATAAACATAATAATCATTTTATTTGTGTATTGGTGTAATTTAAAAGTTTGTCTGCATATTAAGTTAGCCAAACAAACAAACAAAAAAAGTAAATATGATTATTTAGTAACCACTGCAGTTTTTTTTACTATTGTGAAGATCACAACCAACAATAACAATGTAACATTTTATCATATTATGTTATGAAACTCCTCTAAAACATGTTGAAAAGCAGACTTAACAATACTAATGGCAAAGCTGGACTTGGCTTGTCTGGGACCCTGAGCAGAACCACCCAACCCCACCCTAAAAATAAGATCTCTAAATGATAATAGACAACATGTTCTGCCCAAAACACTGCAGAACATATTTAAAAAGCAAAAACAGAAATTCATATGTGTTTATAATTTGCTTGTTTTGGGGTCCCCTGGTGTCCACAGGAGCCGCTTAAATCATACATGCCCCCAGCTGGCTCTGGCTGTTTGCAGTTTGTCTTATATAGTACCTGAAAACCAGTTCTACACACACCGCTTACATTACTGTACACCATGAATATGTAATAATGTCTAGCCCTGAGCCTTGTCAAACTGTCTTCACTCTTAGGCATGACATTGAACACTATTAAGACTTTCAAGCTGGAGCTGGACGGTCCAGCTGATGCAGCGTTCACCGGAGGGGAAGTGGTGTCCGGCCAGGTGGTCCTGGAGCTCCGGAGGGACACCAGAGTGCACTCCATGAAGGTGCAGGGAAGAGGGGTGGCCACAGCACACTGGCTGGAGAACCGCGGCATGAACTCTGTCTATAATGACTACACCTCCAAGATCACGTACTTCAGGAAGAGACAGCATCTGATCCGAGGTCAGTGGTGAAAAGCTACAGATGGTGTTAATCCTATGTGTGGTTTATATTCTGTTTGTTTATTTATATTTGCTGTGTTTATTTATAAAGGTGGCCGTACAATAACCACAAGTAAACTCCAGGTGGATTACAGCTGCAGCTGGTGATGTTGTGTCTAACAAGTAACCATCTGAAATGTCCCTATAATGTTTTACAAGTAAAACGTCCTTAATTTTTCGACATAGAGCTTGTTTTGAGTTATAATTTAGCAAAATAAAAGCATTTTAATAGTGCTTGTTCAGGGGAGAGAGTCAATCCAACTGTGTTCAAAGGTAACCAGAGATAATTGATTAACTATGACTGTTTGTAAATGCCTTCTCTTATAAAAGAAAGGGACACAGTTATATCATCTGTGCTGACTTTGTTTGTATTTTGTCCCCTACCAAAATATCATCCATCATTCGTAGCTTCGCTGTGATATACATAGCAACTGTACATCAGCATGTACTGCAGCTGCTGGATGTAAAAGTTCTCTCTCCAGTCTGAATAATGTGGTGTAAAACTGCTGATTTGCTCTTTCATGCGCCAGCTGGTAGCCTCTGTGCCTTGTAGTCACTGCAGTTTGCAAAATGAAGCCACCTGGGCCAAATGTGTTGCATGGAAACCTGGAAGAGAAGTCGACACCGGCCTGTCCAGATACATCTGCCAGATAACCTAATCCTAACATTAAACACAAATCCATTAGTGCCAAGTCCAAATAAACACACTGGTTCACTGAGGGCTGCGTTGAACAGGACATGATGCTGTTGAGTGTGAAATTCCCCCGGTGTGGAAGTCACCAAGCAACCTAAAATCAGAGAGGCGGAAAATAAAGGCCATAGTAGCTGAGTAAATATAATGTAGACCGTGGTTAATGTTTCATCAGATGCTCTGTAAATAGTGTAGTTGGTTTGACTCCTCAGTCTGGTCAGAGAGGTAAACATGATGAAAACTTGGATAAGAGCAGGATTAGGGTTGTTGTTGCTTTGGCAGAATACACAAACACATTTGAAAGGATTTGAGTCCATCATAGAATTTCACACTGCATCTTATTTCCACGTCATTTGCAGCAGCTGTGTAAGCGCTGTGGTTAAAGGTGCACTGGGCAGGTTTTGTGTGTTAATAATATCTAGCCCACATTTTAGCCTAAATCATACTGTGACGACAAACAGTAACTCATCATCCATTAACTGAGATGCTGTAGGCTACAACTAACATACATTTGAATGATCAATTGTCCATCAGTTAACATGTAGCAAACTGCTAAATCACTGCTGCTGCTGCAAAAAAAAAAAAAAAAAAAAGATTTGTTGGTGGTGTAGCAGAAAGGATATTCAGGCGTACAATGTATACCCATCTCTTTTCTAGCTGTTTACAGTATTCCCACCTATCAGCCAAAAGCCACTGGGATAAATAGGAGAGTAGCACACCCACCTCCTCCTCAGTAACCAACCTATCTACCTAGTAGTACACCAGCCTCCTCAACTACACCACTGGACAGCATTAATTTGATAAGAGATGCTGAAGAAAACAAATCTGTAAATAGTGTTTTGTATTCTTTATGAATTGCCAGCAGTTAACCATTTATCAATATTATCATCAACTTTATGTTGATTAAGCACTTGTTTAAGCAGTACTGTTGCTTCATCTGCTCTGCCTAAATAAATCGCAGTATTGATGTGGTCACTGGTGAGAAAACTGCTGGAAATCACAACTGAGACAAAAACAGGGAAATCTGGAGCAGTGTGTGTGAGTCAGATGCTTCTCATTCATCTGCAGGGTTGTTTTTCTCATGCCTTTGATATAAAGTTAAGAAGAGGGCAATATTAAGTTATATACCAGAACATGATATCAATTTGTCATCCATCGGAAATTTGCTATAGCACTATTACCATGGTATCTATCCCTCTGATATCTCTGCTGGTCAGTGAGCAGCATTTCTTCCACAACAGCACTGGGTTTGTACATTATTTTTGCATCATTGCAGTGAAGTACTTTAATTTGTGTTTACATTTTATTTACTAGACTGGGTTTCACCACACATGATCTCTCAGTAATGTAGTTTGGGTTAGGGTTAGGGGGTTCTCAGCTTTAACTACAGATGGCTACCAAATACTAATACATTTAAGGTATGATAGGATTCCTCACACAATTCCCAAGTTACTCTGATGATACAATATATTAAAGGTCTTTTAAGACCTTTAATATAAATCTGTAAAGTAATAAAACTGAAGATAAATTAACAATGCAATGTATAAAGTCATAAAACCACATGAAAAAATCAAAACAAAAAGTACAGAAATATTGCAATCACCAGCATTATTTGTGCTTCCTCTTCCAGAATTTCCAGGCGACCGATTCATTAAGGGACCTCACTCTTTTGTCAAATTACATGCAATTTTGCTTTCTGGATTGTGGACAGTTACCACCAGTAGAGAGGCTGAGGTGCTGTCAGTACTTGGGCGGTTTGACCTATAAATGCCTCTCAGACCGACATTCTGTACAGACCAGTGTTATCTGCAGAATCTGTCCAGGAAATAACAGTGCTGATTGTTTTTGCAAAGCTTCAACCTTCTCACATGTTAGTTTGCATGTGCAAGCGATTGTGCAAAGACGTAAATGTTCGAAAGCAGAAATGAGGATGTTGTGTTCTTGTGTTGCTTGGGACAAGAAGTGAGGAGAAAGTGAAAGGCAGAGGAGAGAGGAAGGAAGGAGGAAGGGGTGGGGGCTTTTTAAAAAATGCAGGCTGCGTCGCCGTGGCAACCAGGAAAACAACACGTGGCTCCCCTCGGCCCCGTCCTCCTGCGCCACACAGCCTGCTGCTGCTGCTGCTGCTGCTGCTGCTGCTCTCCATTCATTTTACAAAATGGTGTCATGTTCCACTCATTTATCTTTCAGTTTGTCATAAACAATTTTTTTTTTTCCGGCTGATTGTTTTTCTCTTTAAAGGCAGGAATGTAGTCAGGTTTCAGTGGAGACTTGTTTTTCGTTTTTAGGAGTTGTTCCAGTTTTATGAGGTGACAGTTTAAAAAAATGTGCCATGCAAACACCACTGAAGAGTTACACAATCATAAAGCTCCTCTCTGCTGTGAAGTATGTAGGGCTTCATTGTTAATATTTGTTCTAAGGTGTTGCGCACTCAGCAGCTCTCTGGGTCAACAAAGACAAACTCACGTGGATAAATATGTTTACTGCAGTCTGCAGCAGTGGTGAACATGTTTTCGGCCATGATTAGGGTGATCACACTGAATCATCTGCACAGCAGGGACATTTATCAGGCCCATCATTCTCTGCAGAGACCCACATGTTTGTCTTATCAGGAGCGAGGCAGGGAGACCCTGGTAGAGCCGGGCTGCTGCTCCTGGTCACCAGCAGGTGGCGGGCTGGACTCTATTTCACCCCAGGCCAGAGCTTCCTGAATGTATTTTAAGCAAAATCTGACAGATTGATGCCAACTGGACCACTGAAGTCCCAAATATGACCCAGTTCTGCTGCTAAGTAGGACAGATTTTACACATTTAGTGATTATACTGAAGGAAAGATGCAGGGAGCCTTGTGCTTTCTGACTTTATACTAACCTGCAAGGAGATACTCTTTTGGAAAATCCCTCCAGAGGTTCAGCTGTACCTTATTATTCAGTGAGCACCATCTAACTTTTCCAGATCCTCACACATCTCCAGTCCGGTTCAGGCTGTGTAAAAACATCCTGGTTGCTCTTACAGCTGTGCACACTGCCTCCACATCACCATTTGGTGGCACTGGAGAGCTAACTCCTCACTCCCAGGGAACAAAGGAGTAAACAACTTTGTTTTTCTCAGAGCAGACTTGACTTTTGTATGAGGACTTTTAAATTAAATGAAGTGAGTAATCAAGTTGAGACATAAAGTAGTGTTTGTTCAGTTTATCGACTGCTGCAAACTTTGTTTGCAAAAGTTGGAAGTAAATGTGATGCATTTAAAAGGCTGCATGGATGCTACGATTCATGCAAGTTGTTGCACAGGGTTTCGTTATACAGGGAGTTCCCTGTGAGGAGTCTCCTTATTACTGAAGTTTGAATGACTGTAGTTGTTTTTCATAAGGGGGGATTTGGTGGCATAAGTTATGTGCATTTGTGCATGGCTGTGTGTTTTCCATGTGCTGCGTAACAGCATGTTTAAGGCAACATGGAAGAAGTGGAGTAAACAGCTTGGGTTCCAGAGTGAAACTATTTTCCTCTGAGCTGTGCAGGGCGGATCTTTGCCAGACGGAGGCATGCTCAGTAAGCCTGTTTTCTTCTAAGAACCTGTAACCATCAATCACCAGCAGGCCCTGTTTTCCTCTCTGCTGCCTCCACACCCAGTCTGCATGTTTATTATGCTGCGTTCAAACTCGGTCGGGAAATGTGGGAGTTGTGAAAAGAGCAGCTCACTAAGTTGTAAAGTGGGCTGAGGTAGTGGGATTTTTAAGTTTTGTGATAGTAAACCTTCTGACTTTGTTTGGTTGTACGTTTGTTTGAGTGTATTTATCTTTTCAGTGCTTGTTATATTCGGTAACGTTGACATCATGAGGTGGTTTTGTTCTCAGTCTATGCCCAGACATGTTCTGCTGTCTCCTCCTACATCAAGAGGACAGCCTGTTAGTACACAGCAAATGATTGTTGATAAGTTAATTAATGAAAACAATATTTTGCCTTTATTAGGACTTTTCCTTTTGTGCTATGATGCTTTAAACAAAACAACAACCCACCCAAAATCAACTTTTGTAACAGAGGTGGTCTCAAACTTGGATGTGAGGTCTGGTTTTCAGCTGCAGCAGCTCATATCATCATTTCCCCTCTCAGTGTCTGAAAGTTTATTATTATTATTATTATTATTATCATAAACAGCTGCTGTGGTGTTTGTTTACCGTTTGAACCTTTCTTGGTAGGTTTTGTTGTGGATTTTGACCAAATAAAGCAGCCAAATGCGGCCACATGTCTAATTTAGAAGTGTAGCGCTGAGAAGTCCGTGCCAAGGAGGAGCCTCTGAAGGCAGCACCAGCCTTCTCCCCTCTCCCGGGGCCTTACATAATAAATTTAGAAACCCCGCCCACTTTCTCAGCCTGCAAATACGACTGCAGAGCGACAGTGCTCCACAGTTAGAGCTTTAAACAAGTGAACGAAATCATCTTCATCTTGAAGATCCACTCTGAAAAACTTTCTCCTGCGGAACAAGAACAGAGGAAGCACCCGCTGTTGCGTTTGAGGACTCGCACACGCTGCAAAAATGATTTTCGACAAGGTGAAAAAGTTTGACATCGTCTTCGACTCTCCGGAGGTGGACTGTCCTCCGGTGTTCAGCAGCGGGGACGTGGTGTCCGGTCGGGTGGTTTTGGACCTGTCCGGGGAGAGTCGTGTGGACTCCCTGAAGCTCCACGCCGAGGGATTTGCTAAAGTGCACTGGACCGAGTCCCGGTCCGCCGGCTCCAGCACCGCGTACACCCAGAACTACAGCGACGAGGTGGAGTACCTGAACCGGAGAGAGGTGCTGCTGCAGGCAGGTCAGTCCGCTGTGCAGGCGGTGTGATGGTGATGGATGATGGTGATGGGGGACACCACAGAGGGGGGTGTCCTGTCTGTAACTCATGAATGTGTCAGCTGGTGAGGGATCAAAACAGCAAAAGCAGCGTCCTTTCATTGAGCATAAGCCAAGGAAACAATAGTGAAAGTCTTGTATTCGTCTGGGGACACTGGGCTGGTTGTTTGTCTGCAAACTGGGAATGGTGTTGCTTTCATGATGAGTTAAACAGCTCATCAACATAGCACTGTCTTTTCTGGTTATAATATTGTACGTGCAGTACTTTATATTACTTTATAAGTTTTGCAAGTGAGGGGTTGTTTTCCTCACATCTGAGACATTTTGGTGCAAACCTGTTGCTGCTGTGGATGCAAAGTTGACTAGATGGTGTAATATTCTCTGAATGAAGTCAAACTTAAGTTTGCATGACTTTATTAGGAGCCCTCTGACAGATGCTTTCTTTGTTTTGGGGCACTTCCTGAAAGAAGCAACGCTTCTGCATCAGAAAATGCACAAACAAGCACTCAGAGAGTCAGTCAGTGACTAAAGCTTTTTTAGAGGACTTGTTTTTATTTGTTCTGCCAGAGATATGTTGGTTTTAGGTCATAAGTGGATATATAAGAATAAAAACCTTCACTATATAGGAAGAGAGCAAAACATGTTGCAACGGCTGTTTTTGCACTCCCTTCTCATTGTGAAAACATCTGTTGAAAGAAATAGTTCAAACACAAGTCTTTTCCTCATTCGAAGAAACTCCTGAGTTGTTTTTCTCCTCAGTGGCGTGTGAGAGCCTCAGGTTTCTGCCTTCATTCATTGGGCACAGAGTTGTTTTCGCTCTCAAGTGTAGTCAGGAAAGTCACAGCCAGTGCTCTGTCAGTTTTATGTTGTTTTTCTGCACAGTGTCGCCTCACTTCTTGATTGGGGATTTTTTAAGAACCTGTGTGCAAGATAAAAAAACATCAAATGTTAAAGAATTTGGTGATGTTTGAAAGTTTTTGTGCAAAAACATACAAGCTTGAAACAGTCCACTCGCCCCTTAAAGAGGATTAAACAGTGGCAGTATTGTTATTTAAATCATAAAGAAGCTTCCAGCTAATAAAGGGGCGCAAAACACATCGATTGTGTTAAATGCAAACACGTGTTCCAGGACCTGTGCAGCCACAGAGAGAGAAAAAAACAGCAGTTGAGACGGGCTGTATAATAGAGCTTGAGGAAAACATGTTCTCAGTCAGCACAATGGAGCAGGAACCGCCCCTCTGTGCAAGCAGCGAAGCCATGTGATTGCAGAGAAAGACAGAGAGATTTCTATTTCAACAAGAGCCATGGTTTAAAGATCTGTTTCTACTCTCACTAAGTCAACTTTATTTATGTGGATTTCTGAAGAATACTTATGTTTAACCTTTAGCTGAACAGGTTAAGCACAGTTTTATCAGGACTACTTCTCGTCTGCAGACAAAGTCATCTGCTGCCATTCATTCTTGTGGTTTATGACTCCTCTTACAATGAATCAGATAATCACTCCCAGTGAAGATGAAGAAACTTTTATTATTTCACTGTGCTGAACTGATTGTTTCATATCAGTGTAATATGACTTTATGTACTCTTTATGGCACCAGCTGGAAGTTACACTCGCTCATGGTGCTGGACTCTTGAAATCAAAACAGCCAAAACAACAATTAAATGAACTGTTACTTAATTATATTTTCTTTTTTTTTTTCCTATCAGATAATGGTGAAGTGACCGTCCTTCCTGCCGGCAGACATGAGTTTCCATTCAGCTTCCAGCTCCCTGAGGAGACGCTGGTCACCTCCTTCGAGGGAAAACACGGCAGCATCCGTTACTGGGTCAAAGTGAAGCTACACAGGCCGTGGGCCACCGTCAGGAAGATCAAGAAGGAGTTTACAGTCATCGAGCCCATCGACATCAACACACCGACCTTACTGGTGAGCACCTCAGCCCTCACATTTCATGATAGTGCCGTTACACACTTCATGATTCTCTGGGTGTTTTGAGGCACTTGGCTCATTTGGTTTCGTCATCCCCAGGCGCCACAAGCTGGAACGAAGGACAAGATGGCACGGGCGTGGTACCGCAACTTTGGACAGGTGTCTGTAACTGCAAAGATCGACCGCAAGGGTTACACACCAGGTAAAACATCCACACTAAAACATCTCCTTCAAAATATGCACTCTTTATGTGGCTGTGAACAATGTCAGCAATCTCTAACATACTTTCCCCTTCTCTCTGCAGGTGAGGTGATACCTGTCTTTGCGGAGTTCGACAACTCTACCTCCAGATCAGTTGTGCCCAAAGCCTACATCACTCAGACTCAGACGTTCATCGCCCGCGGCACCATGAAGCAGAAGCGCTCGGTGGTGGGCACGCTGTGCGGTGATATTGTAGGGGCCAGATGTAGGGAGACGTGGCACGGCCGCGCCATCAAGATCCCACCTGTGGGTCCCTCCATCCTGCAGTGCCGCATTATTAAAGTGGAGTACATGCTCAAGGTGAGCTCAGCCGACAGCTGCTTTATATCTCAGGAATTCACATGCTGTACTCTTCTTTCCATACACACTGCTGCTGCTTTTTCAATTCCCTCTAATGTCACTAAAAATTCTCCCTGTTGTCCTTCCACCAGGTTTGCGTTGATGTTCCTGGGACATCTAAGCTGTGTCTTGAGCTGCCGCTGGTCATCGGCACCATCCCCCTCCATCCCTTCGGCAGCAGGACCTCCAGCGTCAGCAGCCAGTACAGCGTCAACCTGGAGTGGCTGCGCATGGCCATCCCCGAGCAGCCTGAGCGTAAGTGTCCTTTATTTTTGCAGTGATGTGTAGGTCTAGACCCTTATTAAAACATGGACAAACAAAGCAGGAACAAATGCGACCATCTTCTTCTTGATTCTCCTTTTTTTATAGCAAACATGGGATTATTGGTGGTCCTTTTCCACTTAAATTAGAGCTCAGACCGGGCAAATAAACAGATGATAATCAGAGTGAACAAAGCAGTTCAGACTCATGATTGTCTCTCTCAACATTTTTATAATCAAGGATGTTTGTTTTTCATAAATTGGAAACAGAGAGACTGTCACTGACACTGTTTTTTGCTTTTTATCAATACCTATTCTCCGCTAAAGTATTAAAACTGCTACTTTTTGGTTTTGAAGAGCCTCTCTATCCGCTCGTGTGCCTGTTCCCTCTTTTATTTTTATGATCACTGACTGCCAAAATGCCACTGGGTCAGATGTCAGCATGTATAAACAAAGGTTTCGATTCAGCAGAGATTCATGTTGGATCAGATCGGTATTTGTTAGAGCAAAAGGCAGTGAATGTTATGTGGGGTTTTTAAGAGTTTTAGCTGCAGTGATGACTCAGCAGCTTAGTGTTTGGACCTGTACTGTTCTGTTGAGTCAGACCAGTGGACTAATCCCTGCCTCTTTCCCTGCAGCTCCTCCAGATTACAGCTCTGTGGTGACACAGGAGGAGGCCGAGCAGCGCAACAACACGGTGGTCCCGCAACCCGCCGAAGACCTGAGTGGGATCCTTGAGCGCCCCCTCATGGCTTTTGTCCAAGAGTTTCGCTTCCGACCTCCGCCGGTGTACAGCGAGGTGAGTCACCGAATGCTGGAAACAACATCCACCCACGCCCACTGTTTGCTTAGTTTGAGAAGCATCTCTAAAGGCTTAGAGAGAAGTCTTTTTTGTGTCGACATCCCAAAACATTTCTGCCAAAGAAACTCTTGAGATTACAGCTGAATTGTATAACAGTAACTACATGAAAACAAATTTGTGGGTGTAGTCTGAGTGTAGGCAGAATGTACCCTAGTGCTGAATGTTTTCTGATTGCTTAACCCTCATCTTTTTATTTCCATGTCTTGCCTACAGGTTGACCCCAACCCTCAGCCCTTTAACATCAGACCTCGCTGCATGACGTGTTGAACCATGAGCCCTGCCTGAGCGTCAAGCAACTTAACTTAAAGAAACGAATCAAGAGATTTGTCTTCTCCTGGATTACTTCTCTCCGATAACTGGCACCCGGTCCCACCGAGTGTCGTGGAGAGGGACTGGAACGCCGCGGAGAGTTCAGGAGACGGAGCTCACAGGAACTGAATGTCAGTGGAGGAGCCGCCACTTCGTTTCCAGTCCATGACGAAAAGAGGATTCTTTCCTGTTCTGTTACGAAGGTCGTAACTTCTCCACGTCAGTTCCTGTCCTCCCAAAGTGATTTATGGCTCCTTTTTACAAAGCGAGCTACAGATACCTCCCAATCAACGATTCCCTCTGTGAAGTGAATTTTGAGATGTAAGGAGTTTGGGACAGACTGGGGGTGAAAGATCACTCGATATTTGTCAGGTGGAGAGTTGGAGTTGCACCTGGTGTTAAAAAAAAAGCGCTCTTGATGAGTTGACATATGTTTAGAAGCACATTGTCATCTTTGAGTGGCGTAAAGAGAGAAGTGCAATTATCGTCTTAATTTTCCAACTCTCTTGGCAACACCGTAGATTTTAACAACCTACATTACTATGCATTGTGTGACTCGGCAGCAGCGTGCCTGTGATGATTTTCTACTGTTACTTCAGCACATACTGTATCTGAAGGTGTGATGGTGCAGACAAGTCAAGTAAGCAGATGTATTTTATGCATGCAGGTCACAATATGTAAAAGGGAAAAAATGCCTTAATTATCTGCAGTTGAAGATTGCATGAGAGTTTCAGGGAGTCGTTCTCTCACAGAAATGAATGGAACTGAATGTATTCTGCAAGAACTTAGAACAAAAACGGTTTGATTGTACGTGGGTGAGTTCCAAGAGAGGTTTTGTGTTAATGCAAGGCTTAAGGCACTGAAGTGTCAGACAGCTGTGGTTGTTGATTTTAGCACAGTGATAAAATAGGATGAGCAGTTTGTGTATAAAGCTGCACGGGGCTCATAGATTAGCTCTCCCAGCTGCTAAACAATGGAGGAGGAGGAGGAAGAGGAGGAGACCTCTTAGCCATGTGGTCTGAAGCTTTTTGATGGGAGCCAGATGCCTCGGTGCTGTTGGGCGCTCTGTGACGCTCAGCGAGAACACAGTGCTCAGCGTTCAAGTCGAGCCTTAAGCTGGAGATGCCACTGAAATGTATGGACAAAGAACATTCCAAAAACTGACTCGAGGATTGTCTCCTCAACTTCCAAAAAAAAAACTGTATGAGTATGAAAGAAGTCTTCAGGGTCAGCTGTGTGACTTCGGTGGCACGCACTGAGAAAATATATTTTTATATCAATTGTTGATTCACAATCTTGCCAAAGTTTTGTAATTGTTTTTCTAATAAAACAAGATGGAAATGATGTTTGTCTCCGGTGTTTCCTTTAAATCTGAACCAGTGTGTAAGCTGTGCAGTTTGTAAGGGAAATAGAGGGCCTGTGTTTAGTGCGTTGCGTGCCAGTGGATTAGTACATCATGTTCAACAGTGTGAGTCAAGGCGGTATCATTGCCAAGGGCAGGGTTCACTGGAGAAACGCGCTACACTCAGTGGATAAAAACTATAATTATAGACTGAAGTTTCGCCAGTGACAGCTCCAATATTGAGCTCTTGCGCAACCTAGTTTCTCTGGGTGTTTTTTCTGCCCCCTTAAAAAAAAAACAGGAATCAAAACTTATTGCTTCTTCTCACCACTGAATCATCCGTCACAGTTCAGCTGATATATGGATCTCATTTAGTGTCCTCATGTACTGTTTGTACTTTGTTTACATGAATATTTAACGAGGATCCCAGTTATTTTTTGCCACATGTAAACACGCAACACATAGGAACAAACAAGCAGCCGAGGGAAGTATGCTCTGTGTACAAAACGATAAACATGGCTGAAGGCCAACTGAGGAAATTCTCTAGGGTTTGAAGTAGGACAGTGAGATGTTCAGTGCAATGCAGAGGAAGAACGAGAGTTACAGAATATCAGACGAAATTACTTTCAAACTAAACAGCAATGTTTGAGAATATTTTAATACCAAAAATACTAGAGATTGTAATGGTAGCTACTTCAGTGGGATGTATTATATCATTGTAAACTGAATACTTTTGGATTTTTGGAGCTCTAACTCAAACATACAACAATATATAACAGCAATGTCAAATCTGTTCTGCTGTATGGTTCAGAGAGTTTGTGAGTGGTCAAAACAGACATGGTGAAAGTGGAAGCCTTTCACAATGGATGCCTTAGACAAATATGCCAAATCTTCTGGCCAAACAACATCTCTGTTCAACTGTGCAAAAAACAGGTAGCCGGAGCATCACCAAAGAAATCACACACAGACGTTTGAGATGGCTAGGCCACGTGCTAAGAATGGAGCAGGGACAGATCATGAGAGATGTCTTAAGATGATACAAAAGCAGGTCCACACACCAGAAACTGATCCTTTTGGAAGTTCTAATCGCATCACCATGTGACGTTTCGGGCACCAGCCCTTCATCAGACATGAACAAGAAAAGGAAACACACCTCTCTCGGCCAACAGATCATGTGATAACACATGTAGCTATACAGAAACACACTGTGAAACCAGAACAAAACTACACCACAGGAATACACTTACAAAAAATATGTATTTATAAAAGGCCAGCAGTGCCTGGAGTATCACCTCGAATATCACATGACTGGAACATCAGGTAAAAAACACGTCATAATGACATGCAAATTCAAGGTGACATAGTAGAAGAAAATATTATTGTAATTGACATATTTAAAAACAAAATTAGAGGTGCCACTAATACTGCAGAGAGTAGATACTTAGTGAAAAATACCACAGCAATGTAATTGTGAATTAAGATGGACACCACCAGGCAAAACAAAACACGGAGGGCCCAAAATGACCTGGCACAGAACTGTGACACTGGAGTTGGAAAAGATGAACCTGTCATGGGGAGAGGCGCAACATGCTGCCAAGGATCGAATGCAATGGAAAGAACTCACTGACGCCTAATGTCCCGTAGGGGGATGAAGAAGATTAACAACTCACAAACAAACAAGTGTCTTTTACACACCAAACAACTGACTTAAAAAATGCTTGACATAATAAATAATGATAGTATTGCAGCTAACTGATCACAGGTGTTCTCTTGACTCTCATCACAAGCCTCTCAGACGTCATTCAGAGCAGCGTATGCAGCGGTGTTAATGTATTCATGTGTCCAGTCTCAATTAACCTATGTACACAAGCATATTGAGCGTTGGCATGTAACAGGAGTCTTTCAAGAGATATAGCAGTGCTGTGGCATCATCTCACAGCTGCCGTGATCAAGGAAATGACACAGGACATGAAATAAGAGAAGACCACACTCATGTCTAAATATGCAGAGAATGAAGAGGAACTGGTATACTCACATCTTTAATAATAAATACATTAAAACAGCTTTTATCAATGAAAGTAAAACAGGAACCGTGGAGTTTGTCTGCTGGCCTTCACACACAGAAAGGGAAGTCATAACTTTAAATCAAAGGCTCTTTAAAACTGTAACAAGTGCAGAATCTTGTCACTTAAATGTATGTTTAGTCCTTACCCCAAGTAGAAACCAAACATTAGTTTTTTCATTCATTTATTTCATTGTTTTTTAATTTAAAAAAAAATGAAAATCATGGTCCACAAAACAGATTTTTAGTACACCATTAGTTGCTATTTGGATTGTAACCATTACTTGACAAGAATAGATACAAAACTGCCCAAAGTTTTGATTTCAGATTGTGAGTACCAACACGACATGGTAAAACATCATCAGTAAAAAAGAATGAAGCAGAAATAAAGTTGACTTTGTGCTTGAAAAAACATGTAATGCATTGATTTTGCTGGAAAACAAATGCTAAACACGGGCAGAAAAACACCCCTAAAAACACATAATACAGACCACTAAACATAAACATATTGTTCCATAAATTCTCTGAATACCTGAACTTTTATTTTTACAACATTAGACTACTTAAATAAACCTTTAACCTTAACATTTAAGGCTTTATTTTGTTTTTTTAAAGTTATGATTTTATTTTATTTTAATTTATTTAATTAATTAATTTTTTATTTTATTCAATTTAATTGTATTTTATTTCATTTAGTTTAGTTTAGTTTATTTGGGAAGGGGCAGTGTAAATAATACATATGGTATAAAAATGCCAGAATTAGCCAAAAAGCTATTTTTCATGGTAGCCCCTCGGCCAAGATGTTATACGAGGCTACCTAAAATACAGCAAAGCACAAACAAATTCAGTTGTTTAAACCTTCAAATGTGTTTTATAGACTAGATTTAAACTGTATGAAATGTAAGTAGCTTTTAAGTATGAAATCTTTTTTTCATAAATACCCTTAGACTCAACAAGGCTGAGCTTAAATCCTGCACACGACTAGCCTTTTGTATTTGTGTCTGACTGAAGTGAAAGTGAACATATCTGGGTATCTGACACCCTGAGATCTTCCTGCAGTGACCACACAGTGACCCTCTGTGGTTCTTCCACCCAGGGAACAGATGTCATGACAGGAGTGAACAAGACGTCTCATGACTTTGCCGGCATGGCATCCTGCAACATCCACTGAGTTCCTGTAATCCTTGTTTATGTGATTCTCTAAATTGATGCAGAGTTAGTCAGAATGAGTCATCCAACCTTTGAAACGTTTTGTAACTTCAGTTTTTACTGTTGTCAAACTTGCGCGTCTGGTTTGGGGCGTCAAATTATAGCTCGAATGTTCTGTTTGTGTGTATTCATTTAAATAGTGTGGTTTACTCCTGTGTTTTTCCATCAACAGTTGACTTCTATAACTGTGTATCCGAGCAGTCATCTACTCACCACTTTGAGCTGAGTTACACTTGATATGAACCACAACAGCAAATGACAGAGTCCTTGTAAACGGCACATAACACTGATCCCATTAAAACAAAAATAAAGCCCACATAAACTCATTACAAAAAAGTACATCACAGTACATTATCTTTTTATGGTTTGCATCCTGTTATTTGCAGCTGCATTAATAAAATGTCCATATGAGGATTATTAAGGTTAATATAATATAATTATGCAATTATGATCCATAAATGTCAGCCTGTTCTAAGTTACTTGTTATCAGTGATAAAATGTAGCCAAGTACATTTACTTATGGACTCTACTTAAGTACAAATTAAAGGTATTTGCACTTTACATGAGTATTTTCTTTCCCTGCTACTTTATACGTGTATTTACTAACAGCTTTAGTAACTCAACAAATTAATATGATGCTCTGTTATACATAAAACTACCCAACAGTTCAGACAATTCAAATTGAACTGATAATTAATTACTCGATTAGTCTACAAAAAATTAATCAAATTAATTATTCTATTAATTGTTTGTTGTTTTTCAGGTGAAAATGCCACATGTCAGGCTTGCAGCTTCTTAAATGTGACTGTATGTTGCTTTTTTTTCTTGTAATCATATTAATAATTTTATTAAACAAGCCTTGTGAGGGTGTCACTCTGGGCTCTGGTCACTGTAACAGCATTTCTTACTGTTTTCTTAAGTTTTACAAACCTAACATCGTTTAAATGAGAAAATAATCAGTACATTAATCCATAATGAAAATAGTCCTTTGTTGCAGTCCTAAACAAAAATGATTAAAAATATGTTCCACCTCAACCAACAACAGTAAAATGCTGCTAAAATATTAATGTATGAGTGATGATAATCTATTGATATAAATATATACCAATACAATATCTACATGGGACATTTAACTAAAGTGAGTACTTTTACTTTTCATACTTTAATTACATTTTCCTGATTATACACACATACTGAGTAATATTTTCAATGCAGGACTTTTACAGAGCATTTCTAGGGTACGGTATTAGTACTTTCACTTAGGTTAAGTATCGAAACACTTCCTCCATCAGTGCTTGTCACACTTTTCAGAAGGAGGAAGTCTTATTTTTGAAGGAAGCCCTCCCTGTAGATTCACACATTGTAACCTACATACCTCCAGTCTTGCCTCAGGGTATTTTTTGGCCCAGATTTAAGGTGGACATGCTCAACAGGTCCTGTAGCGCATCTGTTTTCTTGACCTGCTTAAGTACAAGATTGTTTTTTGGGATGAAATATAATTTCAAAGTGAAATACAGGAGGAAAAGCAGGTATTTTTTGGAGAATCTTCACCTTGAAATCAAAATGAGGAACCACTGTATTTCCTAAGTACAGTAACATTTAAGGAGGATCATTAGAGAGCAGTTTTTACATGCAGAGTTATAAAAGGACAAATAGAAAAACATAATTAAAAAAAAACAATCATGATGTGGGTGCAATATTTTTAAAAAATCCAAACATGATTGTTATAACTCGTTTGGCTCTTCAACAACCAAATATGGGAACTTTAAAGGATAACTGGGTCAGCGGAGTGTGTCCCAACAAATCTATACATCCTGTTTGTTTCTCCCCCTCACTCAGAAACACACAGACAAACTTTGACTTGACAAAAGCTAACTTTGACCACCACCATTTCAACTTTTGTTCAGTACTAAATTAGGTTAACATAATCACATGAGTCAAACAGAGACAAAGTGTTTCATTTTGGACAAGTTGTAACTCAGTGCATCCCCAATCACTAATTACATTTCTGAAGAGCAGCGAATTACGAGGTAGATGCATGGCACAAGTCACTGAATGTGACTGTGTGTATCCAGTGTGTCAGTGAAACATTTGGGAACAACTTCTTTGAGGAAATATGATTATTTTAGTCAAGGTTACAATAGGTTCATGTGAGCAAAAAGTTAATCTTTAAAACAGATTGTCAAATTAAAAACTGCTTCCAGGACACTGTGGACACTTCTCCAAAACGGAGCCACAGAGGGGCAATTCCAGAAAATGTGGAAATGGTTTGCCACTGTGCTTCCACAGGACCTCCAGCAGGCAGTCTAATTAGAATCGCACACTTTGTACATTTCATACATGTGATGTATTTCAGATTACACATATATGAGTTTCTCATCAGTAGGAGGAGGGGGCGGTGGATGGTGTGACACCCAGGAGAGACGGCTGCCAAGCAGCAGAAAGCAGCAGGCCACTGTTCAAGACCAAATGACAGGTCGTGACATTTCCAGCAGTGTTTGTAGTGACAAAGCTGGGTACTTTATCCCCAGTATGATGTTTTCCTAACCAATTAGTTTTTGTGCCTAAAGCTAATCCCACATTAACCACAGCGTTGCCATGACATAAATTGAAAACTGAAACATATAAAACATACAAATGTAACATATTAATGTCTTGCAGAAACAAACAATACAAACATTTATTCTGAGAACTGGGCTGGGTTCAGTGCAGTTTCTAGAAGCATGTCTGTCAGCTGTGTGTATCTTGCATTTGTCCCTGAGCAAGGCACTAAACCCTCTCGTGCCTGAAATGTAAAACCTTGGAAAAGACATTTTGTTTCCAGTGCACAGTGTAATCTGCATTTTGGTAATAGATTAAACTGTGTGTAAAGCTTGACAAAAAACTCTTTATGGTCAAAAGTATGTGGACACCCTTGTACTGTACTTGGAGCATGGCTGCAAGGACTTGCGCCCATTTAACCACAATAGCATTCGTGATGTTTGAGTCACAGTCAGGATTCTAGTTTATCTCAAAGGTGTTGGATGGGTTTCAACTAATGTCAGGACGTTGTGCAGGTCAAACACGTTCTTCTTTACCAAAGAAAATGACTTCTTTCTAATTCCAGTCAGGAACACTCTCGTCAAAGATTTAACCATGTATTACAACAAATGGAAATACAGTTATGTTTGGTGCTAATGGCTTCGCTCTTAAGGTGCTCCCTGGGTTAAACAAGCAGCATGCTTGTCCAGGGCCCCCCTGGATGTACAAGAGTGGGCCCAAAGCAAGACTTTAAATACCCTTTTGACCTTAGAGCCATGTTAGGAGTCTGAATTAGAAAGGTGGAGGTTGAGGTGGTGGAGGTAAAGCTTTGCCAGCAGCAGCAGCGGTGTGTGGCAGCGTGGGTGTAGCAGGGATTACTGAGGTGGAAGTTAAATGGACTGTCTTGTGTGAGAATGGGCTGTGATTGGTGTGTGAGTCATTAGAAACAATGATCCAATCAGCTGGCTGTCAGCTGAAAACAGCTGGAGCGTACAACTTCCGTGTCCTGCATGAACTAACGCAATGCTTCTTTTTTTTTTTTTTGCACAATGGCATTGTTGCATTGAAACAGGAAAGGACCTTTCCCCAGACTGTTGCTATGAAGCTGCAATCGCACTAAAATATCATTGTATGCTGTAGACTTGAGATTTCCCATAATTGTAAGTCAGTCTTGCCAAAACAGTAAAAAAAAAAAAACAGCCCCAAGCCAAAAGTACAAGTAGGTGTTAAGGGTGTCCGTATACTTTTTGAGCTGATAATGTCTAATTTTGTATCACTAGATGTGTAAAATACACAAGGTACAGCATGTAAAGGTGTATTTTTCCCTTTAAACAACACAATTAAAAAAAATGAGTCCATTTCGGTCTTTGCCATTTTGGGTTTTTGGAGCCAAAAGTCACCATGTTTGGACGAGAGGGTGAAGCTGGGGAGGAGTTACTCATAGACTGTGAGTTATATAAATGTTCATACCCTGTATAGTTGTCATGAATGTTAAAATTAGCTACAGAGACCAAAACTGTCTTTTATACCAGGCTGTAAACATGTTTATTTCTGCTGGGAAGTTGGGCTTTTTAACATGGGTGTCTATGGGGATTAACTTGCTTTTGGAGCCAGCCTCAAGTGGCCAATGGAGGAACTGCAGTTTTTGGCACTGCTCTAATTACACATGTCCAATACATCCATAACTCTGATTCTGGGTGAGACAGCAAACAAACATATTGCCCACAATGTTGGAATGCTCCTTTAACTAGCAGACAGTATTTCAATAGACGCTATGATGGTGTAAGTAAAGCTCTCAGGGACGGCAGCTGATATTGTGTTGTATCATGGAGTGATAGAGAACAGAAAGACTGGAAGTATTCTTGTACAAGAGTCAGGGAAAGGCTTAAACTGGTCGTAGATTAGAAAACATACATCTGTCATATTGTAGAATAATATATAGTGACCTGGATGAGCACTCAGCGGGAAAAAAGGCAGCTCTTTTCTACTGCATGTCTGAGCAAGGTATTCCTCATGTTTCTTATCTTAACAGAGGATCTTATGATAGAGGTCACTGTATGTTGTACACAGTGTGGGGCTTTATAAATAAAATTGACTTTACAAGCTGTACCTTAAGATTTTTTTATACTAGTACAGAGAATCTGTTCATAGGTTTGTGTGAGTCATTATGAGCTGCTGTTGTCCACACGTTGTTGACTGGCTGCTGAACGCCCTGGTCGATCACACCACCAGACACACGCATACTTACAATCACACACAGAACACACTCTGGGCCTTATAGTCATTTTCAACCTCACCCTCTCAATCACAGCCAATCATAAGTCACCAGAGCCAGTGCCACCAACCAACCCATTTGCTCAAATTAACTCACCTCACCGTGGCGGGCCAATGGGCTGCCAGGATCCAAACAGTGTTTACTTTAATTGTAGAGCACATTAAAGCTGAGGGAGTTTATGACTTAATGACAACATAGTGAATTTCAGACACTGCAAGACACGCTTTACAAGACCAACAGCTCCAGCAAGTCACAGTGACAGCCTCAGGAGGTCATGAACCAGTTCCCCCCGACAATGAAAGTTTAATCTTGTGAATATCTTTCTTTAAAATTAATATTATTGTAATTTTTAAGAAAATGCTGTTGTGGCACTATGGAGCAATCAAGTGACTCAGACATATGGGCAGTGGATGTGCTATTCACATGAATGAAGAACTTTCTGGATATTACATGACAAGCTGTCAAGTAACCACAGTGCGGTTAGAGCCAAAGACGTCAAACTACAGTATGTTCCTGTTTATGAGGGGTCAAGTTGTTTCCCAGCATCCTCTGCAAAAGAAAAAACAACCCTTCCCTTAAACATCTTGAATACGTTTCTTAGAAAACTACAGAAAACTCTACCAAGTGTATCCAGTGTAATCTGTTGTAGGCCTCCTGAACTGTGAGCAGGTTAAATCCTTAAATCCTTATAGTTTTACACACACACACACACACACACACACACACACACACACACACACACACACACACACACACACGTTTTATCCTTAATGTTGTAATCTGTGAAAGGTGAACATCAGTGATGACGTAGATTAAACTGCCTTTACCAATAAGTGCAAAACAAGCACATTTAGTTCTTTAAATTTATGACTAAGAACACGAAAACAGATGTAGTCAGTATTTTGTGCTATTGTGCCACAAACCTTCCTGTTAAGAGTCAGAATCAGAATTGGATTTAGTGCCATGTAGGTTTTCACGTACAAGGAGTTTGCTTCAGTGTATTGGTGCATAACATAAACATAATTCAGTCAGGACCACTTTAGTCAAAGAAAACTTTAATTGCATTTGCAGTGTTATATTTGGCAGTATGGCTCTGTTCTGGGGCTTCTCTGCACCTCTGCCCTTCTACGTGCCTATGTGGAAAGCCTTAAGGCAGAGAGAGCACACCTCTCTGCCCTTCCATGCGCAAATCAGGAAAGCCTGAGGCAGAGAGAGCACACCTCTCTGCCCTTCCACACACTTACGTGGAAAGCCTTAAGGCAGAGAAAGCACACCTCCCTGCCCTTCAATATGTCTACATGGAAAGCCTAAGGCAGGGAGAGCAGCAGCAAAGACCCCTGGGGGTCCAATGCTGCTTGCTGAAGTTGGGCTTCTGACTAAAGGTGGCCAACGTGAAATGTGAAAGCATATTTTTTTTAAAAATCAGCTAAAACATGGGTCCTCAGAACATGTCAACTCTCAGTTTCAACAAGCAAAATTGAAAGTCCTCGGTTTTTATATTGACAGGTTAAAAGGTGGCTAAAAAGGCTAGTGTATTGTATAAAGAAAATTAAGAACTGAAATAAGAGTAAAAATAAGAATAAGAAAAAACAAATAAAAGATAAAAACTGAAAGATAAAGAAAGGTATTTAGTGTACTGGTAAGTATTAAAAATGCTCAGTGGCCAGTGTAAATGTGCCAGTGTATTAAAATGTAAAATGCACATTAATCTTTGTGCAGTTGGCCATAAAATATTGACAAAATACACAGTGTACACACACACAGTGTGTTATCAGGTCCTAATGGTGATTTATGAAAACATTTTTTGAACTTGGACCTGGAGGCTCTTGAGTCTGTTAATAGATTTTTTTGTACCATGTCTGGACTTGGACTTACATTGTAATAACACACTGTATGATTACATTGTTTTGAGACACTGTGTTGGCAAACAGTCAACAGACCAAGGATTCTTGATAGGCCTACTTCCTCTTTCAGCCTTTCTTGTAACTGAGCTGTGTGTAATCCTTCATGTATGCAATGTGTCAAAGTAGCATCAGTCAGATTTACTGAGATACATTTAGCGCCATTGTTACTGTCTTTTGCTGATAAAAGTGAATACAAAACGTACCCTATCACGACACGTCTGAGCAGAGAAGACTCGTCAAGGTTGCCTTGAGAATGTCAGTAATTCAATTTTTTTTCTTCTTACGTTTAAAATCAGTTTCGGCCCACATTCCAGACAGATCATAACAACACTGGAGGGAACGGTGGCAGACAAACCAAAACAAACCATATTCGCTCTCCCCCAGTGCTGAGGCGTCTAAGTGGGAGGACATATCACCAGGTTGTTTTGGAAGACATCATAAGGCTTTGTTATGTGCTGTGATGGAGGGGAACGCAGGGAGTTTGTTGGGTGTTTGAGTGCACAGATTCTTCCATGGCCACATACAGTTATGTTGTGTCTTTAGGGCCAAAGAGTTGACTTAAGACTCTGTTCTGTCTTTGTGTATCTCGGCGTGTTTTTTCCTTGCATAGGTCAGAGTAATGTACAACACTGTGAAAACAAAGCAGGTTTTTGCTGTTAAAATTTAACAAGCCAGCTAATTAAAAGCCAGCGGAAACCAGTAAGACATGGCAGACAGCTAGGAAATGTCCTGATGATAGTTGACAGACTGTACTGTTCAAGAAGTGAGTTTTGTTTTGATCAAATGTTTTTTATGCAATGTACAACATCAATGTTCTCATGATGGCCTACAAAGACAAATCAACAAGACTAAGAGTCTGCAGCAGGCAGATGTGTTGTACAACACATCCTGGCACTCACACGCGCCTGCTCTCAAGCACATTGGAGCCTCTCTGCTCTGTGTGTGATAAGTGTGGTATTCATAACTGAATTGCGTGTCATCAATTAATCGTTTGACGTCAACACCAAGCTGATGATCTGGCCAATAAGCAGCCTCTTCTGGCCATGTGACGCCTTCATGTCCCTCGGTCCAGCCTGGACACACAGACGCTGATACATCCGGACATCGGTGCTGGTTCAGATCTTGTTGACTCTAAAGAGAGAGGGGGGGATCAGCTTGCAGCTCCCCTCCCTTTTCAAGGCTTCATGGAAATCAGTGTAACTTCAGAGGGGTCACAGTGCAGACAGCAAAGAGCTGCACGCCAAGCTGCTCCCCAGAATATTCTGGCGGGGGAAAAATACCATGCAGGACCAAACAACATCCTCAAACAACATGCAAAAAAAGAGCAGCTTTGTTTATGAGTGCTCCTCCCACGGCTGTAATTCAGGGTTCCACAAAATCTACTTGTTGCTTTGTGTTGCTTATGATCTGTCTCTCTTTGTTTCAGGGCTCTGTGGCGCTCTTTGTTTGTGAATCTTCCTCAGTACAATGGAGGCCCCACACGGAGCCCAAAATGCATGATGTGATGGATTTTTACAAATAAATCAATCTTCAGTATCTTTAGGTGCCATCGCCACAAGCCACAGCTTGATTATGTCAGATATAAAAACAAGAGGTGATGATCTCAGAGTCTAAAATCTCTGGAACCAGACACTGATATTTGAAACAGGTATCCTTTCTCAGTTCAGCACCTATTAGCAAGTGAGCCAGAAAGTGTATTTTAGACTCTGTCTACACTGTTTTTGACAATGAATTATTGCTGCACTGCTGCTCCATGTGTGAGGGGAAACATTTCACATGTCTTATTTAGTTTGGGTGTGCAGTTGTCAGAGGGCAGGATGATTTTTTTTACTGTTTGGACTGAATTCAGGCTTATGCTTCTTTTTGCCTCTTCTTTAGGTTTAATTTACAGACATATACAGACACATTTAACATAATGAATCAAATTAGATAACTTGTAACAACAAAAATGCATGACAAATTAGACAAAACTGATTTGTGTGCATTGTAGGTCATTTAGAGAATCTATGTAATGAATTCTAGACATTGCAGTCACTGATGTAAAACATTACCATTCTGTGAAGCTCCATAACATCAGCTTTTAATAAGCTAAGAAAAACTGCCTTGTTTTCAGCTTTTAAAAATACAGTGCAGTTTCAAATGGTTTATTTTGCTTAAGAAGTTTTTTCTCAATCCACAAGGGAACACTTGAAAACTCAAACTCACCAAATTTGCATGCTGCAGACAATGCATGGTTCTCACTGGATGGAAACATAAACTGAAATTCATATTATATAAATTCAAACTTTAGTTTCTATTGTCTGGCTTCCTGTCTGGCACTTGTCAGTGGCATCAACAAGCCAAGTGTAGTTTCAGTCAGCTCAGACTGCGGTTACCTGTTCAAACACACAGTGAACTGGTCAGATGGTGCAAATGTATTCCCTGAGTGTTATATGCGTAGAAGGCATATGCAAGTTATTTCCCCTCCCACGCGACACTGCACGTGGCCAGGCTGTTTTGTTGGGAGAGTTGGCTGCGTGCCAGGTCTGCAAGGAGAAACTTTCTCCTCCATAATGTGACAAAAATGAAAGCAGTGTTCAGGAATGTATTTTTCTTGGAAGGAGCGCAAGATTAGCACATAGCTCTCTCAGAGCTGCAGAGCAGAAAAACAATGGTGGGGGTAAGCTGATGAGACGAGTAAGTTTTGACTTAAACGTGTTGCCCAATTGCCTTGCTCGCTAGGTCTAGGAGAACACTATGTCCCATGAACGCAAAACAAGTCTGATGTAAATACTCTTGAGGCAGAAAAAGGGGGTGTGGCAGCTTGGTGTCGGATGTCCTATAGTATGTTGAAATGCATAGAAGAAGAAGGAGACATGAGATAGACAACAGCGACTCCTTCGCAGTTTCCTTTGGCCCTGCCAGCAAGAGAAGAGATGCTTATTTTCATGCCACCACATGTTTCACAGTGACTTTCACATTTTGTTTTCAATTAGCTTGAAGTGCCCCAGTTGCTCATGTGAGCCACATGTGGGCTGAGTCCCTGGCAGCAGCTAGGTTTGATATCAAATCGTGGCCCTTTGGTGCATGTCATCTCCTCTTTCTCCCCCCTTTTAATGTCTGTCTCTGCATGAAGATAATTGATGCAGACAGTGACGTCACCCATCGGTGTCCAGACAAACATTTGATGCCTTGACTTTGGCATTTTGGGCCTCGCCATCTTCGTTTTTAGAGCCAGGAGTGACCATACTTGGATGAGAGGTTGGAGTTAACACTAACACTAACTGCTAGTTAGGTTAGCACAGCGCATATAGAAGTATGATTAACTGTCATAGTCCTAATGCTAATCTTAGCTAACAAAAAACAGACTTAAAACCGTTAAAACAAAGTGTACTCGCTTAAAAAACAGAACACCCAACTTCTAAGAGGGTCTTTTAGTGCAACCAAATGCTATCAAGACTTTTTTTAGGAGAGTAAAACTTTACAATTAACTTCATGAACTGAAATCACATAGAAATAACAACAGGAGTTGTGATTGATGATTCTGAGGTTACATGCTGGATACGTTACCTAACCAATGTTGACACCTTGGTAGAAACTTGTCAACAGACAGCAACCACCTGTCACTCAAAGCAGCCACACCCTTTATTATGCACAACTTCTAGCCTTAATAACATATAAACAGGTGAGTTACATAAAAAATAATCTCCCATGCAGGTGTCAAATACAGGGAAATTAGCTATAGTGACCTAATCTGTTATGTGTCAGGCTGTCAACATGTTTAAAGCCTGGCATGTTGTGGTTGGGTATTTTAACACAGGAGTTTGGGGATTAAATCGCTTTCAGAGCCAGGCTCTTCCACTTTCACACTGACTTCATTTTTCAGCCCTGGAGGCAATGTATCCTCAGACAACGGTTTATTTGACATCCTACGAATGTGCACACACAACAGTTCCTTCGAATTAGTTCCTCACGAATGACGTCACATGCTTAGTATAATTAACATAAAGTTATGGTTTATGGTTTAGACACGTAAAGTTACTGTGGTTAGATTTAGGAACAGAAATATGGTGAGAACTTATTGAAATGCCTCAAAGTTCACTCACAGTTCACACAGTCCCACCACAGGCCTATCCACCACTGCTGCTTCCTTCTTTACTCCCGTCAGTGTATTGGTCATGTGATCGCCGTCTTCCAAAATCTGTGGGTTATGCATGAATTACTTGCTCACCATTACACATACATGACTTATTACTTATTGTAGGATAACATGCAAACAGTGCATAGGAGCAGTCTGCCAGAGGCTGCCGCATGGTTTATCTTCAGTTGCTCTATTCATTAAAGGCAAAAAAGACCTAAAAAATAATCTTGGGAAAAGAAATCAGTTGGCTGAAAGCAGCTGACCAGAGAGAGGATCTCAGCTCCTGATGTGGTTTATAGATAAACACTATTAGCTCGGCAGTACTAATCCCATCAGAGTCAAGTGTCAAATCTTCAGATACCAAACAGCAGCTGAAACACCCAACAAATAATCAAATTTACACGTCTGTATCAAGCTGGCCTCCCTCTTCTTGCAGGGGAGAGGTTTGTTTTTACACACCGTGGACTGGATGTGTCATCTTAGTCATGTGGAAGAAGATTAATAACTGAAATTAGCCCAATTATTATAATTTCAGCCTATGTGTTTCTGTGCCAGCTGCTGCTCCTCTTTTAGATGTGAGTTTCGAGTACCGTGGGGAGTGTTTAAAAACTGGGCTTCTGACATCAATGCATGATGTATTCAGCAGTGCCTGTATCAGCTTGTTAGCTCTTCCTTGTATTCTTTCTCCTCAGAAGTAAGAGAATCAAAGTAACTCACATCACTGCCTGAGTACATTATGATTCTTGTGTGTGTACTACTTAAACTACTTCTCCTCAAATAAAGCGGCTGTTGTCAGAGCTACCAGCAAAGTATGTGAGAAGACTAGCGTGTGATGGAGGGGGTGAGCTAAAACTATAAACTGAAATAGAAACTAAAAACTAATATGGGAGGAATAACAGAAACAGAAATAGCTCAGGAAAGTAAACTGCAAATAAACTAAAGATAAGATATAATACCGATTACTACAGAAAGCAAAACCATTCACTTGTAAACATGAAAGTGAAACTAATTTCTATAAACAGATATGCATCTGTATACATAATCTGTAGGCAATGGGACAAGATTTTGGTATCAGAAGGGTTTTGGTTCCTGTTTGTAGTCTGAGTAGTATTGACTAACTATGTTTGAATGGGCTGTAGTTGCCTGCAGGTAAACAGTCCATGTGGAGAGGCAGAACACATTGGTCAAAATGCAATCTAGGAACCCATCGACTATCGTCTGACAACGATAAGCCTTTTTTTTTTTTTTTTTTGCATCAATATGCAGATGTATGTTTATAATGATATGCCAAAATGTTATCTGGACCTGCCGCAAGTTGCTAATCAGACTTTAAACAACAAACAGCACATGGCCCTGACTGTGGCTCAGAGGTAGAGCAAGTTGTCCACTAATTGAAAGATCAGCTGTTTGATCCCCAGCTCATCCAGTTTCCATGTCAACGCATCTTTAGGGAAGATACTGAACCCCAAATTGCTCCTGATGGCTGTTCCATTGGTGTGTGAGTGTGTTTAAGGCTGAGTAGCAACTCCGAGTCCAAGTCTTGGACATCCACTGGCTACCCAGCAGTCCCCAAAATATTGGCCCCAGAGGCTTATTGTCGTCAGACCAACGGCCAATGGGTTCTGAGATCAAAGTAAAATGTGTGCAAATAGACAAGAAGGCTGGAGCTTTATTTGATTAAGACTTTAGCATTGATCTGTTGATTAGATCGATCTAAAGCTAGGTACAGAGCATAAGTCTACATCAAAGTTCTTATGCAATTTAATTGATTTTTAATTCCTACGCTGATGTTTTCTTAGTGTTTCTTAAAGTTTGCCATTTTAATCATTACAAGTAATTTCCCCCTTTATTTTAGTATCTCTATCTTGTGCAAAACCGCCAACCCATCTCACACTCTATTCTACCCTCACTCATAAACAACACCCAGAGATACTTGAACTCCTTTGCTTGGGGCAGTAACTTACTCCCAACCTGGAGAGGGCAATCTTCGGTTTGGCACAGCATCTACAGTGATGTGGACACTGTGCTGGATCGTCGTGGTGAAGAGGGAGGTGAGCCAATAGGCAAAGCTTTTGATTTACTGGTCCATCTACGTCCCAACCCTCACCTATAGTCATGAGCTCTGGGTAGTGACTGAGAGAATGAGATAGTGGATACAAGCTGCAGAAATGAGTTCCCTCAGAAGGGTGGCTGGGCTCAGCCTAAGAGATAGGGTAAGGAGCTCTGACATCTATAGGGGGCTCGTAGTAGAGCCGCTGCTCCTTTTTCAAGTTGAAAGGGGTCAGTTGAGGTGGTTTGGGAATCTGATTAGGATGCCTCCTGGGCGCCTCCCATTAGAGGTGTTTCGGTCACGTCCCACTGGTACGAGGCCTTGGGGCAGACCCAGAACACGCTGGAGGGATTATATATCTCATCTGGCCTAGGAATGCCTCGGGGTCCCCCAGGAGGAACTGGAAAGCGTTGCTGGGGAGAGAGATGTCTGGAATGCTTTGCTGGCCTGCTGCCCCCGGATAAGTGGTTGAAAATGGATGAATGGATGGATGAATGGATGGATGGATGGATGGATGGATGGATGGATGGATGGATATTTTATGTGGAATACTTTGAATTACCCTATGTATGACAAGCTCTGTACGAAAGAATAATAAACTATCTTTTTCACCTTTCTTGTGGGCAAAAAACATGCCAGCTAATGTCTCCTTTTCCACTGCCTGTTCACTTTAGATACCATAAGAAATAACCCCTTCTTTCTGTCTCTTCCCTTTGCTCTTGTTTTGCATCTTTCCCTTGAACTTCTCTCTCACATCTGTTCTGCCAGGCCACTCTCTCTCTGACCCCTGACTTTCTTACTTCTGGTTTCCTGTAATGCGGATTTACTGTAGGAACTGGAGCTTACTGTACTGCCAGCGGCTCTGTATGAGGGTGTCAGCTAAATGCCTAAAATGTAAATGTTATTGTGAGTGTAATTGGATTCGGCCCGTCTAGGACTTGTTGTTGCCCCGCCATGAGAGGCTCCTTGTTTGGAGTGATCTGATCCGCTGAGGGGAGGTGTAACTCCCTGCAGGGAAAGACGATGGGCTGTGGTTGGTGGAGACATTAGGGGTCGATGTTAAGCTGCCTGCAGTCAACAAGAGCTGAGCTTTAAGAGGGAAAGGACAGACTTGCTTTTGTTTATTGTTTATTGACTCAAATGTTTGTACTGGGGAGACACAGTAGTTATTGTAGGTATTCTTGTCATATGTTAATAGGTCAGTAAGGTGAATTATTTTAAAGACAGTCAAAACGTTCAGTGCCCAGTCACTCCTGTTACATAAGCAAGTTATAAAATTTCTGAAGCTTTTCCTATGAAAAATGTTTATTACATGAGCAAAGATAATTCAATTATCAGCCTGGTTTTGCTGCTAAATTCAACAACAACTGCACTCCTGTGGTGCTGGGACAAAACAAGACTTGCCTTAACTTGCTGTAAATCTACCCTCTGCTGTTACATCATGGAAAATGTATCGCTAAAGTTAAAATTTTGTTACTAAACAGTGTCACTCAGTTTGACCTGGCTCCATGTGGTGCAAATAGATATGTACTGTGGCTGTCTATCTCTATCTCAGTTGACTTCAAGGGGAGGACTAAGATTAAAACTATAAACTCGTCTCTGACTTAAGATTCCAGATTATTCATGCTTTGTTCAATGGTTGTAAGGGACCTTCATGCCCCTGTAGGTTAAGGAGAGAAAAAAGTGGGGTGTGTGAATGACACAATCAGTGAAACACAACATGTTTTTCTACAGTTTGGTGGTTTACTGGCTCTCAGGGTGCTTTCAGACCTAGAGTTCTCTTGCTTTGGTCTGAATCAGGGACTAATTTTGTTACAAAGTTGCATAACTGCCCAGAGTTGGTTCATGTCCTCATGGTAGCATTCATAAGTGGACCAGATAAAATTATTACAGTGTTTCCATGTGGGAAAAATCCAGGAAGTAAACAAAATGTTTAAGGAGAGTACACTTGCAAGATAAATGTGACACTTTCTAATGTCACAATGGAGGGACAGCTATGCAGATTGATTTTAGTGCTGGTCATCATGGACTATATTGCTTGCATTGTTCATTTTAGGCAAACCATACAGTTTGAAAATGGCATGGCTCCAACTAGAAAACAATGTTTTGATGCATTGGATGTGCTGAATGTGCATATTAAGGCAGTACAGGAGGAGGCACACATTAATAGTCCTCCAGGAACTGTAACATGCTCATGTTTAACCCAAACAATGTGTAACAAGACTGCAGTTGGTTCGGATTAAGGTCAGAACACGTTCACACAAACAAACAAACTGCACCAGAGTTTATTTGTAACCGGACTGAGACCACCTCTTCAAGAAGGTCTTGCTCCGGTTGTTTTGGTGCGCACCTGAGTGCAATTGCTGTGTTCACAGCTGGCTTAGGGGGCAAACTATGTTGAGTTTGATTGAGCCGAACCAAACAGGGCAGGTGTGAAAGCACCCTTATAATATGTATATTTTACACCTGCCCTGTTTGGTTCGGCTCAATCAAACTCAACTTTGTTTACCCTCTAAGTTTCTATTTTACACTGTATATGCTGAGGAACGATCCATTTAAAGCATTACTTAGAAAACTGTTCAAACAGTAGTAAATGTGTAATAAACAGTTTAAACATTATAATGTAACTGTAAGAAGATGTAAGTTTTTATTAATATATTTGTTAACAACTATAACTTTACCTGTCTATAAGCAGAGGCTGATGTATAAACACAATAATATGATATGAAATAATAATCTTTATAAGAAAAGTTTTGATTGCTGTCAAATACTGTTTATTAATAAACACCTCTATCTGCCCTCTATTTTATTATATTGTTCTATTTAAACTAGTTATTAAATGTTTGTACACTGCTAAATCGGGCAGCTATTTGTCTCACTCTCATTATGTACTTCAGATGTTCACTATGGTATCCCACAGGGGTCAATTTGTGGTCACATTATTTAGTTATCGCGCCAGCTCGATAGGTTATATAACACATCCAACAAAGTGAGCACAGAAACTCTCTCTGTGTGTTTTTTTTTTTTTCCATGTTCACTTCTCACAGCTCATCCTCTTATGGTCGTCCCTCGGGAGGAAGGGCTATCCTGGGTTCTGACGTCAGACTTTATGGGTAAGTAAAACAAAGACTTATCGAGGGAAGAGCCCCCATGTAAACAGAGTTGTTGTCGCTGTCAATAAGATTTAGATTAAAAGACAAATTTGGGCTAAGGTCAAGTTGGGAGATTTATGAAAAGAGGAAGAATGGGAGCAAGAGAGTGAGATTTAGAGCTTTATTTCTTCTTTTTCCCATAAAACACAGTGATTCACTTCCTTTCATTTCATATATGTTAATAAAGTCATGATTAGATGTATGAAATTTGTCAGTAATATGAATCTTAAGCAGTGGTTCATGTTACCAATTTTAGCTCCTCCAATGATTAAATTCAAGGTAAAAAACAACAACAACAATCCCAGATTAATATTTTAAACAAAGTTATCTGTGCTTGCAGTGGTTACAGTTTTTTATGAAAGCAAGTACTCGCATACTTTAACACAGCAACTTTCACTTGTATTGGACTAATATTCGACCAGGAGCATCTATACTTTGACTCAAGTAACATAGTTGAGTACTTTGTCCACCACTGCTTCTAGGCCTGTCTCCTCCACATGACACTACTGCACAAAGCATTTGTACATGTACTTTTAAGACACTGCTAGAAAGTTTTGTCAGCTTGAGATGTTCTGGTTACACACAATTTAATTCAGCTCTCTACGTTTCCCCAGGCTGCCATCCAGATAATGTTTCAGGAAATGAGAAAAAGTTTTCTTAAAGTGATAATGTTAATGGTCCAAAACGACACATGGAAATAAACTGAATTTACACCAAAAACAAACAAACAAAAAGTGATCTGTTTAAAGATAGTGACTGCTTTCCTGTCTACTGCCTCCTCTGGTTTAGACTCAGTTTAAGTAGATTGGTATCAACCAATGAACAGTTTACATGCTCTAGGTTTATGTTTTCTGTTTGCGCGCCTTAAGTGTGTATCTGTTTAGATGGGCTGATTGAAAGCAGAGCAGTGATTTATTATTCAACTCAACTTTTCATAGATAAGTGAAAATATTTGTTTTTATACATATGAAATACATGTGCCATATCACCTTAAGAACTTAACAAGGACAGTGTAAACAAATGTATTTAGTGTGATGTAATCTCTGGTTTCTATGTTCTAGTTCATCCCAAATGATGCTACTGTCTCTCCCCTGTGTCTCCTTACTGTGTCCTTTCCCACAGAAAACCTATTTATGGCAGCAGTGATCTAAAGCTCAGAGAAGCAGGTTCATGACTTGAAAGTTGCCGATTTAAATTCAGATTTATTAGAAAATCTATGCAGGAAAAGATGATGAGCAACACTCCTTTGAGCGAGACATTTAAACTTGATCCTGATTCTAGTCCTGATCTGGTTTTAGAAAATGGTGCATGAAACCTCCTTTTCATCAGCTGATTTGGAGTGTTATCAGTGTTAATGCTTTTAGGTAAAAAGAATTTTCTTCATGTCACTGGGTCTTGATCTACCTTGTGCTCCTGCACAGATATGGAGTTCACAAAGGCCCAATCCCAACCCCGGCACTCACAGACACACACACTTTGAGTTATGTTCAAGCTAAGTGTGTGAGGGCTCAGGGCTGTCCCAGTGTCAAATCATCAAGTGAATAAGAGCTTTGATACAACCTTTAAATGCCATTATGCGTCCTTTTAGGGGTCTGGATATCTGCAGACCTTCCTGAGGGATGTGCCAATAGCTCACAGCAAAATTGGTGATGTATAAAACGTGGTTGTCCTGCCCCCCACAGAATGTCCGCACATGAGCAATGGATGGTGTAGGGAAGAAATCTGCCAG
Source organism: Cephalopholis sonnerati (assembly GCA_019142605.1). Lineage (NCBI taxonomy): Eukaryota > Metazoa > Chordata > Actinopteri > Perciformes > Serranidae > Cephalopholis > Cephalopholis sonnerati. The sequence continues at coordinate 26,755,352 of JAGQAX010000006.1, forward strand.
CCAGGACGTTCATAAAGAGTGGGACATTAATATAGACCTTGTTTTGGGCGTAAATGAATAAAGAAACACAAGATCAAGTGGCGCACACTCATATCCCATTAATGCTAAAGCTACTGAATTTCAGAAAATCTATTTGTGGTCAAAACCAATCTTGCAGTAGTAAAATATGTATTGTTAACATTTATGTTGAGGGAAAATCATCTCGAGTAACTGACTCATGTTGGTGGTCTTCGCTCTTTCCCGCAAGTAGGCAACTTGTTGACTTTCATAAGCAGTGTTTCTTCCCAAAAGCTGCATTTAACAAGGGAATGAATCCCATAATTTCTGCCTACACTTTCATAATTCCTTCCACTTTTCTCCACAGTGACAAGCATCCACCCCCATCTCACTGTTGGTTCACATGAAATTGTCTTTCTGTGATGTGACAAACAAAAACCTTTGACACAGTGGGTAGTGTGACACTAAAGGTGGCAGTATGCTTAAAAAGGAGGAAACATAGTGGTGACAGAAAAGGTAGAACAAGACAACATCTTTGGTAAGTCAGAGGGAAAGCAGCTGAAGAAATCTAACAGGAAAAACTGAAAGCTTGTTAATCGTCATAAACCTGCAGAAATCCTCTATTAAACACATCATGTCCCCCATTTAACTGTGAATAAGCTGCAGGAAAATATGGTAATTCCAGGAAAATTCATCATGTTTCAGAAATTAAAGTTTTTCAGTGTTATAATCAATTACAGAAGGTGATAGTTTACTCTGTATTTTACTAGTTAAACATGTTTTTTTGCAGTGTGTTTGTTTTCTGACCACAGGCAGTCTTGGTATGTGCAGCTCCAGGAGACCAGAGCACAAAGGTGTGCTGTGCTTCTCCCATTGGCTCATGCAGGATGAGGTGGTGTGATGTAGAGGGAGGCGGGGGCGGTGGTTCTTGCATCCCCGACTCATGACTCAGTATTTACGTATCCACGTGCAGCTGTGTACTGGCCTGTATAAATGTCAGTCCAGCCAAATTTACTGTGTTACTGTGAAGTTTTGTGGAGAAGAGGTGGGAGGTTCAGTGTGCAGACATGTCACCAGATTCACACTGCTGACACAAGGTGTTTTACTAAAACTTTGTTCACACTTATGCTGAAAGTTTCCCTTTCATCCTCGTCTGCTTTTCTACCATGGGACTCTTATCTGTGAAAACCGCAAAAATCAGCACAGAGAAGCATTGTTAGTGTTCCTCTTTGGATAAATGGATCATAGAGGTGTGAAGTCAGGCTGTTCACAGCATAATGAGGAATTACTATTGACAAACATATCTGCCAAGTCAAAATGTTGTTACTGAATTTATCAGCAAAATGTTTACTGAAAAAAATATTTAAATGGTTTTCCTGTCTGATATCTGCTCTATCAATGCGATACCTGCTCATAAACATTTTCATGTTGATGTTTAGCGAACAATCATCATCTCAGTTAAACATTCCATAAGTTGACAGAAAGTTGATTAGCTAACTTTACAAAATTTAACTGGAACAACAATCTTTTTCAGACTTAATCCTTTTGTTGGTTAAATCCATCTAAACGCAGGATGCCCTCAACTCACCCTGACCAACTCTGTTCTGTGTAGTACAAGAATGTAGTGCTTCTTTTGTCGTAAACAAAGTTGCAACTGAACTCAATCAAATAAGTGATAAGATTATACTAATATGTACTTGGTAATGAACATAACAAGTACTAACATAATTTGTGGAAGAGCTAAAGACTCTTGAAGACACCCCAGATATGCCAACACAGTGCTGCAGGTTGTTCTTACAAATATTTTGATCAAGTCTAACATTAAGGCCAGGATATTGTAGTAGTGCAGTAATGCAGTAGTTAATGGGGATCTGAAGAAACAAACACATCTGGAAAGGAGAGCAACTGGACTAATAGACCTTTTTTACCAACACATTCTCACTCCAACCTCATCACATATGACAGGCAAGGTACCCTGGGTGCATTGATTGCTGACGTTCTGGCTGTTTCATGCATTGTCTTTCAAAATACTCTTCCGTTTTCACAGGAAATTTGATGTTTACACACAGTCTCTTTCAAAATAAACATACTACGTTGGTACAACACTGCAAATTGACTTTTTATCCTTCAACAACTGATGACATGGTTGGGTTTAGGCAACAAAAGCACGTGGGTAGGTTTAGGAAAAAAGAACAGGAGTTGGCTTTATAATCTTACAGGATGCGAATACCACTCTTACCACTTTTGCCGCCTTGACTTTCTACCTTCTCCCGCCACATATCTCCGTGACGCCGCTGGGCACTAGCAAACTCTAACTGCAACTGGCTGCATATCACACCAACATTAAAGCTTTTTCCTGTCAATGTCTGACGCTGCAAGTCACTGTCCAAGCACTACATTTCGACGATTTTGAAGAGAAATCAGGTTGTTTTGACAGAGCACAGCCCAAACTTGAGTAGGTTTCCAGGGTATAGCTCAGGTCTGTTACCTCTGACTCTCTTTGGGATAGTTACTGTCATTTTAATAGCCAATTGTTCAGTAAAATTATAGATGCTTTTTAAATCCTCAGGTTTTCATGAATGCAGAAGTCATATCTGTGCATGCATCATTTAAAAGTTGGACTACAGTTTAATGTTATAGAAATAAAATACCTTTTATGGTGTCATGTTCTTTGCACTCCTTTAATGTTGGTTTAATGCAACTGTTATGCAACTGTATTACTGAACTGTACCTAGAATCCACAAAGCCATTTTCACTGACCTTGGCTTTTATGTGCATTATCTCAGGTGCTTTCCACCTTGTAGGAGGCTTGCAGGTTATAAACTCAGCTGTGCAGAGCAATAAAGTTGACTGGTGTGTGAAATTTAAACAGCCTGTGGAGGAAGGAGAAAACAAAGAGTGAGATAAAGAGAAGACAGGGGATTTAAATGGTCCCTGTATCTCTGTTCATGCCCTGAAGTCAAATACATCCTGTGTCTTTTATCATTTCCAAACCACTGACTCTATTTTTATTCTTTGGGTGAGCAGAGAACATGCATGCTGTGACCTGACTGTGACTCGCATCGACAGCTTCGACATGTGACTTTCAGGGGATAAACGCCTTGTTTGCTGTACATTCTGTCCTGTTCTGTAACCACAGCTTGCCTTGATGAGAGGAAGTAAACACACGCTCTACCAACTTTACCATACCCGTTTAAATGAAGGTGTCATGAGGTGGTGATGACAGGCAGACTCTAGATTTACATCTCATCAACAGTTGTCTTTCATTTCATGTCATATAGCACTATAATTACCTGTTCAGGGTCACAGAGATATGAAGAGATTTCAAATTCCCTGACTTCAAAACAAAAAACAACACCACTGAAAATTCATTATGAGTATCAGCAGCTCTGTCTTGCTTTATAAAGAAATTTCCTAAGATGACTCTGACCTTTAAAGCTGCACTAGCAGCCACATGAGCAGCATTATCAGTTGCTCCAGACTGAAATACCTCTACGTCTATTAGATGGATTGCCATGAAGTTTTGTACAAACATCTCTGGTGCTCAGAGGCTGAATCTTACTGACTTTGCTTATCTTTTGACATTTCACCAAACAGGTCAAAACTTTCATTTGTGTAATACTTTTGCTATAGCATTTCACTGCTCAGTGTTTTGGTTGAGCTCCACCTATGCCATCACACTTGTTTCTAGAGCTCTGATTCTCTGCCCGAGCCCGATTGGACCCGACAACCCGCCAGGTTTGTGCCGGGCAGGTCATCTTCTTGCTAAATTATCTGTAATTTATCTGGGACATGTTACATGTTTTCATGTAAAAAAAATTAGGGCTGTCAAAATAACGTATTAATTTTGATAAATTAATCACAATAAAACTAAAGCGTAAAAAAAAATCAATGCTGATTAATTGCATTCTGTGGTGCCCATTGACCACAGTGGCTTTGTTACATGATGGAGGCAAACAAGAAGACATTGCTTGGCCCTGTAAATGGAACATCCACATTAAAAACAATGCCCAGATGGAACTGTTGATGGAGCACCGTTCTCTGCAGTTTCTGCAGTATGGAACTTTTGTACCATCGGAGTACTTCAAGCCTGAATTATCACCCCAATGCAAACAATTTAGCTGCAAATCCTGAGGTCCGAGCTAGCACAGCCTCTGATGCTAGCGCTAGCGAATGATGAACTAACTCCCTTGCAAAATGGATTGCAACAGACTGCAGACCAGTTTCAATAGTAGAGGACAGGAGGACAATTGTGTCCAAAATCCAGCAGCTTTACGACACACATCTGACAAAATTAAATTGAATTGAAACTTTTTAATACTTTCACAGCACAAATTGATGTATGCAATTAATTTAGATTTATTAATCACAGAGCATGTAATTCATTAGATTGATTTTTTAAATCACTTGACAGCCCTAAAAGATGTATCATAATATACTATATAAAATACAGTACATTTTGAAGATGATAAATTTGCCATCAATATTCATCTATATTGCCATGTAAAATAAAGGCATTTTAACACAGTGTGCCTTGAATTGTTTCTGAAGAGACTTGCATTTTACATTTTTTGATTGTTGAGTTGCTAGTTGTTTGAGTTCATCATGCAATGAGCCCCTCACAAGATGGAGTAAACACAGTTCACCTCAAGTATCCAAAGAGCACCTGTATGTGACTACCACTAAGACCCAGCAGTGCTCCTACATCTTTGCCTTTAGTAGAAATTTGGGTTTTTAATTTGGCTCGAGCCCAAATGGGCCGGGCTTGGACAGAAATTGTTTCTGATGTTTTTTTTTTTTTTTAGGAAACAAGCTTTAATAAACTGACTGTAAGCCTGTCCCACACCAAACAGAAGACATACAAGGATTGTGACTAGCTGGTGAACATAAAAGAGCACAGAAAAGCTAAAGAGCCAGATATTTCCCTTAGGAGTTGGTAGGGACCAAAACTGAGATAAAAGAAAGTTAATATTGGACTGAAACACAGTAACAAATGTGATCAATCAAATTTAGAATATCTTTTTTAATATTAGATGTCTTATTTTGGAGTCTCATTAGTTCAATCTGCTGTCTGTGACCTTTGACCCTTGACAATCTTAGCCTTTGCTGTTCTTTATGACATCGACATTTTACTGTACATATAGACTATTCCCAGTTGTTGGTATTTTTGCGTGACATTTACAGCACCTCAGCCCAGATGTGAAAACAAACATGAGGCTCTGCTCAAACATCTATTTATCAAAACATCAACGCGAGGAGATGGAAGAGGCAGATGACACGGCTGTAGTGCTGCTCGTACAAACTTAAGATTTAGTGGGCACTTCCCACAGAAAACACAAAGTCAAAATGTATCCCAGATGATTTTCTACATAGCAGAACCGTCCTTTGAGTCTTTAACATGGAACATATGTGACATGTCTGTTTACATTCAGCAGTGATGTGGGAGGGTAAACAGAAGGCAAATGGGAAGAGAACGACACAAGAAGCTATATTTTTTTCCCATTTCCTGCCCCAAAACCATCATAGGATTAAAAACCTTCACATTGTTGGAGCTTTCATACCTGTTATCCTCTGAATAAACCTATTAAAGCAAAACATCTGTGTTAGGGATTTCAGTTGTGTCTTAAGGTTGTAATCTTATGGAGTTCTTATTGTTATGCTCCTTAATCATAGTTTGTCTTACTTGTGAAAAGTGAAACTAAATGTATTTACTGTTCTCATTGGTGGTAATACAGAGATAAGATAAATCTGCGGTCAGCAAGTTCATGCAGTGCTGCAGAGGGTTTGAAATAAACAGATCTGTGTGATTTAAAACACCCTGAACTAAACTGCAGACAAACTTTGTGTGGAAGATGATGGCACAGCTCCAGGCCTAATAAAAACTATCCATAAATCTACTCCAACACTCATTTAAAGTGTTGTTGTGCCAGATGGGACACGTTTACACAGGTTATCACCTTAACTCTGACTGAGATAAGACTTGCTATTGTTGAGTTGGCATTACTAATGCGAGTGTAAATACAACATGGAGCTGTTTTTAGTGTCAGCTTACTGCAGCACTTCTACACCTCCGTACGTGGGCTGATTATTCTTTATTTTCATTTTCATTTCAGGTATTTAGCTGATGCTCTGCATGAAATAAAACTCTAGTTCTACATCACAAACATATCAAGCAGTTGCAGGCAGTGGCATTATATTTGAAAAGACAGATGGATGGTTGAAGTTTGTCCGTCTCTTGATTTCAAACAGATTTTTCATCAGCTGCTGCTAAAATTGCACTGAGAAACTCTTGTAATAGAACCTAAAAAATCTGCAGTATCTCTCCATGGTTGAGGGCTGCAGCTATAAACAAGCAGCTGTAAAATGACTCTGAACTGCTCCCCTTGACTCTCCGGTGGTGCCAACATCACCTCTGATGTAAGAACATATCTGCCAGTTTGGTTGTTTAACACACAGATGGTTTACAGGCTGCTCTCCAACAAAGATAATGTGTTCCCCTTCACTCTGGGCACCAACCACTGAGCTGTTTTAGAAGATTTACTGAATTAGGTAATCAGGGTGATTGATGCCCACAGGTTTTGGAAAGGTCAAGATATTCGTGGTCTCCATAGGTTGGAGCCTAATGATCAGCGCTGCCAACTATTTCCCAGTAAAAGTAGTTGGCACTGGCTCCAAAAGTTGCTCAAAGTCACCAGATGATGTCATATGCAAGTAGGTAGATTTAATAGAAAAATCCTCAATAAAACATTTGAATGGAATGAGAGCTATGACGCCTATACCACAGTGCACGACTTTGTCCCATATCTACTGCACGCAGGGGGGAGGAGAGAGGGAGGGAGACCTTGTGCTGATGGCGTAGGAGCCGTGGACTACGATTACTCTGAGCAGCATGCATGGGAATCAACTACAATATAAAATATTTCTCTCTTTTTCCCTGACGGTCTGAATAGGCCGTTAAATGTGTCGCTTTATAGAAATAAACTTGCTAGGAGGGTCTGAAAACTAGCTAACTCTAGCAAGAAAGTCGTCATGTTGGCAACACTGCTAATGACTTTGACGATCCTCATTGTAATGACTTTTTAACAAAACAAATGCCTCCAAGGTGCGGACGGGTGAACTTGTTCCGGACACATGTTCTAGGCTAAGAATAAACCAATGTCCAGTGCACTTCATCCATTTGGATTTGGCGATGCAGTTATCCTCAATACCCTACACACATGCTCACCATAACACAGAAGGGCGACAGCATTGTCCGTATGTAATCATTATTCCATTCAGCAATTCACTTTTACACACCAGTACCTCATGCTTTTCAACATGCTTCCATAACACGGACAAAAACTGTTTCCTTCCTGATCCACATACCTGACTCTCATTACCTGGAGCTTTCCTGTATGCACCTCACACATGAATGTTCCACCCTGTGTTCAGTTTAATAACAGCATGTGAATGTTTATATTTACCTTGTGTTAAGATAAGAATATTCCTGGTCCTCATAGTGTGAATCCTACTGACTTCTGTAATCCCTTAATTTTTATCTAGCGCCATCATCAGGTCAAAATTTGTCCACTACTTTGATTTATGACCAAACATGTTTCGAACTAATGAAATCCCATCAGCCTCAGCTGTACTTTGTGTGCTAATTAGTTATGTTAGCACGCTAACACGTGAAACTGAGATGGTGAACATGACGTATTCTCAGACTAAATACTTCTGAGAGGCTCCTTGAGAAGAACGGCCCACTGAGGAGCTCCCCCAAGAACTACATACCTTCAAGGGCTTTGTTTTTGTTTGTTTGCATTCACTCCAACCGAAGGAACGCTACAGTGACGTACAGTAAGGCAGTGGTTCCCACATGGTGGGCCACAGTCCAAAAGTGGGTCACGGGTCCATTCTGAATGGACTACAAGTGACTCATAAACATGTCAAGTTTGTAAAAAACATTTTTAATTGCGGGGTGGTTAGCGCTGTCGCCTCACAGCAAGAGGGTTCCTGGTTCTGTGTGTAGTTTGTTCTCCCTGTGTCAGTGTGGGTTTTCTCCGGGTACCGGCTTCCTCCCACAGTCCAAAGAGATGCAGGTTAACTGGTGACTCTAAATTGCCCGTAGGTGTGAATGTGAGTGTGAATGGTTGTCTGTCTCTATGTGTCAGCCCTGTGATAGTCTGGTGACCTGTCCAGGGTGTACCCCGCCTCTCGCCCAATGTCAGCTGGGATAGGCTCCAGCCCCTCTGCGACCCTCAAGAGGATAAGCGGTTAGAAAATGGATGGATGGATATTTTTTATTGCAGTGAATTTCTTGCACAGAGATTTTATTTTGAAGTGCAATTTCCTGCTGTGGAGTGAGGGAACAGAGAAGGTAAACTAGCTCAACGACATGGCCAAATGCAAGTATGACGCAGAATGTATTGTACTGTGACTAAGGAGAAATCTGGACCCTGTGGCTGGACCAGTTGGGAACCACTACTGCAAGGCAACCAAGCAGTTTGCATAGCAACGTCACTTTTGCTTTGACTACTCAAAATCATGTTGCATTTCCACCATCACATATATGCTCAGTAAAGCCTGGACTTTACTGTTGCACCATTTGATCATGTTTTCTTCCATTGTATTATTATGAGCTGTTGTTTGTGTTTTTGTGCTGTCTGTTGTTTACACAGCAAAAAGAAATTTAAAAGTAGAGGATGCTGTTGCTACACTGGCTGTGTTCAACCAATCAACATACACTTAAGACGTCTGAACCAGTCACCGTACACTTACACCACTCATGGTTCCTCTTGTGCTTGGAGAGTATGTATTCTAAACAACGTTCTAAGAACTACGATCGTTCCTGGTGTCTTGTGGTGCAGACACATCAAAAGGGAGGTTCTTAGAACATGATAAGTTCCCCGGTCTATAGACATAGTAGACATACTTGCTAAATATGTTTGCAACGTTGTCATAAGAATGTTAGCGTGCTGATTTTTTATATAGAAAAGTAATGGCCACCAAGGGGTGTAGTGAGGTGCTGATCACTGGGAGTAGACTCGAAAGTAGGAAACAAGTGTCGCACAACTGGCTCCATATGCATTTCTGTTTTATTCAGATAACATTTCAGCTCTCAGGCTCAGACCTCAAAATTGTTATGGACTGAGGGCTGAAATGTCATCTGAATAAAAGTCAAACGCATGTGGAGCTACAGTAGATGTGCGACACTTGTTTCCTACTGTCTAGCATACTGATGTTAGCATTTAGCTCAAAGCACCACAGTGTTTATAGCCTGGTCGCCAGAATAAAATGTCTGCAAATAACGAATGTGTTACATTTGTACGTTTCATATCTAAGATGTATTTCAGATGACATGTACATGAGCTGAGTTTCTCATCAGGAGTATGAGAGGTTAGTGGATGGCGTGATATCTAAGCAAGACGGCTGCCAATCAGCTGACAGCAGCAAACAACAAAACAACAAAAGTGGGTATCTTGAGACATCAGGACATTTCAAGCTGTCTTTGTGGCGACAAAACCAAGTATTTAAAGCCAAAACATGATTTTTTTCCCTAACCCTTACCATGTGCTGTTGTTTTTCTTCTTTTTTTCTTTTTTGCTTAAACATAACCACACGTTGACCGCGGCGTTGTCACAACATAAAAATCAAAATTGAAACATAAGGTTTCAGCGTATACGCTACATATGAGAAGTGCAAATGGTTTGCAGAAATATGCAATGCCAGCATTTACTGTGGTGATTGGGTTAGTATCTAAATACAGCCTGTCAGAGACTTTTTGCCTTTACTGTCCACTTATACTTCCTACCAGTGTTACTGCTGCTCTGTTTTTACGTTTTAATCTCTTCTCCCACATGAAGCATCAGTGCCGAGAGAGTAACAACAACTGGCTGTGATGTCACGACAGGAGGAGTGAGTTGTTTTTGTTCAGTTCGTCCCCATGGAGAGGATACAGTGTCAGAGGTTTGCACACACAGGCAAGCAGGGTTGTTTTTGAAGAACAACTGCAGCAACTTCACTGGGAAACAGTACATGAGGTTGTTTTTTAACTTGGAAAAATCCTGTCTGTGTCTGTTTCAAATCTTTGTTTGGCTAATGGAGACAAAAACAAATTTATAAGAAGTAAGCAGAAAGAGATGTTAGGCCAGGGGAAAAAAAGACAGACCTTTTGGATGAACAGTTATGATTCAATATCAATAATATTTAATTATTTTTATACATTTCTAGAAGGTTATTTGTTATTTTTGCAGTAGTTTTGAGCATCATTGTTAATTTTCCCCTCAGTCTTTTTCTCTTTTGGCACGTGCTGATTTCCTCGACAACCGCACCCTCAGACTTTTGGAGGGTGGATGTGACTTCGTGGAATTATAGCGTGTTTGCTACCAACAGGGGGGTGGGGGGGTGTTAAACAGAGGACAACCTCCCTCTTCCCTCATGACCACAACCCTGTGGACCTCCACCATCACCCCCCACCCCCCCTTTCCAACCCTACCCCACCCACAGGCTCACAGCAAACTGCTACTTCAGAGGAAGTCCTGCTGGTCCCGTGTCGAAGGGAAACACAACAGGCTCTTCTCTCAGTTGGTGAGAGAGCAAGATGAATCTGAGGCCAAACGCCCTCTCATCCTCACCTCTCTGTCTATTCCTTCCCCTCAGCTCTCTCCCCTGTTTGTTTTTCATTGAGAGGAAAGCCAAAACCTGTCCAGTTTGTTTTTCTCCTTCTCTTGGCCAAGTGCCTGCTTTTAAAGCCCAGGTGTTGGCGAACAAGGAGTCATCTTTCAGAAAAACATGAGGGTGATTGCTGGGTCATGTGGGAGGAGCGGAGAGGCGGGAGGCTGACACGGCAGGATTTTGACGTCTCTGTCATCTTTGGATGTTTTCGTCTTTCAAACCGGTTGGACAGCCTGTCAGCTGCCTGTCAAACGGTCAAAAACACATTCTTCGACGTTGACTTAATCATGACAGTTGTTTTCCAGACCTTTCTCGACATGTCACTAAACTTTTTTTTTAAGATAAGACAGGACCATTTCTCCCTTTAGAGTCATTTAAAAGGGACTTAAATTTAAAATGAGCACAAACACATTCTATGTAGCATTATATAGGAAACATTTCACATTTCTTGTCATTAAATGACATTTTACAGTAGGATAGTTACTTTTTCCAACTACTTGTTGTAATATTACTAGAACTGCAACCAACGATTATCTTTATTTTAGATTAATCTACCAATTATTTACTTATTTATTTATTGATCATTTTGTCTATAAAATGTAAAAAAACAAAAACAAATGTGACATCCTCACTGTCTTGTTTTGTCCGACCAACAGTCCAAAACTATTCCATTTACGATAAAATAAAACAGAGAAAAGCATCAGTTTCGTAATTTTTCTTGAAAAACTACTTAAAGGATCAGTGTGTGAGATTTCAGGGGATTTAGTGGCAGCTAGTGGCAGCTGAATTATCCACAGAGGTCTCTTCCTCTTTAGAACAAACTGACCAGGTGATTAAAATGCTAAAAATACATTACAAATCAGTGATTCTTCTACATCAGGGGTGTCAAACATGTGGCCCGTAGGCCAGAACCGGACCGGCCAAATTCAGCCCACTGGACTCTGCACATCAAATACTGATGCACTTGTGAAGGCTGAGAGGAGTCAAGTTTCAGGAGCAAGTTAAACAGTGAGTAGCTTATTCTAGGAAAAATGCTGCCTCAGAGGCTTTTCACTCTGCACTGAATACAGTTCTCTGGAAAAAAAACAATACTTGTGTTTGAATTTTAAGATAGTGAACATTTGCAAAATACTGTCAATCAGCTTCTTCAGTACATAAGAATCTGTATCAGACTTCTATCTTAAAACAATGCTGGTGGAACACAATTGCTAAGGTACTGCCAAATGGAGATAACTTGACCTGCTTCCTCAATACTTTTCACTTTGGTTTGGTGTGGTGATGACAGCAGAACTGCACAGGAGTGGAAATGTGTGGGAAAATGGACATGTAATGATACAAGGTAGTAGACGACTGACTGTGGAAAAACTGAGACATATTATTGAAATTGCACTTATAATCAGAATGTACTTGTACATCTTTCTACTATATGAACGATAAAAAAAATGGAGGTGTTGTTATGTATAGGTTATTAAGCAATGGTTTTACTGGTCCAGCCCACTTGAGATTAAACTGGGCTGTATGTGGCCCCAGTGTCCACCGCCTGTTATATGTGCTCACCTTATTTTGGACCCAGACATTCAGGAGGTTTTTACAGTGAGCTGAATTATCCACAGAGGTCTCCTTCTTTCCAAAACAATGGACGTGGTGATTTACACCGGTAAAAACACTGAATAAAGCAGTTTCAGGTTACGTTAAACCTGACACGCTTCATGCATGTCACAGCTGGGCTGTTATTTTCTGTCACTTGCAAATGTGTGCTCACCTTTTTCCTTGGTGACTTAAGATCTAGAAGGTCAAGAGGTCAAAGAGGTTTCTTTCTTTTGAAAAAGAAAAAGAAAAAAAAGACAAAAAACAACCAGCTGATTAAAACCAGTAAAAACAGTGAATAAAGCAGCTTCATGTTTGAAAGAAATCTATGTTTTTACTACGCTTTTGTCATGGAGAAGCTGCTAACTATGGTGACTGAAAGGAAAATGCAAATTGCCCTATCTACAGCCAGTGTTTGGTTTGTCCATTCTGGGCTAATGTAGCAACATTGCGGCGCAATGTGGCGATCTCCGTAGATGAGGACCCGCTCCCTATGTAGCTATAAACAGCTCATTCTACGGTAACCAACACACAATTCTTATTTTCAGGTGATTATACACTAAAGAAAACATACTTGTCATAATGATGGTGCTCATTTTTTTGTGTCTGTGAACACCCCATGTCTGCTGGCTCTGTCCATTATCGGGCTAATACTGTGTAGCCTGATCATACATTAAGGACCTCTTAATGAACGTATTCTGCCTAGTTAAAGGGATTCTTTTAGCTTAGCAATGTAGAACAGGAATGTCTTTTATCAAGATATATTTTTTCTTATCTGACTGAAGAGGTGATTATTGTCACCTGAGGGAACTTTTTTACTCGTACCACAGAACGGGATGTCATTAATGCAACTTCATGTAAAACATTTTCAAACATGCTCACGTTTTCTCTTCACAAGACATTAACATTGTTCTTAGTGTTTGACTTTATATGAAAAAGAGCGGCTTTTCCTGTAATGTTGTAGGGAACTATTATTACTGACAAGACAGCTGTTTTCGTTTTCTACCGTTCCTCTTTCCTTGTAATCCCGTATAATGGTCATTGTTCCCAAACAATCCAGTGGACTTTTGTGAATTATGAAGTAAAAGCTTGTGACTTATACACGACCATATGACATCAATGTTTCATCAGCAAAAGAGAGGCAGGTCAGGGAAGATTTCGCAACATTTCAGGAACCAGTTTAACATCTAAGCACTTGGATGATATCACTGTTAAAACACACCGTGTCAGTTGGACTTCCCCTTGAATTCCAGCCAGACAAGTGATATTACTGTCATGTTGCATCATGGATTGACAAGATGTATCATGTGCATGATGTGTTAACTTTACTGCAATAATGTTTAAAAAGAGACAGAAAGTAAAGCCACTAAACTTATTTTTTTAACTCTTGCATTCAACTTAGAGAGTTAGTGGTATTATTTAAAGTGAGAAACTGTTGGACATGAGGAAATGGTACAGAAACTACAAACAAACTGGTGCCGTTCTTTCATTTGAGGCCTCTGAATAACTGGTACAACTGTCACAGCACATCTGTGTCCTTGATCTGGACCTTCTCCACTGGAAGGAAGAAACTCAGTGGGGAATCTTTTGTGGAAACAGAACTGGGAAAACAGATTCAACCCCTGATGTACCCCCTGACACCCATCCACCAGAACCCCATGGGAAACCCCCTCCTCCTCCCTGCTCCAGCAGCCAAGAGCCCAGCTGGAGAGTCATAAGGTCACTCAGCTGATTTAATCCCCGGTCCAGGTCACATAAACACACAACACTGGGAAAGCAACCAACAGATTGTTATAAAGCTGAGTTTACTCTTTTTTGAAGCAAAAATATTTTTTAATGCTGAAGCAGGAAACAGAAATACGATGTGTGAAAACTGCAGTTCCTTGAGCTGCCGACTTTACAGCAGAAATAAACATGTTTGCATCCTGGTACAAAAAAAGGTTTTGGCCTCTATAGCTAATTTCAATATTCATGACAACTGTACAACTCATAGGCGGCACGGTGGTGTCGTGGTTAGCACTGTCGCCTCACAGCAAGAGCGTTCCTTGTTCGAACCCAGGGTGGGGGAGCCCTTCTGTGTGGAGTTTGCATGTTCTCCCTGTGTCAGAGTGGGTTTTCTCTGGGTACTCCAGCTTCCTCCCACAGTCCAAAGACATGCAGGTTAATTGGTGACTCTAACTTGCCTGTGAGTGTGAATGGTTGTCTGTCTCTATGTGTCAGCCCTGTGATAGTCTGGTGACCTGTCCAGGGTGTACCCTGCCTCTTGTCCAATGTCAGCTGGGATAGGCTCCAGCCGCCCCCCCGCGACCCTCAAGAGGGTAAGCGGTTCCGGAAAATAAATGAATGTACAACTCATCTGTTTGCATTTCATGAAAGTTATGCATAATTAAGAGCGGGGCCGATTGAGTGACAGACTGTCTGCGAAGCGTTGCCACAGTCTATGAGTCAATCCACCCCTCGCTCCTCCACTGCGCTACCCTCTTGTCCAAATACAATCACTTCTGGCTACCAAAAAACAAAATGGTGACAGCCAGACTTGGGGCTTTAAAATGGGAGTCCCTAAACCAGTGGGAGACATCACGGTGGCAACATCCATTATTTTATAGGGTTCAAACCCTGGGTTGGGGGAGCCCTTCTGTGCAGAGCCTGCATGTCCCTTACTTTTATGTATTTTACATCACTGACTGTAGGTTTCCTTTCTAAGCACTATTCATTCTAAAACTGCAGTTAACCCTCAGGGTCAACGCAGCATTTTCATGGAGTTCTGCAGCCTTTCATCTGTCCTGCATTACACTGTGACTGTACCTCACTTATTTTCCTGTCTGTCAAACATGCAGCGACACTAACAAGCACAGATCCTTTGCAAAACAACTGTGAGGGATTATGTAAGAAGTTTCTAGTCACGCAATACTATAACTTAAGACAGAATAGTAATGTAGTGGTGGTGTGAGCCAGTAGGGGTGGAGAAGAAGAGAGGGATGGAGAAAGTAGTGAAAATAAAAAGAAATGTTGTGAAAGCAAAGATGGCAGACTCACAGATATACAGTCTTTGGTTAGTGGGGTAAAAAAACAATGAAACAAACACCTGATAAGGCAAATATACTGTAAACAAAGTAAAAGAAGAGGCAGAGGTGAGTTCATTTTTTTCCTGTTTTCCTTATCACATGTCCATATCCATCAGTTTAAGTACGCCATGATGAAAGCAAGGCTGAGTGGGTGATGCCATCGGTGGGACTGAAACACGATGAGGACTCCCTGTACCTGAAGCCACTGAAGCGCAGGAATGCCTCTGACACACAAGGCCTATTGTGGGTCATATCTGATCTGAAATCAGCCCAAAGCAGCAAACGAATTGAAAGAAAGACTGGCCCTCAGATGGATGGAGGAATGAAGACAAACAGACAAACTTGGTGACCTGTAGTGAGAACACAAAGTGCCCGACTGTTGAGCTCTGACAGGTGGATTAGCTGTAAGAACATCCTGTAAACAACACCATCCAGGTTGGGTGCTGTGTGAACAAGTCCTGCAGAGCAGCGCTGCATATAAAAGGAATAACATATGATAGAGCGTGATAAGCAACTCATGATGAATAAAAAATACACATGATAAGCTAGTGCTGACACAGCAGAAAAACGGCTACTACAATAATCAGTGATGCATTTGGCCTCTTACTAAATTACTTCAAATACAGTTCATAAAATGAAAACTAAAACCTTGTACCCCATTTCCAGCCCTTATTGAAGCTGAACCTCTGTATTCATTGACATGGCATATGGTCAATAAAAACAGCTTTAGCTGGAAATCAAACACAACCATTAATGACTGATACTACAGAACACAGCCAGACTGGTTTGGACTTGTTTTATGCTTTTTTTTCCTCCAGATATTTTCCTGTTACGTCTCAAATCCTCGCATGGAAAGCGTTAGACACAGACCTGAATCACAAAGATAAGTGGGTTGAATCAAGAATATCTATCTTACTTTAAATCAATCAAACCTTTTTGATTCCCTTTTCTGATTCTAATTTTACTGCACAAAAGATCCTACTCAGTTTAAGTAATAATGCATAATGTGGTGGCCTAATAGAAAACTTAAGTGGAGGTGGTAGAGTAGAATCAAACATTTTCTATATCATGGCAACACATTCTCACTCCAACCTCATCACATATTGACGTTTGGTCACAGACTTTCTATGTCCACATACGGTGTGCAAGGTACCCTGGGTGCGTTGGTTGCTGACGTTCTGGGATGCCTTGTCAAGTTCTGCCTCTTACATGCATTGTCTTCCTTCAAAATACACTTCCATTATCACAGAAAATTTTATGTTTACGTACAGTCTCTTTCAAAATAAAAGCACTACATCCGTACAACACCGCAAATTGATGTTTTTTTTCCTCCAACAACAAACACACATGGTTGGGTTTAGGCAACAAAAGTACTTTGTGGGGATTAGGAAAAAAGAACAGGGTCTGGCTTTAGAATTTTACGGGACACAAACACCGTTCTCTTGGTCAAAAGTCAGTGTTTGTTGCATGTCCTGCTTTGTTTCTCCCTGACCAGCCACGTATCATGCTGACGTTAAAGGACACCTTTTTCGTTGGTTTCTGACACTGCAAGTCACTGACCAAGCGCTAGATTTCGACAACTTTGGAGTGAGACTGGGCTCATCAGGACAGTGACATATAAGAGCCCTATGGCAAATTCTGGACACGATGCTCAACATGAAGGTGACTGAGCCAGTGGCTAGCAGCTAACAATGCTAACTCCAGAAACTGTGCTAAACAACAGCTACAGTGCTGATAGGGTTAGTGGTGTTAATCAGAGGGGAACCAGAGGGTGGGCGCTACACTTCCACAATGATACTTTTCTGATATCAGTGGTAACTGCCGTGTCAACACAATGCATAGTGGAGGTGACAAGTTAGCCAGTGGGACACACACATTCACTAACATGCACACATGGACGGAGCAGCCACCACAACAAGCCACAGAGGAGTTCAGATAACAACACACACAGAGGGAGCTTGACCTCATTCTCAGCTCAGAACGCCATCATTTCACTATCTTGACATAGCGAATAGTCGTTTGCTGCTGTATTAATGCTCTGAATTTCACATATGAAACCTTTAAGAAAACAAAGCAACACTGTGTTTTAATCAACCAATCAGGAACAAGTATGTCCAGTTGCCAAACTGGGATATCTGACCAGGATAAACAAAAACATGTTAATTAAGTTGTCAACAGACCCTGGATGCTTTGTGATAAGATCAGAGAGTGAGCCAGTCTGTACAGTTTGTTCACATTAATGAGGAAGTTGAATGCAATGATGTCACGTTGAAGTCTGATATGGTGTGATGGTGATTACATTATTATACATACAAAGCTGAGTTCCCCTGCATCTGCTGTTAGTCACTTTGTTAAGGCCTCAGATACAATTTGTCTCTAACACACACACACATACATGTGCAAATGCAAATGCTCAAACGCATAATCTGATGGCAAAATGTTTTATGCAAATATGTTCACACTGACAGTCTCCAAATTAAAATATAATACACCAGCACGTGCACAGTAGAACAGAGAAGTACAGTGCAGCAGAAGGAGTGACAACTGCTCTTTGAATACCAGACATATATAGGTCCACACACACACACACACACACACACACACACACACACACACACACACACACACACACACACACACACACACCCACCCACACACACACACACACACACACACACACACACACACACACACTTCCTCTGTGCAGTACACCAGCTGTGTTGAGGCTCCAATCATTTAAATGTAATAGCATATGGAGGATGTGCGTGCCTCACTCTGTGCCAGTGTGTGTGTGTGTGGGTGGGTGTGTGGGCGGCCTTCTGCATGTTTTTTCTTGTTTGGACTGGTGTGTGTCTGTGTTCATTTTGGTGTGTGTGTGTGTGTTTGTGCTAGTGTACACATAAACTGTCACTGCTGTTCAGTCTGCTTGTCAGTGTGTGTGGAAAGTTGCTGGTTTGAATGCCAGGGCAGCATGAGCAGTACCAAAATACATACAATGACCTATTGTTATGATGTGAATGCAACATGGGCAAGGAAATATTAATACATTTAGAAATACGTAGCTGCACCAGTGAACTGAATAAAAGTGCAAGTAGTGTGCTGTTTATGGGCAAATCTAAAAGAAGCCTAAAGGTTTGTTTCCAGGCTGTGTTTATGTGAGCTCAGAGGAAAATCTTCTTAAAAACCTGAAACAACAAACCAAAGTTGCTTTCTAATGACACTTGCCTTGAGCAGTCAGCGACATAAAAACAGCTCTGACCTTTGACCCCTGCTGCAGCACACTGCCTGTAATATTTGTGCTCAAGATGCAAAGTGATCCTACTTCTTACCTCTGCAGAAAACAGTTAAAAAAAAGAGCATCAACTGGCTTAAATGCAACAAAAACAAGTATCTAATTTGTTATCTATGTGTGGTTTGATCGGAAAATATTTTCAAGAGACTTCCTGTTCAAATATAATGCCCTACAGAGACTCGATGTGTGAATCTGATGCACAATTTGCGTCATTTAAAAAGCCACAGTTTCACATAAAGTATGTGTCTCTTTGATGCTGTCACTTTCACTCTTCACCACAGGTCATATTGTGCATGTTAGCTTTCTTTTTTCTTGATGCTGTCGCTGCACACTGTTATCTATTTTGCAATTTGAATGTAGTTAAATATGTTTTCCATGATATTTAGTGCTTTTTTTTTCTATTTTTATCTTATTGTGTTTTGTGCTCCTTAAGACTCTCTATGGCATTTGACTGTTGAAACTTATGACGCATTTAATAAATGGTCATGTGTTTTCACAAGACATGTTCAGACAAAATCCGGGGCTGCAAAACCTTGCAGAGCACTGGACAAACTCGCTTTCAGCACCAACCTCAACAACAAAAGGGGAAGTGAAACTAAAAACTGTGTGTGTGTGCGTGCCTGTGTGTTGGTGTGTCTGAGGACGCAGACAGCTGGGAACATCAGGCCCCACCCACCGATCTCTCATTGGCTGTGCTGTTGTCAAGCGCATTTAATAAGAAAACAAGTTGCTGCTCGGCCAATCAGGACATAGCTAGAATTTCCCTTGGCATGCAACAGCAGTCTTATCTGTGGTGACATCACATGGCCCTTTAAACGGTAGACCGCAGACCGAGTTTAAATGGCTTGATGAGACAGAACACACCTACAAAAACAAAAAAAAAAAGTTTCAGACCTGTAGGTTTGGTTGACACTTGCCCTACTTTAAGGCTCTTTAAAAAGTTTATGACAATGAAAACTGTGTGGCACATTTGACCGCAATGCATTTTGTATTCCAAATATATATTTTTTAAAGGTAAACATCTCTCAAAGGAGCTTTGCATGTGCGTTTATTGGCTGTTATAGACACACAGTAATGATCCCAGGGACCCACAGCTGGAGAGGGCCAATAAAAGTCCAGTAGGATTATTTATGAATACGTGCAGAAGAGGGGGAGAAAAAAAGTAGTAGCTTTGGTTCTGGATCTGCTAGTCTACTATATGTGTGTACACGGATGCAGCCTACAGTGTCCATTGTCCAGGAGCAACAGTAGAAAGTTTGATCTCCCAGCAAAACAGCTCTGAAACAATAAATATCTAATATATCTGGCCTGTTGCAAGAGCCCTGTCCACCATGTATGGTCTGCTCGGTGTAACATGCCAGATATTGAGTTAGCATGACTATCATTATGTTTTTTTCCATATTAGTCCTCAATATATATTCAAGAGTCAAATTTGAAAAGTCTTCTGTGTTTACTGTACTCAGTGAATAGTGGTTGCTCCTATTCAGAGTGGGTGGTCTTGTTTTATTTCAAAATAAGAGCACAGTGAAGAAGGCTTGAGGCCAAAAAGTTTGGAGCCTTTGGATCAGTTGGGTGAGTTTTTTCTATTTTTTGTGTTAAGTCAGAATGAGAAAAAAAGAACAGACTAAGTCAGCATTTTATATATATATATATATATATATGAAAATTAAGTTGTGCTTTTAATTACAGTAATGCCCAAGCTGGAAACCATCCTCTGAATGTAAACAATCCCATTTATTTAGTGGGCAACCATAGTGCAGTTCCTAAGGGACCGTTTGAGGCCAGTTACAAAGACAATAGCAGGAGTGTCCCAGATACCCAATATGAATGTCGTCTAGTAAATATGCAGAGACATAAACATGAGGAGAGCATGCAGTCTCTACACAGAAATGAGCAGGGCCGGGATTTGATTTACGAGGCGACACTGCTGCCAACCCCTGAGCCCCTGTGGAAAAATAATTAAAACCTCTGTGATTAAGTACTATAAACAGATCATGCCATGATACCAAAGACTGGCAGCCTCTATCTCATACCAGTGGAACCACATTTCCTATGAACTGTGTTTGTCAGAGGTGGAATCCAGGTGAGGGGGCAGATGGTTTGTTTACGGCCTTGCGGAGGGGAAACTCTGGAACGTCCAGTTAGTGGGTGAGAGGTTGCAGCCGAGGGGGTGACTGATCAGCAGAACAAACTCTGCAGCCTCTGTTTGTCTAAAGGGATTCTGTTCCAAAAAGCTAAATATATCTATTCTGGAAAAAGAGCTGATCGCTGGAGTTCATTAAAGTAATAGTGAAATTCATTGATCCCTGAGGTGAAATTCTGTTGCATGAGTGCATTTTTGTTTTTTACAGGTTCCAGGAAGGTTCCTGGAAGTCTTAGTTTAAAGTTGAATTATTAAACACGATGTTCAGACCCAAATTCAGGCAACTGCATGTATGTTATTGTAGAATTGTAACATCTGCTGCTAGCAATGTCTTTCCAAAACATCATTAAGTGAAATCAGGAATTGATAGCCTGACATGTTCACGTCTGCAAAACGATTGCTGGATGAACATTTTCAGCATATATTTGCTCTGCTTACAGGCACACTTAAATCATGATCAAGATTTGAGATGAAAAACTGTATGAAGTAAATCTTTATATAGTTGTTGTATATATCTCTGGACCGATTGCGTAAATGTGAAACTGTTTATCACACTAAATGAGTGTGCACCCGACAAATCTCAAACGCTCTGCTTTTGCTGTGAGACCTTTTGAAATGAGTGTTTCAAGTTCTCTAAAAGAACCTGTTGCCTGTCTGTTTAATGCAGGTGGGGATAAAATCAGCTGCACGCGCCCCCATGCGTGCAGCTGACGCACACTCCAAACACACAAACCTTCTGTGATGCACGTCGCGCATGGTGAGAGGCGAAAAGTGTTTCCTGTGTTTCCTGTGTTCCTCGGCTCAGCATGTGACTGATCACCCGCCACCGCCCCTCTACACTGTATACAGACCTTTTTACTGTATATGAAAACATGCTGCCGTCTGCCCTTTGTTTTTCTCTGTTATTCAACACTTTACTGATCCTTGACAAGAAAGTCTTTGCTCCGTGTGTTGTGTCTGACTGCCATTTGTATGCGTGCCTTTGTGACCGTCTTTCAGTGTGATACGAATGGATGTAATTTGATGTGTGTGTGGGATGAAAACAGCAGTGAGCCAAATGTTGATTTACCAAGGAGTTATAGATACTAATGAGTCAGATCGCATTTGTTTTTGTCCTGCTAAAAACTGCATTATTGTTGAAGTTCACCCAAGTTTAACAATGCAAAAGCCCCATGAAATTTTGCTTAGCCTCTGCAAGCAAATCCAGTATTTGTGGCGATTTCTTTTTAATCGACCAATGTGATTAAATTTTCGCCGCATATTTATCTGAAATGATGAAGAATAATGAAGATTTTTATTTCTTTTAATTTTGTTTGATGTGTGAAATAACAATCTGCACCGAACCCCTCAATCCTGTGTAAATTTACAGCACAAATTAAAGTCAGTAGCAGCCACCTGGTCACTCTGTTACACTGGGAGCTAGGAATCTTCTTGAGTTCAAATTAATCCGTAAAAACTTCATTAGAAAACACATTTCTATTACAGCACCATATCATGTGCTGAAAACATGGTCATACTTAACCTCCTCCATGCTCACCTACAGTAAAAGCTTGCCGGATTAACACAAAGTAAACAACAAAGTATTTAAAGTGCACTCATATATAAACATGTTCATTCACCTTTCATAAAGAGAGGGTTTGGCTTGTACAAATACCTGTAAAGTCGAGGGAATGCTGCATGTATTTTTACAGTGTGACAGCATCTGTGCTAATTTGAGGTCATTTTCTCACATTTTCCTTTTTAAACTCCAGAAAAGGAGTCCAGCTAAAAGAGTGTCCTTGAACGAGTGGGAACTTAATGGGAAGTTGGCTAACCAAAATACCTCACCGCTCCCCAACAACAGGAAAAGGCCTCGTAAACTTGGACCACTCTGGCTAAACTTTGTGTTTGCTCTCTGTGAGAAACACATTCTCGCACTGTGGCTGAAATAATCTCCCTGTAATTAACAGATACCATTGTATTCACCAGCCTTACACTACGTGACCAAAAGTCTGTCCCTGACACAACACTAAACCAACGCCACTAAAGATGGCTCATTAACAGGAGAGAAAACACAACTGTATTTGTGTGACAGTGTTTAACTGCTTGCTAAGAGATAATCTTCGTCTAAACACATAGAAACCTGGTCACAAGCTGTTATACATCCTATTTCTTCCACTGTATATATGCAGCTAGAGATAGTTAAAGCTCAGAGTGTGTCTGGCGGACACAGCAGGAAGTGTGTGTGTATGTATGTGTGTGTGTATGAGCATGGTTGTTTTTCTCTCTTTGTGAGTACCAGTTTTAACCACTTTTAAACCTCCCCCACGTGTTGTAGTCTTTACCTCTACAAAAGGGAAATACAGTGTAAAGACTGGGGTCTCTTAAAATTGAATTAGAAATTGTTTCAAAGAGTGGAATTAGCATTTGAGTCAGATCGAGGCTTTCGACTTGAAGTTGCTAGAAGTTAAAATCTAGGGGTGAGAAAGGATGTATGATGTTTAGGTCAGGCAGGATGTGACAAGTAGAAACACTCGTGTTAAGGGTCTGACTTATTCACAATAAAAAGATTAATCAATGAAAGCAGCTGCAGTTAAATCATGAAACTTCCAATCAGAAACTTGAACGCTCTTTAGACAAAAGTGCACCGTAGTCCATCGTAGGTCAAAGTACGATGTGAAGTTCAAATATCACAGAGTGAATACAGACAATGGCTGGCCCTCATAAGTACATTAATCTTGATGTGTGTGTGTGTATGCACATATGGGAGGAAGAAGTCGGAGGAAGGAGGAGGCGGGGGGTGTTGTAGCTCCCAGCACTGGCTCACGCCGGTTTGCGCTGCTTCTCACTGGCCCAACCCCGCAGCGAGGTTGCAAGGTTAGCGGAGAGGCGAATGGATTTGGGGTTGGGGAGGCGGTTTGAGAGGGGGGGCGCGTCATTTAGCGCCTTGACTGCCCTTTGCAGCGCACATGCCTGGCAGCTGACATGCCAGCCAGATATCTGCATGTAGGGAGTGCATGCAGCGGTCATCAACCCTCCCTGTGTGAAGAATCAAGGCTGAGATACTGAGGCATGTCATATGGATTATACATCACACTGTAGACGCACACACGTGTACACACTCTTATGCACCAGAGGCATATAAAGAGTTCTCACGTGCACAAACATACGCATGCCTCGCGTGGTAATTGTCACCATGTGGTAATATTTGAAGGGTTTCCCCTTTTCGTTTAGATTTGAGCTAAACCTACAGGACACGTAGGAGGCAGAAGTGAAAGTTCAATGATTGTAACCTCTCATGAGTCAGGATGTTAGCCAGCAAAACTCATACACACAGATAAGACAAATTAACTGTGATGATTCTTGTTGTGTCTTTCTTTGTGGAAAATGTAGCTTCTCAAAATACCCAAACTATTCTGCACTGTATATAGAAGTGTCCAGCAGATGTATAGAATCGATGATCAATGTAATGAGACAGAGATTATTTACACAAACATTCCTAAGAAGCTCAACATATACAATCTTTATATTTTATGTGTGCATGTGCTCTCGTTGCCGTGAGTTGAGTGACGGGTCACTTGCACAGCTGTTTAACTCAAACACCAGCAGCAGCAGAGTTACTGCTGTGTTTAGAGGAAAGATGCACAGCTGAGCTTTATGAGAGCTGGGCAGAGACCTAAGTGTATTTGTTCACACTGTTCTTTGAGACCACAGAACAATACTGAGCACATCCAGAGGTCTGTTCACATCAGGCATTTTGGGAGAGGTTTATTTAATGTCTGGAGCATTACGTCCTCAGTTCCTTTGTCTGTCCTAGTGAGGAGACGGATATTTGAACTGTGATGGCACCACATACTGTGACAGCACTGAGATGCCTAAAAATATCAGTGACCAATGAATGTAAAGTACTCATGCTCATATTATATACCCACAGTGGCATGCAAAAGTGTGGGCACCCATGATCATGATCAAAATTTAGTTTACTGTGAAAAGTTAAATTAGTAGAAGTTGAACTGATCTCCAAAGGGCATGAAGTTAAAGATGACACATGCTTTTCAACATTTTAAGCAATATTAGTGTATTATTTTTGTTTTGCACAATTTTAGAGTGAAAAAAGGAAAGGACCACCATGACCCCAAGACATCTGAGCTCTCAGACAACTTTTACCAGGGTCTCAGGCCTTAATTAGCTTGTTCAGACTATGGCTTGTAGACAATCATTGTTAGGAAAGGCCAGATGAAGCAAATTTTAAAGCTTTATAAATACAGTTAATAGGAACTGTGGAAGTCAAGTTGAGGTCTGGAACACCAAGAGAACTTTCCGAGAGAGCTGCTCCTTGAAACGTCAAAAAGGCAAATCAAATTTCCTGTTTGACTGCAAAAGACCTGCAGGAAGATCTAGCAGACTCTGGAGTGGTGGTGCACTGCTCTACTGCGCAGCGACACCTGTGCAAACAGGCTCTTCATGGAAGAGTCATCAGAACTAAACCTTTCCTGCATCTTCACCACAAAATTCAGCGTCAGATGTTTGCAAAGGAACATCTAAACAAGCCTGATATTTTTTGGAAACAAGTCAAGTTAGAACAGAACTTTTTGGATGCACTGAGCAAAGGTATGTTTGGAGAATGTAGGGTGCAGAACATCTGTCCAGCTGTTCAATACGGGGGTGGTTTGATCATGCTTTGGGCTTGTTATGCAGCCGGTGGCACTGGGAACATTCAGGGAAGAATGGATTCAATTAATTCCAGCAAATTTTGTAAGCAAACATCAAACCATCTGTAAAAAACCTTAAGCTAAAGAGAGGATGGCTTCTACAACAGGACAATGATCCTAAACACACCTCCAAATACATAATGTTCTACCTCAAGAGGCACAAGCTGAAGGTTCTGCCATGGCCCTCGCAGTCCTCGGATCTAAACACCATTAAAAACCCGTGGATTGCATTGGGCCCTTTTCCTTTTTTGTTATTTTGAAATGGGAAAAGATTGAATTACAAAGTAATCTTGCTTAAAATATTGAAGAAATCAGATCAGCTCATCTTTTACTTACTGAACTATTTACAGTAAATAATTTTGTGACTAGGGGTGCCCAAACTTTTGCATGCTGCTGTACCTATTTCTGTAAGTGTTCTCCACAGGTCTGAAAACTGTCCATTGTGCTGGGCTAAAGTTACAGCATTTGTTTTAACTGCCTCTTCCTGCCTAAATTTCAGTCTCTGTCTTGGCAGGATGGCTGGATTTCTTGAGTCTTTAGTTTACAAGCTCTGCCTCACTTGTAATTGTGTAGCCTAAACAAGCCAAAAATTAAAAAATGCAACATGGAGATTCGCTCTGCGGTTGTGAAAGACAAAAACCAGGAGCAAGTGGTGTCGAACCTCAAAAGAAAAGCAAAGTCCATCAAATGAAACACAACGTTTCATCCAACAGTTACTAGAAGGTTTCTTTTCTGGCGGCTGATAATAGAAAAAAACTGGATTTTTCCAAACATTTCCACTGGCAGAATACAGCACGCAAAAATGTGCTTTCAATAGATACATCTGTATGTAGACATTCACTATAAAGAGTACGGCCATGCCTTCAACTCTCCAGAGAAACAAATAAAATGCAGCTGGAGAGTTATGCAATGGAAAAACCAAGTAGTGCCGCCTCGCCTCTGTCCAGGTGGAACTGATTTTCAGCTGTGGCAGCTGGAGGACCTTTGCCCAAGTTTGCTTTACTTAGACTATAATGCATGTTATTCCAATGAAAGAGGTGGTGAGGATTTAGATTTAGAGAGGAGATGCTCATTCAGGATTTCTGCTTTTGGGCTTTTTTAAGAAAAATAAAAAATCACTAGTTATCCACTGAGCTCTGTCATGCGCCATATCCTTCCCCAAATTCAAATCTACGAAGCCTAAATTTTCTACTGTTGCCAGCTGAGCTTTACTGCAACATACTTGAGTTGCAGCAACAGCAGCAGCACATAACATTGCTTAGGGATGTGAGAGTTTTCATTTCATTTTTCTTCCTTCTATTGTAAGTCCCATGCTCAGTTTGGAGTTATCAACCTGCACAAACTTGCTCCTCAAGATTAATGTGACTCAGTTTGATCATTGCCTATCAAACCTCAAAATCTGGACTTCATAGTTTGTTTTGACTTTGACAAGCATTCACTTGTGATGTTATGTGTGGCTTTGTACTGGGTGTCTTGTGTATGATGTGCTTTGTTGTGTTGTTTTACATTGAAATGTCATGCTGTCTTCTTTGTATCATGTGCTATTGTTTGTAGCTTTGTATTGTATTGTTTTGTTTTTTGTGTGTGGGTATGTACAACTTCATATTATGTTACTGGGCTGTGTCTTTGTCTCTGCCGAGGGAGTGCAGATGTGAATTAGCTCTGAGCTATAATCTGGTATGGCGCTTTAAATGGTAACATTTGTGTTTTGAACTGTACATGGTCCCCTTTAAATAAATATCCAATTATGATAAAAATCTATCTGCCATATTTTAATTTCAGTTCATCTTAACCACATACATTTACATTACTACGAACAACAACACCATCACTGAGGAACCTGACAGCTTCAAGTGGCCTCAACATTTTACCCTCCAGGTTGAGGAGGGTCTCTTGTCGTTTACTTCCATGGGGTGCCTTTTTTTTTCTGAAATAAGGTCCCTCCCTGAAAGAGGCAAGCAAAGAGATGACCAGTGTCTGCACCATGGCGTTGTTTCTTTATTTAAGTCAGAGCAAAGATATCACAAAGAATTTGACCAATATTATTGATGTTTCAAATGGTAAAGGTGACATCATAATGTTTTCCTCCTGGCGCTGTGATCAAAGCTTGACTTTCATACAAGAAGAAAGATCTGTGGTGGTGTTGTTGTGAATGAAAGTAAAGATGATCTTGTTGCATAACGCACAGCAGCTCTGGGCTGCTTCAGCAGTATACAGCTGCCTTTGGTCACGCATTGTAAAAGCTTTGAATCAGCACAGAGCAGTTACTATATCACCCTGCGGTGGATTGATGACTGCTCTGCATGTAGTGAGGCTTCTGACAGAGTTATGGGGTGAGGTCAGAGGTCAGGAGTCTGACCTCCAGCACCACCTCCTCCCGTACCTCAGACATCCAATGAGGGCCCACTGGCTGGAGACATACACACCAAATCTAGTTGGGCCCCCTTGTCACGTTCAAGACCTAAAGAGAACTCTCACAACTTCACATTCTGTGATTTTCCTAGACTACCTCTGACGCCTAAAGGGACACTTTAACATTCAGCCTTTGAAATCTCCCTAGGAAACTCACTCTGTAGTAGATTTTCAGAATGGAAAGACTGACACAAAAAAGCTATACATATCTTGCTACAGCCCTCCACCATACCTGATATGGTTAATACTCATCACAAAAAGTTATCAGACTTGTTTACAGCATCTGTCTAACCCCAACCCCCTAAAATAGAATTGGCTGTGGTGCGCAGTGATTCCATGTTTGCTCTGATGAGTGAAGATATGAATGTAATGTATATTAATAGAAGGTGCCTGATCTCCAGTCAAGACAGCAGCTAGCATTAACTGGTCCAGGAAAGTAAGTTTAGGACTTGGCAGCTGGCTGAGTCCGGGAATAGAGTCAGTTCGGATGAGACCTGTGACACACATAAGGTTGGGCTCATCCCAGAGACAGTGACACCGATGACTCTGACCTCGCTGGCCTTTTTTAATCAAGGTTTTATAACAGCTCTGACCCACTAAAAACAAGTGTACATGGCAGCGCAACCGCCTGCTCCTCACAAACACCTAATATCTCCTTACAGTGATTTTACAAGCAGTCTAATCTATATTCCTGACATGATTTATTCTAAACTAATCAATACTTTTCCTGCTCCTCCACTCTCAAACCAATAATCGCTGCATATATACCATAGAAGCCCATTATTTGGTACATAATTATCATCATCATATCAGCTTCTCTCATCATCATCATAGACGTTAACGGACTCAGCATCCTTAAATCATTCCACCTAAAATGTAAAATGTTTGAGGAAAGACTGCCAAATCATTACGTTATGAAAGTAGAGTCACGTAAATCACTCATCTTATACTGAAAGAAAATAACTTTGTTTAAAGTGCCACTGCTCCATTTTATCTTTACAGTTTCCACATATAGATTGACAGCTTATAGACACACAGAGGTGCTTGATGGTAACGCCCACTGTAGCATGGAAAAAACAAACTGTTCCACCAGAAGTACGTGTGGATGTTCACAAATGTCAAGCATGTCTGCCTGATATCAAAACACCCATTTTGGCTCTCCCTCCCAGGTCACCTCCTGATTCCTTACGTAATGAATAGGGGAACACCTGCCCATCACTATAAGTCCTGGATCTTCCCAACATCACCACCACCGGCTCTGCCCTCACTCTGCTGTGGATCCTCTTACACTTCAGGGGAATGTGTATCCAAATTGTTCCTGGTGACAACAAGCGCATGACGGAGCGCCTCAAAGAAAAAGTTCAGCCAGTCTGAGTCAGAGGAAAGATGAGGAGGAGGAGGAGGAGGGAAGTGAGGGAAGTGAGGAGGGGTATAAAGCCCGGAGAGTCAGCCTATGCTGGTTCAGACCGGTTCCTGCCCCCTTCCCCTTCTCCTCTCTGGCTTCTCCTCCTCCTCCTTTCCTCTAGTTTACTCTACTCATCTCATTGCCTTTCCAGTTTTTTCTCCCTTTCCTATTTTGGTCTAATTTAATTTTTCTTTCCTGTGTTCTCCTTCCCTCTGTGGCCTCTCTCTAATTTCCCCTTTCACAGATGTTTAACTGCAAATGTTACTCACTACACCCTGATTATGCACTGCTAAAAACAGAGCACTACATCATCTTGATGTGATTTGAATGTGTGAAATTCAGGTTTTTAAAATGTAAATTTTATAAACACCATTAGCAATACTGTCTCTGATAGATAATCATGTAAAGGTAATAGGTTAGTGCAGCTTTGCAGTTGGAGAGTGTGAAACAGGAGGAGCAAAGCCAGAAAGAAAATACAGGCAAAAAGATAGACAGACAAAGAGATGAAGAGTCCTCATCATGCTTCTTAGTCCCAGTGGAGTCTCCTGACAGAGAGAGACTTTACATATAACGCCATATGTCACTCTGCTGCAGAATCATCTAAGGCTTAAATGGACCAATTCAGAGCCAGGTATCAGTAACATGTCAAATCTAAGTGTTTTCACAGATGTATTTTGAGGAAAAACAACTTTGTCTGGAGGCTAAACATGGAGGAAATAATGGTGAACGTTGATATTCTAAACAGAGATGGATGGGCTTTGTTATTCCTCAGCAAAACTGAAGACTCCGGCTTCTCCTCTGCGCTGCAGGCTGTGTTAACCCGGGGAGGAATGGAGATGTAAACACTGTGAGGCTGAACAATGTTTCCTCCTCCAGGCTGCTGGCCAGACGGATTAGAGACTGTCAGTGGTGAGATCTGACGCAAAGCAAGGGCTCAGCCAGCTGAGATGAAAGACCGATGGAAGACTCTTGAACCAAAGATGCACTTTTGTAACTTTTGTTTTTAAGCACAGTGTGTTCAAGTGTCACAGTGAAGTGCACTACGGGATTAAAGCTCTGTTCATTTCCCAAAAGCATTTCCACCTGTGATTTTTTGGGAAGTAGCCTCCAATACAGTGAAACAACAGCACCAAAAAAGGGAGAACAGAAAAACGTGTAGATTACCTCTTTAAAAATCAGTTGGAGTAGATGAGAAATGGATGCACACACCTCCTACTGGCAACAAATCTTTTCTTGCCCAGTTGTCTTTGGCTCTGAAAAAATTTTAATTGCAAAAGTTGTTTATGAAAGGGCGGCACTGTGCTGCAGTGTTAGCACTCTCGCCTCACAGCAAGAGGTTTCGCCTGTTCTTACTATGTCAGTGTGGGTCTCAGGCTTTCTCCCACAATCCATAGACATACAGATTAGATTAACTGGTGACTTTAAATTGGCCATAGGTGTGAATGTGTGTGTGAATTATTGTCTGTCTCTATGTGTCAGGCCTTTGACCTGTCAAGGGTGTACCCCACATCTCGCCCAGTGTCAGCTGGGATAGGCTCCAGCCCCCCTGCAACCTTGAAAAGGATAAGCAGTTATGGATAATGAACAATGAAGTTGTTTATGTAAGTTATTTATACTGTATTTATGTTGTGGAATCCCGTGTTTGCAATAGGGCTGCCACCTTGTCATGGTCGAGAGGCTAGCATGCCTCAATGACCCCAAGAGCTAGATCGGTAGGAACTCCATTGTCACCTAAGTCAGTCAGGTTGAAGAGTAGAGACCTGACAAAGTGCTCAAGGCTAACAAATCAGTCCTACAATGTTACAGAGAAAGCAACGAAGGAAATAAACTCCACTGTGTGCATTGGGCTTCCAAAGTTATTGAAGGATACTCAGATAAATGTCAGTCGTGAAAGCAATTAGGAACCTCCTGACAAAAAGGTGAAGGTCCAATTGCAAGAGCAGGACTGAATTCTGGAATGTGTGAATCATGTACAAACTAAGTAAGCTCGCTCAGATGACAGCAGAGATGAGAAAATACATCTTGCACATCCTTGGAATCAGCGAGAGCAGATGGATGAGATCAGGGAGACACAAAGAGGAGAAACAGTTACTCCAGAATATATATCCCAAAAGAGATGGCAACCAACACCATGAGTGGATAGTGATCATCCTGAAAAAAGGAGAAGAGAAATGTCTGATGGAGACCTGTCAGCAGCAGACTCATAAAGGTCAGATTAAAAACACATTAAAACCACAATTATTCAGTGCTATGTCCCAACAAATAACAGTAATGAAAAAACTAAGAATAGATTCAGTTACAAGTAGAATTAGAGGGCACTTCAAAACACAACATGAAGATAAAAATGGCAGATATAAAAGTAGTCGGAACTTACTACCTACGACCTTGTCGTCAGAGGCATCCTTTTCCCACATCCGCAAGGTCACCTGGTGTCCTCCCAGCGGAAGAGACAGGAACCAGACAGGAACCAGAGGCTGTCCTTGATGTTAATCAGTCCCTCCAGGATTTTGCAGACTGTTTTTGGGATTGTTGTGGCCTGAAATGTCTGATTTCCCGGCAGCTTTTCTAAGAAAGTGTGTCGCAATATTTATAGGCATTTTTTCCATTGAAATTGCAGGGGAAGTGAGAAATGCAAAAATAGTTGTGATGCTGTCATGGATTCGGAGCTTATTATTGTTCTGCTGTATACAGTTCTACACTGACATTTTACACGTTATAAACAGTCAAATTTGCGGTAAAGTTGCCCTGACTTATTCTCCTTAAATGGAAGCATATTCAGCCTCCAACTCACAATAGGCAAGTGAACAATATTTTACTGTCTATTGGACTGGAGAAACTTAGATTGTCCCTCAGGGTTCTTTAAATTCTTATGGAAAGACTTGGAGACCTCTCCTAAACCATATTGAATCTATAAACTACTTGACTGGTTGTGATGAATGTGCCTTCTTGTTTTTCCTTTTTTTATTTGTTTTATTTTTAAGTTAGTTTTATCTAATTATTTATTCATTATTTCCTCATCTTATGTGTGTAGTGCTTTACTAACTTAGGTGTCACTGCCATTTTAAGTCTTGTTATGACTGTTTCTGTTAATGTGATATGGTAATGTGATATAGTTTTGTTTGCTCTGTGATTTGTATGCTTTGTGTTGTTCTTCTAATAAAAATAAATAAATAGATAAATAATTGAAAGGTCGTGCAGAATTCACAGGGCTTGGCTGAATTTGTGCTAATTGTTGCAAACGCAACATCACAAGATCCTGGAGGGTTTGATTAATAATGCACCACCAGATAAAGAGGAAATCACCTCGGCCATCAGATCCCTCAAGAATGAAAAAGAGCCCCTGGACACGACAACACGAATGGAAAGCTGTTCCAGGTACAGCCAGGGATTTCTGCCAAACTACTTCAGCCACTCTTCACAGTCACATTGCAGGGCAAGAAATACCAAATGACTGGTCAAAGGGCGTAACAGTCAACATCCCAAAGAGGAGTGTCTTTTGTAATTGCAACAACTGGCGTGGAGTCCCCCCTTTTGTCAATTCCGGTGAAATTTTTTGCAGAAGTCTTCATACAAAGAATTTCCGACACTGTAGACAAACACTTCAGAAAAGAACGAGCAGGTTTTCGGGAAGGAAGAGGGTGTGCTGACCAGATTTTCACTCACAACATGATAGAGCTGTTGGCAAAAAGGCAAAAACAGCAACAAAACATCAACTTTGTAGATTTTAAGAAGGCCTTCGACTGCATTCACAGGAAAGGTTATGGCACATTCTATGCATATACGTGACTCCACAACAAATCATCAAGAGTTTTTACAATAACCTCACATGCCAAGTAGGAAACAGCAACCAGATTTTTAAATGAAAAACAGGAGAGAGGCAAAGATGCAAGATGTCAGCACTACTTTGCAACAACTAAAGACAAACCTAGAAGGCATGAGATAGTTGCTCTTTTCCACACTTTAAGATCTCAACTTAGCAGATGACTTGGCACTGGTCTCTTACACCCACCACAGCCAATTCTCACTCCTAACTTGTCAAATACCACTGCTTTGTCAGAGGCACCCTTCACGGCGCTATGATACACACCAGGTGGCAGCGGTAAGTAATGCTGCCGCCAACTACCATTGTATAAAGAGTGAGAAAGTGCATATAGGGAGGGTGAGAGTGATGGTAGATGGGTCAAACAAAGTCGGGACTTTTACCTTGGAGCTAACTGTTTGTTTCTCGTGCAAAACTGGAAGTCGTAGGAGTTATTTTAACAACAGTGGAGTGTGTTAGTATGTGTAGCATGCTATCCTAGTGATATTTGTGACATTATGTCACTTGGCTTTACATTATGTTATATTTTAAGCCAAACCATTGTGTTTTTGTTGCCCAAACCTAAGGAAGTAAATAAAAAACAATGTTTTAGCTACGCTGTAAGTTTATTCTAGAATAACACTGTATTCATGTTATGAGCAGAAACCTTATATTTCCTCTGAAAACAGAAGTGTGTTCTGAAAAGACATAAAGCATGCATTTAGCATAAATTGATATGCCGTCCCTCAATGTCCAAAACTGACACAGGAGGGTGTGTCATACTTTGACATGTATGTCCACTTACAAAGCGGTGGGATTTGACAAATTGGGAAAAGAAGGTTGTTGAAAAATATCCTGTCTCAGCAGCTTCACACAGCAAAAAGGGCTGAAAATCAGACTGAAGAAAATGGAGGTGATGACCTTGGATGTACAAAACCCCCCACTGATACAGGTAGATGGACAGGTAGCAAACCTACCTGCAACAGAGGAGTTTGTATATCTTGGAAACACTGTTAGATGCGACGGAAGAGCAAGTAGTGATATCAAAAGCTGACTAAGAGGGGCAAGAAACACCTTCTAAATGCTGTGGAGGTCCCACCAGTACAGCATCAACACCAAACTAAACTGTGCCCTAGCTGTGTTCTTTCTGCGCCGCTATATGGCTCAGAATACTGGAGAATGACAAGACAGCGATCTCTCCAAGCTGTCAACATTCCACACAAGGAGCCTTTAGAAAACTCCTGCACATCCTCTGACCCAACACCATCTCCATCTCCAGCACAGACCCCATCGTCATGAGAAGGTGGTGGAGATAGAGTGGACACATCATGCAAAGAGGCAAAAAGAGCAGGATGACATCACAAGGACTGCCCTCGACTGGACACAAGAAGGAAGCTGTAAGAGGGGAAGACCCAAAGAAACCTGGTGTCTCACAGTGGGGAGAGAGCTGAAAGCCCTGATGCAGACCTGGGGTACAATCCAACAGTGCGCCCTAAACAGACAGGAGTGGAAATCATTTCTCGCTGCCCTACATGCCAGGACAGTAAGTACGTACGTAATCCCATGCCAAAGTCCCGTGCACAAACAAGCAGCTCTGGTGACAGGGAGACATTCAATAGCTTGACTTACTAATTAAGGCTTGTGTACAGTGTGTGTGAGGAAGCGGGTAGATTCGCTGAGGTTCACTGACCTTCACAAGTCACGTTGATTCTTTCTATATCACATGTATGGATGTCCTTTTATTGCATGCATCATCCCTATTTGGCTGCAGGGATATAGTCAGACACTGACTCTGGCTTTGACCTCCCTAATACTGGTTTAAGGTCAATAAACCTTTCTTCTTTCAAAAGGTAAATATCTGGACATAAGATATCTCCAACTTCAGTGTAAAGTACATGCTCTGGCCCTGTCTACATGTATACAAAAATTTTTTTTAACCTCTGTTTGAAAAAAATATTTTGCTGGCATGCACAGGCGAAAAACACCAACTGGAGATCTCATCACATTGATTCCTTTTCAATGTAAGGACGAAGAAGCTCACTCAAAGACACAAGTGATGCTCTGATTCGACAGGTCTGTCAGACGCTGAGTTTGAATGAATAACATTAGGTACAGCAAATGCATCTGTTTCTCCGTAAAGTTGTGCAGCAGTACTATTAGGTGTAAAGTAGTTATTAGTCCGAGCAATGCTACCAAATGCTACCAAAACATAAACAAACTGGTAAGTTAGTCCGCCATTGTTGTTATTGTTTCTGCTGCAAGATCATTGGACAGAGCAATAATGTGCATGCACAAATTTAGGAGATGATGTCATTGTTTCCCAAAGCTCAGTTTTCCATGACCACATGGAAGAAAATAACCCGAATTTTGATAATCTGCACCTTGGCAGACATTTAAAAAAAAAAAAAATCTACATTTTAGTGACCTAAAACTAAATTTGTGTGTAGAAGAAATGCAGAGGAAAATATTTGTTTACAAAAATATATCTGTACGCGTATAGACAGGGCCTCAGTATGTGAGTACTGGAGGTTTCAGGTGTCCACATCACACTTGTGTAAGTTGCAAAGTGGCCCATGATTGGCTTCAGAGCTAATTGTGATGGCACAAAATCCTGCTTGTTCACTGACTTCTTAAACCCAGATTTAAGACAAGCAAAGAGAAACTTAACCCCCTCAGCAAATTAATGTCAAAACAGTCTTCTGCTGTCAAACTGCATATACATCACTCTGCACAGTGGAGGTCACACATCCAGATGAAGCACCAATAACACGTTTAGCAAAGGGGGACTTGAAGAATCAAAAGTTTTAATGCCACTGCAGTCATTTCAAATTTCTCTCCTAGCGACAGCTAAATAGTTACAAATGTGAAACATGCCATTGGAGACATTAAAGACTTAGAGCCTGAGATACACAACATTCAAATGAAGACGACACAAATTTATTAGGAAGCAGGCAGGAGTGTAGCATCAAGAAAGCAGCACCAAGCATTTGAGTATGTAAAATATGTGCAAAAGCTGTTTATATAGGTGTGTTCAAAATAGGGAGGATGCATCACTGGACAATATATGAAACCACTGCCTGAGCAGGGCACCATAACAGCTACTTTTCAAGACTTCCAAGTAGATTAATATCTATTGTGAAAATCTGATATGATTCAAATAGCCAGCACACTGTTATCACTGAACTCAGATATCCAACCCTGGCAGCACTGCTCCACCTGTTGAACTACAGGCACCACAGGCACTCTGCAGCAACGTGTTAACAAGACAAACACTCATCTTCTTCCATGCCAAGGCCATCTGGGATTTTAACAATCTGTCAAACCAACATAGATGTAAAATATATTTTTGTCCATGTGGCCAACACCAGGTATCGACTATAATGACACGCTAGGTGTGTCAAGGTGAGTCACGGACAGCTGTCTGTTTTAGACAGATACCACAACAACCCAGAGACAGTCAAGTGACATCATCAAGCGCTTCCTGTCCAAACACATAAACATCATCACACCCAGCAATTTAAATTCTCCACCCATAAGCAGGCTGGGGAGAATGGTTACTCTGATAATGATAGCTACATTTGAAAAACACTGTCTGCAAGTTACCACAGATGTGAAGTGTGAAAATAAAAAAGCATGTCAATGTCAAACAGTCCCATGTAGCCTAATAAAGAAATCTCACTGCAGGTCACTGTGATCATAAAGTTGGGTATATTCTGTGGCTGGCTTGTTAAGGAAACAAACTACCTGTAACTTAAACTTAAAACCCCCGAGTCATGTTTATCCATATTACTCATTCTGAGAGTGGAGCAGGGTCAGGGTGCCATTGATTTCAGTTTTATTTTATCTAATAGGGACGATGCAATTTAACATAGTTCCAGTTCAGAGCATGAGACTAATATGCTGCACAGAGAGTTTATAGCTAGTGCTAATTTTAAACTCTTGTCTCTAATTGGCTTTTACATGTACAGTGTATCAACATATACAGTGTTTAGTATCATAAAACCACAATTTAGAAAACAATTAGCCAAAATGGGTTTCATTGATGTTTTTCATTCATTTTCCACCTATCCTGTTGGGGGTCACGGGAGGCTGGAGCCTATCCCAGCTGATATGGGGAAGAGGTGGGGTACACCCTGGACAGGTCACCAGACTATCACAGGGCTGACACACAGACACAGACAACTATTTACACACATTCACACCTACGGACAATTTAGAGTCACCCATGTCAACTTGCATGTGTTTGGACTGTGGGAGGAAGCTGGAGTACATGGAGAAAACCCACGCTGACACAGGGAGAACATGCAAACTCCACACAGAAGGGCTCTCCCACCCTGGGTTCGAGCCCCCCTATCCAGCAATATTCAGTTTAAAAAAAAATAAAAAAAGTTTCTGTGTTTTCGATTGCATGGCCCTCTGCCAGCACTGAGCCACCCACTGAGGCGTATTCAGTTACTGTGACACATACTTTGTAAAATGGATCACCCTGAGTGACAGCCTTATAAATAATCTGCAGCAGCACACATACAGTAGAAGTCATCAAAACACCCTGAAAGTGTCTCTGTCACTGCACCCCGAAGACTGAAGAGAAAAGAATACTGTATATACAGTATTTTGTATATGTTCTCTAGTAAACAACAAGTTTTATTTGACAGCACAAATGGGAAAAAATATGAATTTTACAAATAGTTCCCTCAAGACATGGAGTCGCAGAACAACAGGCAGGCTGCAGTTAAATATTCAGCAAGGCAAACAGTCAGGTTTGTACCTGCAGCGGCCCTCGGGCAACGCTTTACCTTTCGGTCTCTCATTCTTCGAAATTGGAAAAGCTTTCACAGAATGCAAATGAATCCATGAAACTGAAACTGTGTTCAGTTTATGAGAAGTGCCTCAGAAAAACAGGAAATAATGACAGTTTCTCAACAGGAAATTTATGTTGGGGAATACCAATCTGTGACGCCAATTTATTGTTCATGGTTATAGGAAATGGGCCATCAGTGTTTGAAGCTCATCAGTGACAGATGTCAGTCAGTCTAACTGCTTGCTGAATAAACTTAACCTTAAAATGTCAATATTAATGATGAATAATTTTAAATTAGTGTTTGGATTTTCTTCTTTTTTGCCTCTAACATAACCTTACAAAGAGGTACATCACATTCACAGACAGTTTTGCTTAAAGGCACAGTCGTAGTTGTTGTTCAAGAGGAACAAAGGATGATGCAGCCCTTTCTTAACCCAAACCAGCTTCCATAACCACCACAACCTGCAACCTTAAAATTGTTCAACAAATACCAAATTGTTCAAAACATGACTTCTAGATTTGGCTATACTCTCTGTTCAAGTAAACAAACTACATGACCTACTTTACACTTAACGCTAAGGTGTAGTGGTTGCATCTACCCCGCTGCTGTCTATACATGGAACTTGTGAACATGATCAGAGGCTGTCGGTACAGAACATCATGTCCCGTGTATCCTGAGGCTGTCAAAACCCAAATGTCACATTATCACTTTCACACAGAAACAGTGGGAGAAAAGTAAATCTGAGAAGAGAAGGACAAAAATAGGCTGACTCTACAATAGTAATAATAAAAAGACTGATTGCAGTCTGTGATCATCTCTGTACTTCAGCTGACAGGAGAATAAGCGTATGTATTTTATGTAACATATTATCACGCCCACATTTTTCTATTCATTGTATATATATATATATATATATAAACATCTTATCTGCCTGACTTGTGCATATCTGATGCAAAACAGGAATGTCATAATTGTCCTTGGAGCAATGTTATCCAGACAGCACAGACACAACGTCAGTGTTTCAGTAACTTTTAAATAAAATCACTTCATGGTTAACTGGAGGCACACTAATTAAAATATTATGTTTTTTTAAATTGTGTTTTTAGTACTGAAAAATATTGACAAGCCTAAAAAGGACACTATAAATAAGAACCAACACCCCACAAGGCAAATCTTATTTAGAACATAATTACACATATCGACTATTCAAAAAACCAGTCTCACATTTAACAGACTACTGGGAGAGCAATATTTAAAACTTTATACCCAAATGTTTCCATGTTTTTTAACTGACCTTTGGCATTTAAAACATTGTCCTGGCTGGCCTGAAGGGACGGCTACATGGCATATTTAAAACTTTATAAAGGCCATTACTGCTATGTAACCAGCTCCCGCCTTGCTAGGGAATGGCCACCAAGCTTTGTTCAATCATTCAAGGGAAAAGCAATGTTTGTTTTGTTTGGGTTTTTTGAGGTGGAAGCTAAACAGTTGAATAAAACAGGCATAAGATCTTCTTTTAGTTTTTATCAGATACACGCAATAAAAGAAGTGTGGCCTCATTCATATGACTTGGACTCGAGTCACAAATTCAATTACTTTAAACTTGACTTGACAAAGTCTTAGAGGACTTGCAACTCGACTTGGACTTTAGCACCAGTGACTCGTGACCTCATTTGGACTTGAGCCTTTTAACTTGAAAATACTTGATGAATTACTCCGAGTGCAAAGATTAAAAGGTATGTAGTTAACAAAGTGTGCCACAAATGATTTCCCTTCATTTCCAGAATCAACAGTATTCACTCCCAGCAAGTCGACACTAAATTCCCCAGATCTGTGTTGTTTGAACCAATCCAACAGCATCCAATCAAACTGTAGGAGAGAACCACAAAGAACTTACATTAGGCTACAGAGTACCAGCTAGAAAAAATGACGACAAAAAGTACACAACAAAAAACCAATTGCTGTATGTGAAACACGCGGGTTGAAAATTACAGACAGAGATGCAACAGCTTCCAACAAACCTGTTTAAACAAATAAATACAAATTTTTAAAAGCATTCATCATTTTCATACATTTTATAGATTATTAATCTGATGTTAAAATGGCATTACATTTGGCAAAGAGCACATTATGACTTGTTTAACACTCATAACTTAAAGTTTAGGACTTGGGACTTGCCTGTCTTGACTTGGGACTCAGCTTAGGACTTGGGTGCAAAGACTTGAGACTTACTTGTGACTTAAAAAACAATCCCCCGTGTAATAAATATATTAAATGTAAAGCATAAAGTTGCCTGTGCTAATCTGTGCCTGCCTTTCACAAAAGCAAACAGCGTATCAGTGTGTTCTCCGGTTGTTATGTTCCATGCCCTCTTTTCAACTCCAACCTGGTTCACCCTGATCACTGCAGTGCTTTCATTTTAACCCTCGCTGCAATTTGGGTTAACAATGCTACCGACACGTTCACCAACAGCGAGAGAGCGTGAGATGTTCACTGCATGTGTGTCACTCAATGTGGATGGACAGGAGTAGTAGGGCTGCCTGTAAAACAGACTGCTGTGTCACACGGCTACATAGTGAGCATAGCTCCCTGTTTAGACGGCCCAAACCCCCCCCCTCTCTTCCCACCTGCAGCTCTTTGCTCCACAGATATCAGCTGGAGCTGAGTCAGAGCTTGATCTCTCTGAACTTCCAAAACTCGCAGCCCGAATTGATGACGAGGAAGAGGAGCTGCTGTAAAGATGATAACCATCAATAAATCATCACCTCTCTACATTAATTATGTGATGTATGATTATTGTAAACACAAATTGACCACAGCTAAGAGGACAGAAAGCTTCTACCTGCTCTGCACTGCAGTTTATATGACTGTTGGCATGTTTGTGACCTGGCAGCCTCCACGTATGGAAATATCTTAGGAGGCTAATGATTATATACATACATTTGTCCAATATTCATGATCCTGTGTCGTATATGGCCTCATATAGCTATGTTCCTCTTGTGTTTTTGGTGTGGTTAAAAGGCAGTGCTCAACACAGATGCCATATTTGATTAATAGAATAAGATTAACATTGTCTAGCTTGCATTGCTATAAATGTCCCATCAAGGTGCCTGCTCTCTAAACTTCTGTGCTTGCATGTACATTAAAATAAAACCCTTCTGTCACTTTTTAATACGCATGTATGGAAATGATCACATAGTGTAACCAAAAGACTAATGGTATAATTATTTTTTTATCCCTAAATGTCATATCCAGGACTCATGACCTCAGTATTTCTAAAAGTGAAGTGTATACATTACACATACATATAAATAGATTTCTCCTGTTTTTGGTTACAGCACAGTTATTAAGGCATGAGGTTTGTTTTGCACATTTACTCTGCTTCCTCCATCCACAGGTAACAACCCATAGATAGTGTTTGCTGTCAAACCACTGACAATTACACTCACCTTTAATGACACCCAGTCATGACCTCAAAGCTGCAGCAGGTTATATTTTTGATTTGGGTGTCACCCCTTACAAAACAAGGCAGCACTAACTTTAACCAATGTGTCAGACTTCTTGAACGTTACATGTTTCTGTTTGGTAACATTAAGTGTGCCAGGTTTCCCTGCTGGTTTTGGATCTTCTGACCTCATGTCTCCATCCAAACAGCGGCTCAACATCCCCCAGTCTTTCAACATTAGGTTCCAGAAATAAAAAGTGTTTTGCTGACACAGCAAAATCTTGGTATGGCCACAAGGTCGTAAAGATAGCTGCGCCTTGTTGTGGGCTGTTATTACGCCTGATCAGTCGCAGGGTGTTAGCCAAAACAACCCTGATAAAGCCGCGCCGAGTGACAGATGACTGACCTGAAAGAACCTGTGAACTTTTTAATATGTTTATTTAACTTTGAGGGGTTTTGCTGAGCTAGCACGCTTCTCGTAGCGTCACTATCAACACCTCCGAATGCAAGAGAGAAAAGTGAGGAGAGTTACTGCTGTTGATATGATTTTATTTGTTATTGATAATAAAATCCTTTAGAGCCCATGAAGCCTGCATACAAG
This sequence comes from Cephalopholis sonnerati, assembly GCA_019142605.1. Classification (NCBI taxonomy): domain Eukaryota; kingdom Metazoa; phylum Chordata; class Actinopteri; order Perciformes; family Serranidae; genus Cephalopholis; species Cephalopholis sonnerati. Next base: position 26,797,244 of record JAGQAX010000006.1, read on the forward strand.
TTTTCCTTAATGGAGTCTGGAGTGGTGGTGGTGAAAACATGGAGATGATTTGATGATTTCTTACCAATTTAAGACCTGACAGATGTGATCTGCAGCTGAATTACTGAGTGGCTCACTGGACCTGGAGCTGAATCACAATCTGAGGATGCTTTGATGAACTCTAGAGGTGGAAGTGGGGCACAAAGATGCCTGAGCAGCATCAGAAGAGAGGAGCCCAGAAAATACCAGTTTTAATGTCCGAAGCAACAAGATGATCAATTAATAGAGGTTATAGGGAGGACAGGTTGAGGTCAGACACGTTTAAATAAGTAACAAGAACATCCAAAGTCTGCTGACAATATGGGTAATAGGCATAAATATGGAGAGTGTGTATGAGAAGCTGGAAGCTGTCCTGCTGAGTGAACTTTCACTAAGCTCCTTTTTCCTTTCATTCACATTACGAGCTGCAAAACTAACCCTCACACACACACACACACACACACACACACACACACACACACACACACACACACACACACACAAAGCAAATTTCTTATCCAGGGAATAGCAATCACCACCATCAATTAGGCTACAGATGAATATTCAGATCACAATCAGTGTTATTAAAAGCTACTGAGTGATAACAGTGATTGTGTGTCAGGACACATATTCCTCAACTGTAGGAGTTTTGGATGTCAGGTTATGGGGTCTCCCTGTGGAGGAAATAAACTGAAGGGTGGCCACAGGTTGACCTCTGCTGTCAGCTACCAGGTGAGCCTCTATATCCTCAAACATGACACTAGAGCTCCATCTAGTGGATAATATGAGCAGGAACAATAGAAACAGATGTGTTACTTCCTGTGAATGTTTTAAAACACATTCATATGTTTTTCATGTTTATATACACTCACCAGCCACTTTATTAAGTACACCTTTCTCGTACCTGGTTAAACTTCCTTTTGCCTCCAGAGCTAATTGTAGTGGAGTAAAAAGTACAATGTTTCCCTCTGAAGTGTGGCAGAGTAGAAGTACAAAGTTGCATGAGATTAAAATATTTAGGTAAATTAAAAGTATCTCAAATTTTTTACTCAATTACAGTACTTGAGTAAATGTGCTTAGTTACATTCCACACTGGGCATTGATATCTATATTGTGTCTGTTTAGGCTGAACTGCCATGGCTGGCTTCACTGGCTTGATTAGGTATATTCGTCCAAATGCAAAGGCCTGCTCAGTCTGCTCAGAAATCTAATGGTGGTGGTGGCTGATGACTCTGAGGCTGCTGACTGCTGAGGTGTATTAGGGTGATGTATCCACAAAGACTGAGTGGTGATGGAAAAGTGTAGGGTGCGCACGACAGCTGCAAGAAAGAATTACAGCAGAGAAAGACCCATATTTAAAATGAGGAGCAGTAATGTAATAGGCTGACAGAGAAGGTGTGTCGCTGTGCTATTGGTTGATTGTGAATCAGCTGATAACTCAGTTGACCTACCCAGACAATGACACCTAGAGAGAGTGAGTGAGCATGTGTGCAAGGAGTGAATGGCAGGGTGAGAAAGAACGTTGAGCCTGAGCATGATAAGTATTGTCTTCCTGACTGAACTTTCACCAGAGCTTCATTCCTATGGTCTAAGACGGTCCAAAAATATTAGTAAACATGAACAACTCTCTCCAAAATGTAAAATCAAGAGTGCTAAAACTCAAATTTGTGATGCCATAGGGCAGTGGTTCTCAAACTTTTTGTGCCCAAGGCACACCAAAAGGCAAGCCAAAATCTTAAGGCACACCTGTATTTATATCTGTGCACACTAGCTTCTGTAACGTGTGCTATCACTCTTATCACGATGTAAGACGATAAAAATAAGAAAAAATATACAGGTAGCTTTTGTGTCACTGTCTACTGACAGTTCTTTTGTTTTTTCTTTCAGTGGTAGGTCGGCTTTTCTGGTGCTTTGTTGTAATTTGCTCCGAACAATATAACGATCCATTGCCCCACTCATGGCTTTCTCCTTTTATGTATCATCATCCCGCACACTGGCAGCCAATCAGAGCTTTTGATGTGTCATACATATAATGATAACGAACTTAATAATTTCCATGCGTGAGCGGTGACAAATAGGTTCCTTGTGAAGGTTTTTGAAATTAAATTATATCAAATTACATTTTTTAGCTAGAGTGCCTATTTTTCAGGGTGCAATGGCTGCGCTCTGAGATAAACATTAATCATTTTAGTGCAGAGCTGCCAGAGCTTTACATCTGTCCAATGGACAACAGGCCAACACACAAACAGCACCTGGAAGAAGATCAGTTCTGATAGGCTATGTTACAGTGATACAGTTGCTAAGCAACCTCAGACGAACTTGCTGTCGCACTCTTGAAAGCTGGCACAGAAAAGGTAAAAGAGTAGCACCCAGGGCCTAAAACATTTAAAAATTCATTCAACTTTTTGTATAGGCCCAGTTGAATATTGCAGTAATAACGTGTGGTTATCACAAAATCCCACAGCACACCTGGACTGGCATCACAGCTCACCAGTGTGATGCAGCACACCATTTGAGAACCACTGTCATAGGGTACAAAGTCTGGAGCTGCTCCAAAGACAATGAATTGGGAAAGGTGTTATAGATGACACTGAGAGCACCCAGGGGGATATTCGGAGTATATGGTTATATTTTCTGTGTCAGACCTAAGAGCACCACAATAGAATACAGGTCACTGGGGTACCAGGTTCCCCATTAATTGTCTATGAAGCAGCTCCTTACTTTATACTCTGTGACATCACAAGTTTGAGACTTACTCCTCTGGTGTCTGGCTTTGAGAGAGAGCAGTTCATATTCACTAATGTCACTGAAATAACATATTGGAATTCTGAATTTGGGTGGTGTTCCCCTTTAAGTGTTCATTTTTGCTGTTTTGGATAGCAATAAGATAAATAAAGTTTTTTTGTTCGCATTAGTCAGAAAACCTGATTCTGTATCTAAGGTTCCTGTATATATTTTGTAAATTATGTTGTTAGGTCATTACATATATATTTTGTAAATTATCTTCTTATATTATCTTTTTTATCTTTTTTTCTTTTTGCACTATATCTTCTTTCTTTCTACACTTGTAAGGAGCACCTGTAACACAACAATTTCCCCTTGGTGATCAATAAAGTTTTCTGATTCTGATTCTGATTCTGAAAAAGCAATATTTTAGTAGGTCTTTTCAGGGATTTAATGGTGCAGCAACAAGTCTGGGAGAAAAATACGCAGTATTATAAAGCTTTAAACTGATATTTCTAAATGCTCTGGCAATACACATCTTTGTAGTGTTTACATGTTGTTTCCACATCAAAGTGGGGGGAACGACTTCCTAACCAAAGAAATGGGACCATCCGAGGAGCACGTGAATGCAGCATCATTTTTCCTGGTTAGGTTTCACTTTCCTTTCTTTGGAAAGGGAGGCGTCTCTGTCTAGTTGTCTTATCTTTTACCACGTCCAGAGCTACACACAGCGGTAAAATGCAGAGATCATTTGGAGATTCAAACAGGTAATATTTCATGCAACTTAAAGTCACGCAGGTAGATATCACAAAGTTACACAGAGGAGGGCAGTGAAGGTGACAGTGAAATTATTAACCTGTGCTCGCTTTTGGCCCCGTTTTGTTGGACTGTGTCCACACTGTAGGAGACGGACGGGCCCATCTTTGTAAACTGTCTTTGACGCTTGCAGTCAGAATTATACAGAAATTTAGATAAACATTTTAGTCAGCACAGACCTAAGCGTGGTGAAAATTTGCCCCACGTCTGAGAGGAAGGAATTTGATATTAAGAAAACAGGTCCTGTTTATGAAATTAAATCATGGATCAAATGTTTTAGCTGCATTTTACTTATTGCATGTTTTATTCTCTTCACTTCTAATCCAGACTCTTGTAATGGCTAGTGCTCAACTCAAGTTTTATCACAGAACTCTTTTGGAAACTCACTTAGATGATCTCAAGAATGCAGATATTTTAGATCACATTGTTTAGATCACATATATACTACTTTAAGTGCAAGACCATTAACCAACAACATTTAATTTAATTTCACCTCCTTTGCCTTATCTATGCTCTACCTCTGATGCATGTGATCATTTCTTTATCAGGGAGTTCAGCTTTTCATTTGGCAGACAGGCACTCTCCACAGCTACAACTACTTCAGCCCAACCTGCTATCGCAACAGCAGGCACTACAGATGCTCTCAGCACCCTCACAGACGTCAGCTCAACAGAGAAAAAACCGTTGAAGAAACCTTTGTTTACATTCCCAGGTATGCTATTAAACAGATCCATGTCAAGAAAACTGACAAAGACCAGCACTGCTGCTGAATATGCACTTTTAAGGTTTTTCTCCATTGTTCAGATGCATTGTTAAAAAAATTCCAGTAGGCCCAAATTGGAAATAGGACACACAACTGTGTTGCCTTGGGCTTCACCGTAACTGGTTCCAAAAGCCTTTATGCCATTAACAAAACCATATAATGTGGTCCTTCTTTTACGACAATATGCATCAAATTGACGTCTTACATCTGAAATGCTGCTCCTTAGTGTGATGATTGCTGGTAATTGTCAAGCACAGCCTTTTACTGCATTAAAATTGGGCAACTCTTACCCCTGTACCCCTTTATTTTTCCCACCTTATATTTTTAAACCCTTACACCTCACAGTTGCATGTCCTATTTCTATTTTTTAAACAGATTTTTTTTTTCTAACAGTTAAACAAAACACAGACATGGACAAAAGAATATAGGACAGAGAAGGAACAAAATAAAAGACAACAATAATAAAAATAAACAATAATAATGTTAGGAAATTATAAGATAATAGCTAGCTCACTGCCAGCTAAAGGAAAGACAGTACAATTATAAGCCAGTTCGTACTGTGTCCACAGGAAGGTTAAGACAGAAAATTAGCATCCAAGGGGTAAAGATCATCAGTGGTCAGGGAAGGTCAAACAGACACCTGGTGTTCTGACAGATCCATATACAGTCCAATGTGAGGACGTGGTCTAGTGTGGTTTGTCAGCTTGACTTTATACCCTTTATATATGTTCAATAAAGGGTCTCCAGTTTTCAGAAAACTTGCTGAGTGAGTTAGACAGAGTGTACCGGATTTCTTCAAGCTGTAGACAAGAAACCATGTCGTTTAGCCATTTTGTAAAGCAAGGAGGGGAAGCAGATTTCTATTCTTGCAAAATAACCCCTGCTATGACTAAACCAAACATGAGAGCTTGCTGTAATGCAGTGGAAAGAGTCACAGAGTAATTAGAACAGCCCAGTATCACAGTGAGAGAATGTGTGATTATACAATTGAAAAATATCCGCCCAGAACTTCCTGCGTTTGAGGCAGGACCAGAAAAGGTGACCTTAAGTCCCCACACCTGATTAACACTTGTCACATGTAGCAGACAAAGAGGGGAATGTGAATGACTTTAAGCTGAATAAGTTGAAGTCTAGCAGTAATGGAGCATGTTTTAATCCTTTGTAACCCTCTCGTCCATAATTAAAATCACTTCACCTGTATCCTTAGACTAAGCCTGTTTAATATGGAGGGAAGGGGCTGCCAAAGTAAAGAGATGAAGATCAAATGGATGAGCTCTTGTCATTAGGTCATAAAAGTCATGTTGTGTGGGCAGAGTAGTAACATTAAGTAGTAGCTGTCTAACCCAATTTTTACATACAGTACAGTAGGTGCCCAGCCTGGTTGGTCACCCCATGTGGTGTCATATTGTACTTTGGGGAGTCAAAAGTGTAGTACCTCAATACATTCATGCACCATGCCCTTTAAGTGGTACCACTAACAACTATAATACATATGATGATAATAATAATAATAATAATAATGATAACAATGGAAATAATACTAATACTAAAACTAATAATAGTACATATATATATATATATATATATATATATATATATATATATATATATATATGTTTACACTCACTGGACACTTTATAAGGTACACCTGTTCAACTGCTCGTTAACGCAAATACCTAATCAGCCACATGGTGTGTAGACATGGTCAAAAGGACCTGCTGAAGTTCAAACGTCAGCATGGGGAGGTGATTTTGAGCATGGTATGGTTGTTGATGCCAGAGGTCAGAGGAGAATGGCCAGACTGATTCAAGATGATAGAAAGGCAACAGTAACTCAAATAACCACTGGTTACAACCAAGGTATGAAGAAGACCATCTCTGAACGAACAACATGTCCAACCTTGAAGCAGCTGGGCTACAGCAGCAGAAGACCACACCAGCTGCCACTCCTGTCAGCTAACAACAGGAAACTGAGGCTACAGTTCACACGAGGAGGATTGGAAAAACGTTGACTGGTCTGATGAGTCTCGATTTCTGCTGCGACAGTCAGATGGTAGAGAGAGCATGGATCCATCCTGCCTTGTATCAACAGTTCAGGCTGGTGTTGGTGGTGTAATGGTGTGGGGGATATTTTCTTAGTACCAACTGAGCATGGTTTAAACACCACAGCCTACCTGAGTATTGTTGCTGACCATGTCCATCCCTTTATGACCACAGTGTACCCATCTTCTGATGGCTACTTCCAGCAGGATAACACGCCATGTCACAAAGCTCAAATCATCTCAGACTGGTCTCTTGAACATGAGTTCACTGTACTCCAATGGCCTCCACAGTCACCTTTGGGATGGGGTGGAACGGGAGATCCCCAGTTCTGAAGGCACTAGCAAGGTGTACCTAATAAAGTGACTGGTCTGTGTGTGTGTGTGTGTGTGTGTGTGTGTGTGTGTGTGTGTGTAATAATTATAATAGAAATATGATTGATAAAAATAGCAGCAGCAGTGGGCATCAAGCAGGACCACGGCAGCAGGCGAAAGCACGACCTACAATCCAGGCGCAACCGCTATCCATGGAGAGCTGTGACACAAGAAAGCACGAAGGCTGTGGAGAGTAAGTTAGTACATGCATTGATGAAATATTAATGTGTGTATATGGAGAGGGAGAGGAGGGAAGAGGAGCTCAGTATATCAAAAGAAGTCTTTGGCAGTCCAGGCCTATATAGCAGCCTAACTAGGGGCTGGTCTGTGGCAACCCTGAGCCAACCCTAACTAAAGGCTTTATCAAAGAGTAAAGTCTTAACACCTACTCTTAAATGTGGGTGTCTGCCGCCCTGTCATGCCGCTAAAAAAGAACCCAGCTTTGAGTACCACAAACGCTGCAACCAAGGTTGGTCTTGAACATCTCTCTCCTGGGTCAAAGTCCGGTGTCACATGGATGGATTTACATCAGCGGAAAGCCTGGTGTATCTCACAGAGACACTAAAGGGTGTCCCTGGCATCATCATAGTGATGCTAGGAACACTGTTCAAGTGGTGTACTTTAACACTCTGGGAGTGAGACCAGGCTGGGAGGGTGGTTACACAGGACAGGAGCTTGATATATGAAGACTCTGGCTCCGGTTCTGATCGCTTTTTTTGTTTGTTCTTGTTTATTGTTTTTTTTTTTTTTTCATGTAGAGTTCTTTTGTGTGTGTGTGTTTTAGGTATGTGCATGTCTAAAAATATGTTTGAGTACGGATATGCATAAGTTTTATTATCTACTGCTTGACAGTTGTCTCTAAACAAAAGTCCCTAATGTTGCTTATGTTTTGTGTTTCTTCACCTTGGAAAGCACTTGCGCTTGCTTGCTTGAAGTGTGCTTAATAAACACAATGATGATGATGATGATGATGATGACGATTATTACTATTATTATTGTCATTATACTTTTGGAGATTTTAGGAACCACCAGTAAACCTGTATTCTAGGAGCACAGTGCTCTAATCTGTTGCTGTCTGACCATTTAAGGCTTCATAGGTCCAATTCTGGATTTTACATGGAGTCAGTACAGAAAAGCCCATATGGGAGAAATATGATCTCGTCCCCTAGTTCTTGTCAGCACTGGTACGCAGCATTCTGGATCAGCTGAAGAGTCTTTAGAGACTCACTGGGGCAGGCTTACCTAGGTAATAAAAAGGCAGGACTTGAGGGTTGTTTTATGTGGGAGTTAAAGGACATATCTCTTAGATCAGTGCATGGAGGCCAGGGTAAGGTGTTACGTGCCAAGTACTGTTACTGATTTTTTTTTCTGAATTCAACAGCAGAAAATCGCAGGTCATCCAGGTCTTTATGTCCTGAAGACATTCGACATTAGTTTAGTTAATTGATAAGTTTCACCTGGCTTTATTGATAAATATAATTGACTATTGTCTGCATAAGGATAAAAGATTGTTGAGTGTTTCCTGAAAATATTGACTAAAGGAAGCACAATAGTACTGGTCCAAGAACAGAACCTTTTGGAACTCCATGACTAACTTTGGTGTGCATGAAGGATTCATCAGTAACATGTACAAACTAGTATTAGCCTGACTCAAACGGCTTAAACCAGCTTTGTGCAGGTTTTTTTTAATGCCAATTAAATGTTCCAGTCTTTGTAATAAAAGTCAGATGTGATGGTCAGTGGTGTCAAATGTAGCGCAAAGATCTAACAAGAAAAGTTTAGAAACAAGTCATTTGTCTGATGCAGATAGAAAACATAAGGTAAAGAAGTGAAAAATAAGAAACACTGGATATTTCATTAAATCAACTCTTAAACTCCCCTTAGGAGGTACGTTGGAATCTCAATGGAGAAACGTGGAGTGGACAGAAGAGTGAGTAAAACTTTGTGAAGTTTGCAGACAGTTCATAGCACTCAAATTAATATGCTTCTGCTCATTTAAAGCGACAAGAAAACCTATTTTAAAAACTATGAATGTTATGCCTTAATTATTATTCCCTCAGCTCATTTAAATGAATACACTCCTCCCATGCCTTTATTTTACTTGTTGAAGTTATGCTGAATAGAAAGTATCTTAAATTTTAATCTAGGCAAAGGACAAGCCTGATGAAGAGTGTCAGCTCCTACAGGCCGAGCTGTGACGAGGTGACTCAGGCTCGAGTTCTCCTCCTGGGCCCGGTCGGCTCTGGAAAGTCCAGCTTTGTCAGTTCAGTCCAGTCGGTGTTTGATGGAAGAGTCACCAACCGGGCCATGGTGGGCTCCTCTTCAACCAGCTTCACCAAGAAGGTACAAGAGGAGCATATAACCGAAACAACTCACCAAAACTATTGACGTTCTCTTTGAAAAGACATTTGGACAAAATTAATCTGTGACACTGAGAAGGAGGTCAATGTCTACTTAGTGGCTTTTCTTAAGCTTTCAATCTCATGGTCTTTGTCAGTGAATGGAGTTAATCTGGTTGTCATGAAGTTAATAAACTCACCATGTAAGATCTTTTTTAGGTCAACAAACTTTCGTGCCCCTTTTGAGGTTAATTGAATGACAGCAGAATAAGAAGAATTAAAATAAAGATACAGACAGACAAGCTACATAAAAGTGACACAGAACAAGAACGTCTCAAGTTTGTTCATCAGATGACAATGTTGGCGCAAACCTCCAATTACTAGGAAGCTGCTCCCATGCTTTAGGCATCCCTCACATTAACTTTCTTCTTGTGTGTATGTAAGCTGCAGTCCTTCAACATCCATGGTCAGAAGGGAGAGGATCCTACTGGACTGGTGCTGTGCGATATTGTTGGACTTGGGGGTGGAGAGATGGCTGGACTGACCCTTCATGACATCCTGTCTGTCATTAAAGGTCATACACCTGAGGGGCACAAGGTAGGCAGGATCAATATTGTAATATTGTAGGTTTTAGCTACGCTGACAGCATTGCTCCAAAGATGGCAATGTCGGTCTGTTGGGTGGTTGTTTGGTCCAGACTGAAATATCTCAACAACCACTTCACAGATTGGCACAAAAGTTAGTACAGACACTTGTGGTTGCCAGAGAAATCATCCTAATGATCCTCTGACTTTTCCTCTAGCGCCATCTTCAGGTCAAAATTTCTGGCTTTTCCAATACATTACTTTGACTTACAGCTAACTGCCTGCAAAACTAATGACTTCCTGTCAGCATGTGTTTAGTGCCATTTAGCAAACATTAGCACAGATTAAGTTAGTTATTTGGGTTTTATAGTTTTTTTTTAACAATTCAGTATCTTCATTTCTGTTTCCCAGTTCAGCCCAGATGAGCCAGTGAGGTCTGAGACTGTGGGCTATGTGAAGAGGCCAAGCCTCAAAGACAAGATTCATTGTGTGGCCTTTGTGGTGGATGCTTCTAAAATCCTGACCTGCTCCAAAAGCTTCAGCGTCACCTTCCAGCATCTCCGAGAGCACATCAGTGATCTTGGTAAGAAAAGGACAAACTAGCAACACAAAGACATTTTCACGTACAGATTGAAGTGCCTTGGCAGACAAATTGGGCTTTGACTTTGAAACCATAGTGGCAGGGCTGTAGTCTTACGGTTACTTTTAACCCTAATGCAGTTTTTCGATTGTTTTGAATTTGTTTTTGTTGTTGTTTTATATTTTTGTTTTAAATTTAGGTTGCATTAAGATTCTCCTGACCTCTGTTTATCATTATTATTTTTTGGGGTAGGTTTGCTGAGGTTTGAACCGCAAAAGCACTGATATGAATAACAGCTTTGGGTTTGAAACCATCTTTGGAGATCAGCTGAACAAAAGCTCTGTTGAAATCTTTACTGTCAGTCATTTATTCTTCTAGACATTAACAATTAAAACTGTTTAACTCCAGTGAAACCTTAATGAAAGCTATGTATTCTGTCTGTTAGGTGTCCACCAGGTGGCTCTGCTGACCCACATAGACCAAATATGTCCAGAAACAGCCAAAGATGTCACTCAAGTTTACAAGAGCCACATCATTCGCGACATGGTAGGTTGAAACAAATCATCTGCAGTTTGAGATGAGGACTAGCTCTCAGTATGTATGTACTGAAGTTTTGAAAATGAAATTCTTAACTCTTCTTGCTTGATGTATGACTTATGCTGCTCAATGAGAGACAGGTCTGGACTGCAGGCACTCTTTTACTACTAAGACATGCTGTTGTAACACCTGCAGAATGTGCCATGGCATTGTCTTGCTGGAATAAGCAGGGAGGTCTCTGAAAAAGATTTCTGGATGACAGCATATGTTGCTCTAAAGCCTGTGTGTACCTTTCAACATTCGTGGTGCCTTCACAGATGGGAGGGTTACCCATGATGCCATGGGCACTAATACACCCCCATACAATTACAGATGCTGGTTTTGAGCTTTGAGCTGGTAAAACTATTGACAACCTCCATGATTTTCACAAACAAGCTGAAATGTGGACTCGTCAGACCACAGCAGACTTGTCCACTTTGTGTCAGTCCATCTCAGATGAGCTTGATGGTTATTGGACAGATGACTATTTACATTATTGTTATGTAAAAGAAGAAGGCTATCTAACAACATATCAATTAGGAAACATTCATTTGATCTAGCTCCAACAGTGTATCAGAGACTGCGAGACAAAGACAAAGAGGGTGAAAAAAGAGAGCGTTATGAAACTTGTTTTTGCAATGGTTAAATTTTCAAATATAAACTACAACAACAGCAGGTCAGATGGCATTGTTCTTAACCAGCTGAAGGACTGATGGTGGGAAAATCTTATACTCACATGTATTTCTGTGTGTGTTTGTAGATGGTTAAAGCTGGAGATCTGTTGGGTATGTCCACCTCCTACATCGTCCCAGTGAAGAACTACTCATCACAGCTGGACCTGGATGTGAACACTGACGTGCTTCTGCTCAGTGCTGTCGACCACATCCTGCAGTATGCTGACCTGTATTTCCAGGACAATACACCACAAAATGCAGGGCTAAAGGCAGTCTAAACATATATTTCCGAGCTTTTGAATTTTGCCTTTCAAACAATATGAAGAAAGTCATTATTGACTCTTAGAGGAAGGTGTGAAGGATTTGAACATTTCTGACTCTTGGTGGTAATAACTAAACTACAGTATAGTCACATAAAATGATACAAATAGGGGATCTAAACTATCGTACTAAACTTTATTCTCTCGTGTGTTTTTTTTTAATTTTTTTTTACCAAAAAAATACAAATTGTGATGGACAAAGTGGTATGATTCAGAATAAAAATGGGAGTATGAGATATTTTATTTGTAAGCTTGGTCTGTTCTTTATATGAGGGGCAATGGGCCTCATGCAAGAACCATTCGTACAAACAGGATCGTTCTTGAGTTACATGTACCAGTGGTGCAAGAAGGCTCGCTGCATTCAACAGTTTTCTTATAATCAGAATTTCCTTTTTCTGTAGGTATGTTTGGACCTGTCATACTGATGTACTGCACTGATAGCCTGCCTTTCTTCACAGGGGAAAAAATGTTTGAAACAAGAATCATAATACCTGTGATCAGATAACAAATCAGCTAAATAAGCTGCTAAATCAGTATTCTGTTCACAATAGCATCATCCTGGCTGGCCACTTTACTGTGGAGTTCAACAACTTTATTTCAGATTGTATGGTTTTATTGGCATCTCTCACTCCAAAGGCTTCCTTTAGGATGTTAATGCATGTAGCTCTCCAGGTGAACATCCTCTCTAATGATATACAGTACTGTAATATACAGTGTTGTGTCGTACATCTCCATGACTGTCATGGCTCATTGATTGCCTTCCTTCATGGACCATTCACTTTACTTCTTGGTTACTCAAGAAAACACTCAGATTTTGCTGTTAGCAGTTTTATTTAGGAATTTATCATAAGCTAACAATAAAGAGCACTACAGGTAAGAGGAAAAATACGTATTTTTGATTTTGGGGTGGGGACTGTTTCTTACATTTCTGTTACAGCACTCCTCTGTTTGATGGCAGCTACAGTTTATAGCCTATTTTCTAATTGTTTTACAATTGCTGATTGGGGCTGCAGGACTTTAAACTGCACACTGAGAAGCAGAAGCCTGTTGTTAGGAAGATATAGCCATGATTTGGGGGCATCTTTTATCTCATGAGAGATGTGGTGGTTCTCATGAACAGGTGCCACTCATTGGCCTGAAATTAGCGATTTGTTTTATTTATCAATATTATAGTTTGGTGAATGCAACTTGAAACCCCAGTTAATGCCTGCCCTGCACCTCTCTCTGTCTCTGTCTCTCTTTATGACTCATCGTCTCATATGGATTACTATTAATTTAGAAGAGGGATCCCTCCTCAGTTGCTCTTCCCAAGGTTTCTACCTTTTTTTTCCCCGTTATTTTTTTGGGGAGTTTTTCCTTATCTGCTGTGATGAGGCTGAAGTTCGTATCAAGGGGCTCTTGATGGCAGTCAGAAACGACAGTAAAAGTTTCACAAATCAGAAACTGTATTTTAATGAGTCTCTGGAGTCTCCATGTTAATCTAGTCCAGGTTTGACTAGTCTAAGTATAGTGGTTTGTGATCTGGGCCTGGTCTAATGTGGTCTGGAAGGAAAAAAAAGCAGTGCAATCACCCTTTTTGCATTTTCACAAAAAGAGTTAAGGGTTTCAGATCATTAAGAAGAAATACTACAGTAAAATGAATAAAACTCAGGATTATGATGCCCCTTGACATCTCCTGTCATACTGGAGTGTTAGTTTCTTAAGACATTTTTTCACACAGCGCAAACAAGACCACAGCAAATAGGCAGAAATAGCGAGATGGAAAAGCAGTTTACCATGAGTAAGGACAGTAAGAAAAATATGCTGCAGTTAAATAGCTCAAAATGTAAGACAATTGCACTCTGCTGACCATTCTCATTTCATCTCTTATTTGTTCAATTTTTCAGTTCATGAAGTAGCTTGAAAATGACTGCATACTGCCATCTACTGGCGTTATGCCACATTTAAGGTGGACCGAGAAATTCCAAACGGAAGCTGTGAATCGGATACTAACTTCAGCCTGGTTGGCAGTGAGGGTCCAAAGGACAGAGGGATGTCGTATGCTGTAAAGCCCCCTGAGGCAAATTGTGATTTGTGATATTGGGCTTTATAAATAAAATTGAAATTAAAAATGTATGCTTGTAACACTCATACAAAACAAGCCTCAAAGAAATAAGAGACTTTTAGGGTACATGAGGCCTTTTGTGTGCCAGGTTAACACTACTGACGACATCATGTTTATTCATGGTGAATTTGTTTTAAACTAAAATATGCTGCAATATAACTGCTTTATTCAGAGATAAACACTAGTTTTATTTTGAAGGCAGAATCATGCCAGTCAGCAAAGGCTAGTTTCAGTTTCATTTCTTCACAACAGCCTAGCATTGTCGATGTGTACTACTGTATTTGCCCAGAGCTCCTCCATAGCGTCAGAGCTGGCCATCAATAACCATTCTCAACAAGAAGATAAGGAGGTAAGGCTGAAAATATTAGTACAGTATAATATAAATAACATTAAAATGTAGCCTATTGTATTTTGTCAACCTTTAATGTTTTTTGAAAGACTTTGTCCAGATTGATACCTAACCCCTAAAGTTCGCACCTTAATCACACCTTTGTTGATTTTAACCTGTCTTGAGGACTAAGACAACAGATTTAACAGTTCACCTCCGGTGGAAGCCATATGTGGAATTAATAAGATTTATAAAGTTTTCTATAATCAATCAGCAACCAGTGAAGAGATGTTAAAATTGACCTTATGCTGGAGAAAACATTAACATAATAGTATCAGTGTAACAGTATCCCCGGGCCATGGTTGGTATTAACAATGAGAGAGTGGCAAATATTTGCTTTGTCAGTCAGACAGGAAGTTGAAAGTTGTTCTGTTCTGCCCAACATCAAACTGGGAAATTCCTTTTGGTCAGTCTGAGAGTAAGGACTTCCAGTGTTTTTACCAAAACCAAAACTGCATGTTTCAAAAACTGAGAGATGAAACCAAGAAATAATCTGAGAAGGAATAGAGGAGCAATGTTTAGTACATTAAAAGACAATTTTATTTTACACATTTGTATTAACGGTTGCACATTTGACTCAAGTACAAGTTTTCAAGCAGTTACATCACAGGAGGAAAAAGAACATTAGAGGGGAACTATGCCCATTTTTCAGAACTCATGCACGTTATTCCTATCGTCAAAGACAGACCAAAAATATAAGTAAACATCAACAATTCTCTCCCAAATCCAAAAACTAGAGTACAGGGGCCGGTTGCACAAAGCACCATAAGCTTGCTCCTTAAGTATGGCACTTAGGGTGTAGTTTTTCCTTAGCTGAGGAAATTACTCAAGGGTGTGGCACAGAAAAGACATTAAGGCATTTACTGCACTGAAAGATTTTACAACAGGAAAATTGTACTGTTTCCATGGAGACCAACTCCTTAAGTATAAGACTAAGATAAGGAGAAAACCTTCAGGAAACTCTAAGGAGAAGACTGAAGGGTGTTTTTTGTTCGATTTTTTAAAGAAAACCTTAACTGGGATTTAAAGGAAAATCTTAACTTAAGTGCTTTATGCAGCCGGCCCCTGAAACTCAAACTTGTGATGTCATAGGGTATAAAGTCCAGAGCTGCTCCATAGACGGTGAACTGGGACATTATGTTTGACGACATTATATTTGAAGACATCACAAAAGTTTTAGACTTTCTCTGGTTTTTGCTGGTTTTTGGCTTTAAAAGATTAAAAGCTTATGTTCACAAATTTTTATTAAACTTTATATTTATACCCTTTATATACTCCAGCAGACCAGCTGTCCACTATGGAGTCCATGCTAAGCAGGAGCCGGCAGAAAACAATCTGCTCCCAGCTGGGAAGAGTCAAACTACGGCTGCTGTACAAGGCCAGTATCCATGGTTTCACCGGCGCAGCCTTCCACCAACGATGTGACCAGCGCGGTCCCACAGTGTCTGTGGGCTATAATGTCTCTGGGTATGTGTTTGGAGGCTACACCCAACAACCCTTCACTCAGTCTGGACAGTACGTTCATGATGACCAGGCCTTTCTTTTCACCTTCAGTGGAGAAAGGCTCCTCAAATTTCAGGTCACCAGTCCCGGTTATGCAGTGAAAATGATAAGTAAGTCTGGTCCATATTTTGGAGAAGCGTTGGTTCTTGCTCATGGAGGCAAAGCAGTTGTCTATAGCAATCCAGGAGGTTATTACAACTTCACTCCTGCAGAAATGCATGGCAACGACCTGACCCTGACTGAGTGTGAAGTCTATGAAGTTGAAGGTGAGGTCACTATTATTTGCCACATTTCGACTTTGATGCTTTGTTGTGACAAATCCATATTTTGTTTTTTATATTTCGTGATGTGTCTGTCTATATGTGCATCCCTACTAACTATGGCCACTAGCATTAGATTCCTTACTCTCCGTCACCACCACTACTTTTAAAGCTACACTTTAATACTACATGTGTCTTCATGTGTAAAAAACAACCCAAATAACAGGAACAGGAAAAAAGTTGTATAGATGTTTGAAAGATCATTGTTTTTATAAAAGTTGTTTTTGCTCATCAACAGAGACCACAGAACTTGAGAGGCCATGGAGGACTATAAACTGGGAATCTAAGTAAGATGGATAGAGCCACCAACCCTTACATAATGTTGTTAACATGCTTAACCATAGTCTTGTATACTATAAACAGTGTAACAAAAATGGATGTTTTTCACATGTCATGACATGTGATGATGCTTTGCTTCACTGGATGAGCTATACACAAAAGACCATTTCTCTCAAATATTGTTCACAAATCTGTCTAAATCTGTGTTAGTGAGCACTTCTCCTTTGCCGAGATAATCCATCCCACCTCACAGGTGTGGTATATCAAGATGCTGATTAGACAGCATGATTATTGCACAGGTGTGCCTTAGGCTGGCCACAATAAAAGGCCACTCTAAAATGAGCAGTTTTATCACACAGCACAATGCCACAGATGTGGCAAGTTTTGAGGGAGCGTGCAATTGGCATGCTGACTGCAGGAATGTCCACCAGAGTTGTTGGCCGTGAATTGAATGTTCATTTCTCTACCATAAGCCATCTCCAAAGGCGTTTTAGACAATTTGGCAGTACATCCAACCGGCCTCACAACCACAGACCACGTGTAACCACACCAGCCCAGGACCTCCACATCCAGCATGTTCACCTCCAAGATCGTCTGAGACCAGCCACCCGGACAGCTGCTGCAACAATCGGTTTGCATAACCAAAGAATTTCTGCACAAACTGTCAGAAACCGTCTCAGGGAAGCTCAACTGCATGCTTGTCGTCCTCATCGGGGTCTCGACCTGACTGCAGTTCGTCGTCGTAACCGACTTGAATGGGCAAATGCTCACATTCGATGGCGTCTGGCACGTTGGAGAGGTGTTCTCTTCACGGATGGATCCTGGTTTTCACTGTTCAGGGCAGATGGCAGACAGCGTGTGTGGCGTCGTGTGGGTGAGCGGCTTTCTGATGTCAACGTTGTGGATCGAGTGGCCCATGGTGGCGGTGGGATTATGGTATGGGCAGGCGTATGTTATGGACAACGAACTCAGGTGCATTTTATTGATTGCTTTTTGAATGCACAGAGATACCGTGATGAGATCCTGAGGCCCATTGTTGTGCCATTCATCCACGACCATCACCTCATGTTGCAGCATGATAATGCACGGCCCCATGTTGCAAGGATCTGTACACAATTCCTGGAAGCTGAAAACATCCCAGTTCTTACATGGCCAGCATACTCACCGGACATGTCACCCATTGAGCATGTTTGGGATGCTCTGGATTGGCGTATATGACAGTGTGTTCCAGTTCCTGCCAAAATCCAGCAACTTCACACAGCCATTGAAGAGGAGCGGACCAACATTCCACAGGCCACAATCAACAACCTGATCAACTTTATGTGAAGGAGATGTGTTGCACTGCGTGAGGCAAATAGTGGTCACACCAGATACTGACTGGTTTTCTGACCCCCCCAGTAAAGCAAAACTGCACATTTCAGAGTGGCCTTTTATTATGGCCAGCCTAAGGCACACCTGTGCAATAATCATGCTGTCTAATCAGCATCTTGATATGCCACACCTGTGAGGTGGGATGGATTATCTCGGCAAAGGAGAAGTGCTCACTAACACAGATTTAGACAGATTTGTGAACAATATTTGAGAGAAATGGTCTTTTGTGTATATAAAAAAATGTTTTAGATCTTTAGTAGATTATAATAGACTTAGTGTCTATGGAAAATACTATGTGTTCAAATTGTTTGCCATGCTCATTGTGCTATACAGTTTTAAACTGTACAATTATTAACTGTCATAAATGTACCCGCAACCATTCCAGCTATCATAGAGCTAAACTGGCTGTGCACAAAATATATCTATAACAACTAGGATATAACACCTTTATGATGATAATATTTCTCTTCTTGTTTCTATAGGAACAGGAAGGAGCTGATGGAGGGTATTAAAATGTACAAACCCATAGTCAACTCTGTGTCTCAGGCTCGGGTTCTGCTCATCGGACCAGTTGGAGCAGGAAAGTCCAGTTTCTTCAATTCTATCAACTCTGTATTCAGAGGCCACGTCACCAGTCAGGCCATCGCTGGCTCCTCCACCACCAGCCTCACCACACAGGTTATTTCCTGCCTCTTAATGATTTACATTTCTGGTGACTGATTTTAAAATGAAAATCCTGTCCTGTCCCCACTGTGCTGCTCCATTTTGTTCTCTCTTTGTTCTTGACAGTTTCGCACCTTCTCAGTGAAAGCTGGACGAGAGGGGAAACCTCTGCCAATCATCTTGTGTGATACAATGGGACTGGAGGAAAGCAGAGCGGCGGGGCTTGAGATCGATGACATCAGCAGCATCCTCAAAGGTCATCTGCCAGACCGTTATCAGGTACAGCTTTTTGTGACACTGAGTAGGACACTGAATGTATGAGTCACTGATTTGGTTGTAGCTCACTCAAACTGTTTCTGTCTTTCCCCTCAACTGCATTACTCAGTTCAACCCCTCTGCTCCTCTGCATTCGGAGGCCCATGGCTATCGTAAGTCTCCAAGGCTGAAGGACAAGATCCACTGTGTGGTCTATGTCGTTGATGCCTGCAAGGTCTCAATCATGCCCACAAAGCTGGAGGAGAAGCTGGATGCTGTCCGCAGAAAGGTCAACTTAATGGGTCAGTAAAATTGAGTCCCTCACTACTACTACTTGACCTACTAGTCAATGTAGCAGGGCCCTTTGAACTCATATCTATAAAAAGTTAGTTCAAGAAATACATCTGTTTTAGAACTGTCCTTAAGTTATAGAGGAGGCATTTAAATTAAAACAAATATTTTAAAATATTTCAGAAGTGTTACCTCAATATTTACAGCCTGATACCTGAAGATCTACAGCTTTTTAAAATGTTCTTTCTGCCCTTTTTTTTTTTTTCAGGAATTCCTCAGCTGGTCCTGCTCACTAAAGTAGATGAAGCCTGCCCTTTGGTGAAAGAGAACGTGAAAAACATTTACAAGAGTGGCTACATCAAGGAAATAGTGAGGATTTCATATACAAAAGGATTTTAGGATTTGATGATTTTATACAGAAGACAAAAATGCAACAGGGTTTGTTGTACTGTGGGGTTGTAGTGTGTTTTTATTGATTAGTCAGTGGAAAGATTTTAGCTGCTAGTCAAACTCTGTTTTATTTCCTTTAGTTTGTGTTATCTAATTCACATAGATTCAATGTACTTGACTGGTGAAGCACTGAAGATGTTTTAACACTAATTTGAGAGTCTTCATTTTCCTCTCTGTGAGTCCTTCACACCGTAGTGTCATGTCACAAACTAAGAGGCCCTAAAGTTATTTGGTAAACAGACTTTAACATATATTAAAGTACTTGAGTGATAATACATGTGTGAGATGGCAGGTAATGAAACCAATATGTACAGTATTTATGAGACACTTGACTTTTGAATTTCACAAAGTTTGACACAAGGTCATGTAAATGTTTTGTGATCCAGATGCAGGAGGTCAGCGCTCGGCTCGGTGTGCCGGTGTCCTGTGTTGTGCCAGTGAAGAACTACTGCGAGGAGCTGGAGTTGGACCTGAGCTGCGACATCCTGCTGCTCAGCGCCGTCATGCAGATGCTTCGCTTTGCAGACAATTACTTTGATGAGATCAGTGACCAACTCAGCAACACTGAAGTCAAAGAATAGGAAGTACTTGTGCAGCAGATGTTCATATCTTGTCCAACTGTAATGAATAGTCCATACATCCTTTCATTTACCTGCAGGTGATGCTGCATTGTGGAGTTCACTGTGAACTTCCTCCTTTTGAGTTTTCTGAGCATCCCTTGGAATGCTGGGAGACGTAGTGCCTTCAGTGTAACCTCATCTCCAGTTTCTGTTTCAGAATGTCAGTGAGGTTGTCCTCATTTTGATCGTGTCCCTCAGCTGGGAAATATTCAATTTTCTTTCTGATTTGGTTGCAAATTCTTTACATTATTAGAAAATTTGTTACATTATGAAAGATTTTTTTAAATTTTCACATTAATGGTTTAAATTATTATTTAATTATTCAATATAACTCATATATTTAACAGTTATTATCACAGTGACGGCTAATTTACTGGGACATTTCATCACAAGTTTGACAAGCTAAGACATTATCAGATATTACTGCAAGTATTAAAATATGAAGCTGAAGTCGTAGTCAGCAGGTTCAGAGCAGTTTATCAGAGCTCATCTGCATAGCCTCCTTAAGTCTGATTTGTGTTTGGCTGCTAGGTGCACACATGGTGCTGTGTAATACAGTGAAAAAAAAAATTAAAATTGTCAATCATTGATAATTGAAATGGACCACTTGGGTTTAATTCAGTTGTAGTTATAGTTATACACTCTGCATTTTGGTGTTTCATGGGACTTGTTTTTTTTTAATTTCCAGTTTGATTTTCCAGTGTCCTCGTGAATATTTTATGTTTTTTGTCAAGAAAACAACTTTCTAGTTTCTCGCATGTTTCTTTTGGCAGATGTAACCATGTGTGTTGTTATGCTGCATGACATATTCAGCCTGTGCTTCAAGTTGTAAACACACACTGATATTAAAAGCTCTTCCTGGACTGACTGGATGTGGCGGTGAATTTGAAAACTTAGAAAATCTTCTTATGATTAAGATCATTATTCATTTTCTGTAACCGCTTACCCTGTTGGGGGTTGCAGGGGGGGCTGGAGCCTATCCCAGCTGACACTGGGCTAGAGGCGGGGTACACCCTGGACAGGTCACCAGACTATCACAGGGCTGACACACAGAGACAGAGACCAAGTAGTTCACCTGGTAGCAGGTGCCCCATGTACAAAGGTTATGTCCTTGCCACAGCGGCCCTTTGCCCTTTGTCTGGGATCAAACTGGGAGACAGGAGAATAATGTTGAGAGAATGATTGCATGTAGACAACATCCCACTTACAGCCTACTTTTGCATCATTGCAATAAACTGAATTTAATTGGGTCATAAACTGGCAGGTGTCCTCTCAGTGACAATAATCATTAGTTATGGAGAAAAAGGCAATTAAACACACATCTTGAAATATTGCTAAAATATAATGTGTAGCTGATAAACTGGCTCCTGAGTGTAGGCTTCACTACTGTGTATAATAATGAGACAGCACAAAGCTTTACAATAAGTTTAAAATGACTAGCCTAATTTATGGACTGTGCACATACATCATTAAACATTGTATATTTCCTTTTCATGAGGTAGGCTGCCCTGCTGTTATATCATCATATCCTGTTGATGGGAAAACGAAACTTAAAAGTTCTGTTAGTCAAAGCCGCAAAAATGTGCCTTTGACTTCCAGTGAGCACCTTCAAAATAAAATGATTTTTAATGTGTTAAGCTTGGGAGTGCAATATTGTCATGATGTAAATGAATGGGCCATTGTAGTAAAAAGGATTAGACTGTCAGTAAGCAAAGAAATAATACTGCTCCCTTCCTAGAGTCAAAACAAACCATAAAGCCCGGGGGGGACACCAGAGGGTCCAATCCGGCCCTCTAGATGACTTTGCACACCTAATATTGATGCACTTGTGAAAGCTGAGAAGTTTCAGGAACAATTTAAACTGTGATTAGATACTTAATACATCACAGGCTTTTCCACACTGACCAGAATACAGTTCTCTGAAAAAAAAGAATACTTACTGTGGTCACATTTAAGGACAGTGAACACTGTGCAAAATATTGTCAACCAGCTGCTTCAGTGCAAAAGCATCTGTGTCAGACTGTGAGACTGTGAGCAGTAGACTGACTGAATGTGCAAAAACTGAGACGTTAAACTGTTAAATTTGCACATATTTTCCCAGGATATCGTGAGCTGTTCATCTTTTTTTTTTGAAAATGGATGAACTTTTTCTGAATGTACTTCTTTACACTGAAAAAGGGAAAAACTTAAAGGGGTTGTCATTTATAGGTTATTATGCAGTAGTTTTACCGGTCTGGCCCACTTGAGATGAAATTTAAATGAGTTTGACACTCCTGCTCTGTAGGATTGCTTTTGATTCTTTTATTTTGAAGGCACGCTCTAGCACTTCCGGTCTCATTCAGGCTGCATCACTTGACAACAGCCAACAGCCAATGCTTTGCGCACCTTCATCTTCCTGGAAAGTGATTCAGCTTCTTTTTCCTGACTTTGTTCACATCAGGAGGTAAAACTAAAATACTCGTCTTTAATATCTTTTACCAAACTAAAATATGAAGTTCTTGTCCACTGGAACAGTCGCGATGTGATTTAAGTTACTCATATTTTGGGACTGATGTGCCAGTTTGCACAGCTGATAAACATATGTGCTGCAGGCCTGGATCTGTAACTGACGACTGTTTGGTTATCAAGTTTAATCTAGAATTTGTTCTTTAGTTCTGTCGCGTTTATAATAAGTAAGTGCAAGTAAAGTGATGGCTGTTGCAATTCAGTCAGACACTATTTATTAGAATACTCGTGCATATGTTGTCAACTGCATTTTACTTAACTGCATGTGTTGTTAATGAGCAAAACAAAAGTGCGAATCATAATGATCATCATACAATATAGGGTCATATATTTTATATACACTCACTGGCCACTTTATTAGGTACATCTGTTCAACCGCTTGTTAGTCTCAGTAGTCAATCACGTGGCAGCAACTCAGTGCATGTATGGAGCTATATTAGGGCCAAAAGTTTTGTACATGAAAAAATAAAATTTGAAACTGAAAATTCAAGTTTTGATGTTGAATTTTGAAAAATACATCAGTGTATTCAAAATAAAAATAAGTAAACAATTGTTTTTTTCAGGTTAAATATAATTATGATTCACTCTGGTAATTATTTTGAATAAATTATTTATTTTCATTTTTCACTTTCATATATTTTGATATTTGAGATTCTGTTTTTTTCATTTGCATGTTTTATCTTTTCAGATTCAAATATTATTTTTTACAGTTTCAAATTTTTCTTTTTCAGTTTCAGATCTTTCTTTTTCAGTTTCAAATCTCTCTTTTTCAGTTTCAGATCTGTCTTTTTCAGTTTCAGACTTTTGGCCCGGATTTCGCGTGGGGGGCGTGGTATCAACTCAGAGGGGTGTGGAATCATGACAGAGAGCTTAACAAAAAGGCTAGGGACCTTCCCCTATCACGTTGCCTTCAGGGAACGTAGGAACTAAAACAATTCAACTCAACACTTTATGTACGCTACACCATGCGATTGGCGGTGAAAAAACTGATGTCAGTGACAAACTTCCATTTTCACGGCATGCACGAATATCCTGCACGACTAAATCTGTTTTAATTTCCTTTATAAGGCTAAAGCTGCTAATATGTTACTTTATATACCTTTTATATTCTTTAACACGTGGTAAGTTTATCCAAATATGGCCTTTTTTTTAAATTTACTCCGACGTTTTCGGAGATGTGAGATGTGAAAGCTTTTTTAGACAGTATTGAGCACCAATTGCAGAAGCGGAGCGATAAATTATGCCAGATTGTGCACTTCAACAGCAACACTTTAAGGCGATAATTTTATCCGACTGCTATTATTTCTCCTCGCTTTGCACCGGGTGTCATTGGTTGCCATAACGACGGCGGCCGGCGGAGACTCCTTTTCCGAGTCAAAATCCTTGAGGCCAGCTGGCCGTGATGAGTTCTGTATTTTAACTGCTACACTACTCAGCCTTTATAAGCAATGTAAACTGTAATGTGACCTCAATTTAACTGACAGTAAACGTGTATTCCAAAAATGTACAGCCCGGACCTATTTCACCGACGGACAGCCACCACTAGTGGCAACTATAAACTCATTAAGTTTACCCTGGCATCTTTATCTGACGCGGTTGACTGATGCTGGTTCAAAGAAAACATATTAGAACTTCTAGACGTGTGTGTATTAAATTATAATCATTCATTTATCAATCATACGATAGGATACATATGATGTCAATACCCTGGCGCCAGCGCTGGACACAACAGCGCCACCCCGAGTGTCTACAACGCCTGTGTTACCATGCTGTCAGTCTACTGTCTGTGCTGACTGTGACCACGAGGAGTGGAAAAACCATGTTGATTTAATTCAACAAAATGTGTCTACCAACAAGAATAAACACTGAGGAATCTTTAATTAATAAGGAATATTAATTATTATTATTATTATTATTTGTTTGATAGATAGATGACAATAGAATAACCTTTATAAACTGTATGTATAAAGATCATGAGACAAGTTTGATTTGCAATTAATGCATAAACCACCACATCTAGAAATATAAATGTACATGACACAAAACTATTAGGTCAGTATTTCCAATTTCTTATTTGATAAGTTCATATTTTCAGTATAAAGCTTAATTCTATGAATGTATTACTTATGCATTTCTGGAGGTTTTAAAGTGCAAAAACACAAATACAAAGCAATAAACCTCACTCAGACATCATTTTAGCAGCATTCACAGTTCAATATATTGCATGTGTGTGTCAGTGCATATTGGAGTTGACGGTGATTATAGCTCTGGGGAAGAAACTGTTTTTAAGTGTGTTTGTGAGTGCTTTCATGCACCTGCAGCACCTGCCAGAGGGCAACAGGTCAAACATTTCAGAACCTGGATGTGATCTGTCTGTCCTAGATGATATTCTGTGCCCTGCTGAGGCAGTGGGAGGTGCAAAAGGCTGACAGGGAGGGGCAAGGCTACCCAACAATCTTCTGTGCAGCTTTGATTGCCTCTTCCTGTTGGCCTCAGTGCAGGTCCCATACCATACTGTGATGCAATATGACAGAAGGCTCTCGATACAAGAGTGGTAGAAGGTCTTCATCAGTTTGGTGTCTAGATTGTTCTTCCTGAGGACCCTGGACGGACGATGTGGTGGTCCACCTCACGGCTGGGTCCATATCTGGATCACTGGAGATTACAGTTAAATGCACCCTGACATACTGTTAAGAGTGAACATGTCTGACCCTGTAATGTTACCTTACATTGTGCCAATTTGAAAACAGCCAAAAGGTTGCAGGTGTATTGACAAAGTAGAGTATAATTTCAATGGTTAGGGTTAGGGGTTAGGGGGACACACTTAAAAACAGTTTCTTCCCCAGAGCTATGATCACCGTCAACTCCAATATGCACTGACACACACATGCAATATATTGAACTGTGAATGCTGCTAAAATGATGTCTGAGTGAGGTTTATTGCTTTGTATTTGTGTTTTTGCACTTTAAAACCTCCAGAAATGCATAAGTAATACATTCATAGAATTAAGCTTTATACTGAAAATATGAACTTATCAAATAAGAAATTGGAAATACTGACCTAATAGTTTTGTGTCATGTACATTTATATTTCTAGATGTGGTGGTTTATGCATTAATTGCAAATCAAACTTGTCTCATGATCTTTATACATACAGTTTATAAAGGTTATTCTATTGTCATCTATCAAACAAATAATAATAATAATAATAATTAATATTCCTTATTAATTAAAGATTCCTCAGTGTTTATTCTTGTTGGTAGACACATTTTGTTGAATTAAATCAACATGGTTTTTCCACTCCTCGTGGTCACAGTCAGCACAGACAGTAGACTGACAGCATGGTAACACAGGCGTTGTAGACACTCGGGGTGGCGCTGTTGTGTCCAGCGCTGGCGCCAGGGTATTGACATAATATGTATCCTATCGTATGATTGATAAATGAATGATTATAATTTAATACACACACGTCTAGAAGTTCTACTACGTTTTCTTTGAACCAGCATCAGTCAACCGCGTCATATAAAGATGCCAGGGTAAAATTAATGAGTTTATAGTTGCCACTAGTGGTGGCTGTCCGTCGGTGAAATAGGTCCGGGCTGTACATTTTTGGAATACACGTTTACTGTCAGTTAAATTGAGGTCACATTACAGTTTACATTGCTTATAAAGGCTGAGTAGTGTAGCAGTTAAAATACAGAAGTCATCACGGCCAGCTGGCCTCAAGGATTTTGACTCGGAAAAGGAGTCTCCGCCGGCCGCCGTCGTTATGGCAACCAATGACACCCGGTGCAAAGCGAGGAGAAATAATAGCAGTCGGATAAAATTATCGCCTTAAAGTGTTGCTGTTGAAGTGCACAATCTGGCATAATTTATCGCTCCGCTTCTGCAATTGGTGCTCAATACTGTCTAAAAAAGCTTTCACATCTCACATCTCCGAAAACGTCGGAGTAAATTTTAAAAAAAGGCCATATTTGGATAAACTTACCACGTGTTAAAGAATATAAAAGGTATATAAAGTAACATATTAGCAGCTTTAGCCTTATAAAGGAAATTAAAACAGATTTAGTCGTGCAGGATATTCGTGCATGCCGTGAAAATGGAAGTTTGTCACTGACATCAGTTTTTTCACCGCCAATCGCATGGTGTAGCGTACATAAAGTGTTGAGTTGAATTGTTTTAGTTCCTACGTTCCCTGAAGGCAACGTGATAGGGGAAGGTCCCTAGCCTTTTTGTTAAGCTCTCTGTCATGATTCCACACCCCTCTGAGTTGATACCACGCCCCCCACGCGAAATCCGGGCCAAAAGTCTGAAACTGAAAAAGACAGATCTGAAACTGAAAAAGAAAGATCTGAAACTGAAAAAGAAAAATTTGAAACTGTAAAAAATAATATTTGAATCTGAAAAGATAAAACATGCAAATGAAAAAAACAGAATCTCAAATATCAAAATATATGAAAGTGAAAAATGAAAATAAATAATTTATTCAAAATAATTACCAGAGTGAATCATAATTATATTTAACCTGAAAAAAACAATTGTTTACTTATTTTTATTTTGAATACACTGATGTATTTTTCAAAATTCAACATCAAAACTTGAATTTTCAGTTTCAAATTTTATTTTTTCATGTACAAAACTTTTGGCCCTAATATAGCTCCATATGCATGTAGGCATGTAGACATGGTCAAGACGACCTGCTGAAGTTCAATCTGAGCATCAGAATGAGGAAGAAAGGTGATTTAAGTGACTTTGAACGTGGCATGGTTGTTGGTGCCAGACGGGCTGGTCTGAGTATTTCAGAGACTGCTGATCTACTGGGATTTTTATGCATAACCATCTCTAGAGTTTACAGAGGATGGTCTGGAAAAGGGAAAATATCCAGTGAGCAGCAGTTCTCTGGGTGAAAATGTCTTGTTGTTGCTAGAGGTCAGAGGAGAATGGCCAGACTGGTTCAAGATGACAGAAAGACAACAGTAACTCAAATAACCACTGGTTACAACCAAGGTCTGCAGAAGACCATCTCTGAATGGACAACATGTCAAACTTTGAAGCAGATGGGCTACAGCAGCAGAGGACAACACCAGGTGCCACTCCTGTCAGCTAACAACAGGAAACTGAGGCTACAATTTGCACGAAGAGGCTTGGAAAAATGTTGCCTGGTCTGATGAGTCTCGATTTCTGCTGTGACATTCAGATGGTAGGGTCAGAATTTGGTGTAAACAACATGAAAGCATGGATCCATCCTGCCTTGTATCAACAGTTCAGGCTGGTGGTGGTGGTGTAATGGTGTGGGGGATATTTTCTTGGCACACTTTGGGCCCCTTAGTACCAACTGAGCACCACAGCCTACCTGAGTATTGTTGCTGACCGTGTCCATCCCTTTATGACCACAGTGTACCCATCTTCTGATGGCTACTTCCAGCAGGATAACGCACCATGTCACAAAGCTCAAATCATCTCAAACTAGTTTCTTGAACATGACCAGATCTCAATCCAATAGAGCACCTTTAGGATGTGGTGGAACGGGAGATTCTGATCATGGATGTGAAGCCAGCAAATCTGCAGCAACTGTGTGATGCTATCATGTCAATATGGACCAAAATCTCTGAGGAATGTTTCCAGCACCTTGTTGAGTCTGTGCCACAAAGAATTAAAAGAGGGTCCAACCTGGTACTAGCAAGGTGTACCTTATAAAGTGGTCAGTGAGTGTCTATATATGATTTATTATGTGCTCCAAAGCCAGCTTCAAATGCCAGGTACATCTAACTTTTACCATTTTAGTGTCTCAACTTGGAACCTGAATCATACTAAATGAGTCCACTTTACCTCAATGGGTCATTTAATCTCAAATTAGACACACTGCGTAAAGCCCAGACACAGCATTTATCTCTAATGCAGCTGTTTATGTTTTGTGATCAGACACTTTAAAGGCTCCAGACCATCAAGAACTTCAGCTGAACAACCATCTAGCATGGACTCCAATCTGACCAGAAGCCAGCAGAAAACAATCTGCTCCCAGCTGGGAAGTGTCAAACTACAGCTGCTGTACAAGGCCAGCATCCATGGTTTCACCGGCGCAGCCTTCCACCAACGATGTGACAACCGCTGTCCCACAGTGTCTGTGGGCTATAACGCCTCTGGTTATGTGTTTGGAGGCTACACCCAACAACCTTTCGCTCAGTCTGGACAGTACGTGCATGATAACCAGGCCTTTCTTTTCACCTTCAGAGGAGAAAGGCTCATTAAATATCCGGTCACTGGTCCTGCTAATGCAGTGAGAATGGTAGCCAACTCTGGTCCGTATTTTGGAGAAGCGTTTGTTCTTGTTAATGGAGGCAAAGCAGTCGTCTATAGCAGTCCAGGAAATTATTACAACTTCAATGCTGTAGAAATGCATGGCAACGACCTGACCCTGACTGAGTGCGAAGTCTATGAAGTTGAAGGTGAGTTCGAGATCTATAACTGTTAAAAATCTTAGTTTAGTGTGAATGTTCATTATGTGAACAGAAAGGGAGAGATCGAGAGGATGATTTTAGCTAACTGCAGTACAGACATCGAATAAATGCCTAAATAAAATAATCAAAAGTCAAATTAATAGTTTGTCTTCGGGCCTATGGGACCCATTTGCTTTTAATAATGTAAATGCTCTTTATTTGCTTTGCTGTCTGTCCTCGCTGCTACCTACCTGTTCATTGGCTTGTTTGAGGGATGCTTTATTTTCAGATTTAATCATTTAATCACTTTTATTTGTGGTTCATAAATTCCATTTTTTTTAAAAAGCTGATTGTTTTCTAAAAGCTGTTTTTGCTCTTTAACAGAGATCCCAGAATTTGAGAAGCCATGGAGGCCGGTGGTGTGGGAGAATGAGTAAGCTGGACAGTGCACAGTTGTGCATCATATAATGGAACCACTGTACTAGTCTTTAATATGTTACAGTGTACTGCACTGTGTCATGCTATTCAAAAAGACCTGAGGAAATTATAACTGAGGATGTTTTAAAACTGCTCTTGTTCTGCCAGGAAGAGGACGGAGCTGATGGACAGCATTAAGCTCTACTGCCCCATGGTCAACTCTGTGTCTCAGGTGCGGGTTCTGCTCATCGGACCAGTTGGAGCTGGAAAGTCCAGCTTCTTCAATTCTATCAACTCTGTATTCAGAGGCCACGTCAGCAACCAGGCCATCGCTGGCAGCTCTACCACCAGCCTCACCACACAGGTTAGTCAGAGCCTTCCAGAGCAAAAGAGGCGGAACGCACTCGCTGAAATGCAGTCTCAGAACCCATCGTCTATCATCTGATGTCCTAAGACGTTTATTTGCTTTAAAACTGAGTGAAAACTGGCTACTTGTGAAATAATCTAGTCACAGACGACATCGCTCAACTCCAACTCCATTCTTATGTCTCAATTATCCGCGGTTATGAGATTGCCTGAAATATCTTTTGTGCTCAGCTTTATACTATTTGTCTGTTGTAATGATAGAGTGCTCCTCAGCCAATCAGGAATTAGAGGTAATGATATATTAACTTAAAGGAAGCGTGGCCTGAATTATGCACCCTGAGCACTCTTTTGTACACTTCCCATCAGCTTTAGTTGTACTCTTTGTTTAGTGCTTATTAGCAAATGACCGCATGGTAACACGCAATTCTAAGGCTAACCTAAGTTGGTGAACATTAGCATTGTCATTTTGAGCATGTTAGCATGCTAACATTAGCATTTAACTTAAAGGAACAGTGTGTAGGATTTAGTGGCACTTTGCAGTAAGGTTGCAGATTGCAAACAAATCCTCACACCTCCTTTTCAAAGTTTGTTCAAGAACCTACGGTGACCTTCAGGAACATAAAAATGTGAAAGGCCCTCTCTAGAGCCAGTGTTTGATTTGTCCACTCTGGGCTACTGTAGGTCCAACATGATATAAAAGGCTCATTCTAAGCTAACGAAGACACAGTGATTTTTAGTTTCAGGATTATACACTAATGAAAACATAATTGTGAATATCATATACCATTCCTACCAATAGATCCCTCTAAATCCTACAGATTGGCCCTTTAAAGCACAGCTGTGCCTACATGCTGCCTCACAAAGCTGCTGGCACGGCTCTACTTGTTAAGGCAGATCTTTAATCTGGCGGGGGATCTGCCCGAAACAAAGAAATGGAGGAAACGTTGGTAGTGTTTTCTGCTCAGCCTGTTTCACCACTACAGTCTTGAGTGCTAATGACAAAGCTATGAGCTGCACTTACTAAGTGACAACAGCTGTCTTTGTGGTTGCCAGTCATGTACACTTTGCCAGTCCTACGAGCTTTTTAAAAAGGCAGAGTGAGTCAAGTCTGCAAATTATATTTTGTGTCATGACTAATTTTCCCCATCCATTACCTCTTGACAGTTTCGCACCTACTCAGTGAAAGCAGGACGAGGAGGAAAACCTCTGCCAATCATCCTGTGTGATACCATGGGATTAGAGGAAAACACGGGGGCGGGGCTTGACATTGATGATATCATCAGCATCCTCAAAGGTCATCTGCCAAACAGTTATCAGGTAGATGTTATCGTTACATAAAGCACGATAATAAGCTGATTTGGTTGTAGTTTTGTTCTGTAACTCAAACTGTCCTTTTCTTTCACCTGTATGACTCAGTTCAACCCCTCTGCTCCTCTGCATTCGGAAGCCAGCGGCTATCAGAAGTCTCCAGGCCTCAAGGACAAGATCCACTGTGTGGCCTATGTCATCGATGCCTGCAAGGTCTCCATCATGCCCGCAAAACTGGAGCACAAACTGGAAACTATCCGCAGAAAGGTCAACTTAATGGGTCAGTAAAAATGAGTCCCACATGATAGTAGTGGTATTACTGCATCAGCAGGCCTCATGGAGTAAAATGTGATCTGATAAAAGTCAGGAACTATACAAAAAGTAACTCATTTTGTTCCTGTAACAGTACACACTCATGTGTATGGTAAATATATGATACAAATATTTTGAACACTATGTTGTTTTATTATTGTTGTTGTTGTTTTATTTTTTCTATTTATTTTATTTTGTCTCTCTTCATTCTTTTGTGTCTTTTTTTCCATTTATCTGTCATTTATGGAGAGTGTACATTGTATTTTTTGACTGTAGAAATTTTGATGAAACAGTAGCATAGTATATATACAAACTAGTAGCTTCACTGAACTGCAGTTCAGTACAGTAGATACAGTAGAGACTTGTAGTATTTTAACTTTTTTTTGTTATTTCCAGGGATTCCTCAGCTGGTCCTGATGACTAAAGTGGATGAAGCCTGCCCCTTTGTTTTACAGGACATTAGGAACATTTATAGGAGCGGCTACATCGAGGAACTGGTGAGGACAACTTTAAATTGTAGGATTTTATTCAAACAAAAAAATATTGAATTTTTGTTTCCTTGTTGTGGCCTTGATGGAAGGATATAAGCCAAATAAAGATGAAATCGGAATTTCACTTAACTTATTACTTACTTAACTGTAATGTGGGGGAATAACCTACATAAATACACAAATGTAACACCAAAGATGGACCAAAGAAAAAAACATGACTTAATTCAATTCTGTCTTGTAAGGTTAAAAAGTATGAACTACCTTTGTCGTTGTGTTTTTGTGTTGCTTTTGTGATCCAGATGCAGGAGGTCAGCGCTCGGCTCGGTGTGCCGATGTCCTGTGTTATTCCGGTGAAGAACTACAGCAAAGAGTTGGAGCTGGACCTGCACTGTGACATCCTGCTGCTCACCGCCATCGTCCAGATGCTTCGCGCTGCTGACAGTTACTTTGATGACCTCAGTGAACGATTCAGCAGCATTGGAACCAAAGAATAGTAAGAATAAGCACGGCAGACGTTTATATCTTGTCTAAATGTAACTAAATGTTCCTCAAAATGACCCGTCGTCCAGCAGGTCAGATCCAAGATGGAAGCCGTGTAGTTTCACCAGATAAATGGATAAAGTAATTATTGTTACGTTTCATATTTGTGACAGGTGGTCGACATTTGAGAGCAGGTACAAACAGTGTATGTCTCATTTTTTTATTGCCTAAATCAGTTTTATTGTTGATATTGGATTTTATATATGTAACTGCCGCACATGGTGTCTTTGGGCCTTTCTCTAATTATAAAGCTTTTCCTTCCACATTAGTGCATGTATGGAAGGTTTATACAGGTGATTACGTATATCCAAATCTGATTTACGTGGAACTGAGACTTTCTAATATTGTAAAGAATTATACAGAAATAGTTTGTATTTACAGTATTGTTCAAAAGTTCGGATTTTCTGCCACAAAAGCTCAATTGGCTACAGCAAGAGGACTACTCTGTGTGTTCAGATGTTTTTTTTAATGCTTTCAGGTTGTAGAAAGTCATCTTTACAAATATTTGTATGGAGGGTTTGTTTTGTACAAAGAGAACAAAAAATTGTACGATCATTTAAACCTCTTTCTTTTGGGGCCAAAACAGTTTCAAATGTAAATAATACATTTGGTGTCTAAATGATCATGTTTTTTTGTGTATGTTAAAACAGCCATTATTGAAGTAAAGAAGAAAAACACAAATGTATTTGGTGATTCCAAACATTTGATCTATGTGTGTGTTGCAGTAGCTGCTGAACATTATGTATCCAGAGGCCTGCACTACGAAGCCAGTTCAACTTACCCAAGATATCTTTTCGTTATCTGGCTTGACTAACACTAACATTGTCCATCTGGATAACAGGCACTATAAAGCTGGTTATTAGCTAGTTCAGCCAACTCTGGGTTTTCCTATCCAGCCACGATCGAAAAAGTGGCCGAAAGAGTCTGTGACGAGACAGTAAAACGTCAGTCAACAGCATGGGATGTAAGTGATACTCTTAAATTACGTGTAAGTATCGCTCGACTATAAGGTTTAGTAGGGTGTTGATGAAACTACTTTGAATATGTTGAATAAAACAATTTAGAGTGATGTCAGTGTTTCTGCTACTGGAGTGAAGGGTGAAAAAGTAGCCTAATGCCTGATGAGGTCTATCTGACTGAGAAGTTGCATTTATAGTAACAGAAGCCAATTGACAGAGTGTGGATTATTTTTCTAATAAAATATTACCTTTTTTCCCCAGCTCTTATCACACAGGAGTCTCATGTTATTTTGAGCTGCAGTGATGGCATCAGAGTGTAAAATAGCAACACTGTCACTGCAGAATAAAATAAACTTTGCATAAGTTAAAATGCTGATAAAATCACGTTTAGTGTTTAAACGATCTGTTTGTGAGAAGCTCTGATTTAAAACCAGCGGCAATAAAGCTTTGGAACAATGAAAAGATTCTACTGACCTCTAACAATATATATTATCTGAGACTTTCATCCATGGATACTTTTTCTTCAGTGATCTGATTGGTCAGAGGTCGGGGTGTTTTTAATCTGCTTTGGAGCAGGTTAGCTGTTCAACATCAGTTACCGTGGTGATTTATCCTGGTAAAAAGAGAACCAGCTTCGTAGTAGTGAAAACCCAGAGTCAACCCTGAAGTTACCTCGCTAACTCCAAATTCTGCCTCGTAGTACAGACCTCTGGTACAGTATGTACTTTGTATGTGCTCCACAGTCACCAACAGTGCTTATACCAAACTCTCATTAATGTTTTCAGTTAATATTTTTTCCATAACGCTTCCTACAGTAGTCTTTTTCTTAACAGTATTTGACCCCCAGTTTCTCAGATGTTTACAGATAAAACCACGTGTGTTGTTATTTCTAAAATGAATAATTACAGTCAGTATGTTGTTCAATAAAAGCTCCAAGTGCATGAACAGAAAAACTGAGATTTATTAATGCAGGTCAGACAGTTACTGTACAGCAAACAGTGTTGTGAGTCGGACCAGCTGAGGAGCAGTCCCTCTCTGTGTAACAGGACTGTGGTATTACAGCAAACTGTAAACTACATGACACACATCCCTCTAATCTGACTCACCACCTGCTTTTGCATCATTGAAATGAACTGAATTAGAGTGGATTATAAATTGGCGGCCGTCCTCTCAGCAACAGTAATCATCAGTTAAAAAATAATTATGCTCTGTGCTCAGGATAACTTTTAAACAAACAAACAAACGCACATCTTGAAATAGTGTTTAAAATATCAATGTTGTATGTTAGTGCACATAAAAGATTGGGAGCTCTCTCCAACTTGGCCACAGTTTACATTGAACTGGTTGTACAACTTTGTAACTGTCACAGGTGTGACCAACGAGAATGATGCACAATAGTGAAGAAGGAATGTCCTGGAAATGCAAAACACACCTGGGATTCAGTTATATTCAGCCGGTCAGCTTCCTTTTTCTCCCTTTCCATGATATTGATGCTTTTCATCCGGTCAACTTGCTCAGTGGCCACCAGTGAGAGAACAGTGGTCGTACTGGTGGAAATGATATCCAGCAGATCTGTCAATAAGATCAGATGACAAGATTGTTGGGGAGGGTGGTTCAAGACCACCGGGGACGGAGCAGTGGGGAGACTCTTATGGCACAGCTGACGCTCTCCGACATGACATTTCAAACTGTCAGACGGCTTTCCTCTCACCAGCCAACGGCTTCAGTCATCAACAGAAAAAAGGCAGCCACGTGAAGAAGAAAACATTTCAACTTCAACCACGTGAGTTACAGTGCAGAACACACATGTACATACACACATCCATAAACACACACTCACACACGAACAAGTACACATGGGCTTGGTCGGAGTCCAAAGGCTGATTTCAGTGACAACCAGAGCGGAGAATAAAGCAGGACGTTTGGCACCTACGCTGCAGCTGTCTGCCTGCTAACACAGCGCTGACATGCATACATGTTAAAGCAAAACACACACTTTATGGCTAATTGTTGTACTACAAGTTAGTACACATACAACAAAATCATCCTCGTGTCCTTAAATCACTGGCTGTGGTCCTCATACTTACTGTAGCTATTAGCAGCCAGCATCATAAGTACAGTGTTTGTATTTTTACTTCTTTCAAATAGAATAAAGCTCAGATTAATCGTTTTAGTTAGCAGTCCCATTCAACTATAAGTGAGACATCAATTTGTTGAGCACATGTGGATTTTACTTCTTACGGCAAGCTACCAGATTTACCTGCATGTTGTTGAAGACAACATTCAGCTTTACACCTTAGTAGTCAGCTGGTATTATTAAATTCAGTTAATACTGAAGTGTTAGCACAGAGCAACACAGCCGGCGGTCCACCATGGACACAGGAAAGATTAAGATACCCACATGCTGTTCTCATTGCGTAAAGGATTAATTAAAAGCGTGTTATTTTAACCCAACAGAGCAAAAGAAGGCGTTGGCACAGCCGTGCAAATGGCCTGAGGACTGTTTGGCAATGACGAGAGAATATTACAACTTCATCTTGCTTATTAATGTTAGGCTAGGCGTTTATTTAGGGATGAACTGTGCTATGTAAGAGATACTGTAGGGCATACACTGGACTGTGTATGTGGTATTGACGGTGAATTCTGACCGGTATGAAGGGGTGAAGACCTCCAATACATCCTGTGGGTGTTGTCTGCATTGCGTTCATAAAACAAGCAGATACACTCAGTTTCTCCATGATTACTGTAATGGACTATCAGGCTCTGTGGACTCCATATTCTCAGTCTGTTAAAGAACAAACGCCAGAAAATCAAAAGCCGTGATGTCTCAGACTGTAATGCCTGTTTGCAGACACCAGAGGCAATTGGTGCAACTTCAAGGGACAGTTCACCTAATCAAAATACATATTTGACCTCTTACTTTTAGTGCTATTTGTCATTCTAGATTGTTTTGGTGTAAGTTGCAGAGCGTTTAAGATATCGGCCGTAGAGATTACTGTGCTCAGGCTTGTGGTGCTCAAAGCAAAAAACATACATTTGAAAAACTCGACAGTAATGTCTCTTTCAAGACATCATGACCCGGTTACTCAAGATAAACCATGTTGGGGTCTTTGTCGACGCTCTTCCTGACATGATCCAACTCTCCAAGTCTTGAGATCATTTGCCTTAATCAGGATGCCGTCAGTAGGGAGGTGGTCACCATATTTAACTTTTGCACTGTCTACGAAGATGTTCTCTGACACTTTAAAATGTCTTTGACTATGGTGAAGTTCTGCTTCTGCTCTATGCGGCTCTGGAGGCCGCAGAACTGCTTCTGTTTGCTCCAGTCATTAAAGGTTGTGACCACGACCACGCAGACCAAGAAAAACAGGATGGCAGCACCGTCATCCATCCAGTTTTTTGGGTGTTTTGAGCACCACAATCCGAGTGCCATCTAGTTGCATTATATTCAACAGAAGGCAGACATCTCTACGGTCAGTATCGCCACCACTCGGCAACTCACCAAAATAATCTAGACTGATAAACAGCACTACAGGTAGGAGGAAAAATATGTATTTTTTATGAGGTGAACTTTCCCTTTGAAACAACGAGATTGACGGGGAAAGATTAGATAACATTTTCAAAACTGAACGTCTACAACAAAGGTAAATATGTAGCTTCTACATATTTTAAAACCAGAAAATGCAGAAGCAGGTAAAAATAAAAACTGAAGCTGTGTGGCATTTTGTTACTGTATTTCCAACTGAATCATTAAAAGTATAAAAAGGATGGAACGGGCACATAAAGGAAAAGAGTCCCTTTCTGTTGTGATCACATCTAACTGTTCACAAAATGAAGGCTGCATGCTCAAAATCTGCAGGTAGTGACACACCTACATAAAAGCCAATTAAACTCAACAGGCATGAGCTGAAACTGGGATTAAAAGAAAAAAAAATGACACACACCACAAGTCCCATCAACCCCTGACTCAAGAAACAGTGCGGACATTAAGCACATTAGGATCTCTGCAGGTTGTCACTTTGGTTCCTCAGCATTTGGACTCGACCGGATCGATCACACACTGTGCTTACGTCAACATCTAGAGAGATGACATTCAAATTCCAAACGGTAAAAAAAAAAGAAAAAAAAAATTAACAAAGAACTTTTCCTTGTTTTTTCTCTTCTCTTAAAGAACTGTACAAGATTATTACAAAAATCAATAATTAGTTATACATATTTATATGACAACGTTTACGTTATATTACTATAAAGAAATACAACTTTTGTGTTGTTCTTGTTTAAGACTGAATGCAGTATTCCTTTTTCAGGGTGCTGTGGCTTTAAAGATGGTTAATGTAGATCAATATATTTCTATGCAGTAAACTTATAATATCTCTGCATCTGTATCACTACCATTGAAAATATGGTCCAAACTGTGTGGACAGAGAATGCAGGTTAAATTCTGAGCTCCCTAAAAATAATCTCACACTGATAAAATGACTGTAACTACAGTAGCAATGTCTGGCCACCAGGTGGAGCTAAATTACTCACCTCCATGAGGGATGCGTTTGTGTACGTTAATTTAGCTTTCTTATAATAACTCAACAGGAATAACCACTGAACATTAATTGAGTTCAAGCCTCACTGATGATTCACCCTCACCTGTCACATCACCTGTGAGGCAGAGAAGGTCAACAGACATTTTTTTAGTTCACTCAAATGTAAACATTTAGTGAAAGACAGGTGACAGGTCCAGTCCTCCTCCTGTTTCCTCCCGCCATCTTTTTAGCTACTTGCAGTCCAAGAAGCTGGTGAGCTCTGCTTCACCACCGGCTGGAAAAGGAATACTGCATTTCTCCGCTGCTTGTTTCTCCAACTTGTGTTCCTTAGCTCTAGTGTGCATCCTGCAGGGCAATAAGAGACGGAGGCAGGTTCGTCTAGGCAGGGCCCTCCTTTGGAGAGGAGGGGGTCTGGGATGTGGAGCTGGAAGAAGAGGAGGCAGAGCTCTTCAGGGAGCTCAGAGTCTTGCTGAACCACGAGTTCTTGGCAGCTTGGATCTCGGTCATCAGGACTCCCCGCTGGTGCTCAAGCTCCTGCAGAGGGACAAGAGGAGCAGAGAGGAGGAGTTGTTTATCTAAAACACTTCCTGTTGTCACATGGCTCTGTATTTTAGCACATTATCCAACCTGTCCAGCTACTAAACATATCTCCAATCATACATGAGCACTTTATGAAAACTGACAATTCAAATTTGCAGCTAAATAATCAATTATCAATTATATGTCTTTTTTAATGAACTTAAGGGACTGTCTTCTATTAGTGTGTATCCATCTATCTATCCACTGTTGCATGTACTTTTCTGTTGGAGTGGGCTCAGCTGCTTTTGTATGAACTGTATCATGTTTTTTAAGGTTATCAAGTTATTTTTGTTTTTTAAGTGAAATGTCTTGACAAATATTGGATGGATCGCTGTGAAACTTGACACAGATATCAACGTCCTCTCCAGGATTACCTGTTATAAACTTTAATCCCTTAATTTTTTGTCTCGCCCAATCATTAGGTCGGCATTTGGATCTGCTTAATACTCTGGTTTATTACCAAATTCCCACAAAACTAATGACATTAACATTGGTCATAGCTGTACTTTGTGTGCTGTGCTAATTAGCAAACATTAGCATGCTAATACAGTACACTAAGATGAATTTAAATGCTGATAATGTACGCGCTAAATATAAGCATTGTCACTGTTAGCATGTTGACATTAGCATTTAGCTGAAATGCAAATAGAAAACCCAAATAGAGCCAGTGTTAGATTTTTCTGTTCAGGGCTTTTGTAGAACATGGCAGACTCCGTGGGAGAGGACCCACTCTGTATGTAGATGTACAGCTCATTCTAAGGTTACAAAAACACATTAATTCTTATTTTCAGGTGATTATAAACTTATAAAAACAAAGTATGACTATGATATCGTATTTGTGCCAATAGATGCCCCTAAATCCTACACACTGGACCTCACAGTAAAGCCTCACAGACCAGCTAGCATGGCTTTAGACTCCTGTTGTGTACTTGGTTTCCTTGTTCTACCTTTGTCGCGTTATGAGCACAGACAAAATACCTAAACTACAGTAATAGGGTAAAAAGGTGCTGAATGTGCAGTAAACTCAGTTATGTTAATAATACCTACAAATGACAAATTTTTTTCTTTGTGATACTGTCTTAGATCTTCACAGCAGTTTAGCTTCTATCTGTTTCCTTAAGAGGACTCCTACAGACTTAGTAAATCATCCAGCAGCTCTGCAGCAGGTGTTATCAGAGTTATTGACACCACTGTTCCTGGTGCTACTGACCTGGATGCGGCACTTGGCCTCCACCAGTTGCAGTTTGGTCTGCGCCAGCTCCAGCTCCAGTTGTCTCAGCTGCTCCTTCAGTCCGTCCTTCTCCTCATCCAGCGGCTCGGTGGATGTCTTGTCCCTGCCCGGGGACGAAGCCTGGAGGGACCCCAGGGTTGTAAACAGGTCCTTACAGTGGTCACATCCCATTACTTTACTCTGCACGGGCACACAAACACGCACATCTGTTAGCAGAGGTTGGTGGGTGAACATACATCCGTTTCATCATACTACATGCACAGCTCCACCCTGCCATCTACAACCCAACTATCTCTGTTGAGTGCAAAAATGTAATGCATAGTTCAGCCAAAGCTAACGTGCTATAGCAGTGTGTTGTAGCATATTTCTAAATGTACAATAAAGTTTAAATCTGAATTAGGTTTCTCTCCTTGTTCTCTCAGATTGTAAGATCTCATTAGTTTATTCTGGTTATTACGGTAATATATATGACAGTAAGTCATAATTAAAAATTAAAAACAAATTCATGATTCCTGCAATTTTTGGGGTTGTACCCAGATGTCTGAATGCATTCATTGTAAGTCGCTCTGGAAAAAAGTGTCAGCTAAATAAATGTAATGTAAATCTTTAAAATAACTGCTCATGGCTAATGTAGTGCCATGTTACCATCGGCAGGGTCCTGTAGTAAATCTCCCCTCACAGTGACATATACAATATTTCTCCCCTTAATACTTCCTCCCTGTGTTGTATCCTGCCTCTACTTCCTGTTTCAACGAGCAAAACATTACATTAGAATAATGTCCTGAACTTTTTCCAGGCCTGTGGTTATGTACTGCCACACCCACAAAGAGCAACATCACATCTGAAGAAGGACTAAACAAGCTGTGGGTTCTTTATGGGTGTGTAATAATGTACCAACCTGGGCTTGTCTCAACTGAACCTACAGAGAGCAGCCCTGTAAATTCACTTGTTCTCTGATGCAACATATTGTGGCTTTAGTTTGAAAGTCTCCTAACTTGCTTCTGCTACCTTCTACAGTAGCTGTTCATTAAAGGTATAGTTCTGATATTTAAGTGGGGTTGTATGAGGGACGTGTCCATAGTCAGTGTATTAACTACAGTAGATGGTGGTGAGCATTCTCCCAGTTTGGAGAAGCAGGCTGAAGTATCGCCATGGTAGCCAAGCAATGTACTGCTGTGGAGGGCAGCAACAGCAAAACATATAGCCACCTAAAAATATAACTATTAATTTAAGTGGACGCTATATTGAGAATATTCTCATAGCCTTTGTTAGAGCCCTTTCTAGACAGTCCTAGTTTCCTATTATTTTTTGAGTCACTCTAATGCGCCACCTGTACTGGCATCTTGGGAACCTTTGATTAAAGGCAGGTGTGCTGAAGTGAGTGGGAAAAGCGTGGAAGATGCCACAAGGTTACAGTCTTTAACAGCTGTGTTTTTGGTTAATCTTAGTTTTTATTGTTCGATGAAGTCGGTTAGTGCCCCATTAATTTGAACTGTGTTTTTGTAAAGGCCTGTTTATTTAGGGAATGTTTGTTTTCATTTTTTTGAACGCGACAATCAAGATAATCAGTTACCGAAGAACACAGAACACAGGAGCTGCTGGTCTACCACTGCCTCCATCAGTTTGTTTGTTTGTGTTGTTGTGTCACATAATTACACAAACAAACTAACCAATCAAGGCAGCGGTAGACCAGCAGCTCCTGCGTTCTGCAAGGTAAAATTACTGTTTTTGTCAGTGGAGTCTGTTAGCTTTGAAGAGAGCAAGATAACAGCTTCAGTTCCCCATTGGAGAGAGGCGAGGTCAAACAGGGAAAATATTACACATATAGCACACACCCGAACTGATACTGATTATTTTTTCAGTAGCCCTAATTACATTGTTCTGCTGCCCCCGTCCACAGCAGTACATCACTTAGCTTCCATGGCGGCGCTCCTGCCTGCTTCTCAAAACTGGGAGCGTGCCAACTACCTACTGTATGTAATACACTGACTCTGAATAAGTAGCTCACACAACCCCACTTCACAAAAATGAACTATGCTTTCAACAGTGTAATCTCACCCTGACGATGTCCAGCTCTTCTTTTGTTGCTGCCTGCTGTTTTTCCAGCCTGGTGCTCAGCTGGGAGCAGATCTGAAACAAACAGAGGAAGTGTAAGAGATGACACATTGGATCTACGAGGTAAGAGATACTGAAGAACTTTTTTGGTGTTCTCCAAGAAAAGTCACTGTAGCAATGAAGGATATCTACTACATTATGCAAATACAATTAAAACAATCCTGCATGTTTTGGACACTGCAATGAACTACTTTAATATGAACTGACATGTTACTTTTAATTAAAGTACAAAGGTCATTAGTTTTACTACTACTTATATTACCTTTACTTATCTAACACTATGAAAACAGTTGCAAAGTGCTCACAAAATAAGACGTATGAATAATACATGAAAGGTAAATAATCCAATGTACTGGCTTTAAATGAGCATAAGAGTGTTATTTTTATGTCTTTTTTTCATTATAAATACAGCAAGTGGATTTAGATCATTAAAACTGTCCAACCTGTTTGTATTCAGCTATGATCGCTGTGGTTTTCTTGATCTCCAGCTCTGCTTTTTCTAGCTCCCTCCTGAACACTTCCTTCAGCTGGGAGAAAGAAAACAAGATGACAAAAAGATAAATCATAAATTAATGAGGAAGGTGAGCTGACATAGCACTGAAACATTATGTTCATACATATGCAAATGTAAGGGTGAAAAAATAGCTTTGGTAAGAATTAATAACATTCACACATCCACCAGGGAGACTTTTAAATTTATGATGCAAGCGAGGTTAAATAGCATTCAGCATCAGTTTCTCTTTAAGCATAATAACAAATCATAATTAGTGATATTGGCCACTTCAGTGATCAATAATAACCACTTCTCACAGGAAGGTTGTGTTAGAGTTAAAAATGAGTTTAAAGATGCCCTAGATATTAAAAATATAGAGGCCATGAATTTTGCTGGGGTTTAATTGAGCTGCTGATTAACACTAATTACACAACTACTGAGTATCATTTAAAATGGTGATTATATTACCTATTTTATAGACAACTCTAATGGATTTCTGCTGTAATTACCTAGGATACTCATTCAGTGTTGACAAGGTGACTTATTGCTATTAAAAGCCACCTGCTGATACATTGTCTTTGGTCACTGGCTGAAACTGATTCAAGACAATGATTACTAATTGTGTCTTTCAGTGGATTTTTAAGTGATTATAGTCAACCACAGTGTTACCATTAAGCCAACTTCACAGGACAAACATACTGTGCTGCCTCCACAGCTGTACAATTTATCGTTTTTTTTAAATTGTCATCATGATGTCATTTTGAGCTATGAACAAATTATGAAAAACTGCGATATTGTACCTGGATGTTTTGAGTAAGTTGAAGGGAGTGTCAGAGGAAAACTGCACTTAAAAATATATCTCTTTATTTATGTATCACTTTATTAATGGGTGCCTTCTGTGTTCTGCTGAATGTTAAGTTGTTCATAAACAGTTTTATTTTAGCCGTATACTGGAAGCAGCAGAAATATGTAAAGATAAGAATGTAAAATATCTCTTCATTTGTTGCATGCAATGTCCAGATATTCAACAAGGTTATGGCATGTCACATATTTTACTCATAACAAGCAGCCCTAGTTGCCTCACAATAATTTGGTCAAATATCTGTTTTCTTTTGTGACTGTAAACAGAGGGCAGATGTTACCTGCGCCGTCTCCTCCTCCTGTCGTCTCTTCTCCTCCTCCGTCTCCACCAGGCGTTGCTTGGTGCTCAGCAGCTCTTTGTTCAAAACATCGGCCTTGTCTTCTGCCTGAGTGCACATATACACACAAACACACCCTTCACTTAATACCAGATCTGCAACTGTAGTGCAGTGCAATTTTCACACAGCCACCAGAGGGCACATTCAAACGCAGCACTGGAACATCTGCACCTTTATGATCTTTAATATTGACTCATTAAAGTTCTAGAGAGTCGCACTGAGAACTGTCCAGTGCGGCCACAGAGGTATACTGGTGTAAATGAGTTCTCTCAGTCACTTTTTATGACCCTCTAGAAGTGTGTGGTGGTGTATATATCTGCAAAGATTCTGCCCTCTGCTTATATTTTCTTATTTTCTTCTCTCATTTTGTGGTGTTAAGGATATTCCTGGGCACAGGATGCAAGTGAGGTTGGGACTTAATAAAAAGGTAGCAACCATGTACTCAGAAGGTAAGCGCACAGGAAGGAAGCAATGAAAATTGCTGGCAGAAAACAACAACAAAAAAAATAAAGCAGCTGTGGGGTTGGCTTTCACTTTTGCTGGCTATTCTGTTGACAAACAGTAGCCAAAAATTCTTGTATAGTATGGAGTATCTTAGTCCCTCTCCCGTGTGCCAGGGAAGAAGCTAAAATCCTGGGGTTTAGTTACTCTTTATTAATAAGTAGGAAAGGTGAGGAAATGGTTTTTGTACTTATAGCTACATTTGTCTATTCATATGGCTGTCAGATTTAGGCTTTTATAATTGGCTCAACATCTGACATTACTCTGCCAAAGAAGTTGCCAGTTAAAGTGCATTTCAAATACACATTTAGAGCATATCATGCTTCTCATTGTGCTTTATGTATAAAACAACCGATGCTGGCACCTGGGAACAAATACTACACGTAGACACAAATAAACAAATAACTAAATCCAGCAAACTACCACTATAGCTTTATCTGACTTGAAACATAGTAAGCAAACTATATTCATGGGTTTGACAACGTCCTGTGGAGGTGCTGCGTTACCTGGTCGAGGTCGTTCCGGAGGGCAATCTTGCTTGTGACCAGCTCATGGGCCAAGTCGTCATTTTCCTGTTCCAGACGCATACTGGCTTCCTGAAGACGACGGTTCTCCCTCTGGACAAACACACACACAGTTGTACAATGTATTAGTGTCTGTGATGTCAATCCAGACTTATAC
The DNA here is from genome assembly GCA_019142605.1 of Cephalopholis sonnerati. Classification (NCBI taxonomy): domain Eukaryota; kingdom Metazoa; phylum Chordata; class Actinopteri; order Perciformes; family Serranidae; genus Cephalopholis; species Cephalopholis sonnerati. The sequence goes on from JAGQAX010000006.1 coordinate 26,841,967, forward strand.
AAAGATCATGTTAGATGCACTTCAGAGCAAAAGCCTTTTGAAGAAATTATGTTTTGTATGAATGCTGTGATGTAAACAAACATTTGGCCTCCACAAAGCGAGAACATAAGAAAGACAAACAAACTAATTATTAACTTGATGATGTATTTTAATGTAGTTCTATTTGTTTCCATTTGTATTTTGTCATTGCAGCCGGAAAAACTATAAAAAGTTTCCCCCTGCCGACCTCTACACCCAGGCCCACACCCACAACTACACACACTCACACACACTTCATCATCTTAAAGTCCCCATTGTAGACCATTAGTGGAGTCTCATGACTACTGGTCTGCCTATAAACAGCCTCACATGACGGCCATGCCTCAATGGGACAAAACACGGTTATGAGCTGTCGCCTGACCCTGATATCCTGTCACTTCTACAGCTATGACCTCTTTAACCCCTGATTAACTTGCACACACCCACCTACACAGCCATATGTATGCATATGTAAAATATATAAATAAACTGTACAGTTTAGCTGAATTGCTCGATGCCAGTATGACAAAGTGAATCACAAACTACAGATACGCCTCAACATCTAAACATACTCACACACTCAGTCACATGCTTAGGAGACAGTTATATGTCACTCTTCAGATTAAATTAATCACTTCCCGTAGGCAGAGATGGGTTTAATGTGGACAAAGGACAGACCTACATCGTCTTAGTTAGTGTGGATGGGAGGTTCTTCTCTACTGCAGCCGTCTGCACGTCGTTTTTGGACTGATAAAACCTCTGAGTCTTTATACTAAAATCTTACTAAGTCTATCTTTTAATATCTTGCACAACAGTCTACTGTACCCAACTCATATCAATTAAAAAAAATATAAACTCTCGCACATCAAAATTTTGTGTCTAGGTGTCTGATCATTTAAGATGAGTAAAAGCCGTAAGCACAAGCAGAACAAAATCTCTCTTATTAAAATCTTCACTGGAGCAGAGACAGCTTACCGTGCTGCTGTCCACAGTCACAACGTCTTCATATCGAGCCTCCAGCAGCACAGACTAAACTTTAACACATGATCCTGACAGGAGTTTCCCTTCCCAGCCAGCCTCACCCTCTCTCTCCCTCTTGCTTTCCTTTCTTTCCTTTTTTCTAGGCTTTTATTTTGTATCAAGATAAACACTGAAAGCAGCCAAGAAAAAGTACAACTAGCCGATAAAGTCACACAGATTTTACACATATAACGCACACGAGACACACAAAAATACCAAAACACACCCTAAACAAAACAACACAATGAGTACATACCTGATACGAAAATGCTGAATTACACTAAATGTAAAGTAACTAGAATCCGAGACGCCATTCCTTCAGTGTAAACATGTACGTTTTAAACCTGTGCTAATTTACAACAACATTCCTGTTTTGTCTCCTTTTTGTCCTCCTGCTCTGTAAGAACGTCTTGCCACTGGCTGCAGAGGAGATGGCTCTGATCCAACATCTTATCAACAATAAAAGTCCTTCCTTCCTTCCCTCCACAACCAGCAGCTTACACAGCGCTGTTGTTTATGCCAGCATATCACGCTGGTTGTTTGTGTGTTTTGTAATTTAACATGAATGTTTAATACAGCTATTTAGCTTATAGAGTTTTTCTGACCAGTGAACCGCTCACTGATGTGCTGAGCTAATAAAAGGTAGGTTTCTTGTTTGTACCTGAACATCACGATTCATCCAATGAAACAAGCCGATGGCTGCAAAGTATTTTGATTCTTGGTTTCAGCTTGACCACCGAGCATTTTTGAGTCTGTTCAATGAGGTTAAAGGAATCCCATTTGTCTTGTAAGCCCAGCCGTGTGTATACATCTGAAATTTGGCTTAAACATGGACGGAAACAACGGAACAGCAAACCAAGTTTGACATGTTTACACTAATCCAGTACATCATGAAGCTGAGGGTCAGAGAGGAGAGGTGTCTCTAACAAGTAAGGAAACTGGAACAAACTGCCCTCCAAAACTACTAAAAATAGGTGTCTCTAGGTGACATAGTTGTCATACAACACAAACACTGTGCCCTCTGCATATCCTGATAAAGACTTTCTTTTCAGTCAGAATACTACGGTCACCAGCCATGGTCTAAAAAAGGCTATTCCAATTATCAGCATTCCCAATTTAGCATGCTAAGAATCAGTGTCAGAGTGATAGTGTTCCTCCCCACTAAAGTGGCTGGATATGTGATGCTGATCTGCTATTTTCTTGCTAGGAAACAAATGTTTTTGGAACTCTGACAAGTTTGTAACCTAACCTCTTTCTTTCAGGAATAGTACAACGTCTCTAGATAAGAATCTGTACTTAAATAAAGTGTATGTTTTCCACATACTACATGAAACTGTAGGTATGTATTATAGATGAACCTTAAAAAAGTCACACAGCTCCTCTTCTAATTTTTATTAAAAAATGTTAAGACCACAAAAATGAAGCTGAGCGTAAATTCAATTCTCTCTCTATCCCACTCCCACCACTTCCACTAATCAGCTGACTATGGGCATTCCCTCTCCCTTTTAGCCAGTCAAACCTTGCCACGATCTCCCTCAGCCATTCATGTTGCTGCTGCCAAACTTAAAATCTGTTCTCCTCTCTGCTCCTGTCAGCTGTCATTTTAGGCTGAACTGCGCACCCTCCTCCACCCCAGTCACCTCCAATCACCCTATCCAAAGCCCAGGACAAACTCATCAAAAGCCCACTCCTCTTCACATCCAGATCCTCAGCTCCCTCTTCGTATAATCTCATCACCACCACCACCAGCATCTAGACTCCATGGGGGGTGGTCCCTGATCTACTATTTCTTTACCACCCTCCTGGAATAGATTACATCGCCATGGGGTCTAATCACCAAGACTTCACATTCTTTTCTCTCAGAACGTGTCTCTTCTAATTGAAATATAATCTAAACAGCTCTAATTATATTAAACAAATTTAAAAAATAAAGAAACTGTTCCCTGAGCTGATCATGAAAAAACACATATGACAGATTTAATTAGGTCCAAGAGAAGAGGACAGAAATCCTGATACAACAGAGCAAATGAGAGGAGGAGATGCTGTCTGTTGACAGTTTGTCTGAATCTCTAAATATCTGCCTCACCTCTCCTGTTTCTACCCTCTGAAGATAGAGTCACTATCAGCAGCCAAAAACCTCTTGACAACACCCCGGCAGCTTCGCCCAAAAATAAATGTTATAGATGTTTGGGTCGATAATGATAAAAGTCTGGGATGTGTGAAAAGTCACACACACACACACACACACACACACACACACACACACACACACACACACACACACACACACACACACACACGCCCATGGTTCCAGCCAGAACAGTGTCACAAATATTAGCAAAGGTACAGCTTGACAAAGCAGTGGTGTACTCACAGGAGATTTCTAATCTTAGAAACATGGCTAATTTTAGCAAATACTTACTACACAAACCCTAAAATACATCAAAGAGCCGAGCGTTTTATTACCATCTCTAAGACTGAACACTTCCCCGAGAAGCTACTGAATTAAAACCTGCAGAATACGAGGTTGCTCTCACATAAATACACTGTATGTGTCTTTGTAATGTGCATCACAAAGGAGGGAAGGTGCATCCCCACGTGGTAGGGTGAATAAAACAATGTATGACAAGTAACGAATGTAAGAACAGTAAGATACATCTTAATGTGTCGTTTTGTGTGTCAGGGTTGAAAATTAATTTTTGCTTCACTGGCCACTGTGGCTGGTGGATTCCAAAGTCTACCAGCCCATTAACAGATTATCCTTGTTGTTTTTGGCTGGAGAGTGAAGGAAATCTAGCAGCCATTTACATATTTTACCAGCATTTGAGTGGTGGCTGGAGCTAACCTCCATACCTGGTGTATGTGTGTGTGCACATCCCACCTGGAATCGGTCGATGGGGTCCTCCTGTTGCAGCTGGCTCTCTCGCAGCGTCTGATATTCCTTCTCAAACTTCTTCAGCTTTTTGGTTGGAACCTGAAAACAACAGAAGAGTATGTTGATGTCATCACTGTAACGTTCACACACCCAAAGCAGCCTGATTAAATCTCTGCCAAGCTAATTATTTTGAGAGAAAAAATGAGGGACTTTCACTAAGAGCAGCATTTAGTCTTTTAGTATTGATCAGTGAAGCTATTTGCAAAATAAGTCATCATGTTCAGTGGTTGCCAATGAGATGTCTCCTCTCAGGATCACATTTTCGCACTGGGATTCAAAACTGCAACAATCTGACAGCCTACTTCTCTCAGCAATAATGTTACTTTCCTGCCTTCTCCCTGAGACACATACACCAGTTTGCAATTTACTAGAGAGGTCAAAGGTCAACTGAGGCTCATACTCAGTAAACACAACATTCATGTATCACTCATATATTTATACAACAGCACTTATTCAATATGTTATGTGGAAAAATATGTGAAGATGCTGGCTGATTGTACTCAGTGTAGTAAAAATCAAAAGCTGCCCTTTTGAGAACACTGACATTAAAAGAAATGAACAGAGTCAGAGGTTACAACACATAAACAAGACACCAACAGATATCCTTGTAACACAAAGTCAAAACTAACTGACTTAACTGAATATTACTGCTGACACATTGTGGCATTGTGGTCACAGAAACTTTCAGTTCACACTGTGAGCTATGTGACCAACGGTCGCTCATTTTACACAACGGAAACTGTGATGATGTACAGACAAAGATGTCTGAGCTCTGATGTAAGCCAATGAGATAACCACCTTACCTCACTGTGTTTCTACCAGTGCAGTTTCATTAAAAATAAAATATTAAACAAAGCAATATGAAGCCCTTCCTTTGAAGTGCAAAATGGGAGTTAAATGTTTGTTTAAAGGCACAATCTGTCATCCAAATGTGAACACAAAGCACCGGAGGCAGCCATTTTGCCCACAGTGATGGGCAACTCTCTTAATAGACAATATAAGCTATTAAGTGGATTAAAACAAGTCTGCTATACTTTCATGTGTGCAGTTCAGAAAATATGCTTATTTCTTTCTCTACATGTCCCTTTTTTCAATTATGTGTTAATATTTCTGTAGTTTATGTGGTCAAAAACATTGACTGGACTCCTAAACATCTCTCTAGCAGCACTGGGAGAATATTTAAAACTGTTGTTGGGCTTTTAATAAGCCTAAAAGCAAATGAGCTCATTTTCTTCAGCATATTTTCGATGAATGCTGTCTGATCAAGTACTCCACAGGAAGTCATGATAACTTGTTGAAAGAACCTGACTTCCTGAAGTCAATCCGAATCAGTTTTGAATCTTTGACCTTCAGTTACAGCATGTTAGACACAGAAAGGCCACAGAGAGTTTAACTGTGTTCACTAAGGCCCATCAAAGCTCCTTTTAATCTCAGAAACTACCAAGCAATGCAAACACAGAATCAAACTCTGCATCTCAGAAGTGCAGTTCACATAAACATATCCCATACAGTATCAGCCAAAACAATCTTCTGTGCAGTCTAACTGTCTCTGAAATTCCTTTTCAAATAAGCACTCAAGCTCAAGGATCATGTAACTCCCCTAAAACACATAAATACTAAAACAAGACTTCCAATCAAGGTAACGAGGAGAAAACACCCAGAATACAAGCAGTGAAATATGAAACAACACTGATGACCGATTGATATTGAGCTGCATCTGTGTGTGTGTGTGTGTGTGTGTGTGTGTGCTGCAGGTGGGTGGTAATGTTATCTCCCCTGTGTGGAAACAGTGTTGCCATAGCGCCCACCGTTAGGGCTGGGGATTCCAGGTCAGTCTCAGTCACATGACCCTCTCTTCTGAGACTGGCAAGTGTGTGTTTGTGCATGTGTGTCCTTTTTTATCCTATGTTTAAATCAAGTCAAGCACCTGATTTACTGTTACATGGGTGCAGCTGTATTATGCTTAATGTCTTGATACATGACTCTTCTTTTGAGTCAAGTAAGTTACAAGACAGTCCATGTCTAGAACAGTGAGTACCAAAGCTTTCATGACCTGGCTACAGGTTTGAACCATCCGAGGAACACACTGTACAGTTACCTAATCAGGGATGTCACAGATGATTAATTTAAGCTTGATTTTAGCATTCAGTCATACTGTCTTGTGTTTCTCAAATGTAATTGCAGTGACAAATTGATTTTCCCTCTACAGCGATAAGTGTCCTTCCCTTCTGCTTGTATGACTCTTGATTTAAAGGCATATACTCCCTCAGAGTTTGATGTTTACAAATCTAAAACAGTAACAATAAATGGTACTTATTCAGGGCAGAACTAACACTCTTATTAAGTTCTTTAAAAACAGCTACTGTGTCTTTCTCTACCCCATTATTGTAATTTCTTCTTGTCTTGTACTGTACTTGTAACTGTACTTGTCTTTTTATACATCTTGCATTTTTTTGACTGCACATGCAGGAGTAGAAATGTCCAAGCTACAGGGCTTCAAGATATGCAGCTAAATAAATAAATAAATAAATCATACAGCAATTATTTTGACAGATGTTGCGCCATTTTAGTGGGAATGGTAATTTTTGCATTTCATTTTAACTTAAAAAATGATGATGATGTGATTTTTACTTGGGTCTGTATCAAATTCCCTATATGTCTGGATTTTGATTTATAGGCTGGGGCATCTCTGCAGCAACACTATGCTTCATTTATTATGGTATGTTGTAATAAATTTTACCTTAATAATCAAAAAATGCAGCTCCTGCAATTTGGACATATTATAAAATTGCCATATTGCAATTTTGCTAATATTTTGATTAACCGTGCAGCCTCTCAGGCTACAAATGAATAACATCCTGCAGAGTGAGTAAATGCAATGCCCCAGTAAACAAGTTACAAAGCAGAGCAACGTTGTATTACACATTTCCGTCCTGAATAAAAACCAGATGAAGGAAACCAAACAAGCTGCTTATTCAGGAGTGCCTACCAAGGCAGTCTTCCTCGCTGACCTGCACGTTAACCCTTTACCTCTAAGACCCCGGAACCACTGAGATGAATAAATGTCACACTGTAATCTATCGGACACACAATTCCCCAGCAGATAACACATCTCACACTCATTCTGTGGTTATCTGTGTGGGAAGAAAAGAGCAGCTTGGTCTCTGCAGGCTGGTTAATAATCATTTTATTGTAACAAAACAATTGAATGTGGTGTTTCCCGGCAGGCACCAACACACCCACTTACACACTCATGGTGCTGCGAGGTGTTTCTGATGCAACCGATCTATTAATGAATCCAATTACAGTCATTATCGTGTTTTAATTTCAGCTATATGAGAAGCGACCATCTGGGCTGCTGGGTATTTAATGTGATTTAAGTGGGTGTTTTTAGTTCCTGAAACATGGCAGCAACAATATGTCAGTATGTATGTTCTAACTAGGTTTTAGCTGAGTTGTTTAATATGACAATTTTTAATGTCATTTTTTGTGTTTGCCTCGAAAATCCTTTATTTGCCTGGGTGTAAAACAACAGCCTACCTGATCATGGTACACTCAATCTCTATTCTGAAATGGGAGTGATGGAAGTCTTTTGTGGCCCAACAAATCAGTCCAGCCTTAAATTTACATAGCTCGTGTTTCACACAGTGAAATAGGATACAAAGCATCCCTTTCAAGATTATTTGATTAAGTAGATGTGGTTTTCTTTCTATTGTTTGCTTGATGCTCCACAACACGACAAAACAATATTAAAAAGGACCAACTTCCCCTCTCTGCCTGAAACAGTCCTAGATCAATACGCAAAACTTAAACTGAAGGCATGGGAGGCAGAGGCAGAGAAGGAGAACTGAGATGTGCATGTTTCCAGAGATTTTAAACACCCCCAGTTCTGATTTTGAGACTCGATCACACCCACATGTTCCTAAAACCCACGTCTCACTTGTGCTCCCTCCTCCTCTCACACACTCATTTATGGCCTTTAAGCGTTCTACAGAATCTAGCCCATCGACTAAAGACACTGGTTGTGTCATATTTTCCAAGAGTCCTGGATGTGATTTGATGGTTTGTGACAGATTTCTGCAGGTTAACAAACCCAAACTGCCAGTAAGTATGAGTTCTTTCCCCCGATGTTCAACTTTCCACTTACGTACATCAAGTTTGAAGACTAGAATTACTGCCTTGTGGTTGTATGCCTCTACATACCAGTCAAGTTGCAGTTACAGTTTACATCCAGGTCTGTCCAGGCTCATATGAAGCCATGACAGCTGACAATGCTTGAAATAGGCTATGGATGTAAAAACACTGCAAATTCTAAAACATGGATGCTTCACACACATCTTCAACCTGACAGCACAGAGGATCTATACGATCAACACAGTTTCAAGGTGAACACCCAAAATTAGTGTCACCAATTCAGTATCTGACAAAATGTCTCCCCTTTTATTCCTGAGTTATAAAGTTGAATAATGGACAGAAAAGTGTCTAGAAGAACATTATGATGTCACAGTGAAGTTGACCTTTGGGATATAAAATGTCATCACTTCATTCCCAGGCTGCCCAAATCCACAATTCATCCAGTCCACAAGGGGCCTCAAGTGGACTTTAGGAAATTCCTCCAAGGCCTTCTTGAGATATTGCATTCACGAGAATGAGACACACAAGGTCATAGTGACCTTGACCTTTGACCACGTAATCAGTTCATCGTTGAGTCCAACCACATGTTTGTGCCAAATTTAAAGAAGTTCCCTCAAGGTGTTCTTGAGATATCACATTCACGAAAATGGGGCATAAGTACGTAAAACTGGAAAACAAAATGCCTCTGGCCGAGGCTATTGCCAGCACGGAGGCATAAAAACACTTGCTTGCTTTTCTTAGGTGAAAAGGTGTTATTTGCTTTTTCTGTAAAAACAAACTACACATGCTGCATCTGTTGTTAAAGATGGCGGTGTTGTTTAAACCACCCTCCTTCCTTTTTGCTGCATCATGACTCTGTTTCTCTACTAATCCTGATTTTATTAAAAACCATCTCTGTATCAATATTTATCATTATGAGTCTAAAATGTTCAGTTTTGTTAAAGACAGAGATAAATTTGATGAACTGAATGAATGTCCTCATGACTTTGAGCCCTGACTGGCTGAGAAGAGCAGATTTTAGAGATCAGGATCAGCTGGGGATCAGCAGCTTGTAGAGATTCAGTGTTTTGCTCAAGGACACTTGAGCATGTTGGGTGACTGAACCTGGTTCCTGAGTTTACACCACCCTGCTGATCAAAAATGCAGAACGGCAAAGAAAAGGCTCTTTCTCAGTGATGCATGTACTTGCACAATACAGGAAAGAGTTCTTTTTTTTTAATAACCGATCTTACAACCTTAATGTTGTTTATTATATATACAGCCAGTGTTGAGTGTTGTTCACTTTGAGTTACACATTAAAACAGGAATCATCGACAGACAAGCTGAAGTCTAGCTCCTGATTATGCAACCTGCTGCTCTCCAACACCCATAAAGCACACAAACATTACACCATGTCTGTGTAATGAAATGCAACGCAAATCTTGGCTGTGTGTACCTGTTAGAGGTGAGGCTTTTATTCAAATATACAGAGGCAATATTGCTATAATCACAAAGGATCCCCAACTCCATGACCTTTCCACAAAAACAGCATCAGGGTGCTTCCATTACTAAACCTGCTGTTGCCTTTTCTAAAGTACTGATGCTTTTCAGTCCCGTTGTCACTAAAGTATGATTGAAAACCATCCGATGAATATACAAATATGTTGTGACGCATATTCTACAAAATGACAGTTACAAAACCCCCTGCTTTCAGAGAGATCGCTGCCCTTTACACTGATATTTTGTTTTCATCATGCAGCTGATAGATTTATCCAGAATGACTTAGAGTCAGTAAAACTGTAGAATAAGTTACAATTTTCAGGTCAACAACATCACAAGTTATCAACAGTATTACAGCAAAGTGCTAATATATTCAGACATTCCAGCGAACTTTCCCAGTATGGAAAACATCTCAAACTTTATGTTCTGCCGGGTGAAAATGAGGGAGCATGTACACGGCTCAGCGTCGTGCTCAAGGCCACTTCAGACACACATGCTTGCTGACAGACACACAAACACACGCAGTTTCAGGGCTCAAACCAGCCGATGCATACTCACACACGCTTCACAGAACTTTCAGTGTAAATGTTAGAAGCCAGTGTGAGGACAGAGGGGCCACTCTGATTCAGGTAATGCGATTAAAGACGCTTGGGGCTGCAGGAAGTGGTACCAGGTCCGCTTTTAGATTTCTGACCTGAATCCGTGCAGTAGAAAATGGAATTGGTCCCAAACCTCCAAGCTGAGATCACACTGTAGTTTTGTACTGGGTATTATACTACCAGAAAGTGTGTGAGTGTGTCGTGTGCATGTGTCGTGTGTGTGTGTGTGTGTGGTGATATGCTCCTACATAAAGTGGCAGTCCAAGAGTTTGAATATTGAAATATCGACAATACCAACAGGATATCTCAGGGAAAACTGGGCCATGCAATTCAATTACCCACGTGAGAGAAACACACCCACATCCACACACACACACACACACACACACACACACACACACACACACACACACACACACACACACACACAAGGTCACCATTGATTCCAAATTTAAATCAGCAATTGAAACAAACTGACAGCCACAAACGAGCGTCTTGACTTTAACAAGCTCTGTAACCTCAAACACCAGACACACTTTCGGTGGAACACAACACACACCCACACAAATATACACAAGTCTATCATCTATCTATCTTTCTACCTCATGGAAAGAAACATGTAGTTCCTGTGAAATCTATTTTTTGGTATCTCCGTTAATGAACAAATTTAAAAGCAATGCTCAAATAAAAAAGAGAGAAAAGACAAGCTGAGAAAATGAGAATACCAAAAACAACTGACAGGTGAATTCCACGTTCCATTACTCTTATCTAAAAACTGCAGAAGATAGGGATCAGAAAGAATAGTTGGGAATGTCTCCCATCAGAGTTTAATAGCAATACATCCAGAGAGAGATGAAAGAAATGACAAAAGAAAGAAAGCGACAGGACGACAAAGAAAGACACTAAAGGAGAGAAATAAAAAAGCAACTAGAGAACAGACCTACCACCGGTCTGGGAGCTCTGAGAGGTCTGGAGTGGGCGACCAAGCGAGCCAGGGTGTCCTCCTCACCCGGTCGGTCGACTACATGAGCGTCGTACGCCACCATGATGGACACCTCCTGCATCATCTTGACTCCTCTTGCTCCCAACAGCAAGGAGGAGGTAGAGGATGAAGAAGAAGGAGGAAGAGTGGCAGAGAAGGAAAAGGAGAGGAGTGCAGCTGACAGGTTTTGTTTCTCTGTGAGAGTGGAGGAGGCAACTGGCTGCTTTCAAGAGTCCCTCAGGAGCCGAGCCCCGCCCACTGAGAGGAGGAGGGGCGGGGGGAGTGAGAGGGTAGTACAACACACCTGTTTGTTTCTCCCTCTCCCTCTCTGTAATGCTAGAGGTGGGCGACAAAGGAGGATGAGTTTGCGTTTTCTTCCTTTCCACTGAGCGAGTACTTCCCTCTCTCTCTGCCTTTAACGTCTCTCATTTGTACCTCTCCCTCCCTCCTTCACTCTCTTAGACTCTCTCTCTTAGTTGTAGTCAGGAGGCTTTCTTTTTTCTGTTTCCTGCTGCTGGTAAAAATAAAGATAAAGGCTGTTTACACATGTACACTCTGTGTGTGTGTGTGTGTGTGTGTGTGTGTGTGTGTGTGTGTGTGTGTTTGAGGTTAAGAGCGATAGGAAGGAAGTTGTCAGATCAACCACAGTGACTTGTCGTTCATAGTTACACGTTGTTCCAACAGTAAAACCCAGGAAGTGAAGTGACAGTGACTTCGAGGCTGTCCTGGGCGATGCCTGAATACTGTAGCTTCCTCTCATAGGACCCCACCATTAAAAAACTACCCAACAACCTCTCTACAGTGATGGCAACAGATTCCCCTGTTAAGGGAGCTGCGTCAACAACCATGGGTTCATCTCTCTGTGTTTCTCTTACTATGTGCCTTTTGATGCTACTGTGTGTTTTCTCTCTATCCCAATCATATGTTGCTGCACCATGGAGCTCCATTTGCTGATATGTGTGTGAATAAAGCATTTACTCCAAAACAGATTTACTTAGCCAATGTTGTGTCGTGTTTGTGATGCATTCTGCGCATGTGTTCGACTGTAATTTCATATGTGCCTGTCAAATTTAATAGAGAATTCTGTCTCTATAAAAAGAGGAGATACAATAACCTACCTACCTACCTGGACATCGTGGCAGTTTGCAAAACTGCGCCGTACACGACGTACACTATGCTGTCAAATTAACAAAGTGCAGACGCTCCTCTGTTTGGTTGCCCAAGAAAGGATCCAACTAGTGTCGTATTAAAGATGATGTCATTCCAGTTTAATATGGCGTCACTATGGCGATCAGCTGAGAATCCCTCCTACACTAAGGGGGTGCTATATGCAATAGAAAATGAAATAAAGAAAAACATCTGGCAGCATAAGTGAGTTGAGCCATAACATACAGTGGAAATGCAGAATAAGGTTCACGCAATTTGTGAAGGACCGCTATTGAGTGGAATGTTCTACGCCTGTAGATGAACACAGAGCAACGAAAAATAACCTTTGTTAGAATGACCACACTAACAAATACCTATCAATTATTTAACTAAAATACATAATTAATTCACATATTCATAAAACATTTCTTAAATATATTCTTAAAGAGTATATAAATGATAGATGACTTAAAATTATTTAATTGATCAAATGTGTTAATTTAGCTGCATTTATTTTCCTCTGTAAATCTGCCCTCTGAGTTGCAGCTTAATAAAAGTCAGCTTAGTTGTTATTAACAAACAGTTTTCTGGCCGGCAGGTTCATCTGATGTTGAAATCAGAGGCCAGTTTCACAAGACGGTCTGTGTCTGTGTCTGTGTATGAGTCTTCATCCATCCATGTAAGTCTTTCTCTGGGACTCTATCTTTCCCTCTCTATAAATTATTCTGTCAGTCGCTCTACACACATCCTTCTATCTCCTTTCTCCCCAGTCTGTTAAAGTTTAGCCTTTCTGTTGGAAGGATTTGCTTAAAACCGGATTAATCAGTCGAACCCTGAGCGGCAAATGAATACACGACATCTCCCTCCTTTTTTCTTAAAGTTCTGAAAAGTCATCACTCCAGCTGCGGTCGGGTGGATGTTTAAGAAGGCTGAGAAATTCAAATTCTTCCCATAATCCCCAGAAAGGCTAAGCCACCCTACTGCCCGTTGTGTTCATCAAGCCAAGGTGCCAGTGAATTCTTTCGATGTTTTAAGCAGCTTACGGAGTTCAGCTGATCCGATTTAGACGTCGACAGAGAAAAATATGTAAAAAAGAGGGGGTGAGCAGGGAGCAAAGTGGCTTGGACAGGCAGGTTTTCCCTTTTTCCTCTGATAGTGATTGAACATGTCGGGTCCTCCAAAAGTCATCCACAGAGAGTACTGTATCTACTGGCTCTCCTAATCTAGACCTCACCATTTAGCATCATGTACAAATGATTATAATTTGGGTTGGCTGGACGGTCAGTGGCGAAACTGGAGGAAAGTGAGGAGTGGAAGAAAAGGTAGACTCTCTTCTTTCAGCCCTTCTCATCACTCTACAATCTTTTTTTAATCTCTCTCCTCTGACTGACTTGCTCCATATACTTTTATCCACAGGGAGTATTCTATTTTAAGTTAAAAGCGTGACTGGTTTAAAAACATGACAGTAGAAAGGAGATGTTTTCAAGGAGAACAAGTTAAAGACCTCACACACACACACACAAACACATACACAGTTCTGATGTGTAAACCTTGGCTAAAAGGACGTGTTTATTATTTTTTTCAAATTCATATCCAAGAATCCAAAAACCTGCAGCCTAAGGCAGCCTTCCTGCAGAGTGACTAAATGTTTGTGATATTTAGGAAATAATACAAATTTAAGACCCAATCAGACTGAATTAATTCAACACACTTTGTGTATATGTTCTTGTATGTGTGAGTGGGGGGAAAAGTGCTGAGAAAAAAGTGACCAGGCTAAGAGAAATTCAGAAGACAAAACTCATCTCAGAGATGAGAGAGAGGGAAAATATGGAGTCAAAAATATATACGCCAACACAAGAGGAAATGGAGGAACAGCAGGGGAGTGAAAGATCAGCGAGGAATGATCTAGAGATGAGCAGAGAGAGACACACCAAGGGTTCCTGTCTGTCCTGAGGCTAAGACCTCCTATCAGACGCACTACCTGTTTTAGATCACTACACCCGCCTCAGCACGGTCTCTCTTCATTCAGCTTTTGTGTCAAGATGACACTTTATTTAGTCACTGGCTTCTGTTTTGTGTGTGTGTGTGTGTGTGTGTGTGTGTGTGTGTGTGTGTGTGTGTGTGTCTTCAATCATGTGCATGTATGAAGACATATACAAGTGAAAAACCTAAATAAATGAATGAAGAAATAATGATTGCAGATGCCACAAGGCAGGACCAGTCGCTGAATAGTTTGATGAGTAAGAAGATTATGTGAATCATAAACTAAAGCCTTTAAAGTCACCAGATTAAAAACCAGTTGAATACTTTAATACACTGCATTTCAAAATGCCCAATTGACCAACACTTCTAAAGAACAATTTTGTAATATTTGAGCAATTAGTTTTGGGGGAGGGGGGTTGTGCCTCCAAGATTATGGTTTTTAGGGGGCAGAACCTAAGTACATACCAAGTGGAGAAATTTGGTAATTATGGTAGGCACTGTAGTGGCTGCTAGGACGATACTTAGATACTGGTAAACACCCAGATGTCCAGATAAAGAACACGGCTTCATATGAGTTGATGCTTTACAAAACGCAACTGCTTGGGATCTTTTTCAGACTTACATCACACTGACTGATAAGCCTTTAGTATAAATGTCTCCTGATAGTAAATAATATTGTCATATGTTGCATGAATATTCTTTCGAGTCATGCTATTATCAGTATGTCTATTGTTTTATTGATTTTCTTTTTATTATTTTGTATTTTTTGTCGATATCTTTCATAGAATATCATAGAATAGAAAGTACTTTATTTATCCCAAAGGGAAATTCAGCTGTCAAGCTGCTCATAAAAGACAAAAAACAAAATAAAATACATTAAAATAAGTGCACAAATAGAGATTAAATTAAAATAAAATTGTCCATTACACAGTCCATGTCATGTACCTAAGACAAAAGCAATTAATATTTGGGATAATATAAATTAAATATTTGAACCAATGTGTTATTTAGCTCAGGCATCATGATCGAAACACAGCAAGACTGAATATCTTTAGTTGAAATGATTGGAGTAGTGACTTATGAATTTGTGTGTTTAAGCCTAGAAAGTGTGTGTACTCAGTTAGTGAACCTGAACATTACGTTTAAGTGTGTGTGTGTGCGCACGCACTTGTACAACATAAGGTCTGATATGACAGGTTGCAGTGCAGCAGGATTGTGCAAGAGTGCCAAAATGCTACAAAACCACTGCAGGATATCCTGTATGTAGAAAAACACAGAAATACACCAAACATGGGGGCCATGTGTCCTGCCAAAATGCACGACACCACAACCTGCCTACTCGCTGAAAGTTTTTCTAGATAAGAAAATTGGAAAATGCCTAAAATGTAAAATATTAATTGTATGTAGATACAGAGAGCCATGGGGAGAGACAGAGAGCAGGGGAGAGAAAGGGAGGAGGGTGGATGATTATCTCCTCCATCTCTCTCAGTAAACTCTTTCCTTCCTCTATCACAACACCCTCTGCTGACACACACATACACACACACACACACACACACAAACACACACACTCATATACACTGTGTATGGCTTTTGGTCTCTGGTGAACTCAGCAAATTCCCCAAATGCCAGCAGCCTCATTAAGGTCAATAGGAGGATGATAACGTGCGTGTGTGTGGGTGGGTGTGTGTGTGTGTGTGTGTGTGTGTGTGTGTGTGTGGGTGTATGTAAGGGAATTTTTGTGACCACACAACCGGGTTAAGCTTTGCAAAAACTATGACTACCATCCACAGAAGCCATCTTTTATCTGCTATTGTCAGATTGCAGTCGAGACCAATAAAGGACAGCATACAAGACAGACTGATAAAAACAGAGCGAAGAAACAGCAAGGATGAGTAACATGGCACATTGCAGAGTGTAACAGCAGACAACACAACTAAACTATATGGTAAACCTGCCAAACTGCTGGCAGGGTAGTGTACAGTGGAGCTTTGATGCTGAAAACAACACTATGGACCAGACAGCTAAACAATGAGCAGAATCACTATGAGGCTCCACAAAGACAAGCAGAGCCTTAAATTCAGGTTATAATTGTCTGTAGGTTTTTGTTTTCACGCTGTCATTTTATACATTGTAATTATAAAATACTGTTTATAGCCATTTTAAAGAAATAGATATTTTCCTTCCCTCTCTGTCAGGCTTCTCCAACACAGCAGAGATCCAACCCGCAGTGTATCAAGTTCATCAAAGCTTTTCCTGTTCTAAACATTCGCTGTGTGGCTGCTCCTATCCTGCTGCACAGAAAGCGATGCCTTTTACATTTTAGGCTTGTTTAAAATAAACAGAATGTGAGAGCAGTGACAGTCTGTGCGCCTGAAGAGACAAAGAAATTTAAAGTAAAGTAAAGACAGAAAATGGGGCTGCACGATCAATCAAAAAACCCTATCTCGATTCCTAAGTCTATGCGATCTCATTTCTACATGAAGATGATTTGATGATTCACTCGCTCCTATTTCCCTATGCATTTGTGTCAGGTTGCCTTCACGTGTTGACTAATTTGCTGCGGAACAATCACAGTTGCAGTTGTTTAAGTGTGATTCACATTTTAACAAGAATCGTGCAACCCTCACAGCAAGACCCAGAAAATCCACAGTCTCACCAGCTCCTTTGAACAGCCAATCTCTGTATAACATAGTGTAAATAAAACATAAGTCATCTTAAATCTGGGAACCAAATACACATACAGAGAAGTTATTTTAAAAATCATAAATGACAGTGGTAAACAGCTCAGCAGTCAGTGCAATAAACCATTACACCTGAGATCCAGTGTTGCATGGACAAATCAGGGATGTCTCTCCAGTAGAGAGAACCTCAAACTGCATTCAGTCCCCACAACAGCCAAAACTGTTCCTGCTCAAAGACCTCTGACCCCTCTGGTTAAAGGTATTTGTGTCTCAGTGGGAGATGCCAACACAGGAATTCCTTATTGTGTTCCTTGGACTCATACAATAATCTCACAGTCACTCCAGGAAGGATGTGTGTGTGCATTTGCACACACTTGTAAAGGTGTTTAGTGGGATTTTTTTTTACAGTGCAAAATGTTTGATTTTTACACTTAAACTTTTAAATTAAGATAAGGGAAAAGTAAGTAATAAAGGGCTTGGGGATAGCACTTGCATGTGTTCATCTGCAGAGGTCCTTACCTTGATGTTGCAGGCCTGCTCCATGAGCCTGCGGGCGTTCTCTGCAGCTCTGTAACGTTTAGGGAGCTGGACTCTGAAGAACTTTAGAGCCCCTTCGAAGTCGGCCTGCAGGAGGTCCTCTTTAGACGTCTGGAGCGAGACATGAAGAGGTGGGAGGAGAGGGGAGGTGGTGGAGACAGATAGACAAAGGATGGTCATAAAGTGTCAGACACACAGAACACAGAGTAACCTCCAACAGATTATTGTCCTGGTTTCCATTATATTTCTATATTCAAGGAGGACAGACACTCTCTTCTTTAGAGCAATTTCCCTTCTGATATTCAGCTTTCAGCTCTTTTTCAGGTGTCTCTCTAACAGGATCTTTAAAGGTGCGGTGGCACTAAATGTGTTTCATTTATCACATGCTTCAAGCAGTGTGAGATTATTCTAATTTTGACCTTGTATATAAATCACAGCAAGCACGAGCTCAATGCCTAAAATGCAAAACAACCACTGCCAGATCCATTACTGTCATGCAAGGTGGTGTGAGCATACAGGATACAGCAGCGGGCACTGACAGGATGTAAGTTCTCTGAAAGCACTCCCCTCTTTTAAAAACTAATGCCAAGATACCACACACAAAAGCCAGAGTGCTAGTGCAGAGTGAATCAGTCAATAACAATCAATTAACACCATCTTGTGGTGCGAGGATGCACTGTCACAAGAACATACCCAGAGACATGATTATATGTACTGTACATGGCTGATCAACTGTTCAAAGACCAAGTCTGTATGTATGTTTTTAAACTTGGTTCACAGCAGACCATGTTTCGGCTATTTATTTCCTGATGATAAATGAGAGTATGGGATTAACTATTGTGAAATATAACTTCTAAGGAGCAAGAATATGAGACAGTGAGGACAAGTGTCTTTTTTGAGTTGGTAATTGCATTGTTCTAGCCTTCTTTTGTAAAAAACATTTTAGGCAGTTGCTGGAATATCTATCCAATGTGACAAACAGAAAAGTCCACAGCAGAATGAGCAAGCTTTAAAGTTTCTTTTTTGATCTTCTGTCCTCATCAGCAGCTCTTCTAATCAACACAACTCAAACTAACAACCATTCCTTTTTAACTCTACACCCGACCATCCCTTCATGCTCAGTTTCGTTCATCCAGTATGTTTTCCAGTGCCCCCCTCTCTCTCACCGCAAGCAGCTTAGGGACAAACAGCCGGTGTCCCATCCCAAGGAGACCCATCACCCTGCAGTATGAGTCCGCCGAGGCCTGACTGCTGTGGGCCCTCTCTTCTGCCTTTTTCTCTCCGTCCTCCACCGCCCTGCGCACTGCTGGTAGGGGCAGGTGTGGGGTCAACGCAGGTATAGGTGGAGGAGAGGGCGGAGGGGAGGGTGGAGGAGATGGTGGCGGGGTGGGGCAGGGTGAGGGAGAGGGGCGGTCCCGCTCCGGGGCCAGGGTTGCAGATGACTCCAGCGTGTCGTCCGAACGTCCTAGTATGTTTCTTGGAGTTAGAGGAGGGGTGGACTGGGAGCAAAGCGTGTTCAACTTAGGTGAGCCGATACTGGTGTTGAGGTCACTGTCTAGCCAAACGGGCTGAGTCCTGGTGAACGAGGTGACTGACCTTCTGAGGAGAGAAGCTGATAACGCCACATGAGGCAGTGTCACAACAGACTGATGTTCAGGACGCCAACCCAGAAAGGAACACAGCAACTCAGCAGAGACAGTCCAGACATCTGAGGCATGCAACGTTGAGATTGATCCAGTTCATCTAGGCACCACAGAATTTGGACAAGTGGACAAACGTCAGTGGAGGCCACTCAGCTTGTACCACTGTCAGAGCCCAGTAACGGCCACAAGGTGCGACAAAATAACAGTCAGAAATTGATGTATTGACGCTGCTTTCGGCATAATGCTGAGTCTTCCAGCTACCTGCCAGACTCACTTTGAAATCCAGTCACACTACCCACTCTCATCTTCTCGTGCCAAACTCCCCCAACCAATTCCAATCCAGTACGCCGTTGCCTAGCAACAAAGCTGCTCAACACGTGGGCCGCTGCTCTGGCAAACAGCAGCGATGAATAAGTACTCCACCTTTTTTTATTATTCCTCCGTTGTTAAGACTTCAAAGACGGCGAGAAAATCTCTCTCAGTCGGCGCAACTGAGTGGCCTTAACGCTCGAGGCTCGGCGCGTGTGAGATGACACATCAAAGCACTCAATGC
Source organism: Cephalopholis sonnerati (assembly GCA_019142605.1). NCBI lineage: Eukaryota > Metazoa > Chordata > Actinopteri > Perciformes > Serranidae > Cephalopholis > Cephalopholis sonnerati. The sequence goes on from JAGQAX010000006.1 coordinate 26,861,680, forward strand.
GTTTTTACCCGGTTTTCAAACGGGAGGTCGGACCTGGTATGAAGCTGACAGGATTTTAGCTTTCTTTGAAATGTAAAATGGCCTGAAATAACAACATGAATCTTTTTTATCTGAAGAGCCCCAGTCTAAGCCTGAGCAGGCGGTGCTGACGACATGGCAGAAGCAGACGAGATGTGGTCTGTTTGCATGGCAGTATGGCACTTTCCTGCCTTCAGGATATGAGGATGCATTTGTGTTTGTTTATGGCTGAGTGGATGCTGTACTCGTTGAGTCAGATTTTAGCCAGTGATGCATGAAAAACAAGATGAGTTTGGAAAGAGGTCAAAAAAAAAAAAAAAAAAATCTGAGTGTGTCACAATAGCCTCTCTGTATCTTTGCTGTTCCTCTTTACAGATATATCCCTCTGATGTGAAGTCTGACCAGATCCAAACCACACAGAGCGGTAAAAGCACAGTCCAGTCAACAGCTCCAGCATGGGCTCCAGTGTCTGTCCCTCCAGCAGATTTCCATCAGCAGCAGCAGCCAGGCATCCGGTCTGTATCGGTCAGTAGATCCTTCAGATGGGAAGCCAGCCCCTTCAGATGGAAAGTCACTTCTGCCTCTCAACAACAACGGCTAAATGGATGAGTGCTTGCGTGAGTGTGTGAGTTGTTGTGCTATCAGGAGTGATGGTTCCGGCCAGCAGCTGGGGTGAGGCAAAGCAAAGAAACCACACAGTGTTTCCTGTCCACCGCCTCTCTCTTTTTCACTCTCTCTCAACCTTCCCCGCTTTCTCTACCCCTCACTTTCTCTTTGTTATGCTAACGGCTAGCAGCTAGCAGGGGCGGCTCCATTGCAGAGGTCTGGGTGGTGGACAGAGGTAGCGTGTTGGAGAAATGCATAGCCAGCCAACATGAAGAGGAGAAGGCGGAGGTAGAGGAATAGGAGGTAAAGAAGACTGAGAACGAAGAACTGTGGGAGAGGAGAAGCTCCGAGCAGGCATCCACGGGAGGTAAAGATGAAGAGGAAAAAAAATGTAAAAATAAAAACAAAAACACAGAGCTTTTCTCCTCCAGGTCCAGATTGCTAACACTATAGCTTATGCTCCTGTTGTGATGTGGATGGCGACTGCTAAGCAGGAGAGGGAGGGAGGTGAACACAGATGGAGGGAGGGGTGATGAGAGCGGAGAGAGGAGCGGGATGGATGGAGGAGGGAGGAAGGAGCCTCGGGGGAGAATGCCGTCATGCCTGGCCAATGAGAGGCAGGCAGTGGAAGCCCCTTCCACCCTCCTCACATCCTCATTTGTTCTCCATTCCCGACCATCGCATGCACCACATCTTTCTCCATCTGACACACAGAATACATTATTATTGCTAAGATATAGAGCAGGGCGGCTTTTTAAAACCACCCATGTGATTCATTTGGAGAGGAAAGCCTGAGTGAAGCTGCACTACTGTGGAAAAGAGAAACACTTAGTATGTTTGTTATTATCATTAATATCCTGAGCCAATCTGCAAAATTGGACTGACTTTTTTAATGGCCTGTTTGCAGCTGTGTTATGTACAAAAAATAAATATTAGATCGGATCTCAGCATCGGCAGGTAATTAATATTAAAGGACTGATTTGGGGAGCGGCGAAACAAATTTGACTGGGGCATGCCTAATTATATTTGAACTTGGCTATTGGTCTGTTTCCTGATTTTCTAGCACCCATATTTTTCCATCAGCACCTGTAAATGAGCACTGTGCAAAAATGCTCAGAGTATCTGACAAATATAAAACATAAATTAGTATAATAAATCACTAACTGACTGGACATATTTTTGCTTATGAGTTAATTGAGCAACCAAGAAAAGCAAAACACATTTTAAGTATGGCTAAAAACTATTTAACATACACCTGTCCTATCCAAACAAGGAGATAATGGCTAATGATGTATTCTGACAGCCTCCATTTTCCTTTTAATAATTAAGGGATACATGTGGTTTACTTTCGGTTTTATGAGCAGCCATGATGTTTTTTATCGAGGCGCTAAAAAGGTGAAGCAGTGAGTAGCAAACCATCTGATAATATGATTACTAGTAGTTACTTCCAAGTACAAAACCTTTCTAACTGTTTATCATGTAAATGGCAGCTGAGAGTTACACTGAAAAATTAACTGTATTTTCCCTGATTTCCATCGGATAAGATATTCAGTTTTGTCTATAGGAAATAGATTTCTATGTCAAAAAATTTCTGAAAAGAAATATAAAATTTAACACGAAGCTAAATTAAATTATTTACTTTTTTAATTTGTTTATTTAGTTTTGATACAAGCATGTTCTTCATGACAGTGTTCTTAAAGTTTCAGCATGATTTACACAAGGACCTGTCCCATCAAATTAATGTCCACGTTGAACAACTGATGTGCAATATGACACAGTCATTGCCGATGCCCATCGATCCGTCCCGCCACAAACAGATCTGATAACACAACAACTAGTAATTCTAAACCATTCTACTCTGACAGCAACATCATTCAGTTTGATGATATTAAAAATGAAAACAAGCGAATATTTTCTTTACTTTTTTAGTTAACTATATTAAAGTACAAGCCTCAATTGCTTTTTGTGAGGTTTAGTTTTTGTGACATGTTTAATTTTATCTTTTCTTTTTTAATCTAAAAAGTTTCTATTTTTAATAATAAAAAGAGTCACAACTGATTTTAATATTGTAATACTGTAATATTTGTTCTTTTTAATCTTATGTGTATTTATTTTATGTCTGTCTATTGATTGTTCGGCATTTGTGCCCGACAGTTTTCAATGAACCACATCCCAAATTTTCTAAGCTAAATTACATTTTCTGATTCTAAATGGTACACTATTTAAAATCTGAAAATGTAATTTATCTTAAAACAAAAAAAAAAAGTTGAGAAAAGACACTGTATGGAAACTCTAATGCTAACAGATGTAGATGTATGGGGCTAATAACTTCAGGTAAGGGCAGTGTGGGTGCTGCTTATTAATATTATTTCAATCCATACACTGCTCTAAACGTATGATACAACATAATTGTACAATCATAAATTGAGAGGTTTCACTTGTTGTTGTGACTCAAACTGCGTCACATTCAACATGATGTTCAACACAATGAGTTTGTCTAATTGTTCATTTGTCTAATTTGTTTTTAAGGACAAATTAGTCTCCACACTTCCAGATGCAGTTTCTGATTTGAGCACTAGGGGGCAAGAAATTCCAACAAACAAACTTTCTTAATGCTGCTTCTGCACAATCATGTTTCCCAAAAACAGTGCTCTGCACTCTGTCATAATATTCACTAACAACAGCTCCTATAAAGTGCTCTGAACATCTGTGTATACCTACCATCTTTATTTTTTTATGTGCAATTTATGTCCAAAAATGTCAAAATAATGTAGAGACCTGCTTTTTCTTAAATCCAGATGGGTTTATCTTTGCTGCACAAAATTGATATATCATCAAAGTGGACCAACACTAAAAGCTACTTGGGTGGGTTGTAAAGAAATGGGGGTTTTTGACATGAAAACTGATTTGATAGTTAAGGAAATCTAAACAGTTGGTTATAGCAAAATGAATGAATGAAAAGTGAGTACTAACCTTGAGCAGGGCCAGAGCTACATTGAAGATGATGTTCAGACCCTGGAAGAGAGGAGAATTAGATGTAAATACAGAAACAAACAGAGGCAAAATTATCATGTTCATGTGTGTCAGCAGGGTTTCAGCACATCAGAGTATTTATTTCTGATACACTGACACTGAAAATTTAAGAAAATTTAGAGCAATTTATAGCTGTACTTTGCAGCTTTACACATTGGCAGATTGCGATGGATAATTCAGTCAACCTGTGTGAAATCCTGTGTGAGTTAGCGCCAAAAGTATCAAAGTGTTGAGCTTTATTTATCCTCACTGCTGCATCGGAGAAATATTTAATTCCTCTCCTAAATGTGGCTTCAATGAATCCTGTGCAAATAAGTTTTCTCACCTCCACCCCTACTGACACCAGAATGTACAGTTTGTCAGTTTACAGTGAAAGGATGCACTGCTGTGAACGCACTTCCCGATCTTACTGATTTAATGAGAAATGAATGGACTTTTATTCAGTAATATTGTACTATTAAAACTTTTATCAACAATTTCCAGCACTTGCCACAGCAAAAAATATCTGCAGTAAAATGAAAGCCTACCTAATACCTAATATATCCAACCTCTAATAACTTTTAAAAGAAGTAAAACAACAGAAAAGGTGTTAAAATAACAAGGAAAGAGCAAGAAAAGAGAAAGAATATGGCATATTGAGTAAAGTCCTGAGGAAACAAAACTTAAAAGATGCCGGGTTTGCACACATTTTTATGAGCAAGATTTCAAAACCTTTCCATGACTTTTCCAAGGACCCATATATATATTTTTCCCTACTTGCTCCGCACTTTTCAAACATCAGATTAAAACTCTATTCAAACAATTTCAGCTAGCTGTCATACATGAAGGAAGGGATGGAACGTGGGGAGAAGGTATCCATGATGGTAAACAAAATGTTGTCATATAACGACCCTTATAAGAGCAACATTGTGTTGACAGCTACAGAAAATACATTTGCTGTTATTTTATATTACATGGAAGATTATCCGCAAGAGACTGTTGTAACAAATTCATTACATACAACAAAATTCCATGACTTTCCCAAAACTTTCAATGAGTTTTTTACTAATTCCATGACTTTTTTCCAGGCCTTTTCCAGGTTATATCTCATTTGAAGACTATTGACTATTTAAATTCCAATAATGTATCACAATTAATTCACTAATATTTAGTCAAAAAGGCTCACGCAGCATCATATCATTCAGTAACATTGAATTTATTGTATCATGTATATTGCTTAGACTGTTTATTGCTCTATCACTTCAGCTTCATTTCAGTCATCAGTGTGAAGTGCTGCACAGTTTAAGTTTGTCTGTACATGTAAACGTAAAGGTAACTAAAGCCTGAAGGAACCCTGACTGAGATAAAGCTAAAGTTTACTTTGCTTTACATATTACATGTAAGATGTTTCTATATGAAAGGAGGGGATTATTGTGGTGAGAGGTTTTGTCTCCAGTTACTGATATATTATGTACATTAATGCTGCGACATGTTTTTTCCTTCCTCTTTTGTCCACACAATGCTTCTGATTTTGACAGAGAAAGAAAGAAAATGTAAAGCTGATGTCAGCTCTGCATGGGAACACCCGTCTCCTTGGTCTCCGTGACAACCAGTTCACATGGCAACACAGAGCTAAAAATATCTGGACAGCTCTAAAAATAACAGGAGAAAGAGAAAAGAGAGGGGGAGCTCTGCCTTCACGCACACCTATCTTTGTAGACCTCAAGATGGTGCTACAGTGCCGAGGCAGGATCAAAGGTGTGTGTGAGAGACAGAAAGGTAATCTCAGAGTGTGTGTGTGTGTGTATCAGAGCAAGACAGATTCATGGGGAAAGAGGGCGATAAACATGCAGAAAGGGGAGATATTATGACACACACTGAGAAGATGACGAGGCAGTAGGGCCAGGGAGGAGTGAAGGTGTTGTTGGGGGGGCGGGGGATTTTTAGGGGGAGATAACAGGGCAACAGTATATTCCACATAGAAGTGGTATACATCATCTGAAGCAGGGAACATTATGAGAAGCAGCTCAGCACTTTGTGTCAAGTTTTTCTCGTCATAAATATGTAATAATCACTGTGTTTTGATTGGGCGCAAACTTTTTAAATTCAGCATATGTAAGTGCATTAGGATGGAAGCATATCATGACCATTCCCATGCTCAATTATGTCTCATAAGTTGTTGCAGAAATTCTTTGGGTTGATACCATTTGTGACACAGATTTCGTGCTAAATTGAATCATTTTTTTACCACTCAGGAACTGATACAAATCGTCAAAAATCTCTCCAAAATACCACATGAAGACCTTATGGAACACCATAGAAAAAAATCCTCCTGTGATTTAGCATCAAAAACTTTTGACATATCCTCCTGAGACCTGAACCTTTGTTTAGTATGCATTTTTAATTTCACCCAGCCATTTGGGATCAGTGGGACCTGATAAGTATAAAAAAATGAACATGGTCAACAATAATTAAGCCCCAATGTCCTCAAACAAAACGATAATAAAGTTTCAATGTCCTCAAACAAAGCGATAATAAAGTCCCAATGTCCTCAAACGAAACGATAATAAAGTCCCGATGTCCTCAAACGGGACAACAATAAAGTCCCAATGTCCTCAAACAAGACGATCATAAAGTCCTTATGCCTTCAAACAAGTACCTCCTTAGTAACAGTGTCTTAACTTGTTACTGTTGACTGCCTGACTTGGCAGAGATGGCTGCCACCTTGTTTTTCACATGGATTAGTGTATTGTCCTCTTACTACCACTAGATGGCACAAAAAAGTGTCCACGAACGAGGACAACAGGTCAAAGTTAAGTAGAATGAAGTATAAGGTCCAGTAAACTCAAAATGTGACGTCCTCATATGAGGACACAGAGTCTCAGGAGGATATGGAAATGTCTGTAAGAATTAAATTTTTCAGTGATTTGGATGTCGAGCACTTTTGTTCTTGAAATAGCTCAGGAACCCTCTTTGTCAGCATCTTCTGAATGCGCTAGGTCTCAAGTTTGTAGCTGTAAAGTTTCATGAGACTGTAATTATCCTGGAGGTCACAATAGGTTGTTTTATACAGTTAGATCAAGTTTCAAAAAATGCACCTACACAACAAAAACGCTGTTATGGCCATGCCTGTTTTTCCTTTGTCAAATCAAGCCTAATTTTAGAACATTATTAAGCCCCGTATCTGAAAAGCTAGCATGACAAGGTTGGTACCAATGGATTCCTTAGGTCCTCTAGTTTCCTATGATACCACTCTTAACTCTAGCTTCAAAACGCAGCCTGCTACAGCCCTTTAAAGAAAGTTATCTCAGGCAAGATTGCTGGCGGCTCAGCAGGTCTTCTAGGGTAAGACTATCTAACAGCTAAAATGTGACATTCTTTGTTAAAAATAATCTTGGACAGCACTGAATGGCTACTGGTAACTGACAGTACTGGTAAATGACAGTAACACGACTCGATTATGACCTAAAACACTCTCACGCAACATCAAGGTGTGACAAGGTGTGAGCCTGGGACTCCCAGCTAATCAGCAGAACTTGTGCCTCTTGTATCAGTGGGAAAACACAAGACAAAAAAAGTCCAGTAGCTTTTGACTTACTGTTCCTACGTATGGGGTACAGAGACGCTGAATGAAATAAAGTAAAATAAATGAAAGACAGTTGGGTAGGGTAAACCTAGTACAAATGAAAAGAGTGAAAGAATTATCAAGGTAAACTGTTGAGAAAACTTCATCAAGAAAAAAAAACAAAAGGAGAGGAGATGAAGAGAGTTATTAAAAAGAGATGAGATAAAAGCTCACAGAAAGGGGACAAGGACATAAAGGGGAGAACGAGAACAGGAAACAAATGAAGATGAAAAGTAAAAAAATATATATATGAATAAATAGCAAATGAATTAAGTTAATATACAAAATTGTATAAAAAGAAAAAAACAAAGAAAATGACAGACACACTACTGGGTAAACAAATATCAGACTGCAGATAGTTGAGGAAAGAAAACGTTCAGCAAAAATGTTGTTAAAGAAATGGCAAGAAAACAGAAAATGACAGAGGAAACAAGGAAAGACAAAGATGACAGAGAAAGGAAGGGGGGGGGGGCATGATGGAGAGAGCCAACAAGAGGAGAGGGATGCAGGAGATGAGAATTCTGGTTTAACGAGCAGATTCTCATCATGCGGCTCATTGGGTGAGAAAGACCTGGGAAACTTTTAATTGTTCTGCCTGGGGCCAATAGGAAGACAGAGAGGGGGAGGGAAGGAGGGAGGGATGGATGTGGAGGGGAGAGGAAACAAATAGGGCATTTGACTTTTGATGTTTTATATAGTGAAACTTTTCATAGCAAGCCAGAAATTTTCTACACACAAACAAAAGAATGACAAATAACTAGTAATGATAGTAATGATAGATTATATGTTCTTGTGCAGCATTTGATACTATTTTGCTGAGTCACCTGGAGGACTGGATCTGGCTCATCTTGAACTGAGATCTCTGACAGAACTCAAGCTGTTTTTATGGGTAATGCCTCGTCTTCATCTGTTCATGTTGGTGCTCCTCAAGGCTCTGTTTCTGCCCCCTTGTTACTTTGAGTGTCTATGCTCCAAACACAATATTTATTTTCAATTAGAACGCAGCTGTATGGTTCCACCTCCGCCGCAGACAGACACTCCCAGTGCACCCTCATTACACATTTGGCCTCACCAGGTCTGTCTGGCAGCTTCACCTGCCACCTGATCTGACTCACCAGCAGGTGCTGAACGCTCTGTTTCTCTATTCACCTGAGTCTCCAAATCATACAGCCGCAGATCAGTTAATACTGCCAAAGAAACAAAAACTGAGGCGTGGATCATCAGTCTCAAGGTTTTTCAGTACCAGGGACACTTTTGAACTAGCTTATGTTTGGACATGGAGTTTGTTTGAGACAGTCAGTGACTAGTCCTATTGAAAAACACTGCTGGTGTTCAGATCTAGAAAATGATTTTATTATCATCTTATTTTATGATATACTATTCTAGTACTTGTTTTAACTACTTTTAATTTTTGCCTTTTCACCTCCAATTTACTCTCTGTGCTTGTATTGTGTGTTTTAATTAATTTATGCACAATTTTGTTTCTTTAGTAAATTGCCACTGTAGAAATGATGATGACTAAAGTGTATTTACACGTCACATAGCCGGCCACTAAGAGCACATACAGTAACATTACAGTAACTGTCATTTTAAATGTGAGTCCATGAGTGACATGAGATGAACTACTGGTTTTGGAAGAAGGTCTCTTCAGAGGAGCTTTCTGTGAAAATGGCTTAGAAACAAGAACCAAGCAGTGATTAGTATCTGGTCAAGTGGTCCTAATGACATTAAATCAATGATTGTATCAGCCTTTAAAAGCCTGATCAAGGGCAATGCTATTGACTTGAGGAGATATTAGATCAAACCAAAGAGCAGCATGCAGATGGATCAGTGCTGGTGCTGGTATAGCTTTGCCTTAAGTGCCCTTGACCACTGATAGCTGGTCAGTAGAAGCACTGCGTAGTAGAACCAACTCCTCCTTCCTCCACTCTTCTCTTTCCCCTATGTCTCCTTCCTCCTATCTTAATGGTTGCCACATTCCCTCCTAACATCCAAGTAACCTCTGCCACTTCTCCTCATCTTTCTAGAAGGTTGACCCTCCCCTCATTGGACTCTGGACGATGTAGAGAAAATCACTCTCCATATACTTCCAGTAAAAAGTAGCACAGTGAGACAAATTGTACCTCACAGAGCAGCAGGTCAGTGATGTGGAAAACCATGCACAGGGGGAACTTGGCAGTGAAGAGGGTGAGGAACCACTGGGAGGCGTACATGTGTGCCTCCAGGTTGAGCTCCTGGAAGTGGGACCACAGGTCTGGAAACTGTTCCTGTGGGTGCAGATAGAAGAGAAGGAAGAGGAGAAACTTGTGAGATGAAACAGCGCTTACAAGAACAGAAAGACGTTGCTCTATTTGTCATTTCAATTTTACATTATTTCATTTTTACTCATCCTTTATTAAATCAGGCCGTCTCACTGAGATGATAATCGCTTTCAAGAGAGACCCAAGAACAAAGGAAAACATTGAAAAAGGCACATAACACAACTCAGTATTACATCCCAGCTGCCAAACAGTCAAAGACATTATTCATACATTGCGCACATTATTAAACTTCCAGTAAATACATTAAGAGGAAAAGATACAAGCAAATACATTCACAATATCTGACATAGGAAATCTGTAATGGAAATAACGGATTCTACTGTTGTTAAGCAAACTGTTTCATAAAATATACAAAGTGTATGGACACCAGAACTCAGCACAGCTCATGTTATATTCTTCTCTGTGTTATTTCATTATTTTGTTTTGGTACAACATGATTGAGCACATGAGGAGAAAAATACAGCTGTAGCTTTTAAGTAGAAAGTTTGCATGTGAGCCTTAGCATCCATGCATGTACAGTGAATAAAGGAATCAATCAGCCAGATAGTAATCCACTTCGGCAGCCAACACTTACCGTGCCACATGACACCTGACTGGATCAGATAGTGAGCTCCCACCTGTACGCTAATAATTAGCAGTCAATGCTAACATCCTTACATTGGGCACATTTGGTCGATGCTAACTGAGTTGATCTCGATGCAAAGAGATGACAGCAAGCAGCACCAGGATGGATTTCAGGGCTAAATTAAACTCTACTCAGTGAGTGGATTTACGCTGTAATACCTGAGTGGGATGGGACTTAACCAGCAACAGGATCATCAGCCTCAACAGACAGAAAGAATAGTGTTTAGCCTACAGAGACTGCAAGTCACACACACACACAGACTTACAAGTAATTCTTGTTATATTCTGTTACATTATGTGACCAGAAACGAGTCAACAAGGCAACAACAAACACGTCGTCCCCCACAGATGATGCAATCACTGGTAACATGCTCTACATATTTGAATGTGATCAAACTTTCCTTGCTTTTATGGAAAATGCAAAAACATTTTGTCAGGCTATTTGCACTGTCTGCTAGTGGCTTCTTTTTAGTGGCACCCAGTGAAAGTAAAAGCACAAACTCTGCATTCAATCATTAATTAAACGAAACAGCCAAAGGGACCTTCATTCTCAAGAGAGTAAAAATGTTGGAAATCAAATCTAGTGTAAATTAATGATCCTCGAGCCTACTTTGTCCAACGAGGATAGCTGAATATGTGAGGTGAATTTCATATCATTTAAACTTGTGAACTTATGTAGACAAAATGAGCAACAGGTGTAGTTCTCCTCCTCCTGCCCGGACAAAACATTTAAATTTCTGACGCTTAGTGGTGAGATTTATCAGCCAGAGGTGTCTGAAAAACGTGTGGTGAGCAAACAAATAAAGGAGACAGAGATAAATGGACAAACTCCGGAAGTAAAATTCCCATTAGTTTTTCATATAGACCGTGTTAAGTCACTCACAGCTGAAGCACTTCTACGGCTTCTCCCAGTTAAATCATCAGTACGAAAGATTAATATCTGCAATGTAAGAAGGTAAACTACAAGTCCCAAGGTGCACTTTGGCAAGAAACATCCAATCACAGATCTGAAGACAAGAGAAAGCTAAAGATTATGCTGAAAACACGATCTGCAGCTTAAATCAATTTGGTTTTAAATTCAGTGTCAATATAGGATTTATTTTTGCAACCTTTTTTTAAACAGCTGTGGTATGTCACATGACTTGTATAGGCACCATGGCGACTATCTGTTGTTTGTCAGAAGTGTGTGGAAGAGTCGCTGGCTTAAAACTTTACACAGCATTAAAATCCGTCTGACTGGAGCTACTTGGTGTGCGGATCTATTTGTCTCCACTTTGCCAGTTAATTTCTTCAGTCCAGCACCTACTCCAGCTGGAACCAGGAATGTGCATGTCCTTTTTTACAGTTTAAATACAGGATTAACTCAGCAACTATAACTATCCATCCATCCATCCGCTATCTGTAACCTCTTATTCTATTCAGGGTCACAGGGGGGCTCCCAGCTGGCAGTAGGCAGGGGTACACCCTAGACAGGTTGCCAGACTATCGCAGGGCTAGCTACTAAAACTAAAACTAACTATATTTTGAATTTGGTGGCACTTTGATTCAAGCCCCTGATTGGCTTCATCTCCATGGCAACAGCAGCCAAGGCTCCTGGGTATTGTAGTTTTCTGAGCCATCGTCTACGTTGAAATCACAAATAAAACAAAAAGACTTCCGCACGCTGTCTAGCTTGCAAAAATAATGATTTTAACGCTGCTGCAAAGTTTTGGTGACTTTCCCTGATAAAGGACTAGTCACTGAGACACTGCAGCAGCATTAAAATCATTAGTTTCTTTCCACTGCAATTCAATAAAGGTCATTACATTCCAGATATTATACAGTATTGGATCACTAACCTGCATCAGCCTCTCCAGCTGGTAGAATTTGCAGTGGAGATCTTCAAAGTTGTTTTTGTAGAGAGCTCTGAGGCCGTACTCATACATGATTTTCACCAACACACAGAAGGCCTGTTCCTCTGGCATCTGAAACCAAACGGAGAACGATAAACTGCAGATACATGAACTAAAGCTCTGAACAGCTGACTGTCCAAAATGTACATCTGTTGCCACAAAGGAAAGCAGGACATCTTTGTTTGAATCTCCACAAGGTATTTAGTGATCACGCAGTCTTCAAGACAAGAAGAAGACACATTTTATTATCCAGCGTTATTTGGCAAAGTCTGAAGAACAGAGGAAGAAGATGAAGGGACATGGTTCCACTGTTTGCATGTGCAAGTTGTGCAAAACTATGTTTTTATGTAAGTGCTTCATTGTCTCTGTGTGTTTTAGTGTGTGTTGCTTGGATGAATGAAGATAAGAGGCACGAGAGAAAGCTTAAAACTGTGTGTATCTGTGTGGGTATATGGGTTTCTTTCTCCTCTCTCACACACACACACAGTCGGTGAGGTGATATTTAATCAGAGTGACAGTATGTGTTTGGGGCTGAATGGGCTCCTGCAGGTAAACCTGAACCCCTATTAATATTCCTGACATCTCCTCTATAACCTCTCCCTTCTTCCTCTTCTTCCTCTATAACCCGTCTGCCTCCTCCTCCTCCTGTACAACCTCTCTTTCTTTTACTGCTGCTGTCCCCTTTATCTCTCCCCCTCCTCTTCTCACCTTTACAGCCTCCTCCTCCATAACTTCCTCCTGTTTTCCTCCTCCACCTCCTGCACTCCTGTCCCCTCTCCTCTGTACATCATAATGTGTCTTCACCAAGCTAACTCTCCTCTATGACTCTCCTACCATCTTTCCTCACCCCACCTTCTCCTGACCTCCCTTCCCTTCTTCACTCTTCCTCCGTCTTCCCCCCTCTTTAACCTCTGCTGCCCTTGTAATTTGGACTTCAACCAAACTTCCTCCTCCACTTGGGACTCCCGCCTCCATGTGTCTACTCCTCTGTCTCTCCTCCATCTGTCTTTTAACACCTTTCCAAATAAAAAATTTAGATGTGTTTTACATGTTGCGACACATTTTGATCGAACAAGAAACACTAAACAACACTCGAACATGTATGAGGAGGGGTATACAGAGCAGGAGTTCTTTAAGAGATGTGTGTCTGTCAGTGACCTTGACAATAAATGTGTGAGAGAGTGAATGAGTGTCTTGCCCACCTTTTTCTCACTTCTCATATTCTGCCATGACTCTGTCTTATGCTTTCACCTTCTTTCGCACTCTCTCACTCGCTCTGTTCATCCACATCATTCTGCTATGAAGTGTTTTCATTCCAGCAGTCAGCCAGGGACGTTCTTTCTGTCTCCCTCTCAGCCTCCATTTACTCTCTTATGTTGTCTTGGCTCTGCTTTATTACACCTAGCACAAGCTAGCAGTCTTGGTTTCTACAGATGCAGGGAGGTGTAGGTACAGCTGCACAATGCTGACATATTTTCTTTATTTAAGTGTTGATCTTGTCATAATTTGTTTGACTGTCTGTCTGTAGCATCAAGGTAACATTCCGAGAGTTTTTATTTTGAAAGCATGGAGCAGAGGAGAAGCAAAAGAAGCACGTTTTCCTGTAAATGTAAAAGAGGTAAATGTAATAGCTTTGCTTATATGCTTTACCAATGTTGCTGTCGAGTATGTGTTACGTTAAAACCAGGTTTGTAGGCATGCGTGTGTGTCTTGTATCTATTCATCAACATGGTGCAATGTCTTGACCATGAGACGGCAGGCTCAGGAGATGGATGGATGACAAGTTAACTTACATGCAGCAGGAGAACAGCAGCGAGGAACGACTGACCCTGGCAATAACCAATTTCCTCATCATAGACAGAGTAGGCCTGCGAGAGAGGGAGAAAAAGAGAGAGGGGGAAAATTCTGTTTGGTTATTCTATCAGCAAGACATCAGAGGTCACTGACATTAATCAAGGCTGTTTAAATTGTATAAATTAATGCTGTAATTTAAAACCTCAATTTTTCCATATTTTTACTTCACTTAAAGGCACAGTAAACCATATTTCAACTAGGACTACCACCTCAATGTTTTATGCCTCCTCAAACCAGTCAAGTTGCAGTTTTTGTCCATGTCTGTGAAAACATGGATGCTTCAGACACATCTTCCCCCCAGCAGCAAAGATGAACTATAAAATCATCACAATTTTAAGGTGGGCACACAAGAGTAGTGCCACCAATTCAGTATCTGACCAAATGTCTCCCCTTCTGTTCCTGAGATATGACGTCAAGTAACAACCAGGAAAATGTTTTTGCCAAAAAATTATGAGTAAAGCTGATCTTTGACCTTTTGGATATAAAATGTCATTCATCATTTTATCCTAATAGCCATTTTGTGAAATGTTGTCAATGTTAGCATATGAATTCATATGAATATGAATTCTTATGGTCAAAAACACTGACCACCAAAATCTAATCTAGGTCATTCCAAAGACCAAGTGAACATTTGTGCCAAATTTGAAAAAATTACTTCAAGGTGTTCTTGAGATACTGTGTTCAAAGAAATGAGACTGATGCGATCACAGTGACTTTGACCTTTGACTTTTGCCCACCAAAATGTAATCGGTTTGTTGACTCGACGAAGACATTTGTGCCAAATTTAAAAAATTCCCTCAAGGTGTTCTTGAGATACTGCGTTCAAAGGAATGAGACTGGTGAGGTCACAGTGACTTTGACCTTTGACTTTTGCCCAACAAAATGTAACTGGTTCGTTGACTTGATGTAGACATTTGTGGTTTGAGGTCACAGTGACTTTGACATATACCCACCAAATTCTAATTGGTTTGTTGACTCGACAAAGACATTTGTGCCAAATTTGAAAAAATTCCCTCAAGGTGTTCTTGAGATACTGCGTTCAAAGGAATGAGACAGATGAGGTCACAGTGACTTTGACCTTTGCCTACTAAAATCGAATCTGTTTGTTGACTTGACGAAGACATTTGTGCCAAATTTGAAAAAATTACCTCAAGGTGTTCTTGTGATACTGTGTTCAAAGGAATGAGACTGATGAGGTCACAGTGAGTTTGACCTTTACCCACCAAAATCTAATCCCTTTAATATTATTTTACAATTAAACGTTTTTGTGAAATTTTGTCATAGTGAATGAATTCTTGAGTTATGGCCAAAAACATGTTCTGTGAGGTCACAGTGACCTTGGCGAACCAAAATGTAATCGGTTCGTTGACTCAAAGTAGACATTTGTGCCAAATTTGAAAAAATTACCTCAAGGTGTTCTTGAGATACTGCGTTCAAAGGAATGAGACTAATGAGGTCACAGTGACTTTGACCTTTGCCCACCAAAATCTAGTCGGGTCATTGACTCGAAGTAGATGTTTCAGCTAAATCTACAGAAATTCCCTCAAGGTGTCTTTGAAATATCGCATTCACAAGAATGGGACAAACTGACAATCCAAAAACATAAGGCCTCAGGTCACTGCTGTCGCCAGCGCGGAGGCATAAAAATACATTTTTTTCCTCTTACCTGTAGTGTTATTTATCAGTCAAGCTCGTTTTGGCGTGAGATGCGGAGTGCTGGAGATATCAGACATCTAATATAATGGAACTAGCTGGCACACTGCTTGTAGTACTTTAAGTGGCAAAAGCATACATTCAAAACTCAAAATCAATATCTCTTTCCAGACATCATTACCCAGTTACTCAAGATAACCCACATGCCTTTTTGTAAGCAGTTTCATGTAGGGCAGGAAACATAATGATTCCTGCCCTTAAACTCTGGGGGTCATGTTATCACCATCATTGTTTTTTTATACCTATTATTTACCCAGCAAGGCATCCTGAATACTTTCCCACTGCTCCTTGTCTTACACAGTTAGAAACATTCACACTGAGGGGCTGCACAGTTCAACCACAGTGTAATACAGTTACACCAGTCAATAACCAACTCCACTGGAGCAGCCAGGGGATTTAATGTCTTGCACTTCAGCGTTAAGGGAGGAGGGGGTGTGTCAGCCCTTGGTTTAACAGTCAGTACAACTGCTGCATAAAGCGTTCAATAATGCTGCTATAGTTACTTGTGTGATGTAGGTTACAATAGCACAAACACGGATATAGAACAGTGATTAGCTATGCTTCAGTCATCTCAAACACTGTGATTTATTGTGACCACGTGTTATGGTAATATTTTTAGTACACAGGAATTCCGGCTTCCTTTTCAGAGTCAGGAACAAGTCATCTCTACACCATTTGATCTTACATGCTTAACGCCTTGTTGATCTAGAGCATCTGCACATTCAGAGGACATTCCCTTAGAGACAGTTCCTCTCCAGTACCAGCATTTTTTTCTTGTTTCAGAAGAAAATCCCTTGGGACTGTCTCGCTCTGTCTTTGGTTTTTCTCTTTGCCAATGCCAGCCTCTCTCTTCTGTCACTTTTTCTCACTTTATAAGGCATCTATTCTCTAAATGCTGAGCTAAGTCCTTGTGTCTAATAACAATACACCAAAATTATATGACCACTTTAAGGAACTGACTTTTTAACGACAAGTGCAGCGGTGACTTTTAAAGTATGATACTGTTCAGTCATATAGGAATTAGAGGTACAGAAAAACTATCAGTCGCAAAATTTGGGAAAACTTTGATCTTTACTTACATTGCTGCTTTTAACACTGACTTTTAAGAGCATAGTGACATGGGCGCTGTCATTTTTATAACAGGCTCTGTAGCCTTAAACTTGCAATAGCTAATTTATCAAGCCATTTGGGGGCAGGGGAAACAAGCTGTGAACACAACACTGACATAATATCACCTTTAAAGTTGATATGTTGAACAAAATGTTTGGTTATTCATCCAGCAGTTATGCAACAACAATATCATTTGGACTTGTTTTTCTGGCCACCTTGTCAATATTAACTGTTTGAACTCTGTTTTTGGTCTCTACCAACTCCTGGGGGAAATATGTTGCTCTTGAGCTGTTAAATGCTCCATTCATGCTCCTGTTTGATGCTGAGCAGTTATTGTACAGTGAGCAATTAGTGTACAGTGAGCTTGTTCACTGAAAGCAGCTGCCCACCGTAGCCCTAAACAACAGCATGAGAGTGATGAGGATGAACGAAAACAGTAGAGTTACGGGCATGACAGTTAAACAATAAAGCTCTGTAAAGCTAAGGGGAGCTTCCGATCCAGGTGACAATTCTCTGTGAAATCATAAGTACGGAGGACTCCTTTCACACTGTCATTTGAAACTTTGTTATTACAAAAACATTGTTTATATAAAATCAGATGCCTGTTCTCACTATCATGGCACCAAGGCAACATAAAACGTATGCGTCATTTACCACAGAGTTGAGCTGTCATTGACAAGAAGAAGAAACTCAAGTCATGCTACAAACAAAACAAACAACATCTATCTTTCAGTAGTAAGGGAAGTGGTGGCCTGTCCCACGCAAGAAACTTGGCTGGTTCCATCATTAAAGTATGGGAGACCGACCAAGAAGAGTAACCTTCAGATGACCGTTCGGGGAGAAGGCACTGTCTCAAAACAGTCGTGTTGACACACCCCACCAATCATGCTAATGAGCAGACAGACAGGCCTTCTCACAGTGTAAACAAGGATCCAGGGAGAGGCAAAAGTATCTAAAACCATTCGACCTATACTTGTTTTTTTTTCAACTCTTATCTGCCAACATCCCTGCAAGACATACAGGTTGGAAGAAACATACACTGTCACTGAACAGTAAACTGTTGTAAATGCCTAAATGAGAGGCATCAGAGTTAAGTGGGGCACCAAACAGGGCAGGTGAACCACCTCACCTGACTTCTACACATCAGATGGCGTGCAAAACTAGCATCCGCACAGCTCAACATGCTTGAGAGGTCAGCAGCACCAGAGCAGAGCATGAACACAGACAATGTAAAACAGATAAGCTGTAATGATATTCCCTTGTACAAATATTGGGGCAGTTATACACACAGTGGGTAGAGTTTAATGACACACACAATTTAATATAATCTTTAAATGTTATGTGTTTAGTTCCGCCCTGATCGAGAGCCTCTTGAAATGATTCAGCTGGTAATGGTTCAATATCTTCCTCACAGATATTTTGGCAGGATGCTCACTCTTTGATGGACATATTAACTTCGACTGCAGTCAAACCTCCGCACGTCGGGTTAAAATATTCTCGCCCCCTTTTCCATGCTTGAAAAATGAGTGTGGACATCCAGAGCTTCACTGCTGATCTGTTCAGCTAATTTGGGGTTTGATGTGGAGGTAATGGAGAAGTCTTGTGGAGCTGTCTGCAGTGTAATCTACAAGCTGACATGCTTGATGGAGTGTGGCATTCACATGTCCCCAACTCGGCTGGGAGAAGTGCATGCTGACAGATGGATGGGGGAGGTCCTGGTGGGTGAAATCTAAATTTGTTAGCCTGAGCAGATAATAGGCTCAGAGGGGTGGATTATTAGCATCTACAGTATATGCCTGGTCTTTCATAACCAATAAGCATGGGTTTTTTTCATTCTTCTTTTAAATGTGTATAACTCTGGAGACTTTTAGGACTGTCCAAATGTGCTAATAATCATTGAGGGTAAGCGATAAAGAATGTGTGGGTTCCTTATTGCTGAAAAATGGGGGCAGCTGCGGCTGAGGCTGTGGAGCTGATCATCCACTAATCGGAAAAATCAGTGCTTCGATCCCTGTCTCCTCCACTCCACACGTAAGGATCCTTGGGCAAAGTGGCGTATGCATGTGAGTGTTCAAGCTAAGTACCTTGTATGGTATGTGAATCGGTGAATTTGTAAAAGCACCTTTAGTGGTCAGAATACTAGAGAGGCACTACACAAACGCAGATCCATTTACCAATTTCACCTATAATCCTTGAGCATTCTTTCAGGTGTTACTCCTACAGAAGCTAGATAGTATTTAGAGAATGTGAAAATCTCTAGCATCATGTTGCACAGCCAACTGGACTATCAGTGATGATTAAAAGTGAATTAAAAGATATGGAAACTAGCTGAGAGGGATACTGTGCCAGCGTCAAAAGAAAGACCAAATTATCTTTGCAATATTATTGGAAAACCCAGACTTCTCCGACTCTTTTGGCAAGTTACGGCTCAGAGGGAACTTGGTCAGTGGCTCCTCTGGCAGCAGCACACCGTCTGTCCCTCTCCTCTCTCACCGTGCACACACAAGGGTCAGTGTCGTTAAGTCAATGTGTCATAAACCTTTGGTAATGTAAACCTACGTGACGCTCGCAGCTCGACAAAAAAATGCATGTATGTGAATGTGCGATTGTTACGGTAGCTTAGCAGCCTGTCACAGTTTACAGCGTGATGATTAGAGGAGAATGGCAGAGCATAAAGGTCAGGTGAAAAAAAAAAACAGGCTCAGCTGTCAATTTACATCTAAAGGAGAAAGAACACTCCTTCAAGGACAGCAATATCCACTTCTTGGCCAGAGAGGAAAGATGGTTTGAAAGAAGCGTACAAGAAACCAACAACGTCAAACTGGAACGACCAACGTTGAACAGAGGATGTGGCCTATGACACCACTTAGCACCCACCTACAATGCAGTCCTGGGATCCCTCCCCAGACGACTTCACACCCATTCATACCTGGTCCCATCTAACCCTAATGACAAACATGAAGGCTAGGTGGGTCAACAACTCACATGTGACCTTAACGACTCTGAAACTAAGAGCTCACATGTGACCTCAACAACTCTGTAAGGGTTAACATCCCACACAGAGTTTAAAAGCCCGCGACTCCACACCAGTCCTTTAGAACTGAACAAGCTTCTTGGATGAGAAGCGAAACGTCTTAAGAAACGCAAGCAAGTCCAGTTGCCTACGATATAGCACTTACGAATTTTAGGGCCATATCGCCTATGCCTAGTCATTAAGACCACAGTTAAAATACTGTAGTGAAAAAATTGTGCTTGATTTTGCACATTGGTAATTGGATATTGTTCTGTAATCACATATATTGCTTCTGTGATTTGGTTCACATAAAATCATTTTTATTAATAACATATATATATTTTTAAGATTATTTTTTGGGCTTTACTCGATAGGACAGTGGTAGCTTGAAAAGAGGAGAGACAGGAGCCAACATAGAGCAAAGGGCTGCAGGTCAGGACTGAATCTGTGGCAAGGACATAGCCTTTGTACATGGTGTGCCTGCTCTACCAGGTGAGCTACTGTGCTCCCTGATAAAATGTAATGTTTAAGGTGTTTTTTTAGGCATGGCACACTTTTATTAGACATACAATAGTAAAGACACAACAGAAAATCAGGACAGAGAGAGATAGGGAATAACATGCAGCTAGGGGAGAACTGGGGACGTTGCGGTTCAGGGTTGGCAGGCTGACCCCTGGGTCACAAGAGAATCCTATTCATAAACTGTTTATGAAGTACTGACAGAGATGATTGCACATGTAAGAATATTAAAGCTTTGTCCGTTAAGACCTTGCAGCCTGAGTTCTGTTTCCATGGTAATATCATTTTTTGTGATTCATTACTTGCTCAGTGTACAGTTTTCACTTTTGTAGATCAAATGTCAGCTTCAGAATAGGAATGAATTCAGCAGGGCAAATTCTTATTCCAACAAACCCCACTGGCATTGGGTTTACAAGTATACGCAGAGCTGATCCGCATGGCAGTCACCAGGACGTGAACTAGTATCCTGCGTAATGTGTGCATGGAAACACTTAGTGATCACTGTGATATGCAACATTAGCCTGGTTGATGAGGCGTTATCATGTTTGCTTTTTTCCTCCGCTTTGTTTAACTTTTGTTTCCATGGAAATAGAGCAGATATTCGCTTTATCCATTTGTCTGAGAGACACAGGTTTAGAAGGATAAAGCTCCCCTCTCACTGAAAACCTGCTGTCAAGAGTTCTGAGCGTCTTGAATGAGGCAGTCAAACTGCGACTGCTCCAGCAGGCATTCTGACTGACCACCAGTAGATGTCTGAGGTTGTACAGGTTAGCTGGAAGTGTGACTGAGTGGAGCATTAGGAGAATGAAGCAAATTATCACTGAGAAAGAGCACGGAGCTCAGGTGACCTTCCCCGGAGAATAAAGGTTAGAAAACAAAAGACTCCGGGCTTATTACTGAGTAGAATATGAAGATGAATAGAAACTTTGTCCTGGATTCTCTGTGCCTGTAACCCACTCATGCCTCAAGATCCAACCAACCTTATCAGCAGCAAATCTACATGGATTTGCATACAAATGAAGGCTGGCTCGCCACTGACCTAGTTGGGTCCAGACTGGATGCTAACCCTTCCTGACAGGTTCTCCCAGAGCGCTGACCGGCCATACTCTACTTCTGCAGTGCCAGGAAAATACAAAGGAGCAAAAGTTCTACTTCATCGTTCTAAATCTATATTTGATTTTAATTGATAAACAAAACACTTCCGTGATATCTATGTTTATGTTTAATGTATACCCTCTATACACTCCTTTCATCTGATTTAGCTTTACGCTCACAGGTTTCTGTTTATTAGATACTTACTGGATGCAAGCTTTTACCACTGAATTACTGTTAATTAGAACTTTTTAAAAGATGACCTAATGACTAAAATATTCCTTTTTTTTATCTCACTTCTATCTAATTTTTTCAATTACTGTTTTTTTTTTGCTTATAGATAACAAAAAAACCCCTTTTCTGTATCGTCTTCTCTCTATCCATAGACATTTTAAGATCATCACTTCTTGCTATTCACCAACCACATATGCTTCCATCAACATAGCTGATAACAGGACAGGTTACATGCATGTGCAGGTGATCTGCATGTGAGCATAGAGAAAACTTATAAGGGCTGTGTCTGTAATAGAGATGCACCGATCCAGCTTTTTCAGTTTCGATGCCAATCCTGATGCTGTGGCTTTGAGTATCGGCCGATAACAATACCGATCCGATACCATGGTTGACCTAAAAAGCTATATACCTTGGAGTGTTCAGTGTGAAATACCTCCACACAGCAGATTCTCTCCCTCGCTCCATGTTGTTTGCACTTGCCTAGGTAGGCTAATCAACTCTCGCGGCATGCAGCATACATGCTGCTGCTGACGTATGATGTAGCTCGCGTCGCAATAGATTTAAAGGGAAAGGATCGGCTCAGGTATCTGTTGCATTTTCCGATACCAGATCCATCTATTTTGATGATATCGGGGCCAGTATTCGATCCAGATCTTGGATCGGTGCATCCTTAGTCTGTAATTACTCCCTGTTAAAAACAGCAGACACTACTTATAGTGCACTATAGAGCTGAGTGTCTGAATTCTAAAACAAGTGCCCTCAAAGTTCCCACATTAAAATAAAAAAAAGTAGTGTTCATGGCATTAACATGACTTTCCGTTAGCAATAATAGATGCGAAAATTACAGTTGAGAGTCATTTTACCTGTTAGTGATGATACAGAATGAGTCAGACATCTCAATTTACTGCTGACCATAAAGTAAATTACTGAGTGTGTATCATATAATAGTAGTGAGAGAGTAAATGAGGGAGTGTTTAGATGGGCCAAAATGTCTATAATGTACAAACAGATTGATTTGTAGTTTGTAGTATAATAACTCAATGTTGGATCTGTTCAAGAAGTATAATTCAATTTTCATTTATTCTAATTAAATGTATTGAGTTATTAAACGTCTTCTTAATTGCATTATGTATGGGCCATATTGCTTTTGAATTAGGTTATTAGGGGTTGGGTTGTGTGATCAAGTTGCTATTAAACATACTATTAAAAAGGAAACCTCTTATAGTGATCATGTCTGTCAGGATCAAATTCATCACATAGTATTCTATAAACTTACTACATAAATGTAAAGTAACAAAACTGAACGCTTACTCCTTACTGACTTTTTTTGACTGTTATAAAATACAGCTGTTTCATGACGTGGGGATTATGGGAGCACTACGCGATCAGGCATTATCATTCCACTTGGCGAGGGTGGTTTCAAAACACAGGTGCTCTCCATGTGAGCATTAGTTTTCTGTCTCCATCACTATCAGCACAGGTTGTTTCTTGTTGTTGGAGTAGAGCGCACAACGTAGCCTGAGGAACATTAAGTTTAGCTGCTACATCTCGTTGGCTCGTTTTGGCAGTTTGTCATGAGCTTTGAGGAGACTACATTTTTTTTATTGAGAGAAAATCTTCATTTCAATGTGCACGCAGCACCAGCCTTAGGTAGCCAGCTGGAAGCAGACAGGTTACTGTGAGGCAAAGTACTGTATCATGTAGAAAAAAAAAAGAAAACAACAGCTGTAGTTTTAAAAAATGTTTCTGTATGTTGTCATGTATAAACACCGCAAATTGAAAACCGTAAGTGGACTACATGATGATTTTAAGTGAATTATTTAAGCAGTATTTGTTTAGGAATTATTCTGTTTGTAGATCCATATATAAGCTGTTGATCACTGTTACCATGACCACTAAAAGCTGTTTCCACTGTATTTATCTCTGTGGTTAAAAGTTTGTGTTTCTAGCTAGCAAAGATGTTTTATTATAAAGTAGTTTTCTGTGACCTCTGGCTGTCCAGACTTGAGTGAAGCAGTGATGAAGTGTTAACAGATTGATGCGTGTCTGCCAAATCTCTGCTGTTACTCAACAAACTTCATAGGTGGTGAAGAGCATTGTGAAATATTTTCTGAAGATGCTTCTTTCTGAGAACTCTGTAGCTGCAGAGCTGGGTAAACTTCACACAAGAGTATCCCTATTTGACTATTTGATTAATAATTAAAATCCCACATGCTGATTTAACATTTAGTTTTTCTCTTTGTGACAGAGCGTTGGATATACAGTGGGGCAATGCAAAGACGCCTGTGCATAATAAACCGTCTTGGTTGAGTTCACAGCTGCAGACAACCTAAGAGGAGGACAGTGACAGAGATTAAGACTGGCTTTAATACAGTACAGTAGTGCTGACCTTGGCTTTTGTCTGAATAAAATGTACCGTGTGTCTTCACAGATAATTACCTCAGGATGTGAGTCCACTGGGACCCTCTCCTCAGAGCACTTACTTTTCTCATTCATTTTAATGGAAAGGAAGCTCAACTGCATGTTTTTATGGTACCAGACTGATGGCTGATCCACAAAAGGTCAGAGTGAAAGATACTGAATGTGTGAGTTTGAATGGCTCGGGTCTACATGAGACAGTTTAGTGTCTTCTATTTATAAAATCACATCTTTATATTGTGGTATCTTTAAGACATCGTAAAGAACCAGAAGAGCATCACTCTTTAAACTGGATTCCAGGTTTTCTATAATAAGTTAGTGGACAGCCTGCCCTACCTCACTCATAGCTTTAAATATGATATACAGTAGTTTGATGTGGTACATTTTGATGTGTGACTATGCTGGTGTTGTGCCCTTAGCCACGATTTCTCAGATATATTTGGCTGCCACCACAACTGACAGCCTATAAATAACAACAAGCAATACGACATAAAATGCTGTATTTTAATGCAAAACCGGGCTGAATTTGGACGCAGTTTACAGTCTTTCAGTACCCCTGAAAACTCAGGCTACATCTCACAAGCTACCATTTGCTACTAAATTTTAGACTCAAGGACATCTACTCAGGACAAGCCTGACATTGCGATCCTGAGTATCTACTCAGTCAGTGAATTATTGAGAGCCGTTAAAGTGATGACTTTACTTCTGCCTCTAAAACTGTCCAGACCCAAAGCATTTAAAGTCGACTTTAGAAAGTTACAATAGAAGCATGAAACATTCTCCAACTGAAAGGCCTGTCTCTTGCCTCAAATTTGGGTGTTCAGAAACCTTTTTTGGTGGGTAATTTGAGCAAAATCTGCCACCTACACAACAACAACTGTGAAAATTGGAAGAAAAGATCAATGACTGTCCACTGAGTGGTGTGTATGTCCGGTATGTCATGTGTAGGAAGGGTTCATGTTGATGTCTCAGTAAAAAGCGAGCACTGTCAGTCATATATTGTAGAGCCAACTTAAAATGCCAAGCAAATTCCTACTGAGCCTTGCCAAAAAAACAACAACTAATGGCTGGCTTTATAGGAGAAAGCACAAATTTTTACAAGGTCTAGCACACATTTCAGAATTATCTTCTCATCTCGCAGCACTTTATTCTCAGCAGGAAAGTTTTCAAAAACGTTTGAACGCAGCATGAAACAGTGTGTATCGAAATTTGCCTTCTGTTTCATGATGCCTTAAGAAAGGGGGGTAACATACAGTGCTGCATAATCCACTGCTGATTGTATCTACTCTGTTGCTCCTTGGACAACCTCAATGTCATATCTCAGCCTTACCTTGCAGATCTTGTACAGTGAATCCTGTCCATCTCCGTCAGAGTCCTTGAAGTAGTCGTGTGCGGGGAAGGTGCGGTGGATGTCCCGGGTGATGACACCTTCTTGAGCTGAGTCCTGCAACACACATGGATTACATGCTTGAGACATGTGACTAAAACTATAGCCAACTGTAGATACATTATGAATTTTGCTATCCTGTTCATGCATGAAGGTTGTGCAAGTCCAGATACTGCCTATCCTGATTTATTCACTCGTTTCCTAATGGATTCATGACATGGCAACAACAGCAAATATTTCATCTCAGCATCCACAACCATTTTTTGATATTTACTCCGATCACGCTCTTACATGTCTTTCCTCTGTCTGTACGTTTATATACAGTAGAAAAGAAGGCAGTGTATTTCGCTCAGCTCAGAACCAACTGTATCAGTTCACAGCTATGATACAAAGCAGCTCGCTGCTATGTCACCGTGTTTGTTTGTTTGTGTATTAGTGTTTGTCCCATTCCTCCTGCAACAGCACTCCCCAGGCCTCAGTCTCTTAGTCTGTGCCGTCTAATCCACAGCCACTGCAGTGTATACACACACACATTCACACAAACAAGTCTGCTTGTTTTCCAATTTGCTTCTCACTCACAGACACACATACTGTACACACACACAAGCACTCTGCTATTTCCCCCCTCACTTTCTTTTCTCACACACAACAGTCAATCACATGCACACCATCACACACATACACACACACACACAGAGTGCAAACACGACCGGAGAGAAGACTGGCAGCACAGCTTTCTCCAACAACTCACTGTAAGCTGCAGATAAACCAACCCTGAGCCTTACTGGCCTTGATGTGTGTTTGTGTGCATCAGAGAGAAAATGGGAGAGTGTGTGTGAGTGAGAAATTTCATCTTTCTTGCTTCTTTCCTCTCCCTGTTTCCTGACAGCAGCGAGAGACGAAAAGAAGGAGGGGAGAGAAGAAGCAGTCTGCTGCATATTTGTGGAAAATGTTGTAGAATATACTGCCCATATGGTGAAAGGTCTTGGTCAGGAAGTCTCTTGCTGCCTCCATGTATTGGTGCAGGAAGATTCTTCCATCCGAAAAGATAAAAGCCTGACGATGTTCGCTGAATGGATTAAAACAGGCTCAGGCCAGACAGGAGATTGCTTGGACAACAATGGAAGTCAGTTTTTGTGCCATCGCTTACAGGCTGGTGTAACCGCATCACCAAGGTGGCAGACAGAGAAAATATATCTTTTTGGGTTGCCCTGGCAGCCTGGTGGTAAAGACGCAATACCATGTCCCATGTCCCAATATCCCAGATTTGACACCATCATTGCATATCACCCCCTCGCCACCCCCACCCCCCTCTCCATGTTTCCTATCTGCCTCTAAAGGAAAAGAAAAGAAATGTATATTTTACTTAATGAAATAGAGAACCTTTCTAATGACCTTAAATCCACATTTACAGCTCAAACATCTGTCAGTTTACATCTTTGTGTGGGTTTTAATTGACAATGCACAGCTTCTTAGTTTGTTGACTTTTGTTAGTTGATTAATAGATCAACAAAAAAAATCTGCCATGATTTTAATAACAAATTAATTAATTGTTTTTTATTATGAAAAAAGCCAAATGTCAATATTTGCTGGATTTCTTAGTTATCTGCTATTATAAACTTCATATTTTTAAGTTTTAGACCTTTGGTCGGACAAAATAAGACATCTGAAGACGTAATCTGAGACTCAGTGGCACTGAATTGGACAATTTTCATATTCTTCTGATATTTTATTAACCAGACAATTCAATAAAAAAACTCAAATAATTAATAATCAAATTAATTGCTAGTTTTAGCCCTTGTTATTTTTTAGTCCATTTTTATGTACTCATAAGATGGGGAATGACATTCAACAAAAAATACAAGCAATTTTTAATGTATAACATGTGCTACATGCAGAATTAGGGAGTTATATTACACGGTAATTTGTGTTAGTTTTGTTTCTTTTGTTGCTGTTGTTGTTTTCTAGATTAATTCTGTTGATTAACTTGATTTATTTACTGTTTGTAAATCAAATTTGGGGAGAAAAATCTAGTAAAATTCTAAATTAAAAGAAAAAAGAAACCCACTCACAGGCCAATAGCTTATACGAGAATAATGACTGTTATTATTAATAATCCCTGACTTACTTTCTCCCACTTCTTGTCACATTATTGTTGAAAAAATATGACACTCCCAGCAAATGTAAAATGGACACATTACATTTCATTTATCGCTACTGTAACTGTACTTTGATATTACAGTCGACAATTAGCTACATATAATTCTGTTAACACTGCTGCCAATATCCTACAATATCCTTATTTTATACAAGTGCAAATACATGTGGTTTAAGTGCGTGCTTTACATATATCCTCCACACATACACATCCACACATACACACCCAAAAGGGTTTGACAGATGCTGCTGGCACAACTGTGTGTAACGCTTTAATGAGATTTGTAGTGTGGAGGTGGTGTGTCGTTCTGTGTATTATATGTCGAAAATGGAACTAACAGTTTTACATTATGTTCCTTCTGCGGCACAAAAAAAAAGAAGAAGCTCTTCAGGAATGAAGGTAGCGCTGTGTGAGATTTGTTTTTCTCGTGGTTTCATGGTTGTCTTAATGGGACAGCAAAACAAATTTCCTCAACAGGACACAAAAGGTGGATAAATTTAATTTCAGACTTTGTTAAATCATGTTTAAATTAAAAAGATGGAACATGGGATATATCTGGATACATTGTTTGTTGTTGTTGAAAAGGTCTTCACAAAGACCAACCATAGTTAGAGTCCAAAAACATTAACAAGAGAATGGAGAGAAGAGGACTACCACACAAAGAAAAGTTACATTAATTACATTAATAAAAACATTACTTTTAAAGTAATTATAGGCTAATGATTCATGTATTACTTTATGAGTTAGCCCATCAACAGCAAAGACATTTATGACACTGTAATTACCATGGCAACATCAGCGAGGACCAGCAAGAATCTGGCTGACAGTGAAAGTTGTAAACACTTTGATTTAATAAACCATGCATGCCTCTGCTAATTAACAGCCTCATTACTCAAAAAAACACCACAAAAAGGAGGAGAGGACGTCCTCTACTCTGCTTAATCTCCTTCCTTCTCGTCTTGAATCCTTTCTTCCTCTTCTCTTTAATTTCTCGCTGCACATTTCCTTTTATCCTTGAATTCTCTACTCTCTACTCTTTTATTTCTCCTCTCGCTTATCTCCTCCCTTTTTCTTCTTCCATGTTCTCTGCTCTTTTCTGCTTCATCTCCTACTGCACCATCTCTTCTACTGCTTTTTATATTTCCCTCTCTTCCCTGTTATATATTTCTCTGATCTACTTCATCTTCTACTCTATTTTCTACATCATTTCCTTCCCTCGTCTCCTTACACCTCCATATGTTCTCCTAAATATTTGCCTCATCTCCTCTCATTGCCAATGCAGACAGCAAACACTCTTAGGCCCTATGGTCTTGGTATGCAGGTTTTTTTTGTTTTGACAGTGATTCTTCACATCTCTCATGCTCCATTTTCCTGTTCCTGCTTTGACATTAAAAGACTGCAGGTTTTAAATCTGTGGCAACAAAATTTGTTCAAGATACCTGCTAAGATAAAAGATTAAAAACACTCACTGTACACACAGAGATATGTATGTATAGTGTTTATAGCATTCACTAGATTAAATGCAACATTTTAACAAAAAAAATACATTGAGCCTTTATTAACAACAACAATATCACAAGGAAAGGGTTGTTCTCATCTTTTTAAAGATACTTATTTATTATTAATGTTGGAATATTCTGAAGGATGGAATTATTGTTATGTCATCTTCGTCTCCGAGACACTGCAGCATAAAAAGAGCAAGCTGTAGCTCTACTTCATCCAGCTTGTATCATGTTCAGCAGAGCGCAACTCAAGTTTTTGTAGCTAGTTACAAAACTTTAGTCTCTGTTGTCTCCCAAGTTCACTTTGTTTTATGGTGGACTGTTCCTTAAATTCACTGCAGATTTCAGCTGTGTGTACCTTTTCTTGCTAACTGCCTGCTGGAACAAGAGTTATGTGCTGACTTTTTGGATGGATGTGTGTGTGTGTGTGTGTGTGCGTGTGTGTGTGCGTGTGTGTGTGTGTGTGTGTGCGTGTGTGTGTGTGTGTGTGTGTGTGTGTGCGTGTGTGTGCGTGTGCGTGCACACACGTCTGTGAATGTTGAAGCTGGCAGCTCTTTGATCTCTGCAGGGAGGCTGAGGTGTTCAGGAGGAACTGCAGCCTCATCAGCAGCATCAGTTCTCCGTCACAGTGCCCCAGTTCAACATCCCTGCAGTAGACTGTTAGTACCAACACAAAACAAACAGAATAAAGCTTATGCCCTATAACCCTAGTTCTATGAGCGCAGGTAGAGAGCCCTCTGATAGGCTCTATAAGTCCAACCAATGATTACTGCACTGAAAATTTGCATGTACTGATCAGAACAGACACACTAATTCCTCCCAGTACCAGCTGTCAAACCCTCACCTTGCATCAGAAAGCCAGGTATTTAACAAGCAGCAGAGTGACCAGGTCAGTAGACTTTCTATGTATGTGCTCATATAATAGAGGTTATTTTGCCAGCAGGCTCTATTACCCTGGGGACCAGAGGAATCTGGAAGATCTAAGGTTATAATACTTTCAAATTTTAAGTTTTAAATACAATTTTAGTTTAATTTCAGTTAGTTTTCAAAGTGTTTGCTAGTTTTAGCTTAGTTTCAGTTCAGAAAAGTTTAGTTTTAGGTTTTACAAATGCATTTTAGCTGTTTTTGTTTTTGTTAGGCACAGTTATAAAGTCTTAGAAATACATAGCTACATACACTTACAAAATACACGGTTGGAGAACTTTGTAGTAATGGCCATATGTTTAAATCTTTTGATTCGGCAATCAACTTGACTACTCTTTCATAATCAAACTCATGAGAAAACTTGTCACCTGGGATTTCATCCTGCCCTCAAATATGTGTATCTTTATATCTTCATGCTATTTTAGTGTTCAATGTGAAGTGACATAATGCCATCTCCTGGAACGGCAAGTCCATTCAATTCCTGTGGTAAAATGTCACAAGAGTTGACGAAGTTTCATGCTGTCATTTTTTTTTTTCGTAGTGATATATGATAGGTAAACTAGAATCACCGCCTTGCACTTGTATGCCTCCGCAAACCAATGAAGTTGCAGTTCATCATTCAGTCCAAGTGGAATCTCATTTTGTATGCCGTCTGTCTTAAAACATACAGAAAGGCTCTCTGAATTACACGGCTCAAAAAACTGAAGGGACACTTAAATCACACATCAGATCTTGATGAATGAATTATTCAACTCAAAAATAATTCCTTGTTATCAAGTTGCTCCAACAAGTCTTTAAAGACTCCCCAGCTGATCCAGAATGCTGCGGCACACATACTGACGGGAACTAAGAGAAAAGATCATATTTATTCTGTTTTAGCCTCTCTGCACTGGCTCTCTGTAAAAGAGTAGAATTTAAAACCCTTTTCCTAACTTACAAAGCTCTAAATGTTCAGGCTCCATCATATTTTAGAAAGCTCATAGTGCCCTATTATCCTACAAGATCACTGCGCTCAGAGAACACAGGGTTACTTGAGGTCCCTTGTCTCGCAGGTTCCCTCGGTTCACAGTTGTGCCTGGATCATGGGTCATGGTTGCACTGCTGCCGTAGTGCTGCCTGATGCCTCCTACTACTATTACTGTTAGTCAAATGTCTGCTAATACTACACACATGATTATTCTTGTTAGATACATATACTATCTTATAGTAATATATACACATATAAAATATAAACTATCATAAACTACTATTGATATTATACATACTTCTATAATTATCGTTGCTGTAGTTATTGTCATTACTTTTGTTGCTATGCATCTCTCTTTCTTTATGTATCATTTTGTACTGTATATTTATGATGTTGATCTGTTGTGAACACATGATATCTACTGCACGTCTGTCCATGCTGGAAGAGGGATCCCTCTTCAGTTGCTCTTCCTGATGTTTCTTCCGATTTTTTTCCCCATTAAAGAGATTTTTCTGGCGAGTTCTTTTATATCCGCTGTGAGGGTCCAAGGACAGAGGGCTGTCATACGCTGCAAAGCCCTCTGAGGCAAACTGTGATTTTTGATTTGGATTTTATAGACAAATTTAATTGAATTAAATTGAATTGGATGTTTGTGCCAAATCTGAGGAAAGTCCCTCAAGGCTGTTTTATGATATTGTGTTCAAACCCAAAAACACAATTCCTCCAGATAGGGCTATAATCAGCAAAAAATTAAAACCGAAATAAATTAACATTCATGTTTAGTTTTTAATTTTTAGTTTTTTTTAACTAGGCAACACAGTTTCAGTGTAGTTTTAGTTCGTCTAAAAGGATATCGTTTGAGTTTACGATAGTTTAAGTTTTAGTTTACGATACTGTGGTTTGGCGCTTTATACGTTGCTTTCTCACTGTGGTAAAAAAAAAAAAAAAAAAAAAATCCATACAGTCACAGCCCTATCTTTAACCTGAATTATCTTTCCACCGCTGCCACAGGTGAATCAATGGACAGACAGTCGAGGGGATCCAGAAAGCTGTTAGCGATGCGTTTGTTCCATTTCCAGACGGAGGTAAGAGAAGGACAGAGGATCTGTGGCTGCGATAAGACCACAGTAAGGGAGGCAGCATCATATCTGAAGAAAACACAAGGCTATTCTTGACTGCAGGTAATCCTCTTAGTTTTCATGTTGCTGAAAAAGTGAATGGTGGTTTGGGGTGTGATGATTTATACACACAGTAACAGGAAGGATTGTTGGGTTCTTCCTGATTGGAAAAACCAGTACATGCAAATTCCAGTAAGCTGCTCCACAGGAGTGAGGAGACAATCCTATAGAGCCTGTTAGATGGTAAAACCTGTGTAAACCAGAGCTATATGCACATATTCATGAGGGCATGCACTATAGTCAGCATACATGCACACAAATGTACTCTGATGAATGCATACAGGCACAAATGTCAGAGCAACAAAGTGCATTCACACACATACATAATCAGCTCTTACTAGCCCACATACATACACTCCATCTTTCATACAAATAAGCAGGAATGTCACAGATCAGCACAGACAGTATTTTGCAGATGACATAATAAATATGGAGTGATTAAAAAAAGCATTAGCACAGGCAGGGGGATTCCATCAACACTGTCCGCCATCAGTCTGAATCCAACACACTGTGTGCGTCTATTTGTCAGTGTGTTTATTCGGCAGTACTGTGTGTACCTGTCAGATTTATTCCCTGGTGCCTTTTAAACTTACTGACTGAAGGCGGAAAACAGGACAAAAAAGGAGATGGAAATCAAGGAGAGAAGGACTGGGAGCAGCAAAGAGCAAAGAGGGGAGGGAGAGATCAAGACAGATAACAGAGAGACACACAAGATTGAGACACAAGCTGAGAAAGAGAGAGACAAAGAGAGAGGGAGAGAGATGTGTACAAAGAGGGGAATGAGAGGCTTCCTCTAATTGTAGCCTGGGGGCTTGTTGGGCAGACAGTCCATTACTCAGACCTCACCAACAGGTAACCTACTTAACACACAGCTAAAAATAAAAAAAAATTGCTGATGTGTCCAAACCTACACTCCACCTCCACATCCCTCTACATTCAACAGCAATTCATTTAACCATACTGGCCTAACTGGTGAAAGCTGCTGCAGGTTCACGGAGTCACGCAGTGCAAAAGCACTGACGAGAGAAACACTACTGTGTTCATGCAGTCAAACCAGGTTCATTTATAAATCATTCTCTGCGTACATATATGATTTGAAAAGCATGTTATGTTTTGTACAGAAGCAAAACACAGTTCAGTAAAAAAAGAACATTAAATTATACTATTTTATATTGCATGCTTTTCAGAATTTTGAAACTTCATATTCCTTTACACCCTGTTTTAAGTGTCTTATTTAACTCGGCAGTGTTTTTGTCCAACTGACAATGTCAAATTCATTCAAAAACAACAATTTTGTTCCCCCCTTTAAGTCATCAGAAGGTGCAACAAATAGCTTTGGATTAGATCTCTGAAATATTTTATGCTGAAGTTTATTTGTACTGTACAGCCCAATTGAATACAAATGCAGTTCAAAGTATTTTTAAGAGGAAAATTCTTGATAAATACTGATTCAGGCATCTTAAATGTGAGGATTTGCTCCCTCCTCTGTTTCTAAAATCATAACTTAACCATCATTTGGCTGGTGGGATAAAATAAGCTATTAGATGAGGTTAACTTGGGCTCTGGGACATTCTGAAGGGCGATTTTCACTTTTTTGACATTTTAGATTGTGACTAAAAACTAATAGATTAATAAAATAAATAAATAGAATAGAATTAAAAGAAAAACATAGAATAACAATAACAAAATAGTCAGAAGTTGCCCTAAAAAGAAGAAACATAAAGAGAAGATGAGAAGTATTAAAACAGCAGACAAACACAATAAGTTGGATAAATTACTTTATCAGGACACTAAACTGAATGCTGGATACAGGTGAAACCAGAGTAGGCTGCAGATCAGCAGGTAAATATTTGTGCTCTAAACTAGTTTTTTGGTTGCAGTTACCCACCGGCTGACACTAAACTGCTTCTGCAGCAGAGGAAAGCAGTAAAAGGGCAGATGCTTGATGGGGGATATTTTAAATGTTAATCACTGCCTTGGGAAGCGTGCTTTACTTTATATTAAGCTTGAAGGCAATACGAACAAACACCTGTCATTTTATGGTAGAAACAAGTCATTCAGAAGCTGGTACAGCTGAGTTGACACCGGAGTTGTTCCTTGTCAAGTGTTCTCTTGCAGCTGACAGGTTAAGTCCTCTGTCCACTTATTGTTTACCTTGCTGGCTATTAGGCTCTGTTAGCTTCCCCCCGCCTCTAAAGGGAAGAAAGATGAAACCAGGGGACCTTTGGGGCCGTTGGTCACTCATTTGAGACTAGCTGACATTGGTGACCAGTGACCTGAGTGAAGTCTGGTCATGCTGCCCTGCTCCGAGTGTCCACCGTATCAAGTAGACAGGT
Source organism: Cephalopholis sonnerati (assembly GCA_019142605.1). Lineage (NCBI taxonomy): Eukaryota > Metazoa > Chordata > Actinopteri > Perciformes > Serranidae > Cephalopholis > Cephalopholis sonnerati. Next base: position 26,896,183 of record JAGQAX010000006.1, read on the forward strand.
CAAGTTTTTCCACTGACAGAATATCGTGCTGTACCTACACTGGATCCACTGCTACAGTATTCTGTGGTACAGTATCAGGACTCAGTCAGCCTGTTGCTATAGATGGGGAAAGACAGCAGACATTTGCTCTTTTACCAACCTCACATCACTTGTTGTTAGTGGTCCATAAATAAAAATGAAAGTGATAATATCAATCAGTTAAACATAAATGTTACATTATACACTTAGATACACCTGCACTGGTCTAATGCAATCCAACTGCAATCCATAAAGTCTTCTTTTATGATGCCGACAATAGTCAGTTTTTGTACTCACAGTCACAGAGGTGTTATTAATGCATGTATTAAGGCTAGGGTCATTTTTAAACATGAGACATTTTAAGCACAAAGTGGAGTCACGTCAGAAAAATTATGCCGACACTTATGTGTGCTTCACCACACTGCAACATTTTACTTTAGAAGCATGAGTCAGTCTGTCCATCAACAGCACTGAATGCTGTCAAAGTGTCCTTGAGAAAGATAATGAACCACCTACCTGCTCTCACATTATGAGTCTCTCTGAATAAAAGTGGTAGTTAAATGCTCAAAATGTAAAAATGCAAATGTAGAATCTTAGAAGCAGCTCCGTCTTTCTCCTTTTTTTAGAGAGAGCAGTGAGTTCTCAAGTTACCCTTCTCTTCTGACAGTGTTATGTAACTCCCGGGTGTGGAAGGGGCCCACGGGTGCTGGCTGGTGAGCCCCTCGACAGAGAGGCAGCCACGCTTTGCTAAACCGATGAGGCGGCAGCGAAATACGCCGGGTTCAGACAGCTGAACACTCAGAGCCCACTAAGTCCTGAAGTGACAGCCCAGCCAATCAGAGAGGATGCTGCTAGCGTTAAACCGCTGGAGGCAACCATGAAGACAGATTGCTGGGTACAAAGTCAAACTGTGTGTACAGAATAATTACAGAGGGAGCACAGCAAGAGATGAAACCTAAATGTTTTACTTAACAACCTCAGCAACTGCCTTTTGTAAGGCAACAGTGATGACTGGATAAGATTACCCAGTCGCTAGAGAGATGTGTGTGTTTTGTCACAAACAAAAGGGTCATCTAAATTTAATGGTGTGAGTGTTCACACAACAGACTGCTATGGTTTTGTCTACTATATGAAGAAATTTAAAAGATTTTCACGGCACTATTGTATATACCGTGAGATTCTGTCATACTGTTAATACTGTGGTAGCAAGCCCATTAAGATCTCTAACTCCCTGGCTAGCTTGACACCAGAGTGATGCAACAGAGGCAACAGGAAGAAATGCAGCAACGCCAACTGTAAAACCTTATCTAACTGCATACTCAAGATACACAGCGTCGGCGCAGTTGTACGAGACAACACAGGACAATATTAAGACTAAACTTAAGGGTAGAGGTGTAATGCTACACAAAATTCTCAGTTCGGTTCATACCTTGGTTTAGAGGGAAGGGTTTGGTGCGAATTCAGTACAGTGGGGGACAAAAAACAAATGCTTAAGGATCCATTTCTTTTCATTTATTTTGAACAGACAGCTGCGCAAGTGTCAAAGACAGACACAATCCTCTTGGTACTGAGGTAGCATTTGGCCACCTGTATGTAAACATCACACACATTTGAGTACTTCTGCATTACACTGTACGAACACTAAACAAACACTTTGCCAAAAAGCAACAGGTCACCACAAGCTATAATACTGACAGGCATCTGTTATGCTAAAAATCTGTAAAAATAACAAAATAGATAATATAGATTAATAACAAATAAAACCTGTGCATTAGGAGGAGTGTTTCAATTAGTCCCACCTTTGCTATCTTCAAATGTTCAAAGCATCCAGCTATTAATCATACCAGTGATCAGCACATCCGGGTGATGCCTTTGAGTGCCTGTAAGCATTTTTACAGTGTGTCCATTCACATCCTCTACAACAACGGAGCAACGCTGACACCTCATCACTATCCACGTCTAATATAAATCTCTCTCCCTCCACTGTTGTTGTAACTAATGTAGAACCCACAGGCGGGCCTTCAAAATCCAGTGATTCATTTGCGCTCACCATATCGCCAATCCACTTGTTTTGCTAACCTCAGCATATGTTGCTAATGGCGAAAGAATGTGTTCTGCAAGTGGCTGCATGCACTGAACTGTGACCCCAGTACGCTGGTTCAGTACGATTCCATGGACCTCTAAAGCCAAACTGAATTTGTTGGATTTTGTTAGCTGTATACCATGATAGAGGGTTTTAGTATTGTCTATCCCTATTGTTCTATTATTTCAAGTATTTAAAAAGCCTCAACATATGCTGTCTACACTTCGTAGTACTCAAAAAGAATGTAAAGTTAGGTGAATGTAGGAATACACAAAGTCAGAAAATGCATAGGACTCTATCACCAAAATGGCAGTCCAGCATGTTCACTGTATTAATATGAATACTATATTTAGTCTAGTACATCTCTGGACAACCACAAACAAATACCACTAAATCCAACAATGGGAGGCTGCAGCACTCTGCTGGTGCTCAAAGTGTAAGAGCTGAAGGAGGAAGGATGAGAGGGTCACAACAGCGTTAAACCAGCACAGGTTTCTGGACTACAGCCACTGAGAGACAATGTTTTGTGTAAACATTCATATTTTTAGATTTCCAATTCAAATTAATTTTTTTGTGTTTTGTTCTTGAATGGTACAATCATCAGGCTATTAAAAAATCTTTAAATAGTCATCAGCATCATGTCACTGGAACTCTCTATTAAAACAAAAAGTAATCAAATTCTGTTAGGTAGGTTAACAGCTCCCTGAGGCAGGTTACACATCAGGTTTTACAGTAAAACACCGACACACGCCGAAGCTGTCGAGAGAAATCATTACATTAATGTTTATGTGTTACTCATCTAGTGCCAAACCTGATTATTGATCCTATTCTCAGTCCGAAGGCTCGTCCCCACCCCCTTCACATTCTGGCAGAGTGGTGGATCAATTGCATAAATTCAATGCGCTTCGACACAATTCTTTCGTTTGGGAAAGAGAAAACAAAAAGCAAGTGCTGTGCCATCTGAGCCTGGCTTCAGCATGAGCGGAGAGTGGTGCATTATGGGCCACGCTAGATAACAGAGGCTGTGATAAACCAGCAGGATGGCATGTTAAAGAGCACGTCTGTTGCAGAGCTGCACCCCGGAGCTCCTCCAGGCGAGAGTGCACATAAACTCAGAGTCTCCAAACTGGCTGGAAAAAATGTCGGCTACAGTGTAGAGCGGCAGTCATTTGTTTTGTGATGGACATCAGACGCAAATGGACGACATATCATGGTAGATGGAGGAGAATCTCTATAGTAGGGAATGTAAAGCACAAATTTGAAGGGATGGAGAAATGACTTCAAAAGGCAGACAGAGGAGGCAGGGTGACACAAAAGGAGAGCAAGAGGAGAGTGGTTGCTGAGTGACTGACAGCCAGAATATTAGCTAGCCTCTTCATCTTTTGGATGGATGGCAGCTCCTTCAATGGAAGGCCAGTACTGAAAGTGACAAACAGGCTGCGTTTGGATCACAAAAACCTCACTTAAATCCCCCCCAAAAAATGGGAAAGGAGGAAGAAAAGATGTGTGGTGTATAAAAAAGATGCTGTAAAAGATTTTTGTATGGAACTGTGTCACAACAGTAATTATTTTATCCTACAAAATGATTTCATGTGTCATGTTTGCTTGACATAAGATGCTGAATTTCTGCATATTTGACACTAACTGGCAACATGTTCTGGCAACTTAATATACACACCACACCCACAAGCAACAGACAATTAAATGCTCAAATGTGCTCGCTATAAACATGATAAATACAAATAAAACACTGTTACAACTTTAAAGTGATATCACATTCACACCCTGCGTGTTTGCACTTTTGTATTCTGCTCATGTAACTAGTATCTTGCTTCTTTAAATTTATCACATGATTTATCCATGGATTTAGAGTAAAGAGGCATCCTGCTCAGGTGGTATATGTACAACAGAACCAGCCAGCAAGAAGCCACTCCTGAAGCATGGACCAGCAAGCCTCTGAGCAAGGCATTTAAGCATCATGTGCTACTGTGTAGCTGCTTAGTTGCAGCAAAGACTGGTTAGTCTATGAGGTTTTCCTTTGTTGATAAGTGGAAGTGTGGGTTTTGAAGATGGGTGCTGTTAAAGAAAAAATGTGTGCTCAGCAAACCTTTCCTTGTAGAGGTAAATAAAATGCTTTCCAGGCAATTTAAAGGTCTGCCATTAATTTCCACTGAGGCACCTTCTGGCCTCCTAAAAAATGATGATTCAAGGGAAAAAGCCCTGGGCTGAATGAGGTATAAACTACAGTATATCTTACTTGTTGGAGGATCAACTCAATTGGTCAATTAGCCGCTAAAAAAATCGGAAACATAGCGTGAACCTCTGCTGTATGTTTTGCTCAGCAACTATGAAAAACATTAAATTAAACTATAAGTTCCACCTTGGGAATTTCGGTGATACAAGAGTTTGTGGCTCTGAGGTTCGATGAACATGAGCATGTCTTGGTGGTTAAACACACACTTGCGAATTCACAAAAGCCTGCACATGTAAGACAAGAAGAAACTGTGTAACTCTCAAAGCACCTGCAAAGGGTAAAATGCGCCTCTAACTGTGCTGCCAAGCAAATAGTGTTCCAGTGCTCCTGTGCTAATTGCACATATTTCAATTGGATAATAAGCATACATGAGCATCATTACAACAACAGTGCAAATCACAAAGATTAGCACATAAAGCCACATGCAGTTTCAGTACGATAATTAGCATCTTCAGAGAGTTGGTGCTAATCATACCATCTTCTTTTACAGTGTGAAAGTGTTGGTTTGAACACAGCAACAACATGATTGGGATTTTAATTCCCAAATATGGTTTCTCTCTATCACATTTTATTCCTTGCCTGAAGTTTCACAGAATTTCAGTTTTCTTTTTTCTCTGCCATAGCTCTGCCGACTGTGTATTTGGTCCAAAGGCAACACTTAAACTTTGCCATATGGATGATTGCAATCAGTTGCAAAAAAAAGGCAAATTGCACTCAGCTGTAAAACTTAATGGATGTGTTTGGGCTGTAATATCATTAGCTTGATATCTTTTGTGATTCGGACCTTGAGACTGGGCAGATAGTGGCTGCATGTGGTGCGCAATTCATGGTGCTATAAGTGGCCGTAATAAACTTCCAAAATGCCAGATTACTTAAGATATTGTGCATTTACAGTATAAACTAAAAAATACCTTGGTTATCTCATGCTGCAGCTTCCAAAGGAAAGTGCTAATTCTAAGTACATCAAGCAAAAAACACAGACTGCATTACGACTTCAAAGTCTCGCCTTTAGTCATAACACATTCAGACAGCTGGATGTAAAAATGACACCACCCCTCTCTGCTGACACACCTGGCTGCCACAAACACTCCTCATTTCTCTTCATTTCAGTTGGACACACTGAGATAATCTATTGGTGTGATATTCAGAGGACGGCAGCCCGGTAATTAAAAACCAGCTCCCCCTGAGGCCTTTGTCCTTGGTTGCTGGCGAGGAAGTTTCTAGAGGCTTCCCTGGAGGGTTGAGGGTGGGGTGGGGGGGGGACAACAGCTGGCCCGCCTGGCAGATTGCAAATTCATCTGTCTCTGTATCGCTGCCGTGGCATTTTAATGGTCCGGCTGGTTCTGCATTTCAATAAGCCGAGTTGGGAGTGCAGATGCAGTGTTCAGAGAGAAAGCAAAAAAGCAAAATTTCTCATTTTGCTTGCAGTGAAATCGGTGACAAGCAGGCAGGTTGGAGAAAACACCTGACACACCAAAGAGCTAAAGGGTAACAGAGCTGTTATTCGGATAAGCTGTTTTGCTTAACATCTTTCTTTACTTCTTTTAAAAATTAATAAGTAGCTCTAAAATTATTAGTTGGTCACCCGATAATTGATTAACATTACTGACAACTGGTTAAAGTCATTTATCAAAGGCTTCTGCTATGGCTTCCTCACACAGTCCAAAGACATACAGGTTAATTGGTGACTCTAAATTGCCCATAGGTGTGAATGTGAGTGTGAATGGCTGTCTTTTCCAGCACAGATGTCACTCTTTCTTGTGTTCTATTTAAATGTAGTGTAACAATTTGTCGTGGCTTCAAAACGGTCCAAAGCCACACAGGGGGTATAACTTTGACAAACACAAAATGAATCCAAAATGAGAATACATTTCAAAGGATAAAGTCAATTTATTTTCAATCAGGTACACCATTGTGTGTGTAAACCACACATATATAAAGCAAATGAGAAACCTATGGAGGGTCAAACAAGTAGCCAAGGGAGTAAAAAACTAAGGTATGTATCCATGTAAATAATTACCCAGTACATAATGTAGGTAGGACATCTTGTATCAATGAAACAAAGACATGGTGTAAACATAAGAGTAAATGAAACATGTATGGTTAACTCGTAAAGTGAATGCCTCCTGCACATTTTATTCACCGCAAAAGTAAGGTGGTGTACCAGACTGTATTACGAGGATGTGTATCAGTACTATGCTGGAGTCAAAGTGCAGCACTCTGAAATTTTGGATGCCTTTGCAAGATGATAGGAAAAACTGCTCACAGTGAACTGAACTATGCAGAAAACAAACAAACAAAAAAAGCGAAAAAACATGCTGTACTGTTCCAGTTTGCATTTGTAGGGAACAATTTGGGGCTGGAGCAGGATGAGATGCCCTCTTCTCTCTCACTCACACACACACACCAAACACAGACACACACACAGCATCACTGAGAGAGGTCAGTGGATAAAGTGCATCCCCCCAGATATCTGACATTTTCTGTGTGTTGTGTTTTTTACTGGAGGATATGAGTTGAGTCTCTGTTATGTGGGGACAGAAGACCCCAAGGGATGATAGAGGTGGAGGAAGAGGAGGGTCAGACACTCAGCGGGTCGGCCCATGAGGGTGGACTTTTGTATGGATGTGTATAAAGTTATGTGAATTGTTTCATGTGTAGGTGGGTCTTTGTGTCTTTCAATCCACGTGTTACTTGTGTAAAAGAAACAGCCTGTACGGTACAGAGATGAGGACACCACACACACACATACACACACATACACACACACACACACACACACACACACACACACACACCAACACATATGGCTTTAGACTTCCTTTCCTGCCTACATTTTCCTTCCCCTGCGTCTTCAAAATAAAAGCGCACATGAATGAATAATGAAGAGGTTGCTATTTTGGAGCCAATGTTAACATCCATTTTAATTGCGCCCTATTTATAAACTTCAAATGAACTCTCTGAAACCTTGTTGCTTCTTCAGACTCTGCTCTGGGTTTCCATAGCGACACAGTGCCTCTTAAGTCCTGATGTTCAGTTGGGAAGAACCAGAGAGACAATGGAGACACTCAACCGTAACCAGGGATGTCTTGCTGGATGGCTGGCAGTCTCATCCACCATTACACAAACAGATTGACAGGGAAAGTACAGCTGACCAGAAATCAAGTGTTAAGTATGTATGTAGTGAATGCATTTTGTTTTTTGTATGCAACCAAAGGTAAACATACAATTTCTATCCTAGCATAGATACAGTGTAGATAAGACTGCTTTGTGAAAATGATCCCAAAATATTCATTTCAAATTAATTCATAAGGACCTAAAAAACAAATTATACACAGGGGTAGTTTTAGTTTTAAAAGTGAACAGCACATGCCAGTTCTCCCACACTAGACAATTTCACTCCAAGCAGCCTACAGGCAGTGTAGTTAGGTTTCTCCTAGAACATGTTTACATGCCTCAATGGTCAAAAAACATTTCACTTCATTTTCCTCATACTGTCTGTGCTGGAACATCTGTATTAACCCTCTAAAGCGCTCCGTTTTAGTGCCTGTCTCTTTAAGCCTCCCTTCTGAAAGACTCCAGTCTGCTCTGATTCTTTAGCACTTTGGGGTCTTTCACATGTCAGCATCTCTGCACTGACATTTTTTACAGTGAAAAATCACCAATTAAAGCTTCTAAATACAATTGAACAAGTTCCAGCAGGAATGTAATCCAAAACTGGAGATAAAGTAACAACACAGACAACCAGGATTACATGTTTTCCTGGAGTTAGCATGTAGCTACATGTAACAGTGTAGGCTAGGTCATATAAACACTTTCAGTAGTATGCCTGGAGCAGATGACCATATAAAGACATTGGTTATATCTGACGTCAGCTTATCTCCTGCACTGCAACGTTAATGCTCAAACATTAACTTCATCACAAAACAATTTTCACAGGCACAAAACAGTAAAATGGATAGAAGGAAATCCTAGTGGTGCAGTGGTCAGCATTGTTGCCTGGTTCGAACCCAGTTCTCCCTGTGTCAGCGTGGGTTTTCTCCGGGTACTCTGGCTTCCTCCCACAATTCAAAGACATGCAGGTTAATTGGTGACTCTAAATTGCCCATAGGCGTGAATGTGAGTGTGAATGGTTGTTTGTCTCTATGTGTTAGCCCTGCGATTGTCTGGCAACCTGTCCAGGGTGTACCCCACCTCTCAATGTCAGCTGGGAAAGGCTCCAGCGCCTCCATGACCCCCAACAGAGTAAGCGGTTTACAGAAAATGAACAAATGAATGAAGCTGTGAGCCAAGATGCAAATATGACAAGCATTGATTATACAGTTGTAAAACAGTCCGCTGGAGGAAATAACTAGCTTTTGCCGACAGTAGGTTATTTAGGTTACATAGGGTTTTAGTAATAACGTACATTTTTTTCTTTCTCAGCATGTTATCACAGCTGGTTTACTGACTGGCTGCTGATTTTGCCCACTGACTGACAGGCTGGCTAACAGAATCAGAGAGACTCGAATGACACACTGGTCACACAGCAAACTGCTACTTTTTATTTCATATATTTTGTTATTTTCATTTAGACACTCCCCTCCTACCACCCTGGCAACAGTAGCAAGGCTAAATGCCACAGAGGAAGAACTAGCCATATCAGCGATGGCCGGAGGCGAGCTGCTGGACCATCACTACTAAATAACTGCCTAACACAGACAGGCCTGGTGTGCTACTATGGAAAACACTGCCTCAGGATAGAGAGAGGGAAAGGAAGAGTAAAAGAGGGGAGGTAAAAGGAAGGAGGAAATATGCTAAGGAGCCAAGGGGGTAATTTGACTGTCTTATGGTATTTAATTCAGCTAAAATGCCCTGGGAGAGAATTAGAGAAGCTGGCTGTACATCTGCTGGCAGAGCTTCAGTACCTGAGGTCTGCAGGGAGGTTAACAGTAAAAAACAGATTTGTCCTCCAGTGTCCATCAAGGTGCTTGTCTTTGTCCTCTGTGTGTGACTGGCTAGAGCAAGAATATTGGTGCGAATTATGCTAAATCAAATTTGAAAGGATGAATAGAAAAGAAATAAAAAATAATCTTTAGATGTTCCTTAAGTACAGCAGTAAGGAAAGTGGATTGAAGCCGTTCCAAAGCCAATACTTTAATGAGCTCCATTGTGTCACAATAAAATCCTTTTTCGAACAGGAGAAAGAATGTCTGCAGTTCAAAGTGCCAGCTGTGGCGCACTCAGTTGTCTGACAATGTTGACCATGGAAGAGAAGAGAGCCGAGAATCCATCACAGTCTGCGACAGACTGAAAAAGACCAGAAATTTAGGGGCTCTTTTTCACACTTAAAAGCATACAATTTAGCACCATCTTTTTTATAAATATTGAGATAACAAAGGTGATAAAAATTAATGTTGTACATAATTTCAATTTTTACATTGACAGACTTTTCATCTAAAAATGTCTACTTTCTAATTTGAATTAAAATGGTAGTCATACTGACCTAATTCCTGTACACTGTTAAAATATTCAGCGCTTCTGACCATGAAGCACAGAAACATTAAAAAGGTGGAGGAAAGAGGTGGTGCTGTGGATCACTGCTGGCAGTTTATCAATCAGGTTTAATTATCTATACAGTGGCTCAACTGAATCAATAACTAGCTGCTCAGTTCAGACTATCTATATTTCTACTTTGTCCAGCTCTCATCTAATGTTTCATTCCTGCTTTTTCTTACCTGTTAAATATTTTATACTTAAGGGACTCTTAGATTCATATGATTATAACAGATTAGAACTGAGTTAAGGTTAAAGAACTGTTTTTCCTCTTTGACAAGCTTCTCTCTCAGATCTACATCCCTAAAATTGTCCTCAGTTTACAAATGTATTCATTCATTCATTCACTCATGAGGTCTAAAACAAAGCTCAGTCACAAAATGATGGGAAAACAACTTTAACCAACTAATTCTAGTATACTTCAACATGACATTTTCCCCATAAATTGTGACTCTACATAGAGGCAAACTGAAGATCCCAGTTGTCCCTGTTAGCCATAATGGCAATTCTGGGGTACCTGGACTCAAACAAAGAAGTCTGAAATGATCCATATAAAAATCATGTTTATTTGGGAGGCTCTTGGAGTCTCATTTAGCTCGTCCTTATAGATGTCGTTTTGCGCAAGTCCTCATTTACCCAAATCTCTACAATGGAGGCAGCCAGCACGACCTTTATGGTGTCAGTGGCCACATTTATATCCAATACGCAAGTCTAAATATACAGTTTTTCTTGAAGGGGCCAAGTACAATGTATATGTTTCTTATTAAGCCAAAAATATTCCATGTTTACACCATAAAAAAAAATCTTCCTGACCAGGCAGGATGAAGCATCACCTGCCAAATCAGCAATACAGCCAATATGGTCCCATCACAGGCCAAATAACAACCCTGACCTAAATTGATTTTCATAGTTGCTGCTAGCCCATAGACATGCTGTGGTGCTCAAGGACAAGGTGGGTTTTCACAAAGTGGTTTCTTAGTTGCAGAGTCAGCATTACTCAAGACAAAAAGATTGAGCGATGATGCAACAGAGACTAAAAAGGACAATAAGCGGAAAAACTGCAGAATCAGATTTTTCAATCTGAAAACGGAATGCTGAACGTTACTCACAAACAGTGAGCCCAGTGAGCACATTCAGGAGAGTCGAAGCACTTAGAAAAGATGGTAGAGAAAGCTCTCGGTCAGACGGACAGGAAGTCTACCTATAGCAATCACCAGGTCCAAAGGTGAAATGAAAGGGCTGAAAAGCAGCTGATGAGGACTTCCTGTAGTTTAGGCATTTTCCAATGTTCTTATCCCGAGTGCCTGCACTGAATGGGCAGGTAAGTGTTCCCTTTATTGCTCTGAGTTCAAGTCCACAATGGGGATTGAACCTGCAGCCGTTTTGTCACTTGGAACCTCTTAGCAACAATGAGGATTAGAGAGATAGTAACATTTAGAAAATAAAGGATACCATGTGGTTAAAATGTCAAGTCCCTACTGTACGCTCTGCTGAGAGACTCTCATAGTATTTTCATTAAAGTGCAGGTACTTTCTGAAGCATTACTGTGTGCTTCCATGATCAATGACTACATTTACTAAGCTTTATTGCTAACTCACCAGCTTACAAACAAGTGATACTGATGGAAAGCTAAGCACTTTTTGCTTTGATTTTCTACCAATGTTGATTGCCACAACCTGAATTTTGTTGCCAATTGTGAATAAGTGAGGTGTGAAATGGCATAATTAAGACTGTAGTCTTTCCAGGTAAGCATTAATTCACCTGATAACCATAAAGTGAAACCAAATTACATACAAAGTTTGAAAATTCTGATTAGGAATTAAACTTGTTGGACACATTTCTACAAAACACTGTAAAAACTATGTTTTAAATGTTGTGGGATTTTTGTATTTGGTTTGTAAAACTGAACTTTTGGCACATTCAAACTACAGCAAAGATGGCATCAAACACTTAGCAGTTGGACGAAGCAGAAGGCTTGTGCAAAAATCGCTGAGCAGCACCACCACACCAGGCTTGTAACCAGGAAAAATCCTTAGTTATAAGACCTGAATAAAGATGAGAAAATAAAAACTAACCTTCCCACACTGTGTTTTTATCCAAGACATTAAATCCACACAGGCAGTTGAAGACTGTTTAAAGGGTGAAAATGTGAGCATGGGCTGTTATTGAAGAAGAGCAAGCACACTCAAATTTTAGCCATGATGAAGGCTCTTTGACAGCTTCAGTTGGTCAGTCCACCACTTTGATCCAGACTGAAATATCTCAACAACTATTAGATGGATTACCATGGAATATTATACAGACATGCATGGTCCCCAGAGGACGAATCCTACTGACTTTGCCAATCCATTAACTTTATCTTCTACCGCTCCATGAGGTTGACATTATGTATTCTAAGGGTGCTTTCACACCTGCCCTGTTTGGTTCAGTTCAATTAAACTCAAGTTCGTTTGCCCCCTTAGTGTGGTTTGTTTGGGCAGGTGTGAACACAGCTATTGCACTCGGGTGCGCACCAAAACAACCGGACCAAGACCTTCATGAAGAGGTGGTCTCGGTCTGGTTACAAACGAACTCTGGTGAGGTTCGTTTGTAGTGAGAACGTGTTCTGACTTTGATCCAAACTAACGTCGCATTAGGCATTGTTTGGGTTAACATGAGCATGTTACAGTCCCGGAGGATTATTAATGTGCGCCTCCTCCAGTACTGCCTTAATATGCACATTCGGCACATCCAATGCATAAAGACAATCTTTGCCTAAAATGAAGAACGCAAGCAATATAGCACACAATGACCAGCGCTAAAATCAGACATCCTAATTGTCATACTCTTCTTTAACGTTTCGTTTACGTCCTGGATTTTTCCAGCATGGAAATTCTGACCAATCAAGAGCAGCTTTCTTGCGCAAGGCATTTGATCTGGTCCGCTTGTAAATGTTGCCGTGAGAACACGAACCAACTCTAGGCAATTATGCAACTTTGTAACAAAATTAGTCCCTGATTCGGACCAAAACAAGCAAACTCTAGGTCTGAAAGCACCCTAAGGAAATGTCTTGACAACTATTAGAGGAACTGCCACTGGTGCAAACATTTAGCTCAAAGCACCGCTGTGCCTAAATAAAGCTTCACAGAGCCACTTAAGTGCTTCAGTTTTGTCAATGGATAAATAAATATTAAACACTACACATAACATGGTGTAAGAGCACACAATCAGCTGTGCCTAGACCGACACCTTTCAGCTATCAGGCCACAATCATGGCCCACGTTTTCAAAGACTGACTGAAGTCATGCAAGATGTATGAGGGTGTGTTGCTGTGTGGATGCATGAGTGTGTCCTCCTTATGCCATCAAAGGCTTTTGCTGGGCGCCACAAGCGTCTGCCATTAGCACACAGGGGCAGGAAGTGGCTTCCCCTCCAATTATAACTTCCCCACCTCAAAAGACGGTCAGGTGGTCCTTTCTCAATCAGGACGGAAAGAGGAGGAGGAAAGTGGCAGGATAGAAAGGGAAAGAGGGAAGTGAGGCGAGTGCTGCCATTTGTGGAAATAAAAGGGAATTCCTGATATAGTGTAGGCTATGAATATTGAACAGGCTTGGACCGTGAAGCTGCTCTTGGTCTGGCTGAATAGTTAGTGCGGATGAAATGCTTTCTGGTAGAAGGAACAAATACAGATTTTCATTCCAAAACTAGATTTCAAACATCAAAAAAATACTGGTGAAGCATCCAAAAACTGCATGCTCTAAACGTGGTTGCTGGCATGAAAATAAAGCACTTTTCATCTACACACACACACACACACACACACACAACATAAAAGGACTGAATATTATATGTTACATAGTTATTAAGCTTTGTGCCACAGAAAAACCTTTTTAATGCAATGCGCATTGTTCACAGAACTGTGCTTTATCAGCTTGATACAATTTGTTTACAGTGCTATAAAAACCATTACAGATTTTTTTTTTGCTTCTTTGCTGATACACTTACACACAGAACCTTTATGGTAATGGAAAAAAAAAAAAAAAACTACAAAGAATTGTGAAAATACAAATTGTCTCATGTGAGGTGTAGAAATAATTTTAAGACAAATTTTAAATGTCATTTGTGTATAATAAAACTACACCAAACAGCTAACGTTCAATAACCTTTTACAACTTTTTTCAAGTTTTACTGCATATGTCCTCCTTATCATCAATCTTCATCCTCATCCTTTCTCTCTTACTCCTTCCTGCATTTCACCCTCGTTCCCACCTATACTTCCCTCTACTTCCCAATCACCTTCCTCCCTCCCGATCCTCCTGTTTTCATCATCTTGTTCTTCTCATTCAGGCAGTCTACTTAAGATAGACTACACAGGATTTTTCTAAAAAGAGGTGCTTAGACTCATAAAGAAGTAATCCCTATCGATCGTGACTTATCACCTATTAGAAGTGTGTGGCGGTGTATTTTTCTGCAGAGACTCTGCCCTCTGCCTGTATTTTTTTATTTTCTGTGTTTCGGATGTTTCTGAGCGTGTACCTCCACAGCGCTCAGGTGAGGTCGGAGCTTCATAATAGGGTAGCGACCAGGTGCCAGACCATAAGCAGCCGTCATTCAAGAGACACACTGCCAAAAAAAACGTAAATATAGCAAGGTGAAACATCAGGGTTTGGCTTCTACTTTCACTTTTACTGGTGAGCTTGTTTACAGTAACTGACAATCCTGCATCGTACACCTTTAACCACTTGACCTATCTTGCCATCTTTTCCCTCTCCAACCAGTTCCTTATCGTGATCTACTGTGCTTACGTTCAATCTTTTTTCAGTACCTCCGGTCCATCTCCTCATTCTCGTCTTTTTCTCACTAAGCTACTCAGTGAACACACTGGGGTTATGGCTGTTTCAAAGCCCGTCTGCAGTCTAAAAGGTTGACTGTATGAATTTCAAAGGCCAATTTAAGACCAAGAACAAGGGATCAGACTCTATAATGAGGATACTGTTCACACAGAGAGAGGACATGATGGTCTGCATTAACTCCCAGCGGCACTAAAGGAAAGGCTAGCCTGCTGCAGAGTTGTTACCAAGCAAATGCCACCTGATCAGCCATCTGTGGCTCAGAGGAGAATGAAATAAATCTTTGCTTTGCTCATAACTGAGCTGGAGTAACCATCAAGGGCAGAAATTCAGACAGATATGTGATCAATAGCAAAATGACAGTAGAGTCTCCCTGTTTGGGCTTCATTCTCTGATAAAATGGCTGTGGAATTACAGGGTGGCGACTTTTATCCTAGATTCTTTCTCTCAGCGAAGGGGCCACATGGCTTAAACATCTGATCTGCTCATTAGACCTAGATTTACATTATTAATGCACAAACACATGCCTGTCTTACTGCTGTGATTATTACTCATTCAACACAATTCAGAAGTAACTGGTGCTGTATGGCAAACCATCTTGCTCAAGTGCACCTTAACAGTGTTTGCTGAGGCAGGCGTTAGCTCATCGCACTGACACCATCAAGTGTGTGGATTCAAACTGGCAGCCACTCAGTCACAAGCCCACATCTCCATCCTCTTCATTACTCTTAAAGAGGAGTAATGTAGATAAAGTAATGTAAGTAAAATAGGTAAAGTAGGTGCCAAGTGGAGGAAATATGAGGATGACTCTGGTGAGTTTTTATGGTTATGAATACAAGCTGGCTTACAGGTGGTCACTGCTACTGAAACACATTCCACAAAAGCAACTACACATATGTGAATGTCTACTATTTTCACCTTTATTGGGTTGGCAGCAACAACAAAACCATAGTCTTTGACAAAATTTCAAAATAAAAAAATAGATACTATGTAATTCAACACACTCTGCCTCCTATTCAAAACATCAGCAGCCTAGTTGATTGAACACAAATGGGTGCGCCATACCTTTGTCAGAAGTCGTCTGATTTTTTTTTTTGGCTGTACAGCAGATTAAAAACAGATACACACACTTTACATACAGTATACTCATATACAGTATATTGTGTAAAGGTTTAAACATAACTTCATAAATAAATACATATTATCCTGTAATTAATAAAACTTTGACTAAAAGCCCCGATCAATGCACTTGAAAGTAAGATGACTTGTTTGAACGAGATAACAGTTTTGATTCTCTAACACTTCAGTTCGGTCAGTGTAATACAGACACATAGAAACAATTTCTTTTTTAAATATTCATTCAGTGGCTCTTAGGTTTTTGAAACCTTGAGTCAAGACACGCATTTTACATAACCCGCTACAAAAACAAATGTAAAAAAGCCCACTAAAGGAATGAATATTTGTGCAACTTCTGACCAAATGCTATAATCTCCACTTGAATGGTATATTCCAAATTTTACATTATGTGGTAACGACTGAGCTATTTTATTTTAGGCTAATACAAGATGTTGCTTTCTCTTGTTTTATATGTTGTTGTGTTGTTATTTGTCACCACGTCGTGAAGATAATACAGCACTAATTCAGACCCTATACATTTCTTCTACTACCCCACTGCACTATGCTCCAAAGGAGCACCAAAAACACAAGCTATCGAAATAAAAAATATCATCATAAGTCTAGTATTTGACACGGCTATGCTGTGGTTCCCTACTGCTATTCCTCATATATGCCAGGTCATACGGCTACAGAGGGGAATTCACAAGACTTAGACAAATCTGCTGTCTGCTCTTATCTTACAGATATGATGTAGACGTCAGATAGTAGAACATGTACCCACTTGAAGGCAGAAGTCAGATTGACTGTAACAAATGAATGACTTGACCCATTCTCGGTTCAAGTGGAAACCTCTCTAAACTAAAAGTCACGGAAAAACTAAAGTCAACAACAACATACCTTCAGATGTGCACATGGTCACAGGGTATGTTCATGTAGCTGGAAAATGTCTTTTTTAAAAGTGCAGCATGTCCGTGTAAGTGTAATTACTTGTCAACATCTTTTTTCCACTCTTCCTACAAAATACATCTTTAGGCACGTATACAGAACAATCTGTATGCATTAAAGCTGCATAAAGCAAGATTTTTTATACTAACACTGAATCAAACACCTCCTGGCTATCTTAAAGGGTGATTAATGCCGATGAACCCACTAAGAATCAACACCCCATACTGCAGCTTTACACCACCGTCACAAATTTGGTTATCTTAGTTGTCTGAACCAAGACAACCAAAACAATGTCGCCACATACAGCACAAACCATGAGCAGCCACTCCCAGCACGTGATTATTTCAAGTTGTCTGTAGGCTACTGGCCTCATGCAAATCTGCAGAGAGCCAAAGTAAAGGAATGGATGATAAATGAAGTCGAACACGTAGATAACCCAAAAGAGACATATTTTTTCTGTTGGTTTTCTAAACCTTGTCTTAAAAACAATATTGTACTTACATTCATTGGAATGGCCAGAAAGACTCATGACTGGAATGATCATGTAGCTCTGTTTTTGTGAAGTAGCCACAAAAATATAATAGGCTAAAGGTTTTCCTGCCCCGTGGCTTCAAAAATCACTTAATGCAGCTTTAAAATGAGAAATGACGTACACAGGCTACTGTTAAGCAGCATTGAATGCGGTTACAATATCAAGGGGCTGGGTGTGCTGTGTCACTTGGTTTCTAGCATGGACAAATACACAGTACAAGCAAGGCTTCAACCACAGATGACACTACTACATGAGCAAAGAGGGAAAATCAGTTATTGGCTATAGTACGTGGCTGTATTCAAATGAATTATGCTTTGACACTCATCCAATGATCAAGGGAATGTACAAGGTAAATTGACTGGAGTGACTGTAATACTGTGCTGTAGCAAAGGGTGAGAATCGTAACCAAAGGCAGTCTTGTAGGTTGCTTTAACAACACACATCATCTGCTCTGTGTATATAAAAAGCCCCAAATAGGGGAACAGTCTTCAGATTTTATCAAGCTGGAATGGGTACAATAAAAAAACAACATAGTTATTTTATAGCAGAGTAGAATTAACTACCCATCTCCAATAAGAAGCCCATAAACAATCCAATAAGGACTCAATTTCTGACACCTATACTCCGCCCAGTCATCTGTTGCTTGGGCACAGACATCATGAAAAAAGGAAAATTCAACAAGTTCAGTTACTAAATTTACATGTAAGACATTCAGGCCTGTAGTTTGAGGGCAGTATCTTTTTTTCATCAGCAACATGACTGATAGAGCTGACAGAGAGTGGGGCAAATTAAAAGTAATGAGGATTGTTCGGCCAATAGTTTAACAAACCTCCACAAGATAAGCCACTGATAGCCTTAAACCTTTATCACAACTAAGCATGTAATTTCAGATCAGTTAAGTTTTAACCTCACAGCGCCCTCCAGACGGATCAGATCACATTAACCTGAACCCACGTCTATCGCTGCTTGGGAAAAAAATCCACTCACATCATCTGTAACAAAGTTAACTGTTTCACTGATGCAAAGTACCCAAAATCAGCCTCATTATTCAGGTCTTTGCTACCACTACTATAACTTCTCTTTCCTTTAAACGACACAGGGAAGTTTGTGAGTAGGTTAAAGCAACATCCAAGAGGTGACTCTATAAATAATAATATCCTAAAGTCAGCTCAATTGTAGGGTTCTGTTTCAAGTCCTAAGCCCTTTCCATTTTATATAATAATGTGAAGTTCATAATAAAACCATTTCATTTTGCCAATTCTGTTGTTTGTTCACTATTCAGTATACATGGCCCTACATATATGGGGGGGATGCAATATTTATTTGCTGGTTACAAATGACTGTTATGAGCACTCATGCATCAAACTGTTAGCAGAATACTCATAACACAGCCATATCAGGAATGCCACACCAATGGTGGGAATGCTGGCGCTGATGGGGTATTTCATAAGCGCAAGGGGCTCTTGAAAAGAAACCTCTGCGCTTATGAAACCATGAGCATCAATTCACTGCCCTCAATGTAAAGGTCTCAGGGTCAAACCCACACATTATTAATCTGAATTCTGGAAATAAGGTGCTTTTTAGCAGGCGTGCACCAATCAATTGGTGACAAACCATAATCGGCTAATATTTAAATTGGTAAACAGTGAAAGCAGCATGTCATCTGTGGAAAATCTGATACACACTACAGCAGTAGGCAATGTGTAAAATGGGTCTACATTATAGACTAGTAACCATGTTGAGTTAAGTGAAAACTTTATTCATTCTTGTTTTGGTGGATTTAAACTTGATTTATGGATTTCAAACCTTCTTTCACCAGTTCAGAAATTTTTTAACAGTCCCTGGTCTAATGCTGTGATGTAGGAATATGTTTTGCCTAACTATTTTAATAGTGCTATACTGGAGTTTTTACATATTGAGATAACTGTTACATTATGTTCCATGTTTTGCAGAACGTCTGATTAAACAATTTTATCCAAATTCACACCTGTTGTCAGGTCGGCAATTGGCCATTCACTCTAATAATAAAAAAGGCGTCTGACCAGTGCATCATGACTTTTTTGCATCTCTCTCCTGTTCGCCTGTGCACACATTATGTTTACAGACTCAACACAAAATGCTTAAGCAGAAATGGGCTGCGCACTTTTCTCCAGAAATCAGTCAAGGCCGTACGCCATCTGTTATTTATCAGCAGCATAATGGCTGTCGTCATTGTCACTGTGTGTGTTTATACAGTTAAAAAGTCAAATAACCATTTAGAACCTTTAAACAGGTTTATGAGCACGAGTAAGTGTAGGCTATCTAGTCTCTGCTAATGACAGTCATATAAAGCACGGAGACATCAAATAGAAGGTCGATCAAATTCACAACCACTAAAAAAATGTAACAGGCAGTGAAAAAGTGTGGTCACATTTGATGTCTGAGGAGATACTCATGAATCCTATGATAACTTATCAGTTGTCCCTCTATGTCTGATGTGGCTGATACAGTGACATACAGTGAGATGTAAAAGCTGAGAAAGCCATGGGGAGACTACTTTCTATATGACCCACAGCCAAGTCATATACCACAGAATAATAGTCATAAAAGGGTGCCTATCTCGTTAAATCTCTCTGTTTAGACACTGCACCCATCTCCTCGAAAAGCTTATAATGCAATAAACCATAGTTTATTGTGACCATCGTAATGTCACTGGTGTCAGCTGACAGGCTGATACAACAGAGAGTGTTTTCTGTTGGGTTAAGCCATGCCAATGTTACTGAAAGTTAACTAGCTGCTCAACTTGTTAAGATTCATGTTCCCCATTCATAGCTTCCAGCAGTATCCTCATCCTGTAAAAGTCATCCCTTCAGATGGAGCATGAGTTTGCCCTCTTCCTTGGTTTAGGCTCCCCAAAGTCCCTGTCATCGGCCGCACAGTGGCTGAAGGAGCAAATCGTCTGCGAGAGCCTACGCATGCCCAGGCGGAACACACTATTAGACAGGCTGTAGATCACACAGTTGCAAAAGCTATTGCTAATGGCCAGCCAGGTGGTGATGAAGGAGAGGGCAGGGCTGTCCAGCACATGGGAGCTCTCTAACAGGAAGTAGATTATGTAGGGCAGCCAGAGCATATAGAAAACGCTGGTGATGCGGAATAACACCATTGCGTAGCGCCGATCTGGTCCATGCCCACTGTGATGCCCGCCGCCACCGCCCTCACCAGCCTCCATCTCCTGGCTGGGAAAACGTGCCCGCCGTTCACTGATCTCTCTGTTGTGCTGCTGGCAAATGCGAAAGATATGGTAATAGGTAAAACAGACCACAAGTGCAGCAGGCGCATAGAGCAAGCACACCACAAAGCCTGTGAAAAGGGCAGAGGTGGGCCAAGAGTGAGCGCACCACTCAAAAATGTCTCCATGATAGCCTGGCTTACCCCACCCAAAGAAGGAGGGCAAGAACACCAGGCTGGAGTAGACCCAGATTATGGTGATGCAGCCTCGTAATCGGCATGGTGTAACCAGCTGGTTGTAAGACAGTGGTTTAGTTATGGCCAGGTAGCGGTCCACACTGATGCAAGCCAAGCAGGCCATCGAAACACTCTTTAGAACAGAGATGACGTAGCTGAAGACCTGGCATGTGATGGGCTCCTGGACACCTGCTGGGTAGTGGAGCAGAGACAGGGTGGGCACCAGGCAGCTAAGACCCACCAGCAGGTCAGCATAGGCCATGGTCTGGATAAAGTAGCTGGTGGTGTAGTGGTGTAGCAGAGGGGCACAGTGGAACACGAAGATCACCGTCAGGTTCCCTGTAATAATGAGCACTGTCAGAAGTACAATGACGGCAGTCTCCAGGACGCAAGCCTCCAGGCCTTCGTTCAGCCCCCAGCCCAAGGGACAAGAGTGGTTGGTGGCCCTGCCAGGAAAGAAGTCTCCATGACTGCTGTTGGCAGTGAGCACCGGGTCCGTTGTCAGCTCAGACTGGTTCATTGTTCTGGGCGCTATCCAGGTGGGTCAGGTTTGTGATGTGTCACCCATAAGGCAGCTGGCCTGAAACTGGAGAACTGCCTGTCCCCCCCACCCGCTCTACACCGGGTGTCTGTAGCCTTCTTCAGTTAACGGAGCTCAATACTCTCTCTAACACACTCACTCTCTCTTTCACCTTACTCTCACATAGCTGGGTCTCAATCAAATGAACACTGACTGGAGGAAAATCAATAAAGCCTCTGGGAGGGTAGGACAACCCGTTTAGCTCTCCTTTTCCAATCACTCATGGTTAGTGAAAGTAGTGGGTGGGTAACAGTCAGGAGTACGGAGAAAAAACTGTATTCCTTCAGTAAACCAGGGTAGCATTAGTGCTGTAGCCAGCATCAATCCCAAAGGCAACTTTCCCTGCTGCTTTGCCTGCCAGTCTGTGGCCTCATCTCCTGATCCTAATGAGGGTTGCCACAGGGAGGCTGAGGGCATAAGCTGTCCGTACAAGGGTGGAGAGCACATAGGATGCGAGAGAGGACACCATACAAAGAGGTTAAAGCGTGAAGGAAAGCACAATGCTCTCTGCTCTTGATGGATCCTTACAGGAGATCAGATGAGTACGCAGCATATGGTTCCTATTTCACTTCAAGTCTACTGAGTGGTTACCTTTAAAAAATAAATTTTAGGCAACCACTGCTACGGGGAAAAATGTTCTTAGGAGTCTCTCTGGAAATGAAAATTACATCCCCTCAATTCAATCCAAAGTTTGACTGTGCCATGGGTGCCGGCGTGTTTACAATGTTACAGCAGGCTTCCCTTATTTTGGTGGTCCTCTGGTCAGTGTCTGGAGCCCATGCATGCCCAGCTATTGTCTGAATCAAAACACAGACACAGGCTAGAACAACATGGGGATCTCCGCAGGAGATAATGTCACAGCTCTCTCAGCACACACAGCGCTGGGGGGAAAAATGTGTTTACAAGGCATCCCTAGGCAGAATGAGGTAAAAAACCAAGCGTGTCAACATGTCTGGATGAAGTTCTGCTATTAAAGTGATTTAAAGTTTAAATCCAAATGTGCAAACTTGCCTCTCAGTGTTCTGGACTGCAAGTCGCGAAAGACAAACAAATGTAAAAGTCCAGTAGCTGATGAAAGTGTTGAATGTAAGACTCCCATGCAGGCAGGTGGAAGGACTCTCCTGGAGCAATGAGAGGCCAGCTGAACAGCTCAGCGCTCCTCTCACTTTGACTCCTCAGCAATCCTGTGGCAGACACTTGCAGAGAGGGGTGTGGGGATCAATCAGAAATCCACCTATTTATCCCATAAACGTGCTACTTGCATTTTGTTGTGACATTCTGAAGCATTGGCAGGGGAGGCTGAGCACCTTCTCCTCGAGTGCTTAATGCAACCATAGATTTTCTAACTTGCTTTAGTCCTTTGAAGTATTAACTCTGTATAGTTGTAGAGGTATGGGGTCCTACAACTCCTCTCTCAGTGTGTCTGTCGCCCTGAACAAAACACTGGCAGCGCAACAAAAGGGAATCCACTCTAGCAGCATAAAGAAAAGACCAAGTCCCAGTCGGAGTCCCAGTTTCAAGCACTGTCCTCTGCAAACGTCCCCCTTTTTAATTCCGTTAAACAGGACAACCCACGTTTTCAATAAATAAATCCTTTGATCCTGGCACACAGAAAGAGATGAATGTTATGCATCTGTCAGAAGCAGCAAGTAAAAAGCAAGAAAAAAAAGGATGACTGCGCTGATGGAAATGAGTTAAATCTGCAGCGAGGGAAGCGAGGGGACGAAGAGTCCCTCAGCCCTGGTGCAGTGAGAAGGAGAGATGCTGTGACTGGCTTACACTTCCCTCCCTCCCTCTCCACACCGTCTCTCTAGCTTGCACACTCAACCTCTCTCTCTCTTTCCACACACACACACACTAACTCAAACACACACACATGAACCCTCCCTCTTTCTCGCTCTCTCTCCCTCAGCTTCTAGCTCATTGCCCCGCCTCCTCCCATCCCAGCTGCACCTGAGGCTCCCTGCCACATTATTCTGTCTCTCACACTGGCTTTCACCCAGAGGTAAATTTGGATACATTTCCTATTTACATATTACTTATCTCTCACAGTCTGTTTTCTATTAACTAAAGTCCCCTCCACCCCCTCCTTTTCTTTCCGTCACTGTTTCAGTCCCACTTCTTCCCCTCAATCTCCAATTCTCCTCTCCATACACCTACCTAGCCCCGGTATGTAAAAAACCCCACCAATTTCTATTTCAATTATACATAAAAACAACCAGCAACATTGATAATACAAGATGCAATAAATATCCCGGCAAAAAATGGCAAAACACACATTTAACGAGATCATGAGTCACTCGTTGTACGTCTCTACTTTTGGGGGATAGAGGGAAAGACAACAGCTGTTAGTGTCAGTGGTCATTAGCCTCACTTTCTGACACACATTAGTATACACTGTTAATGACTACAGGATGACACTCAACCTCCATAATCCCATGAAACATCTTGAACAGCTAATCCTAGTAAAATAATTTCTCTCCCTTATCTATCCAAGCTCCAGGTTCTTCTGGATACTTTATTTATTCTTTATTCAACCAACAGCTTAGCACAGCTATGCCTGCCCCTTAGTTACAGTTGCCCAGCATTTCGGCCAGTTGGGAGCATCCTCTGGCCGGCAGATGATAAAGAGGATCAAGTGACAGCAAATTGGCTAAGCAGAAGGGCGGATGGAAAGAAACTGTCAAGCATGGTGGCTGGGCAGGAGAATCTTGCAAAGAGAAAATTCAGAGCAACTTTGCAAACATTATCACTCCCTTTGTTTTTTAACTGTTAGAGCCTGTTAGAGGCAACGAGTAGCGGCTGGCTGCAAGTTGGATGGAAAATGGCTACTTTGGAAAACAACGCTGCACCTGGCCTCTTCCTGGAAGAGTAGAGTGCTTCGATGATTTGAAAAAAAAAAAAAAACAATGTTTGAAAAGAGCAAACATAACAGGAACTAAATCCTTAATGGAAAAATATAGACATCCTGTCAACCTACAATGTATTCTTATATACTGCTGATGGACAAAGGAAAACATGATGCTATTCAACTGCATGTCTAATTTGACAAGACTAAATTCTAGAGAAGCGTTTGGTCCAATCCACACAGAAAGTCACCAATTAAACCATCAGAGCAAAAATGAAATGTGCTATCAAAACAACAACAGGTAAATGTACATGCCTTCTAGAGGAAGAGCCATTCAGAGACACTAAGTGAACCTAGACATGACTGAGTGTCCTTGAGAAAGATGTAATACGATGTAAGAATATTATACAGGAAAAGGTGGCATGCAGCCAATCCAATCCTTTAACACACCTGTTTAAGACAGAGTATTTGACCCAATGAAAATGTCTAACACAGACTGGTTGACTGTAAATACAGAGGCATTAGCTCCTTAAATTCAACTTAGTGGGGTGCCTTTGAGCATCTTTGTGTAAAAATTTCATTATATTACAAAAATGTTCATCATATATATATATACCTATTTTTTTATTTATATTAAGCATTAAGAGCATAAAGGATACCCAAACTTCACAGAACAGATCTGTCAAAGGGGTTAACTTGCTGAATGGTTGTGACTAAAAATTAAGAATGTGTAGTTCACTTTACAAATTCAAAGGTCCTGTGTTTGGGATTTAGGGACATCTATTAGCAGAAAGGGTATACAGTATTCAGAACTATGTTTTCATTAACTTATTATCACCTTAAACTATCAATCACTGTGCTTATGTTACCCTAATATGAGGAGTTTATATCTACATACGGAGCGGGTCCTCTTCTCTGGAGTCCGCCATGTTGTTCTACAGTACCACAGAGCGGACAGCCAAACACCAGCTTTAGAGAGGGCCATTTGTGAGTTACTGTTTTTGTGTCGACCACTGTAGTCCTCCTATATGCTTTGTACATGGGAGAAGTTTCACTTCTGCAACCTTACCCCTAGAGGGCACAAAATCTTACACACTGGTACTTCAAAAATGTTTAATAAGGTGGTAAAGAAATACAAAACTGGGGTTTGATTATTGTTGTGTATGAAATGTTTGGGAATTTTGTGAACGTTCCTTTTTTGTATGTGCGTGTTTCTGTATAATCTGTTACTTCAAGGAAATTGTAAGCAAAAAGGATGATGTTATTTATTTATTATGCGCATTCTTTCTGGAAAATTGTTATTATGGACTGAAATTAAATACTATCTAACTGCCGTTTCTGTTTTTTTGTATATCGTTTATCCAGCTTGTCAACAATAATATAATAAGCATTAATTAACAATAAACATAAGTATCACTGCATTATGTGAATTAAATAGAAACATTTGTTTTTGTCTCACATTCATACACATGTAAATATAATGATTACTAAATTGGCAAGTCATTCCTGATTCAGTTTACAGTTCACCAACTTAAAAAAATCTTATTAATTCACTGTTGAGACCATGATTCACAGCCCTACTAAAAAAAAGCGTAACACACAATACATGTGAGTTATGTCACCATATTGTACTTTCAGCTACAAGTTATGAAGTGAGGGGGTGAAACTGTACAACATGTACAATATAAAACGTATACGATGACAGTACTTCATCAGTGCCTGTGAACTGAAGTATAAGATAATCTGCCATGCAGACGGACGGCTCTTTGATTGTCATGGAGACCAGATATTCTTCAGCACCTGTGTTTCTTAATATGGTCATTCAAGAGAAACAGTGTGATGGAAAAACAGAAAGAGGCATCAGAGAGGAAAGGAAAAATAAAACTAAAGAGAGACAAAGTGAAGACTAAAAAAACGTTCATGCATCCAGTTGTGCAGTCACTATGGAGGGAGCCAGTCAATGGAGGTCTCTCAGCACAGTGCTCTTTACCTTTGGAGGTGGACACTGATGAAAAACACGACCAGAAGGCCACCGTTAATAATTCATTCTGCTCCAAAACAAAGCCAGCAGGGCCACTTGGAAACAAAGGTGGAGGCTGATTCACCTTTCACTGCTTCCCAGCATCCCACCCTCCTCCACCCCTGGGCTCCTGCTGATTCCAGTCTCAACAGCAATGTGTTGGCATAAGCAGGGAGTTTACAACTACATTACAGGTGTTTAGCTGATAGCCTTAACCAGAGCAGCTTACAGTACAGGACAGTAGGGAGGCAGGGGGTTCACCATCTTGTTCAAGGACATTTTACCAAGACAAGGTGAGTTGGTAATCGAGAGAGTAGTTTATACATGCAGAACAAGCATCATATCATGATCGATCAACAAAATCAATCAATAAAAAAATAAAGTGACAAACTGAACACACAAGGATAACACAAAAACGTCAATGCAAGGCCTGTCTGCACAAATAAGCATTCAGATGCTGTTTAGACAAGTCAGAGAGGTTATTACAGAACCTGGTGGCTATGTTAACGCTTACAGTAGTCAGCCTTGGTTCTGAATGTTAGCCAAGGGGCAGCTGGTATTATCAGCCCTGGTCAGATGACATAATAAGCAGTGGCGGATCTTCCTATAGGCGACTTAGGCAGCAACACAGAGGAAGGGTGCCAAAATTGCACCCCACCACGACCTCCCCCAACCCTGAAATTTGACTTTTGCAATGTTTGCCACAGTGCCTCTCTCCAGCATTTAGGAGACCCAGAGCTGGTCTTGGTGAAGGTAGCTTGTAAACTCACCTTTGCTTTGGTGTGATCAGACTTAAATGACGAGACACAAGAAAACAAATATTCTTCAGATCTTGGGAGGGGGATGTAGACCTACAGTGCTTTCCATTTCCTCCTCTCATGTTTTGTTCACATCAGTCAGGGTGTGCTTTTGCAATGGCGCAGCCAATCATTACCTTAGGTCAGTAACAGTAATCCTGACACAATAACGGGCACTGAGGATATAGATATAGATACTGTTTACTCGGCTTAGGCCTAATGGATTACGAGTTATTGCACAAAGTCACAGCATTCATGATTAATATTGGATAACGATGATAATGCAGCATTTAGTCATTCTTGCCTTACATTTGGAAATTGCTAATTCCCACTGCAGCCTCAGTGGTCATTTTATTTTTCCATTGCAAAGAAAATAAATGAGGGTACAGGAATGGCATAGTCCAACTACAATTATTTTATCTTCATTAAGTTCAGAAGCATCTTCTCTACAATTAAACTCCACTAGACTATGTGACAGCATTTTGAGGGTGTTTCTTATTTATTGTTCTTTGTATGGATGTGGGAGCTTCAGTGCTGTTCAATTACAAATTGTTGTTGGGGAGGGTCATTGTCAATGGATTTCAGGTCATGTAATTTGCCTAAAGGGTAAAATATAAAAGTGGTGGCTTCTGTAGTGCTCATCATTCTCTTGTCCAAGAGTCTGGGGGTTGGGATATGGAGGGATAGGTGGTTATTGGGGCAGATTAGAGCTGGTTCACTGCCTGGATACAAACATTCAGCGAGCACCATCAACGGACCAACACTAAACCAGCTTAGCAGGCAGAAGCCGGTATTTATATTTATCAACAGTGGGCCAAGCTTTGTGTGGATTCAGTTCTCAGGTTGAGGGCACTGAAGAAGAAGAATCCAAAGCACTGACAACGTTAGCACTCTCTGGCTTTAGTGCAGCATGCTTTAGTTGCCTGTCATAAAAACTCCATTGGAAATTGAGATGTCATAGATTGACAATGTTTGCCAAAAATGAAATCCTGAAAATATAGATACTGTCACAATTAAAGCACTCAATGCGGAGAAAGCCAGACCTTCTTTGTTAGACGTTCTGCCTCTCTTGGCTCTCTGGTATCCTGCTGCATGAAGCATTACGGACTAGCACAAAAACACAAGAACTGAATGTACTTTCCTGAAATGCCATCACTGAAATTTGAAGTTCAAATTTTGCCCACGCCTCTCTTGTAAACAGCCAAAGTAAAGTTAGTCACATAAGGCAGCTAAGTTGCGATTATTGTTTTAGAAAGTAATGGCTGTGAGGGCACAGTCTATTACTGGTTAATAAAACAGAGAAGATGTATGAAGCAGACACAGTGGGAAGAGGAAAATGTCAAATGTAAAGATAGGAGCTAGCTCACAGCATGTGGACAACACAGTAACAGCTATTTTTTTCACATTTTGTATGACGACAATTTGTGTTGAACATCCTTAACAGGAGAAAATATCTACATACCATATTCACCTCCAGTACAATGTCACGATGTAGACCGCATACACTGGGATTGCTTCAGTTAAATGGTAAAGAGGAGCTAAAGGTCAAAGAGAGACAGGCTGGCTACTGAAATCACCATCTATCATCTTCATCTAACCTCGCACCACATGGCAGTGGAGACCTGTCTGACCGCTTAGGTTGAGATACTTATATTCATTATTCTGTAGCACCTATTGTCCTTGCATCATGTAGGTCAGGACGTAACGTGCATCTATAAGTCATCGGTAAAGGCTGAATGTAAACATGAAGCCAATGCATTTGAATAGATTTTTTTCTGTCAAGGAATAATAAATAGACATTTGTTGAATTATGCCATTGTATAAAATGGAGGTCAGGGCTGAATTTTGCATTTGAATGTCCAAGACCAATACATTTCTCATGAAAAGCTTAGTCTGTTAGTGGCCTGTTGCCTTGCATCATGTATGTGTAACTAGAGTCTTTTCAGGAGTATGGAGGACTATGTTACTGATTGTGCTAAATGTCTCTTCTTTCTTTTTGCCTCTTGCTAAAACTGCAAATAAACCGCACTACTTATATACCCTTTCTTAGCAGATCCTATGTAAAATGTACTCATTACCTACATGAAAATGTTGATGTTGTTTATGAGGATTCTTTTACATTTATTGAATTACAAGAGACAAGCTAGTGTGACTCTGTGGTGAGGAAGAGGAGAAAGCAGAGCTCTACTCTGGCTGTGAGGCTGTGAGGCTGCAGTCAATATGAGGACTGAGACACAGAAGTGTTTTGACTAGAGAAGACGCTGCGGGCTGGATCTCCTTAATCCGAGCCGTCATATCAGTGTCAGTATGGCTAGGAGGCTATGCTAACACACACATAGCAGATTTACTCACTACTGTATGGCAGCACAGTTACAGCAACAACACATACTGTTAGCTGTAAAATGATTTTATCATACCGCTGGCATAGCTTGCTTTGCTAATTTTTATCTTCAAAAGAAATTCTACATCAGTGAAAAGCATACATGCGTACATGTGTGCCATGAGTACTCAAAAGTCATCATGAACCCCGGCTTGTAATCACTTGATAATTTGTTCGGATTCATCAAAATTAATAGACTACAGAAATGACAGATCTGATTTTTGTTTCTGTTTTCCTAATATAGATTTTCCTAAAGCTGTGGAAGACAGGCAGTGTGTCCTTTTGTGGTGCCTACTGGGTTCCTGCTGTGGATATGTGAATGGGAGCTGGAGGGCTGCATTATGGAGACACACACAGAGTCAGGATGGGAGGGGTGCTGTGAATAGACCTATATTGTAAGGTCGGGAGAATGGAAGTGGTGTTGCTTGGCTGTGTTGTGGCCATGCAGTGCAGCTGGTCCCTACAGATACTATGAAGCAGGATGGGCTAGTGGGGAGTATGTGTGTGTGCATGTCTTTGTGTGAGAAGCTGTGACTGACAAGACTTTAGACCCTCAAGGAGATTTTTTTTCATCCATAAATGATGGGAGACTTCAGGGCACACAACTAAGCCAGAGGATTTTTTTTATGTATGTGCATGATGTGCTTCGGTCTGTGCATGCATATACTGCATACTGTATTCTCAGCTACGGATGTATCTCAAAATATCAATGTTGGAAAAACAACATTGTTATGCTCAATTGACAACATCCAGTGCTGAGAAATGAAGCAAACGCAGAGGTCTGGCAGACGTTCAACAACACCAAAGTTTGAATTTTGTCCTTCAATAGAGATATGCATTAAAGGCTGACATCTTCTTAGGAGTCCTGCTGGTCACGTGATTCCTGTGAGATTTCTGCGGGATGGAAGTCAATTTCACTATTCATCAGGGGACTGAAGCAGGACAGGAAAAAAGTCAACGGGAGCAAGTGGGACAGGAAGTATAGCAAGCTAGCAATATGAAGTTAGTCAGCAGCTTGCAGTTAGTTTCCACAGACCATAGGAAATACATGTAAGAGGACACATGTCATTTTATGTTAAGCATGTGAAATAAAATGGCTCCTTAAGGTAATACTACTGCGATCGCAATGCTAATATCTGCTCGCGCATTACGGGCTCAGCACTAATTATTTGCCTCACGGTGGTAGAAGTCAGAATCAGAATAAGGTTTAATAACAAGTAGGTTTTCACTTACAGGGAATTTTCCTTTGTGTTTCCAAACAGTTACCTATTAATGAGTAACAAAATTAAAGGTAGAGTCCTGCAGCAGTCAAGAATAGAAAAATTACAATAAAAATGTGAAAAAGATACTATAAAATTTTAGAAAACAAATAAGTGCAATATTTCTGCTTTAGGTGTTATGTTAGAAGTTATTTTAGCATTCTACAATGCTGAACAAGTGATTGAATATGCATAGTTTTTATATATGAATATCCGTTGTGTGATTTTAGACAGCATGCCAACATTGCAGAAGCACAAGAGGCATGATGGGTGCGACATGTAACACAACAGTGTTGGCCTCTTCTATCACATATAACATATGTGTTGGCAGCGCTTTATAAACAACAGAAAATCATTTACCGTCTCCGTTACACAGCGGCTGATCTCGGAGGGTAAGCAGCTGCGACGCCTCATTGTTTTCCCAGTTTGTGGACATTTTGCCCCTGTTCTTCTTTGAGTTAGCTGCTAACTACCATCAGCTACTTTTTAAATCTCCCACAGTCAGAACACATTGTCAGAACATGACACCCATGCTGTCCATGATCCAGTCCTGCTGGCTGTCCCATTCATACAGACATCACATTGGCACTGTTGTTACATCTGATGCCAGCTTAAAGGGGAGACAACTCTGCCCCCCCTATTCTGTGATTATACCTTTTATACAGAACGGCGAGGCGGCGAGGCGGCATAACGGTGTGAAGTTCTCATCCTTGAAGAGGCAGTTTAAAAGGAGCCAGGGACTCTAATGGATTTAGAATAAAAGTAAACCCACACCACTCCAATTTTAATTCAAAATCAGTCTATTACTTGCATGTGTATACATACTGTGGTTGCCACAAGGTTGAAAAAGTACAAGGTGAAATCTAGCAGTGTGTATTCATTAGTAGGTGGCCACCTACCCAGTTTCCAATTATCAAAACACCAAGTACTTAATGAACTAAGGCAGAAGTTAAGAGACAAAGATGAAAGGAGACAGAATTGTCATGGTGACAACTTCAAGCAGAGAGAAGTCCATAGACCCTCGCAGTTACCATGGCAGCCTATCTTATGTACATTGTACTCCATGTATCTGTATGTGGGTTATCAGGCGTGGGTGTAGTATTTTTCCAGCCTGGCTGCATGGCTGATACTACCTTTGATTGTACACCGACGTTAAATGTCATTGCTAAGCTGGCGCCTGGCCTCAATATGATTCAACATCAAAATGTAAAGCACCTCGCAGCCCTCGTCTAATTTGCTCTTTGATTTTCATTACATGCTTGGTGAAGAACTAAACTGTGCTGGTTCCAGTCATGGATGAGAATTTCAGAAAAGTTCAGAAAAGAAGTGGAAAATGATCGATACATAAAATGTTTACAGTTAAAAGAGGTGTTTAAACTTTTACCAGACACTTCTTTCTGTAGCTTGAAATATCCTTTCTCTATCAAACATAATCATGCCTGGGTCAC
Organism: Cephalopholis sonnerati; assembly: GCA_019142605.1. NCBI lineage: Eukaryota > Metazoa > Chordata > Actinopteri > Perciformes > Serranidae > Cephalopholis > Cephalopholis sonnerati. Next base: position 26,928,274 of record JAGQAX010000006.1, read on the forward strand.
AGTGTGTCCTCACCGCAGTCTGTAAAAATAATAGATGTAGCCATCATGATGTCATGTACTGGCCTTCTGTGGACTTCAGTTTTGAAGCCTCAAGTGTGGCATACTGGCCATCTTCGGTTTTTGGAGCCAGAAGGGACCATATTTGGGGGAGAGGGTGGCACTGTGTGGAGTGTGAGGTGGATCCAACTGAGAAGCTGAAGACACTATCGGCAGACAGCCTGTGACTCGAGGTCGTTCGCCCTTAATTATGCAAAACTTTACGCCTTAAAAAATGTAAACATACAGTTGTCACGTAGGGGGAAATTAGCCACAGAGATCAAAACTGTTTTCTGTACCATGTTTATTTCTACTGTAAAATGTAGGTCTATGGGGATTGAGTTGCTTTTGGAGCCAGCCTCAAGTGGCCATTCTTTAAAGTGCAGTTTTTGGCACTTGCATGTTGGCTTAATTTTCAGCCCTCTAGGTTGTCGCTTGGCCCTCAATTTTAGTGGGTGTCCAAGTAACCAATAAGAAGAAGGACAGGCTTCAGGGCCCATGCACAGCCACAGCACAAAACAAAAGACAGTGACGGCACAGTTGTGTATGTAGTAGGGTTGGTATCAAGACACGCTTTTGAAACTGAACCATAATCAATAACGACAAGGATTTATGTACAAACATGCGTTTCACATATCAATTCCTGAAAACGTCATTTTACCTTCTGCATCTCCATCTAAATGGCGAGAAACGTAAGTGTATGCATCGATCTATTGTGTAGTGTTTCAACATGGTGCTCTCGAAGAATTAGAATGGGTATACGAAAGCCAGTACTAATCATAAGCACATATTCTCTTATCCCACAAAATGGTACAAATGTGTTTAGCCACAAGGAAAATGACGGGAGATGGTATGAAAGCACTGAGCAAAAAAGTGGAAAAAAAAAATCAATTCCCTTTGCAAAATAAACTCCTTGGAAGACCTTCAGTTTCATACAGTACAAGGCCCCTTACGGCCTGCTGTGGTGAAACCGCTGTTCCAGGCGACTGGTGACAGCCGTCAAACCTGTGGAGAGATGCTGACCTCTGTTAACACACTCACTGGCTGTGCTGTGAGTGAGACTGGTCTCTGGAAATGCAATCCTGGAAATAGCTGGTTGAGCTTTTTTAAGCTGTGGGTTCAAGCGAGGCGGCACACCTTGGGCTTGTTCGACTCTAGGGAAACGAAAAGGTTGTTCAAATGTCACTAGCAACCCCCCAACCCCGACCCCGAACACTGTGCTGCGCCAGCTGAGAAAGAAGTTATTTGTGAATGTCTCAGATGCCCTGAGGCCATGGTGTGTGTGACAGAGTGTGCATTTGTGACTCTGTGTGTGATGACTGTAGATGAGAGCAGTACAGCACTGAACATGACACTTGCGATCTATGATATCAAGCTGGCTGGCCACGGGCCACATGCTGCTAAATGATCAGTGGGTTAGTCTAACCCAGTGGTTCTCACCTTGGGAATGAACTCCTCACCCGGTGACGAGATCACTTTGCAGGCTTGCAACATGATTTATCGGAAGATTTTAAACTCTCAGTCAGCACAGATAAGGGATTAAATAATCTACTATACCTCAGAAAGTCCTTGGTTGGATCAACTCTTTACCATATTACATGCAGCACATCATAAATAGGGAGTACCTCATCTTAGGCTATCACCATGTAAAACCTACCAACCATCTAGTCTAAATGCGTGAGTCTAATTTCAATGGTATGGGTGCTAAATTTGTAAAAGTCGCAGTTAACTTAACACTGATTAAATTAGACTAGCCAGGTACGGGAATAAAATAGAGAGCAGAGTGAGGTGAGGGTGTAGGTCTGTAAGATTGTAGTTGAAAACTGAAAATGACACATTTTTGGTGTTGTTCCTGCTGCACAAAAAAAAAAAAAAAAAAATTACTTTGCACACTGCAATTTACTAATGACCAGATCACATTTGTGTGTTTAAACTATATTGATTTGTTGTCATTACAACACTGCTCGTCATAGTAACAGCACAGGCATGGATAGACTAAGCTCACAGCTTCAGATGCACTGACAAAATAAGTTACACGAATATTTGGCAGATAAAGACATTAAATGTATTTTATCTCTCCAGGCCTCGATATTCTCCTGCTGCCTGTCCTCCCAGTCTGCTGAACGTCACATGGGGTGACAGACAGTAAGATGAGATCTAAAGCCTATTATAAATCACACATATATTTACAGAACTTGTACAGAAAACGCACAAAAGAAATGTAGGTGCTTGCCTTAACCTAGCATTTTCTAGCACTAACTTAAAAAGCTAAGATAGATTTCACAGAAATGCTGCAAAATTTTCTCCATTTTCCATCTAAAGTTGTTTGTTGCTGTGTCAATAACACGGGCCTTCTAAGGTAAATTCTATTAGAGAAGTGCAAAGGGTTTATTTCTAAGGCTTAAATATAGAAGGCTAAAGGCTATTTCATTTAAGGTGTCTGATGGTTTCATTAAGATAAACCCCTGAATTTTTAAGACCTTTACAATAAGAGAAAGTGGTGCTATAAAAAAGTTGCCAGTGTTATGCACATAATGAAAACCAAACAAACAAGCCTGCTGATCTTGACTTTTTTTTAACCTTTTTGGGTATACAACTTACATGCTGTAGCTCATTTTCAATTAGAAAAATAAATGCACCATATAACTAAAATGAAAGGATTCTCTGGCTGTCCTTTCGATTTTCTAGACAACCATTCATCTAAACAACTTCACATTTGGGAGGTGGTATTGCTGAGGATATAAGGAAAAGCAGTGTTAAGTGCGCCTTCTTGAGATCTACAGGACATATCTTTTAGTAACGCATTATATACACACTGCATACTGTACTGAGAGGGGACGCCATTTACTGTTACGCCGCCAGACAGCATGTTGGGTACAGCTGCTCTCAGTACATTCAACAACAGATGAAGGGACACTAGAGAGACTGGAGATGTTACACTGTAGCAAACTCAAACCTTTTAGGCATCAGTGATGCAAATTGCAGAATGAGCGCTTGTTCCCCTGGTTCGAAATAGCTGGCTGTTAGCAAATGACAGTTATACTCTATGCTCACAAGGGGACGCAGCTATGTTAAGCAGTTCCTGAGAAAGCTGCAAACAGGTGCCCTTTAAATGGGCAATGTACTAATATAATGAAATTGATGATCGTTGGATATTGTGTTTTGTATTTATGAGTCTAAAAATCACAATTAAATCAGTTAAATCATCAAGTACAGCTTAAAAAAACGGAAATTTGTTTTGGTGACATCAGTTTAAGACGAGAAACTGTAAGTGGTTAACACCAGTCAGATGTGGGCAACAAAAATAACACTTGAACAGCGCTGATTTACGATATAGATACCCCTTCCATAAGGACGACAGTCCAATTACTTAAAATTCAATCAGCATTACCGTCGTCACTGTGCCCAGACAACAGACATTAATAAGCTCCACATCCCCTGTGCCGCTGCTGTCATTTGCCTCTCTTCCCTCTTTCCCTCCCTCCTCCATCTTCCCTCAGTTCCATTCATTTGGTGCAGCTATTAATAGCCCGGCCACCCGCCTATCAATACCATCACTACTCCAGCAAGACAGAGGATGTGGGCATGGCCCACCCAGTGGAATGAGAATAAATGAGCGCTGAACTACAGAAGCTTGGTCTTATGTAAGGAGAGAGAGAAAGATAAAGAGAGAGGCACATAGGACAACTAGATACTATGGGAAAGAGATGGAAGGACAGAGAGAGCAAGGTAGAGAAATGGGACATAAAGAGCTAAAGAAAAACTGTCCTAATTTAACAGATAAAGATGGTGACAGACACTGAAAGATTGAGAAAGACAAAGGGAGAAATTTACACAGTAGGTGAAAGACAACTAAAAAATATGTGACTCACGAACGAGAGAAATCTGCCAGCTCTCTTGACGTTTACACACATTCCTTTTCTCCAATTCTCCCTCAGTGACTACAACCTCATATTTATGGGTCCACATTCCTCCTTCTCTCCATTTTTCTTCTTTCCATCAATCTCCCCCTCTCTCTCTCTCTCTGCTTATTGATCGAGGCAGGTAGTTTCACCCGCTTCTGTGCAGATAAGAGAAAGACTATTGCATTATCCATAAAAGCAAGATCTCTGTCTGCTTTGTGTGTTTATATCACCTCCTCCTACTGCTGATGTCTGGTCCAGTGGGGCTTTGTCACTCTACCTACTTGTTTACAGTGGGTCACGGACCTGGTTTGCACAACCACTCCATCACATTTGGAAAGCTTAGATTTACTACGATTTATAACTATAAAACCTGGCATAGCAATGCGATTAAGAGTTGACGTGCCACTAAGGCAGTAATAATTTATCCATGAAATCATCAAAACATCAAGTTAAGTATCAGATTTTTACTGGATTACACAATGTTGGATTGTTATCTTTATCACAAACATGCAAAGGTGCCTTCACAGGGCAAAATTACACAAACCTGTCATCTTATGCAGTCAAACATTTAATAGCTGTGTCTTTATATAACTAAATGCTCCCACAGTTAAACCTCACTTATTTGTTTTAAAATATGAAACAATAAAGGTTCAAAGCTGTTTAATGGATTGCTACCTGATTCCTATTCAATGTTTATGTCAATGGGAAAGTCTTTCAATCTCTGCTCTCTGACCATTTGACCTTTAACCTTAACTATGACCTCCTTATTACTGGTTGCCAATAATTTAGTGGTAACAATTTGGGTTTTGTCTGCTATTAATTTTAGATGACATGTTTACTTTTAATTGTTCCAGCCTTGCACAAATAGTAAGTCATTCTGGAAAAGAACAAAAACTGAAATTAAGTGTAAACTGTAAACTGTCCGGCGGTCCACAAACTGGACCAGAACTAAAAGGCAACAATGAATCTTTTTGTGCCCCTGGTCCTGATTTTATTAAACAGTCTAACGATGTGAAAGTGACCTTAGTCAGCAGCAGATCCAAATCCAATTTTCAGGCAGGGTCAGTGCACTAGAGTTTGACTTGCACTTGTACAACAGCATTTTCACCACCTTTAATTCAACCGACCAAACAGTCACAGTCAACCTGCACCAAAGAATTATACGTGAACAAAGCCTGAAGAGCGGCCAACAGTTAAATACTAAAAGATCCAAAAATTCACTTTGAATTCTTGCAAGCTCTGTGGGAGGCCAAAGGGCTGACAGGAGCTGTAATAGTCCCGCAACATGCATCATGTGCATTTCAGTGTCACAGCTAAATGACAGATGCACAGTTCAGAGGAACAGCTTTGCTGTTGGTGATGTTGGTAGTCTCAGACATACTACGGTTCACACAATAAGGAAAAAGATAAACCACTTAATTCTGCATATATCATGAGCATCTGCACCACTTATCTGGTTCCCACCAAAACACAACAAAGAACTGCACTATACCTGTGACAACCAATGGACTTTAACCACTGTATTATGTAAGAACCATCCACACACAAGAGAAAAAAATACTTAGATTGTATGCTAACCAGTAACCAATAACTGCCCGTTGGCGTGCCAGCCCTCAGATAAGGATATGAAAAAAATAAATAAATAAATCAAATTGTATGGATAATGAAATTAAGTACACACAGCCATTTGTGTGTGTGAACAGCCTTCAAACGTCCTGGACATGTTCTGTACCACCTCATATACTTCCACTAAAAAAAAAATATAACAGAAATGCAAACTAGCCACAAGAGATTGTCCTTCCATGGTCTGTGTGTGTGTGCGTTTACCTTGGTGATGAGGATGCGGTAGTGCTCAAGCAGGTCGTGGTTGTCGTGGCAACCGGCCAGCAGCTGCCAGACTTCAGCTCTGAGTGGCTCAGGAATGCCACTGCGAACCAACGAGGGCAAACCCTTCGGACGAGTGGACAGGTTCCCATGCCTGATGCACAACACGCAGAGGTAATCCATTATTTTATAATCTAACCTAATCTAATTCAGCCACTTTAAATATTAATGAGAAGTGCAGCTGGACAGATTTGATAATTGTTTTAATGTGCAGTGACAGTATGAAGACAAATCGAGTCAACCAAATGCTGAGCAGTACGCCTGTCACACAAAAGTACTCATGTTGCACTAAACAGGAATACTACTTTGTCTTAATAGGATATTAGTCATTAATTGTATTTTAATTACCAAAATGCTTTTTGTCACTTAAGTGAAGCTGACTGAGCACCAAGTTACCTATTCATACTGATGCACATATTTAAAATGGGAGCTGCTCTAGGCTCACGCCTCATTCACACATAGTGAAATTATTACAGTATTAACTTCAGTACTGAGTGCAGTAGTCAGTTAAGTACAGACTGATTAATGGTAGTTTTAATCACAGTACTATCAATCCATTATTGAGTACAGTATTACTATAACTACTACACTAACTACAATGCAATACTGTAGTGTATTGACTGCAGTGCTGCCATGCTGTAAGGGCTCTCCCACATGAGAAAATATCTTGCTTTTGTGAAAACACGCAGTCAGCTCTTTTTAATGATGCTTGAAATCTCATCATAATGCATTTATCGAGGCCATATGAAAGCAATTTCCCGATAAACTACTTCACTTCATTGTGCTGATGCAACAGCAAGAAAACAGGCTGTGAAATCAAACGAAAAGCCAGAAACATCTTTCATCTCTGATTCAGTTAATCATGCTGCACCTAAAGCTGCATGTATGAACACCGGTTGTTGTAAAAGCACAGAGTGTTAGAATAATGACAGTGTATGTTACAGTAGATTAAATTAATGGCTCTATCTCAAAGGAACTGTTTTCCATACTAAGAGAGATGGTAAAACTGTCAAAGGACCCTGGCCCTATACAGTAAATCACAGTCTGTATGAGGCAGGGTGGGCCCGATTCACCTTCCAGCATCAGTGTGTCATTTTATAGTGCTTTAGCACAAGATGAAGAGCTAAATGTAAATGTTTGACGTAGCTGCATTTATGACCCGCAAGGTATATTGACACTAGTTTGCTCTACTTTCCATTTACATTCAGTTTTCTTTACTGTTTCATATTAGAAGTTGGTGCTGCTTTGATTCATTCACAATTTACTTGTTTTAAATCAGAGACCTTTTTAACCCTTTATAATCACATCCCTGGCCATAATATGCACCTATTTAACATTATATGCCTGAGTTTCCTCATATCAAAATCCAATCATGTTTTCTTCCTGTAAAACAAAATAAGACGTGAGCTTACATAAGCTATTACCAACCAATTTCAACCAATAATATCAAGACATCTACTCATCAATCAACCTGCAATTTTGAGCTACACAGAGCTAAAATTAAGTCAGCTAGCTAGCAACAGCATACCAGGTTGGTTTGTTTTTGTTTCTCCAAATACCACAATACTACAGTTACTGGCATGTATTAATTTTTTTGTGATGTTTGATTTTTTATTATTATTACTCTAGATTTTTGTGCAACTGTTTTTTAAGATTTACCCAAAATAAATTTTTGGCACAGCTAGAAACAATTTATTCTCCACAGAAATTCCGACAGAAAGTCAATCTTAACTGTTGCTTTTGAACAAAAGGTTTTCATTTGAGGGTTCATTCTGACTCAGGACAGTATTTTATGTCCATCTCCCTCCATTTCTCCACTATTTACCTCTGAACTTCCTCTTTCAAATATTCCCAAATTTTACTTTTTATCTCAATTTCCTCTCGTCTTTCTCTCACACTTTTTCTTCTTTTAGATTGTCCTGCTGCATATAAATCCATGACTCAATATTCCTCTCCTGTATCTCATTTGTCCCCTCCCTTACCCCTGTGTCTCCCTCCCTTCCTCTGTCCAGCTTTCAACTGTCTTACAACATCTAATTTCATTTAGATTTTAATTATTCTCAATTTCCAAATTTCTTACCATCTGGTGAGGATTCCTCCCCAGGACTCCAGGATTTTCTCAGGACAGTCTTTGGAAACGTCCCCTGTCCCACTGGAGATTTCACTGTCGCTATCTGTTGGGGAACACAAACACAGTAATATATTATGTTATATTAACAGACATCTGGAGCATAAATGGATCATTCCTGATATCTGTAACCTTTGTCAACATCAGAATACAGTGCTCAGACCACCACCTTGTTGACAAGACCTTTAACTGTCTAAACCTGAATGTGTGGAGCTGTTGTCAAAAACAACAGGTCACATGTGATGGTGATCTTTAAGACTAGAGCAGCAGCTCCGTGAGAGCCATCAGTTTGCTGGAATTAGAGGCAACACATCTCTATATCTTTTTTTCACTTATGTATGTCAGGGAACTCTGTGCTGCATTGTACATTTTAAAACCTGTTAATATTGATGCTTCACAGTCAAATGGAGGAAAAGTGCCTGTGCAGTGCCTACACTTTCCATTATTGCTGTTCTACTGTCTGGCGGTTCGTGAGGCAGACAAGAGGCAATCAGCACAGTGAACCACTTGTGTTTAGATGCAGAAGCACTAATTGACCATCTGGCCCGCTCTGCTGCTGGAGAGATGAACTGATCACCACACAGAAACCGCCCACTGGAACAAACACACACACAGTCCACAGAGCTTTACATGGTATGTCCAGCACATAGTACACACTGAGCATGAGAGTACAGTAAACTGAATTATATAAAAAAAACAAAACACAATGGTGGCGATGAACTTCTCAGGGCATGGCAATAAGTTTCACTGACATCTCCTAAGTGTTTAATGGCGTCATTCGCTCCCATTGAAGCCTTTACTGAGGTCTTGGCATTAAATAATGTGTTAAGACATTTTCTTCTAGAACATGCAGCCACTATGCTGAATGCACTGCTGCTCCTATACATCCTTACAGCCTCAGCAGGAGCTTTTCAGGTCTTTATAAATGCTTGATGAGCCCTTTCAAATGGTTCAGACCCTGCACAAAGCTGCTGCCTCTGTCCTCAGATTGGCTGAGGCCACGTGGCGAGGAAGCGTGAGTCCAATGCCACTGCCAACTTACCAGGTGATGAAAGAAACAGTGAAGATGAGGGCCATTACTGTTACCTTTTAATCTGGAGAGGGGCTGTGCATTCACTGTAGGATTACTTTCAAACAGGATCTCTCTGATGTTGAAGCCATAGTGGATTGGTTTTGTCTACACTTAAGTGAGCGGCAATTCCTGACATTCAGATGTTCTACCTTTAGTATTTTACCCTATTTTAATCTACTTTAATTTACATTTTTAATTCTAAATATACTGTTTATGATTTATTTGTTGTTGTTTGTATTTTTCCACCCTCAGTTCTTATTTGACAGCAGTGTACTGAATCAATCAAGCTCTTTTTGTCTCATTGTGTTATTTTATGCAGATATAAGATGGTTTCAGCTAAAAATAACAACGCAGAGCGGCTGTATGCTTACATGCATGTGTTTGATCACAGTCTGTTTGAGTGTATATAAAACCGTAGCATGCAGTTCACACACAGTGTGTGCCCACACATGTATATAAAAGGGGTAACAAAAAAAAGCACAATATGCAACAATCACAAAGCCTGCTGTGAAAAGAAAACAGAAAAAAAAGATATGTCAGCTTCAGGCCTATTTTCTATATTGCAGCTTCTAAGAAGAAGAAAAAAAAAATACATCCACATGAACTGAATGTGTGTGTGTGCTCACAGCGGTGGCATCTACACTGGGAGTGTATTCATTTCTGTACACAATGAGGCTGACCTCCAGCTCCACGGCCCTGAGCGCCTCCAATTTTCAGCTCTGGGGGAGGAGAGGGGCGTTATAGAAAAAGCCCTCTGAATAGCTCCCGCAGTGCCAGTTGAAAGCCGTCAGCTCCGGCCTTGGTGGCTGACTCGTGACTTTGGGCGACGATTTCTGCCTCCCACTCTGTTAACACATTTTAGTACTTCAAGATGAAAAAAGTAGAAGACTGTTGACAGTGGCAAAGAGGAGAGAGGAGCAACACAATAAGATGAGAAGGGGCCTCTAATGGTAGATGTTCCCGTGTCGCTGTATCACAATTTTAAAAACATTTTTACAAAAAAGTTTTGACTTTATTTTAAATACGTGATGCTTTATTCTAAGTTTATATTTTGTACATTCATGTTATATGGGCTGTGATTTGATTATTGTGCTAGAACACTTTGGGCTTTTATATCCTGATAAAATGTCAAGTTTCCACTGTGGGTGTGACTCAAAAACCTGCGTAGTATAAAGATATTTCTTTGTATAAGCATATATAAAATAAAGGATACAGTCATTAAAATATTTCAGTCAATAAGATAATCTCTATTTAAATATATTAAGCTACTATGAAGCAATATTCCACACACTGTGTAACTTGAGGGGAGGCACGTGTGCATGCATGTACACACATGCAAACACACTGCATTAACACAGAAATGTGCACCTTTATCCACAGCAACATCATGAGGCGTGCAGTCTGAACTGTGGCCAGGACTGATCTGCACCACCTGCATAGCTGAGCCAGGAGTCAGGTGGAAATGCCAGTCCTGTTTATATTAGTGAGCTGAAACTGGGTCATTTTTGAAAACCACTGGAGTCTAACAGCTAGTGTTGGTGCTTTTAATGTTACTGCTGTTTGGCCTCCATCCCTCTGACAGAGCTGCCATTATTGACATTAAAATATCCACTCTGCTCTGGCCTCTCACCTTAACTGGTCACGTTCAAATCAATTTGGTGTCTTAATCAAGACAATTCAGGAAACTGGTATCGCAAGCAACATGGTTTGAGAAGCCACTTTATTCTGATTGGTTAGGAAGATCATTGGTCTGCTTGACTGACAAAAGATTTCACCCAAAAAGGTCGCATGGTAGTTGTGCTATAAGCCAACAAGTCCATACAGGACTGGATCAAGCTCTACACAAAACCCCTTACGCTTAACGCATGAACACACACAGAAGCGTGCATAATCACACAAGTAGCTGTCAAAACCCCTGAGATTCTGCCATTGCTGTTCCATCTTTGCTGTTCACCGTGTAACACACACACACACACACACATTCTGTTTTAAAACACACAGACTACATGCCTTTTCTTTCATACATATAAAAAAACACTGAAAGTTATTCCCTATAATCTATACACATTGCTGTTATCACATGCCCTGCCACGCTCACTTACACATGACCACATAAACACATGTTCAAACACACATGTACATACATCTCTGCCAATGTTTATGTGCTTTAACAAAATGAAACTTCACTGTTGATTCATGTTAGCCAACAAATAGCACACGTGCGCTTGTGACAAGGCATTGCTGCCAAAAAAAAACCCAGTAGGTGTAGGTGTGTGTTGGTAAACCTCTATTTCAGACTGAATATCTGGACATATGATCTCATTTAGATGAGGCATTCATGCCACCCAGAAAAAAAAGGTGCTGGATATGTGGAATGTAAAGTAAATGCTCCCTCTGACAAGCTATTTGTGGTAAAGCAATTATTTTCTTTTTTGTGGCCGTGAATGTTCACAGAGGCATCTTGTTTTTCTCCGATATTACAGGCAGTGAAGGATACGAGGGTACAGCACTACACAATGTGAGGTCACATTTTTCAATCATGCAAGATTTGGAAGACAAATTATGTTGAGATGTGGCTCGCGCATGCATGTGTGTGTGTGTATATGTGTGTGTGCATATTTGGGGAAAGGCATTCTGATGAAGAATTCTGGCATCTTATCAGCGATGTACAGAGACAGAGAGAACATAACTGGCTTTTTAAAGATTTGAAGAATTTGCAATATTGATGATTATGTACTGTGGCTTAGTATGTGGCGTATATGATTCACTGTAAGAGTAACAGGGGTAGGAACGAAACAACTGCAGAGAGAGCGAGAGAGACACCCATACCTTCATCAGCCTCCTCTTCCTCAGTGGGCGAGGCCAGTCGTCCTTCATTGCTTCTCTCTGCCTCCCTCTGAAGACTCACCACTTCATACACAGCATCGCTCTGACCCACCCTCTCTGGTGCCTGCTGTACACACACACAATCAGAAATGATTTAATCGTCATGTGGAAAAGAGATTTCAAAAAATAGAGAATCATCAGTCTTAAAGAAAAAAGACATCATCGATGCTAATATACAGTATTAGCAAACTTAGATATTATATCAGATTTTGCTAGTTAACACAGAGATGCTTATTTTCCGCAAAGTTTAATTATCTACTGCATGTTAGCATTCAGCAAGTTACAGTAATTCATAGACAACTTGACTCAACTAGGGTACATCAACACCAGGAGACAATCAGATGCTACAGAGGCTTGAGAGGCTCGGTTGATGAGCATTAAACACTTTTACATATGCAGATGACTGATCCCTTCAAGCACAGGAAAGCTATGAGGAGGATCATCCAATGTGAAAGTGTGCATTTGCAGAGTTGAGGACGTGGATTATATCACAGCAGCCAAAGAAGCACCAGAGCCATGGAAAAGCAGAGTTCCTCCAACCAATGTACGCTCCACTCTCTTCTCCCCGCAGAGAAAACCTGCAGGTATTCTTAAGTCAGCATCAGATTGACAGTGAGGGTCAATCTCAACAAGACAAGCAGCACGACCAGCCTTAGACCTGACATTGACCAGCTGTCTGAATCGATCCAGCAGGTGGACAGGCCTGAGCTCAATGTCCCATCAGGTGACACCAATAAAAGGAAAGGTGCCAGGTATGAGGAACTAGGGGCTTAGCAATACCACCAGCAGCAGAGAGCCTGCTGTGCCTCAACTTAGATGGGATGCCAGAAGTCTGCAGGCTAGCCCCTCAATTAAGCCGACCTGGTGGAGGTCACAGAGGTGAACAAAGAAAGCCACATAAAACCACAGACAGACACCGGTAGCTAACAAGCTCCCACACACTGAATGTGCACTACCTGCCCAGTGCAAAATGAAGACGGGAAAGAAAATGTTAAATATAGAAAAATTGTACAGAATTAACTTATTATTTTCATGGAAATCTTTTAGCTAAGTATCATCGATTGAAAGTGGGGGAGTTTTCACAACAAGCTCATTTTTGGTGGCGAAAGGTTGTTGAAAGACTTGGCAGACCTTCCTGTTTGTATCTCTTTGATTGAAAATGTTTCTTATCCCGGCTCCTTTTCAGTAATGAACTGCATTTTGCATTATGTGTGAAATGTTGTGTTGAGACCATACCCTCAAATGAATTACTAAATCATTTTCACTCAGAAATTAGTAGGGATAAAACTCTAGGGGCCATATTTTACACCTTGCCCAAACCAACGCACAGCGCAGCACAACTGTCAATACAAGCTTGCAGACGGACACTGTTGTGTACTGTAAGTAGCACATGTACTTGCCCCTATGGCCTGTAGGTCTTAAAATGAGGTGTGATCAGGCACATTGTTGGCGAAATGCTATTTTGAGGCAGCAGAAAGCCATCGCACCACTCATCAACAAAAACCTGATCTAAAGTCAGATGGTGAAGTATTCTCCTACTATTTAAATAGCTCATTATTCAGACAGTAAGATGTGCTTAAATAGGCTCATAACACGTTTACTTGTTAAACACACAGTGATGGGTGGAGGGGGCAGTGGAGGGTGAAATAATAAGTCACTGATGAAGAAAATATTAACTACATTCTTTGAAATGTGAACATAGCGGAGAGCACAGCAGAGCTGCTGTCGAAAGCTGCTTCCCAACAAACTCCCCATTAAGAGAGATGCTGTGTGCATTTACGCACAAGAAACTGTGTAACTTCATTAATTATTTCCAAAGCTAAAGTCTTAGTTTTGTTTCCTCTGTCGAGTTTATAACTAGTTTTTGGTTATGATGCTTAAATGTCCTGCGATATTTGCTGCAGTGACAAAATATCACTCCCTTCGCCAAGTTGCAGAATCTGCTATTTAAATAGCAGTGTGCCAGGTGCCAGAATGGGAAATGACACTCGGATTGGTTGATCTGATGTTCTCATGTTTATGTTTCATGTTTGCAAAACATGCCTATGATTAATTAGGTCCAGTGTGGGATTTAGGGGATATATTGGCAGACATAGAATATAATAAAATAAGTATGTTTTCTTTAGTACATAATCACCTGAAAATATGAATCATTGTGCGTTCGTTACCCTACAATGAGACGTGTATATATACACAGGGAGCAGGTCCTTGTCAGCGGAAGTTGGTGTGTTGCATTGTCATGTTTCTACTGTAGCCCAGAATGGACAAACCAAACACTGGCTCTAGATAGGGCAATTGACATCTTCACATCAGCCATCATTGTCAGAAGCACTTTCAGTTTTTATTTACGTGAAACTGTTTTATTCAGTGTCTTTATCAGTAGTAATCACCTGATCCATTTCTTTGAGAGAGGAAAAGAACCCCTGCAGATAATTCAGCTCCCCTAAAAGGCTCCTGAACAAAAACACTAAAGGAATTCTAACCAGGAGAAGCTTCAGCTGGTTGCAATCTGCAATCCTCACTGCTAGATGAGGAAAATTAACTAGACCTTCAAGGAATCAAAAACAACTTCTTTGCCCCTTGCGCCTTCCTTTGCGCCCCGATTACACGCCGTTTAACAAGCAAAACAGAGTTGGATGACCCCTAAATGCACTTGCTCCATGCATTTTGGACCGTGCCCTATAGATCATTTAAGCAGGGCCGTAGTGAATGCGTACTTGTCTTGCATTTGACAGGTAGAGAGATCTACAGTGAGACGACTACTCTGTTTCAGCTGGGCTGGCACTGATATTAAAGTGTTTGCTAACAGATCAGCATTATGAACTTGAAAACTGCTGAAGTATAACAATGATCCCTGCAACAAGTCAGTTTTGTAGTCTAGGGTGTAAAAACTGCTTAATACAGCTTTTACTCCTTAAATCCATAACAATAGACTGAAGAAACGCACAAGAGAACAAAGACACCAGCAGACTTGACCTTGGGTGTCATAAGCTACTGATGTTTATTTCTGGTCTATTCAATTACTGTAGTGCTGTTGCCTCTCTCTCCTCCACCTGGTAGAGTGGATCAATGAGCTGCATTGATCTGCCCACTCGCATGGCGTCTAATGACTAACTCAAGTCAGTGATGAGAGCATAAATTGGGAGAGAATATCAAGCCTGGCCTATTTTTAGAGAAAATCTAAGGAGGCTTAGGTAACACGTTGACTTTGCTATGGCTTATGGTGAATTGTTAACCCTACGGGATGAATTATTAACAACGCTGATAAAACTGTGGCCAAAGAAGGCCCACCGTACAAACATAGCATCATCTATTGTGGATTTCTAATAGAGTGGTGCAAGGATGAGTCCTAAAACCCGGAAATGAGTCAGCATTTTAGCGCTCCTGCTTCTCTCATCTTCAAGTCCGTCGTTGTTTTTAATAGGCTGTTGGTTAGATGCCTGAAACAAGGTCTGTGCTTAACACAAGCTTAAGAGACTTTCACATTTTACTCTCTGACATAAAATACATTAGTGAATTTTGAAGCTTTTAGGTGTTTTAGAGAAGGCAGTTGCTAACAAGTGGCTAAAATACCTTTACAGCCTTGTTGTGGTGGTGACTTTAAGTCATGCGACCATAGTGTGGTTTGCTTAACGCCTAACCTAAGCTTTTTACTTCTGTCGACTACATTTACGCTTCAAAAGATCATAAAAGTGGTGTTCATTTGTGAGGATTATCTTGCTGAAACAAAACGCGTAGGTATCAAAAACTTTTGTTTGCCGGAGAGTTTATTGTCTACAATAACTGAAAATTCAATGCAAAAATCTAGAGATGCACCGTATTTGAATTCGAGGCTGATAATGATACCGATGTTTTCATATTGTTGTTATTTATTTGGAGAAAAAAATGAAAACGCTTTGTTGTTACATAAAGAAAAAGTAGTTCTCTTTGCTGTATATTATTCTGTGAGATGAATGCCATTTTACCTCAAAATAACAGGTCTGCCTTCACAGTTAACGCCTTTGCAACAACACCAAATCTCTTTCAAGTAAATTTCAACTGCTGTCATACTAACAAGGGCCCTCTAAATCCATTTGCAACACTGTAGTTGCTACCATCAACTTCTAATACTAGCTCAAGCTTACAGTTGCTCATCTTGAAAGCTGTTAATTAATCATTTATTAAATTCTATTTTTCCAGCATCAGAAAAAAAAAAATCACTTGCAGAAACATTTTCTTCAAGCCTAGTCTTAATTTAGTCTCAACTCTGTCTAAATCTGGGCCAAAAGTGACAGGGCTCAATCTTGAAATCAGCTTGGGCTTGACACAGATGATCTAGCCTACAGCCCTGGTAGTTTTGTTTCCCAGTAAAGCAGACACTGAATACATTCCCCAGTGAAGCTGACACAAAAACATTCTGAGAAGTTAGCACAGATAATGACTTCCTGGTGCTTCAGCTGGCTAATGAAAGTTTTTGGCAAAATAAGACAATAGGACTACATATTTTATATGTGCGTGTATCACCTCTGATTACCATCTTCCACAAAAACCTCCACACAATATTATCTTTTAATTAGCTCTTAACCACAGCACCACTTCCATTTACTGAGGAGATAACTAGAGAGGCAATCAGGCGGACGAGTCAGACCGCCGCTGTTAATTACCCACATGCCAATAATGAGACAGAGCCTCTTATTAGCTCCCTACAATCCAAAGCTTCCCCACACTCCACTGCTTTGCCAACTCCCCACGGCCTACTAAAGGAGATCTGCTTTTTAACAGGAAAGAGGAAGCTTACAGCTTAACTGTATTTTTTAAGCACCTGCAGCAACTGCTCAGGCTGGGCGTCCTTGTGTTGGTGGGAGGTAAGTGAATGCACTTTCTTCAATCTCTCAGCACTTTTTAATCAGACAAGTTGTGTGGAAACTGAAAGGGGGCAAACATTTCAGAGAGTGTGATGTTTAGCAATACATATCAACAGTAAGATACAAGGAGGACGAAATTTATCTGTTACTGTCAATAAAACCCATCACATCAGTGGATTGTGGTGGCTACTATTTAGATGCCAGACATCAGCTCACAATATAACTGTGATAACCAAGTTAGAGTTAGGCACAGTTGCTATTCATTTTTTAGCAACATATGAGTTGTTGCCTTGTGCGAAGGTGAGGATTTGAGCGTACACATCCAAACAGTACACATCCTTACATCCTTTTCTTTAAGTACAAAGAAATCTGACACAGAACTTTTGATGTAGGAGGGGGAGGGAAGAACATGTTGAGCGTCAATGCACCAGCTTGACAATGAGAGACAAGCAGACAAAACGAGGATGCAAAAGTGGGAGATGCACAGATGGAAAGAGAGAAATGGAAGTCAGCTGGTGAGAGATTTGCATCTTTTGGCACATATCTGTAGCTCTTACGACGACCAAGTGTTTCAGCTCTCTTGGGTACAGCATTTGACTGGTCACAGACAAACCATCACGCCTCCAAATGCCCGCTCTGACCTCCTCCGCCACTCCACAGCTCCTCCAAGCTGCCCATCTACCCGCTCCACTTTTCCCTTGTCTCTGCAACTTGGGCTGAGTTGGGTAGTGATGCCACTGTGGGCTGTGAAGCCCTCTGAGACATATGTGATGTTAGACTATATCATAAAACTTGACTTGATTTAAATAACCTTGTGAAAGCAATATGGCTGAAACTTTCCCGTGCCAGAGGTCCCTCCTTAGACTCCTTCAGTTTATGTATCTGTGTCATTAAATTTTGTGAGTTTTTGGAGATCTTATTACAAACAGGACAATGGGTGGGAACACTGTGGGTAAATCAAGATATAATTGGCTGGTTCTTCTGTATACAGATATGTTTTTAATATAAATTAACCATTACCACAGGTAATTTCAGACATTAGTCAAGCTATGTCAAAAAAAATTGATTAAATGTTAACTATAGGTCAAATACCAAACCATTTACTTGATCATGGAACTGAAAACCAAACCGTTTGGGAAGATGCGATAATATCCCCATGGTGACCAATACATATCGTGATATAGGAACTTCCCTGTAAACGATTCATGAAAACTCATTTGAGAAACTGTTACTGTGTAAGTCACAAAAGAGGAATGTCTTTTGTACTTAGAAAATACTTAATCAGAGATACAAAAATCATACAAAGAAATCCAATGTGACCGTAAAGCAGCACTGCTCAGAGTTTAGCAACTGCCTTATTACACCCAGAGATATTACAAACAGGATGGCAAAACTCACAAAACCCAAACGCATAATACTGCCCTATCCCAGAGTCAATCAATCAGCTACAAATTAGCTAACCTCTGAGTTACTGCATGGGGGCTGCCAATTTTTTAGGTTTTTTTTCCTCAAACAAATAAAATATTCTAAAAAAAAAAAAAAAAAAAACATATTTACATGAATCTTAAATATTATTAGCAAAGATAAATTGGCCTAATCATAAAAAAAAACTCTAATTCACCATACACACCAGTAATAACAGGCTATTGGTTACCCATGAATTCTTGTGCAATCATGTGAGTTAGCTAACGCAAAATCACTACGCGGCACTTATCCATAACAGTGAGATAAACTAGTTAGCTAACAGTTACACACTATTGAAACATTTTGCCCATTTAGCTGTATTATTATCCCGTTCTTGTGAGCCACAATGGATAATTTTGTAACTTTTCAAGAGACTCTAACATATCATCTACCTCAGAAACCACCAGTGAAAGTGCAGAGGGTAAAACTAACGCTCCTGAAATGTTATCTGTTCCCACTAAACAACAAATATAGTGGTATACGTAAAGTATGAAAATGGGTTCTGTGAAAGCTGTAACAGTTGCAGCAAAGGTACCTGTCTGAGTTTGAGGTAGAAGGTCTCACTGAAGGTCTTGCGGCTGAAGTACCAGAAGCGTTCATTTGATGGATACACCCTGACCAGAGTTTCCAGCAGGAAGCGAACTGGCTCCACCACCTCGGTGACTACCAGGTCCACTGCCACTGTTATGTAGACCTGCTTATCTGGAGGAAACAGAGACAAAAAGCAAAACAAGAATGAAAAACGGTATTATATGAGACTCCTTGGGTCTTTCATTTTTACTTGATTTCAGTCACTTAAGTCCATTTCCCTGTTGTCTACACTGTTTAAAAGGTTGAACTACAGTGTTAGGTACACATGATAAAGAGCTCTAGGTGCACACAGCGTTCAAAGTGTTACCAGATTATGAATTGTCCAAAAGCTGGTACATACTGTTATGTCTGCACCAACCTTTGGCAGAAATCCAACCTTCAGTTGTGGTGCCAATATTTTTTTCTTTAAAAAATCCGAACTAGTAAAACAACTTCACAATGACTGCAGAAATCCATAAATGTAACTGTAAGTTTAAGAGATTTTGCTTTCCATCTGACTGGCTTCTACTGGGAAGCAGCATATCCTCAACATGTATCCTGTGGGATGCCACACCCCCTAGTGGATAAGGACATTACATCGACGTTTCCACCTTCACAGCTGAGGTTTACTAATTTATTTGTTGGGTGAAAAGTTCATTCTGCTCGATGAACTCTGTAACCTAACTTGTTTTCATGGTGCAGAGATTTAGGTTTACACAACAAGGACTTCAAACACAGAAAGATGTGAGCCTCACACTAAGCGATCGCTTCATGCTTCTGTTTTAGGGACAGTCTAATTAAAAAAGGAGGAATAAACACAGGAAAACAGATAGAGGGGCTGAAAAGTTATTTGACCATGGGGAGTTTTTTTAATCAACTTGTGGAAGAACAAAAATTAACTACCAGCACCTTAAGACAGATTGCAATTATGATTATGTCAGGAACATACTGCAGGTATTAAGACATATTTTTTGGGGGGGAAAGGACTTGTTCAAAGTTTTAGATGACTCTAAGTGCTGATGCTGAGATGGTTCACTGTTTACTGATAATGAACTCCACATGCTGGCTACTGTGGCTATAAATCATATTCACAGTTATTTGAGCTATTAAATAACTGAAAGCAATCACTATTTCCTGACAGTCAGTAAAACTAGGTTTGGCTATAGTAGATGGTACTTGCCATCCCTCTCAGTTTTCCCAGGGGACTTCTGTGTTTCATTGCTCTCTCCCAGTCTTCCTCCCAGGGTTACAATTCTCCCATGTTTCTCCAGATTCATGATAAATTTTCACACCCTTTTCTTTTTCATTAGTAGAGTCTGTTTCTGGCACTGTACAGCGTGTATAAGCCAAGCCTGGCAACTCTAAAAGTCTACTGTTTTCTCCGTGGTTTCACTCTGTCTCCCTCACTTCGCTGACCCCATGGGGCCGGAGATGGGTGCCCGTCAGGCCTGCATGTGCTGCTGCAGGTGGACACCTCATCTCCATGCTGACCATGTTACTTGTGAGTCCGATGGGATGCCCTAGCGGGGGTTTGGGGAGTACCTCAGGAGTTAGGGGGCCCAGGCTTGCCCTCCTTCACCGCAGCGGGGTATCCGTCTGTCCTCTACAAACCGTGAGCCTCCCATTTCGCTTTGCTAAGAAATCAAGTTCCCAGAGGTGTGTGGGCCAGGGAACACAGCCGGCTGTGGATCCCTGGTGTAAACCCAGCCTACAGCCTGGACTCCCTCCCCCCTCCTGATACTCTGCCGGAGTACCAAGGTCATACAAAAATCTAAAGCAAATCAAATGTATTTAACACAAAAATGCTCCTGCAGGGTAATTATTATTTTGTTGTTTCCATTCTTCAAAAGTCACCAGAATGCAGGAAACAATCACACCATTTTTGCTGCCACTGTTATCAGATATTTATTTATTTATTTATTCATGAGCTCTTAAACCTCCCTTTCCAAAATTTCCACAAGCTCCAAATTAAAGTAAAATGTGTTTTGTAAACTATTTAACTAAAAGTGTGTCACAATAAGGATTACAAAGCATGTGTAACATCTATCACCTTCTTCTTAATGTCTCTAACTTGTCTCTGTCAGCAAGGACAGCTGTGTGTATGCGCGTATGTATGTGTGTTGAGTGTTGAGGTTGGGCTTTTAAGCTGCCCGACTCCCATGAGGTAGACTGCTTTGACAGACCTGCCATCTTCCTTTAAGTCAAGCTCTCAGCCTCCAAGTCAGCAAGTTGCCAAGTGGTCTAATTTGTTAGCTGTAATTTGGTGAGGCGAGCTCTCTGCCTGGATACAGCCTGTGGGATCCAGTCTGATCGCATATAAATACTACTTTTTCAAAAACAATAAAATGATATCTATCTGTAACCAAACCAAATTGTACATCGCACATATATAACACCTGCTCTCAAAAACAAAATGGATGCTTATGCGTCTCCACTCTGCTGTAACTCTGAGACTGGCAGCTACATTCACTGTATCTGGGTAAGTGTGAAGCTACAGAGCTATTGGTCTAGTATTGTGGATGAACTGTGTTATATTTGGTGTTCAAATAGAACTATATCATATATGTCTCCTAATTGGTATTCCTGATAGTGAAATTAAAAATATCAAACACAAGAGGCTCTTCAAGCTTTTGACTTTTGCTGCCAGGAAGAATAACATACTCCTTTGGATCAAGGATGCTGCTTCTTTAAAAAGTCGTGACACAATCTTACAATGCAGTGTGTCCTCAATGAATATATCTTCTGTATGCTTCATTCCACAGTGGATGCTTTCTCTTACTTAAAATACAGCCTACTATGTCACCATTGGTATTACAAGGGTTTCCTAAATCGGCTTACCTAGTCTCTCTAGGTTTCCTGGTCTTCCTGTTACCTTGGTATTTGATTATATAGCCTATTTATTTATTCGATGCTGTCTCTAAGTTGTAAGGGCTGGTGAGAGTTGGGGCTGGATATAATGCCCACTATTTTTTATTTATATTTATTTGTTTGTTTGCTTGCTTTTCAGCCACACTTTCAGCCAATATATACTTAAAATAATAATTTAGAAAACTTGTCTTTCTTCAAGCCTTCAAGCACACTGTGGTTCATGAACACACATTTCAATTCTTTTTAAATCTTTAATAAAACACTAAAATATTTTAAATATATTGTTGTGTATAAAAAATTTAATTTCAATTCAGGTTCTAGATTTTAATATTCAGAAAACAGTTATGACCTAACCAATACACCCTCCCTCTTTCTCCAACATATATAGACAAAAGTATAATCTGTGTGACAATATCTAGGAGACAATAACTCGCCTTACCTTTAGGCGTGTCTTCATTCAGCGGCTGGAAGGCCGGCATGTTGGGGTTCCATGTTCCCGTGATTACATAGGCCTTCCCATCAGAGCTCTTCCCCATCGACTCCTGTGTAGGCATCAATGGATAGATTATGTACAAACATAGTGTTGTATAAATGCCAAGGTTTTTGTAAAATTATTAGCGTGAAATATAAATACAGGTTGGTGTAACATTCTGAATAGTTTATATAAATATATACAGGGCCACAGAAAACTGAGAAAAACAACTGTAATGTACATCACTAGGCCAAAAGTGAGCAGATGAATAGATTATGAACCTGCAGGTAAGGTGAACCTGAACCTGAAAAAATAAAAAGTCTGGTTAAATTAGCTAACGTGGGTCCTGCTCACCATGTCTAGTAGATGCATATCGCTGTTGCAGACTTTCTGTCCTGGACTTAGCAACATCCCAAAACACCTTGAGGAAAGAAAAAGGAGGTAGAATCACATATCAGTAATCACGAATTCCACTTCAGAGTTACAGTCTGCATTCACAGCAGAGGGAATCAAAGTCATTCAGAGGAAAGGAAACTGGAATAAGGACAAATCAAGTGACAAAACTGTACTCGTCAATATTGTAATGAGAATGTATTTTAATCTTTTAGGCATTAAGCTGACACTCTGAAAGGAACTAAAAAGCCAGCATTGTGCACTGGTCAATTTAGATAAAGTCATGAATATATAATCTTGGCCAAAAATGAATTATCTAGATGACCTGTGCGGCTCAAAAAAATCTAGCCCGGCATGTCAAAGCCTCTTTAAGATGATAGAAGACCCAGCTCTCCCTGCCACTGCTGGCTGTGCCTCTCACACAGAAGCGTGCAGCATGTACACAGTTACAAAGTTACAAAAGAAACAAGAGGAAAAACATGACATAAAATTCAAACTACAGTTTCTGATACACACATCTGGAATCTTGCACTCTACCGAAGCAGCATGGTTTATGTTGTTTCCAGCTCATCACACCAATCCTACATTATCTGTTACAGCAAAGCCCCTTCAGCTTTAGGTCGGATGTGCCATCATGTGGTCTGCATGGGAATCTCTTGCTTTCAGAAATGCATTGCATAAGACGAACACATTCACAGTTTACCCAGCACTAACCTAGCAGGGTTCATATTGAGGTTGAAAGATAAGGGTCAAGTGTCTTGCAAAGTACATTTTCAACAGGATTTGTTAAGTCTTACAGGTGAAAGCCTTCTTTTTTTCAAACAAAGGCATCACACAGCTGCTCAGTACTGCATCAACACAACACATGATGCAAAACTGTGAAACATTTCAAAAGAATTAACCATCAAGACTAAGGCTATTACAAAAATTAATATTAATAAATCAAAGCTAAAGTGTCCTCAAACATGGGCTGAGCACCTCAGACAGGATCATTTCTAAACACAATAGGGGTTTCCACAGACACTAAAAATAAAGCGGAGGGCAGGTGTCTGTCTCCCTCTGATAGCGACAGGAGGTGAGGGATTGAAGAAGAAAGGAGGGGAGTGATAAAGATGACCTAGTTCTTTGGTGCTGCCATGCTGCTAGAGCATGTAAACACATAAAAATGAGAGCAATTGCAGGAAGTCAAAAGTGATTTAAGAACATCTGTATTCCTCTGTTTGGGTGTCCGTTTTTATTATTCTATGTTTGGGTGCTTTTACTTTTTTTGCTATTGCTTTCCCTCTGCATTATTTTGACCACTGTCTGAGTGCATGCACTTTCTTGTGAAAACAAACAGTCTGGTGCTTAAATCCAGAAAATCATTGTGTAATTTACCATCATGAAGTTTACAGCAAGTCTATAGATTTTTTTTTAGCTCTACATCATTACCCCCTTTAGTTCAGCTCATGTGCACTGCTGTGATAATCACCTTTCAAATTTTGATGGTAACAACAGCAAGATATTTGAAAAGGCCAATTATAGCAAGTTAAGACACTCACATTAAAAAACAACCCCCAAAAGCAAAGGTTTAGTGGAAGGAAGGATAGAGATGTAGGCATTTATTGGCCTAACTTTAGGAAAGCCAAGTGCAAGATTAACTGGAGCGAACCTGTACAGTAGATAAGATGAAATCCCTCCTGAAAAATAAAAATAGGTGAGAATAAATGCAGCGCTACACCTGTGACACAGACCACATCCCTAACAAAGACCCCCCAGTGGAAGGTTACCACGACCTCGTCATGCATCATCTCTTTTTACAGTGATCCTCACCTCTCGATGCCCAGCTCCTTGTTGCACAGTTGCTGAACTGAAACCACGACCTTCTTCTGAACGCCCTGTCGCAGCTTGAAGTAGAATTTATCTCTGTCCTTAGGTACTGGACTGTGGAGGGGAAGAACAGGGGGTTGTTAGACATAACCTCTGGGACTTCAATATCATTCAACATAGATTTTTTTTTTCTAGTGTTGTACTGTGGTGTTCCTCAGTGTAAATGTAGGTGTCCTTCTGAGTTTATCTTGTTTTATGTTATTGTACTGCCTAATGCCCATTTCTTTGCTAGATCTTCTTCACCTTAATATGACTAGCCCAGTTCAAGATAAAATATGACATATCTTTCCTCGAGTCTTCTGAGTGTATTATATTTTACGAGCCTCTGCTGTGCTTTCAGAACATTTTATTTCAGAGGAGACCAGAAAATGAAAATCCATCACTAAGATACTCGATATATGATGGCTTGTGAAAATGGAAAAATTGTCTTACTGTGCCGATAAGCTTTATGCTCTTTACGGATGAACAATAACAGTCAGATAAAGCAGTATTGCAGAAGCACTTTAAAGCTTCCAACTATCAACATATCTGTGATACAAACGCTCGGTCCTCAGCTGATAACAAAAAACACAGTATGGGTTTATGTATGTGTAATTCACATTTATCAGAGGGCCTTCCTCAAAAATGTATAATGGCATCACACGATCATACAATGACAGTGCTTCCCTTACTATTACTGGGGGTAGGGGGGCATCCAGTCCCACCTTACCAACAGGAAATTTAGTTTTTTTATAATAAATTTGTATATAGATATTAAGACATAACCTTTATATGTACAGCTGAAACAATGTTCCTTGATCCTTTATACTTCAGTACTGGGCATCTGAATGTTGAGGTGTTATTTCCACGTGAAAAAAGGTTGTTTATCTATCAAAGACTGCACATTATTTGCTCCAGTTGTAACATCCAAAGTTGTAGCAAGATGCTCTTAAGTTCTTTGAAAGAGACAAACACTGCGGCAGCTGTGGGTCAAAAGATGGAGCGAGTCATCCACTAATCGGTCCACATGTCAAAGTATCCTTGAGCACGATACTGAACCCCATATTGCTCCTGATGGCTGTTCCATCACTGTGCGAGTGTGTTAAAACGAAACTGAATAGCAGGTGGCACCTTGTACAGTACCCTTGGCCCCGGGTGTATGAATTTGTGTGTGTGTAAATGGGTGAAAGTGACTCGTAGCGTCACACTGTACAGAATACGTAGATGACTTGAGAGGCGCTATACGAGTACAGGTCCATTTACCATCGACCTAACGGTGAGAAGCACAGGAGCAGATGGAGTAAAAGACTGCAGTCGTCAATTGCATCTCCCTGTTCAAACCAGTTGCCGCTACAGTTGGAGTGCACCCATATTCTAACCTTTATGGTAAATGCCTAGTTACTTACTTGAACTGGCCTAGGACACACATGACTACGTCATCTTTTCAAAATCAGATGTTAACAAAGAATATATGCAAAATATATTTATGGAAGTGAGATTAATTAGATTCACAGGAAGTATTAACCTGTGTTCTTTATAAATTAGAAATATGAAATCCAACGAAATTTGATTTTGAGTCACTGGAAAAAAAATCCTGCCAGTGACTGATAAATTTAAATGAAGGACATCTTTTACTACACAGCTTCAAAATTAATCAGGTGGGAGAATTCCCAAATTATAGCCCTATATTTGTACGCTGAAATAGCTACATTTCTAAAAACTGAGGTGTCATTAAGATTATACAAAGCTTAGACATAAATTTAGTCAAAGAACGTAGGAAAACATCTTAATGTTTATCTTAATTATTAGTTATTATATCCTCACCATCCCTCAAAGACAAAGACAAAACTGATCAGGGGAAATAATGCTAGAATGTAGCGCCATCGTTCTTCCTCTATAAAAGTGTGTTTATTTCTGACACAATATTCTCATATAATGTAAAAGATATAATAAGGTATAATACGTCATGTAAGTTTATAGAACAATTACACAGAGATACCTATATCATTTAACTGTAGTGTCAGAGTGTGTGTGTGTGTGTGTGTGTGTGTGTGTGTGTGTGTGTGTGTGTGTGTGTGTGTGTGTGTGAGAGTGTGTGTGTGCGTGTGTGTGAGAGTGTGTGTGTGCGTGTGTGTGTGTGTGTGTGCTTCATGTGGGAGCAAAGTACCTGTAGTTGCCCTTGCCATCATCTTCTTTGATCTCCAGCGACACAGTGAAGGTGTAGAGGTCACCATCAGGCGGACTGGACAGCGCCGTGTCTCTGATGTCTGTCGGCCGCGAAGAGCGCCGAAAGGCTGTGGAGAAACTGTAGAGGATACGACTGACCTGGAAAAGGAAAATAAAAATAGAAGCTTTACAGACAGACACAAGGAAGTAGAAAAGATTAGGAAGAAAAGAGTCATTTAAAAAGAATCAAATCTAAATGTAATCGACTCTTTTAAGAGCAAGCTGAAAAGATGTAGTAACATGCTGCAAAAGGAAATGAGTAAAAAGAATCTATATCAGCAAATAGAAATGAACAGAGCATATAATTGTAGTAACATATAGTATAGAATAAATAGTAACAACAAGAGTAGAGCCAAGTTGTTGAGAAACTAATAAAATACAACAGCGCCCTCAGCTGGTTCACCAGCATCACTTCTTCTAGCACACATCTGCCATTTTTACTGGAATATCTGTTCTTTAAGTTAAGATATCTGTGGGTATTATTTGTATTAGAGCCCACAGCCTGTAGTCAGCTTCACAATGCTGCCACTTGAGAATGAATTTATTATGGACAAGTACACACTGATTATGGAGGCGTACTGATCTTGTACATCTCGACTCTCCTGATACATCATGATAGCTTTACATCATATCTGCAGCAACGCCACTTACTAATCATGGCATGTAACATTATTAAAAAGAAAACAGCCAGATGATCTGGTGTCTGTGGAATGCAAAATTTGGATCAGCTACTTCAGATCTTATTCAAACAAAAAAAAACTTAAATAATTCTGCTTCCTGTTAGGCAGCTCTCTTAATATCTTTTTTTCATTACTAATTATCCAATACAAAGTCTTCAGTGTTTCCCCTGTAACTGTACTGGCCTGTTGAGCGGCCAGGCCAACAGGAACTTCCACCAGGCCAAAATAATCTTTTTAAAATGCCAAAAATAACACCAAATATGCATTCCAGTACTGTCTCTATATTTATTCTTCAGAGGTGCATCTCCCCTCCACACATACTAGGAGAGCAGCAGAGGAGAGACAGGTGAGGTGCAGGTGAATGTGCTTATTAGGAATATATTCTTCTATCCGTATATGTACAGTGTCCTTGGGTGACCTTAAAAGCATCTAGAAACTAGATTTGTTATTTTTATTATCATTATAATTATTATAAGTAGTAGTAGTAATAGTAGTAGTAGTAGTAGTAGTAGTAGTAGTATCATTATTAAGTGAAGATAACTAACTTAACTTAACTAACTCGGTACCAGTTACAACCATTAGCTGAGCTTTTAACTGAGCTAGACCAGAGAATATTTTGTTAAAACAGATCAGTGACACTGTTTTGCTGTAACTGTTCCCCTGGAAGTTTGCTGGTGATGTAATATAGCCCCTGAGTTTTTAATGTGGAGTAAGGACTGTGCCAGACTCTCTTTAAAAAACAATCTCTTAAATGCTTGTCAGTAACAGGTTATATAGTAATTTAGGAGGCAATTTGGTCTTGTGCTCTTTGATTAATTATTGTCTTTTATTGGATTAATTATTGGTAAGCAGGTAACACACCCGTCAACTTGTTTAAGTGACTAAAGTATCTGATAGATAGTTAAAAAGTTACTGATATCTATATAAAGAAACTTTTCAAGTGTTAAATTTGAAAATAGAGTTTGGTGTGGTGGTAGAATGACTGTCACAGATTGTCCAGTCATCTAGTGGAGCTCTGGCTCACTCAGCCTGGATTAAATACGTTGACAAAAATCATTGCAGTCATAACTCTCCTTTAAAGCCAACTTGTAGCTAAATGTTTAGGGCTTGTGCTCCACAGAGGAGTAAAAACCCCATTGAGCCACAGCTAATAACTGTGATGGGTAATATTCTAATTGTAACATGGAGTATATGTATGTAACTCACGGCCTCTTTGATGTGGCAGGAGAAGACGTGAATCTGGAAGTCCTCAGAGCTGCGGTAACTCTCGGTGAAGGAGAAACAGTCACTTTCTACTGAACCCTCCCGTCCACGAGCACAGAACAAGACTTTGTAGATGGGAAATGAGGCGATCTCTGTACCTGAGGCCTGGTCAACAATCCTGGGGAGAGTCATTTCAGTTAACATGTGAAAATGATACTCTGGTCCAGACTTACAATCAGTGTAACAACAGATTAAAGATGCCAAATTCTGATTCATGAATAAATCTATTTTTCCCTAAGAATCAATTTAACCCATACTACCAAGTTTTATCCATCTTCCAAGGTGACCTTATCCCTACAGACGTTGGACCTAATATGTCAGAGCAAACATCTAACATTTTAAAACTTTTACAATGTTGTGTCATATCATAAAAAACTGGCTTCCGATACCTTGTATTATTTTAGGCTGAATGTCAGTTCTGTAGTTCTGTACCAAAACAGTATATGGCATTACACTTTATAATTAACCAAGCTTCCATTCGATCAAGAGGTAAGGCATCCATGTCACCGTTATCGAGCAGAGCAGAAATAACATTTCAGCGTGGTCAAAAAAAAAAAAAGCTATGTCTCATTTCCTTTTAAGTGTATAGTATGTCATGTTCCATTTTCATTTCATGACTCTTGCAGAGAAGTTTCTCTCCACTCATGTAATATCCACCTCATCTGTAACTTCACTTCTTCTGCTAGATATCAGGCTTTAGAGGTGAAGGGCACCTTTAAGAGGCATATTATTCATGAAATCTGTTCTTGGTTGAACTCATAGGTCGTATACTGTATACAGGAACCTGTGATGTGTGCTGTAGCAAAGTTCTGCTTTAACAAACAAGTAGTGATGTAGTGGTCAGCTGCAAAGTTTTTGTAGACATGTTCACCAAAACAGCTATGACTGGTTTACTGTATGTGATGGCCTGTAATAATGTATAAATAATTAATATACACTAGTTGCTGTCTCAATGTGTGGCTGACCTGACAGAGCCGTCTGGTCCACAGGGGACGTGCAGGGTTATAGGGATGGGGATGGCACTCTCAGCACGCAGGGTGGCCATGGCCCTCTGTGCCTCTGCCTCGTTGCGCGGGGCTTTGACCCAGGTGCAGCCGAGGTAGGACAGCTTGTTGAACTGGACACTGTCCTCCTCCAGCACTGTGGGGCTGGGTGGTGCAGGACATGCTTCTGTAGACAAACAAAAAGGTTAGCATATTGTTTTGGTTTGTAAACGGATGTCTGCTTCTCTACTATCTCGTAACATCTTAACCAAGATGATATTAACAAAGTGTCATGAGAATTAAATTTCACAACCTTTGGTCTAACAGATCTGCAACAGACGGGTGCATTTAAGAGGAGAGAGAGAGAGACGGACTAAAACCACAATAACAAAGGAAGAAATAAAAATAAGCAGAAGGCAAAAGAGACCTGCACAGGAAGTTAGGGGGTCTTCTTTGAAATGAACTTTGACCTGATACTTTCACACTTTGCAAACAGGAAGCAGAACAATGAGAGCAGCAGCTGGACTTCCACTGCTGACTGGCTCTTATTCTACACCACGCTAACCATTTCCTCTTACTTCACTTGGCGGTTGTAAAGAACAAAAACACTGGTACCACTGACGATAATGAGGAATTAAAAAACTGCACGTAAACAAATAAAGATGTGCGTCCTACTGTAAAACCATTTGTCTAGGATCTAAAAATACCAGTTAAAGGAACAGCCAGACCTGTTTTTAGACTAACTACAGTATGCTTAACACAGCACTATGAAAAAGTTTTTACACACCTTGATTTTTTGCAGTTCGTTCTGCTACAAACTTCATTGCTAACAACATTCACTAAACCCACTGTAAGACTGAAAACAGAGAGACAGACATGTGCTTCCTTCCTCTGTGTCACATGATATGACTTGCTGTTTCATTTCACCTGAAAGTGAGGAGCTTCACCGGAAGACTTCATCCAAAAACACACACAGAACAGCATTTTAATAAACTATATCTTCTCTGACTCCGGGCATGACGGGTATCTTTGGGTACTGTTTGAAGAGCTGAAGCTTCTGGAGCCTCATTATTAACTATTGCATACACACACAAAAGGGCTTGAAATGTACATAGACCACTTTCTAAGCATAAATTGGGGTTAATAAAGGAACAACTTGACAGGGCAATGTGCGTAAATTTAGAGAAACTCTGACCCATGTGTACGCACAGGGGAAATTGGCGACACAGATGGTGATGTGGTGAATTGAAGCCAGGTTGTGGAAATTAGATGAGAAAGGAATCATAATGATCTCTCACACATTTATTTTCACCTCATATCACCTCACCTCATATTTGTTTTCTTTGTTTTCCCCTCGGCCATTGCCATGATTTACTATAAAGAACCATTGATCAGCCAGCTTTTGACTATGCATCAGCATTAATGAGGTGCTTTGTATTGACCATTTAAGGTTGATTGTGGCCGTTTAGAGGGCGGCATTTGAGGCTGGTCCACATGTGCACAATTCCAAGCTGATATGGGATTTATAGAAGGAAACTACATACTGGCAGGCGTAGGCATGGTTTTCCATATCAGAATATTTTGGGGGGGAAAGTATGCAAACATTTAGTGTGGATTCTCCACAGAGTTTCATAAACGAGGCCCCTCGTCTCTGAATCACTCTCCTGACAAGCACATTTGATGTTTGGGGGTACTACAGTAGATATTTGGGACTTAAAAACCAGGACAATGACTAAACAGGGATAGACAAGAAGCCAAAACATAAGAAAGCTCATAATGCAACAAATCTGCCAGAAAATAATCTAAAATTCTTAAACATAAATAAATGTGGTGGTCAGATGACTCCATTAATGCCTGATACTGACATATAATTCAACAGCACCATGAGAGAGGTTTAATAATGAGAGGCCCCAGATGCACTGGAACCTGTAAGTTGTGACCCAGATAGTGCTAATACTTTGCACCTGCCAATGAAATTAACAGCACAGAACATCGACCACTGTTAGTATGTTGTTTTAGCACTAATGTTTGTTGAGCTGGCCAGCCTGGCCTTGTTGATATACAAAAACAGTCAAGCCAATGTCAGAGAGTTCAGATATCAGCCTGTCTAATCTGCTGTGGCAAATCAAAACTGTACTTTGGTATGTCAAGGCAATGCAAGCCGCTACATTTTTCCAACACAGCTCAGTTTTAAACACTGTCTTGTCTTTTCAGCAGAAAAGACTTACACTACCTTAAATTTCTCTGTAACTCATGCCCTATAATAACTCTAAGTGTCAACAGCATGAAAAGAAACAACTACAAAAACAAAGACTACATTTTGATGTATGCAACATTTTTCCATCATGGCCTGAGCCTTTAGTTTTGCTTTAACTATCACTACTCCATTTCCTTGTGATTCATTGTCCCACATAAATGATTAAAATTATATATTCAAGCTCACTAAAACATGACAAGTTACATATGCATACTGTCACAGTGACAGTTCTGAGTTAAAATACATTTATTATTTTCTGGCCTGGACCATATTTTCCCGATGTTTTAGTGTCTACATCACTGACAGGAACAACAATTTTTGAAAGTAGTTCAGTACTGAGTGAGAGCGCTGAGAGCGCTGCGGCCTCACATGCCCTAAGTGGGTATATTGTAACCACATGCCCCATTTGCCCAATTGCAGCCTGCAAAACCAATTGCAACGTAACCACTCGGGGCATGTTCACACCACCCGTTTATGTCCGCTAAAAGTTGTTTTTGCACTGACAGGCTCAGATTTTGATTGGAAATGTCTGACTACTTCTGGAAAAGATCCCTACAGAGATCCTTTTGTTTAACCAGAAACAGCCCCGAAATCCCCATCACCAATTCCACCAGACTTCATTTAAATGAGCAATAATTTTAGTGTGTATAGAGCCAGTATATTTTCACATTTGACTGATGAATTAAGGGTTTATTTCAAGAAAACCAGAGTTGGTAATAGGTGGAACAGTGGAAAGATGAACCAAGACGGATTTTGTAAATTTTGTTTTGTTTTTGTTGACTACGAATGACGTGCGTTTTGGATGATAAAATTAACTTTTACTTAAATGGAGCCTGGCAGGTTTGGCAAAGGCAGTTTGGGGTCTTTTTCTGATTTAGAAAAAAAAGATCCTGCTCTTTAACAAAATGGCCTGTCTGAAAGAATAGAAAAATCAGCACTTTGTTCTTTCTTTTTCATTTTGCACAATGAATGAATATTACATACACTGAAAAGTATTGTATTTCATGTCTCCATCTGTTGGCGGGCCATCATGATAAGAGTAAGTATGCATATATGATGTTAATGCCACTACAGAAGAGACTTGATGATCAATAAAACTATTTAAAGAAAAAAAGTGGCTATATCAATATCAGTGTTGGTTATCAGTCAAATGAGTTGTTACATATCGGCATATTGAATACTGGCAAAAATTCAGTATCATGCATCCCTAGTACGAATCCTTTCCATAATGATGTCAAACACTTATTTTATAATCATTATTATAAGAAAAAATAAGCACTTTTAGTGGGCGTAAATCAATGTTGCATCAGCCCCGAATGGTTACATTGTAGCCTGTTTCGGTGTTGCTGTCTGCAGTGGTCTTGCTCAATACTGGACCAGTTTTAAAAACTGTTGTTCCCATTAGTCACTTAGGGTGTTTTCACATAACGTCCTTTTTAAATGAACCAAACTCAGTCCTCTTAGAGTGGACCAAAAAGTGAACTGGCAGAAAAGGGACCATGCACACTGTCACTTCATTTGAAAAAGGACAGCTCTATTTCTGGTCAACTTCAGCTCTGATGGGGCCTCAGTCCTCTTTCTGTTCACACTATAGCCTATATATAATATATATTGACACAGTTTTGGTTTTACTTTGACGTGACACTGCAGTGTAGTTATGAAGCTCCTCGCTTTCAGATGACCTTAAAATTGGAGGAAAACCTCAGTGTTTCTGTGCTGTAGACTGTTTGATGTATTCTACATTCCACATCTGGAGACGTGCAGTATCTTCCATGGACCAAACTACTCCTCGTCCTGCATCCTTGCAAGTGTTACAGGCGAACGCGGTTTTGTCTGTCTTGCAGTTTTGATGCATGGCTAGGGAATCAAAGAACAGCTGACTGGCAGATTGTAACTGCCCACAAGTGGACACACTGACTGTAAAGAGACCTGTACCTGCAGGCTGGGGTTCCAGGACTCGGCTCTCTGGGTCCCTGTGCTTCTCCATCTTTTCCACATTGCTCTTCTCCACCTTCACCTCATCATCATCGTCCAACACCTCCTCCATAGCTTTCTCCAGCTGCTCACTCCCATTCATAGCCATCTGGGGAAAAGAGGAAGACAAAAGAATATTACAGAGGAGGATGAGGGACAAACAAGGTAAGATAAAGCAGGGTGAGGACGAGGATAAATAAAGATAGATGAAGACAGAGTGAAGCTTTGGCAAAAGACTGCTTTCTTAGGTTGTAATCACACAACAAAACACGCAAACTTCAAACCCATCTAATCAGCCACTCCAGCTCTAGTGGTAGCCAGAGACACATTTGGGTAGATTATTAAATCCAGGAGGGTGTTTTTTTTTTTTTTTCCAAATGCAAATCTGACCAGCAGCCCTTGTTGCTTCATGTTTGTTCTACAGGCAAAGACACATTGTACCGCTCAAGTCCGGTGTAAAAGTCTGTCCCTGTATGACTCTAACCTTAAGTCTTGGTTTGCCCTCAGAGCCTTGCGGTGACCCGGCAGCACTTGACTGTACCAGAACAAACTCCTCACTGGTGACGGTGGCCACGGACTCAGTAGAGCTGCTGACTTTTCCAAGTGAGGAGCGGTCATCCATGGCTGGCTGGTTAACTCAGGGTCGGCTGGGGAGACCAGGGTTAAAGCTCTCCCCCTTCCCTCTCCTGTCCACCCAGCTCTGTGGGAAGACAAACACACTGCATTAGATTACACAGGAGGTGTTTTTAGGTGAACATTTAGGGCACCATGCTGAAAACAAAAATACCTAATTGCTTTGGACGCTTCTTTTATTATAGATGAAGAGAGAGGGAAAATATTTTTACTTACTCAATAACAGAGTTACAAGATTTTCTACGAGTTTGAGAGTCTCTTCACTCAAGTAGGCACATCTGTCTATTAAACTAATAAAATAAGGTCTTAGTTCAGGTATTGTTACATGTGCAGTGTTGTCAGTTATGTGCAATGCCAAACCACAGCACGCCCAATCAGTACTAAGACACAGCCAGGACATGCCAGGAAACAGCCTAACAATTCCCTGGTTTGCTAAGCCACATTTTTAGGTTATGATTCGGAACCAAAATTACTCTAAACCCCCTATCATCTTTGAGTTAATGATACCAGCCCAGAACGTGAGCACAATTTGTAAACCAAACCACAAATCTGCTGTTCTGCAATTCCTAAAATTGTTTTCAGTGCTTAGGGTGTGATTAGTGTTTTCAAGATCCCTCTGGCATTTGCCAGTTGCCTGTCACTGTGTCTGACAGGCCCAATCCGGCAGCCAAATAACTGTGCGGCTCAATTTTCAAGATGCTTTTTGATACAGAACTCTGGGATCATTCTTCGCAAATTAAATCGTCAGCACTCACAAATAAGTATGAAATACTTTTAATGATGCACAGATGCGTTTCAGCCCTAGACTTTCCCCAGCGTTACTTAGGCATTTGTGGGCGTCATCATAAAGTAAATACTAGTAAGAAAGACAGCAATAAGAAAAATAGTAAATAGAAGTCATGAGAAGAAATATAGTATATTGTTTTCTTACAAGAACCAGATAAGGGACCAATTGATTTACACACTAACAAAAGAAAATGCATGTCTGTACATATGGAAAATCCTCATCAAGTGTCAGATCCATTATACTCTAAAGCAGTTTAACTGACATTGTTGCATCCAACATTTTATCAGATCTGTGTTTTGTGATTGGTGATTTAGCAGAAATAATTGTTTCTGTGAACAGTTTATTGCTAAATAAGCTGGAAATTACACTAGCCATCTAAAGCTAATGCTTACACAACATTCTAAGTATATGTTGGACTTTTGTTAATTGCTATGTGTTGTACTTATTTTCCTTTTACTCTTGTGGAATCTGTGTGTTTGCTAGCACAGCACCAAAGGACAAGCACTGACAAAGTCTGTCTGCACATCTGTATTAGCCCCTTGCCTCTACATGTTACATCCTGTTGGCTCTTCAACTTTGCTGTGAGCTGGACTGAACCACAAACAAACATGCCTTCATGCAAAGCCAGAGGAAAGCTGACTGTGACTGCTTACTGTCAGCAAGCATAAATAAATAAAACACACATGTAATTAAAAGGTTTTTGAAACAGTTTAACCATTTAATTTAAGACAGAAAATGCCTACATTAACATGTGATCAGCATCGGTTGACTGAAACCGGGCAGTCCTCTCACTTTCAGCTTTCAACTTTCACAAATGATATTTCCCACCTCCTGCTTAACACATTTACAAATGCACTATAAACAGAGATTTTTGTAACAAAATGGACAAAATGTATTGCTTTGAGCTTCTAAAATGTGAGGATTTGCTGCTTTGCCCTGTTTCATATC
Organism: Cephalopholis sonnerati; assembly: GCA_019142605.1. Lineage (NCBI taxonomy): Eukaryota > Metazoa > Chordata > Actinopteri > Perciformes > Serranidae > Cephalopholis > Cephalopholis sonnerati. The sequence continues at coordinate 26,964,395 of JAGQAX010000006.1, forward strand.
ACTGTTAACCGATTATCTTTGTGTTTGACCTGTTGGTCGGCCAAAACAAGAAATGTGGAGACATCTTCTAGGACTGTAAGAAATAAATTAAAAATAGATGAAATTTCTTCCCTATTTTCTGACATAGCCCAAATTATTCATCAACTGATATTTGAGTTATGCAGCATTTATGATGATGCTGTGGAGGAGCATGCAAACAATCACACGCACACATTAACATAAGCAAACTCACACAGCCAAGAACAAAAGCGTGAAAGGGGCATTCATTCACACGCAGTGACGTGATAACATGCATACAAAAGGCATTAACCCTAGCAAATTATACATCAATGTGCACACCACACAGACATACATGTGGAGAGGAACAGGGTCATGTGCTCCAATCACATTTATTCAATTACAGTGAGCAGCGTGAAGCAGGAAAGCGAACACTCCCACTTATTCACTTATGGAAGAAGCTGCAATGAGAAGGAACATTATGCAATTTAGAGCAAAAGTATGCATTGGCTCTGTGGGATCACGTCTCTTCTTCTAAAGTCAGACTGGGTCTGAAGCATGTGGTAAACACACTGCCGCCATACCGAACTGGCGATTAATCATGATTACTTAATGTTGACTGTGCAATTACAGAACATCCCATAAGCTCCCTCCCTAACACACAAACACACTGGCACTGAAAGGCACTATGTTACTCAGTACTTTGTAAAACAAGAAAGGCAAACTGCAACTGCATGTGATTCTGCCAGCAAAAGTAAATAAGAAACAAACCAACAGGCTTCAGAATTGCACAATAAACTGTGATGGGTGACTTTGACAGATTTATCCGTTAAAGACTAATCTTACTGTCATCAGTCAGTTGCCAGGTGGTCGTTACAAACTTGGCTGTTAGATTACACTATTTCTATCCTCTCTCTCGCTCTTGCTTCCCTTGTGTGGCCGGACATTAGCTTCCTCTTTGGCTGTAACTCAAATTGTAAACACAGTAGCAAGTTTGCACCCAGTCATTACCAGCCTGCTCCTCCAGTACAATCCCAGTTGGCTGCCTTGCTACCCAACCACTGGCTCTGTGGAAACTGTGAGTGGCCAGTGGTGCAGACAGACTGAACGACACCCACAAGAACTGGGCTAACCAGACACATTACATCCATGAGGGTGTAAGTGTTTCTACGGGTCGACTAGCCTTTCTGTTATAGTCAACAGTGTCAACAGATGCACAGGAATTTTGTAAGCCCTGTCCTGAGAGTCAGAGCAGTGAACTTCATGGGCCTGGACACCAGGAAAGTTAGCTATAACAACACAAAATCTATCATCTCACTATATTTGATTACTTTATCATGCATGACCCTGTGCACAAGATGCATTAGTGAAAAACCGATGGCACTTAACAGGAGGGTTGCAACAAACTTTTCCCTTTGACCACAGTCTCTTCAGCCAGTAATAGGCAATGCATTTGGCTTGGTGTCTCATTTGGTTGTAGATAATGAAAGCTACATCTCTGACCAGTGCCTTTATCGAACTTTATCTGCTTTATGACTCTACTGACCTTCCTGTGAAGAACACAGCTAACGGCTGCCCAAACTGCTGACTACATCTTTCCTGCCTCTGAGTGATAATGGAGCAAAAGTACACTGAACAGACCTGTCGCTGAAGCATGGCAAACCTGTTCAATAGGTATAAAGGACAATACCGTAACATTGTTTGGGTTTGGCTGATTTTACTAACTTTTTGAGACACCATTAACTTTACGTGAAGTCTGTGGTCTTATCTGTTATTACTGTACACTGTCTTTGTACTGCCAATCTGTTACTATGGAGTCTGGACGAGTGACTCAATACTAGAATCAGCATGTGACATTTTAGCACTGTCAGGGTTGAGAGTTCATTTCCCCATACTTATTAATGTTCCTGGAAACCCTTCTGTGCAAAAGCATCCATCACACACTCTTGTTCAAAGTAACCTCAGTCAGTTCTTACATGTGAAAAAGACTGAGCCAGGTGACTCTACAAACAAATATTTCAGCCTCCTTGTGACTGAAACCTGCACTGAGGCTTGTTGGTGCACACAACAGAGGGTATGCTTTCTGGTGACACCTAACACCTGTCACTGAATCACTTCCCGTTAGGTCAGATGCTAAAGTCACCCAAGTTATTTTCACAGCCAAATAGGCTATGGTCTCATCTGTTTGCTCTGTTTATGGTAGATTAAAAAGCCTGACTACAGCCATGAATGACGTGCACTGTTTCGACGTGAAGTACGCTGTTGTGACAACCTGTATTACACACTGTAAAATACATCAAAACACAAAACTGCAACTGATTATGAATAGACTATATGCAGTTCAGTAAACTTGATGAATCTATGTCAGATGTGAGCTAATTTATTCCTGATATACTGGTTATTTTTCTGGGTGGCTGTGTAATGCTACTTGTTATTAAAGTAGCTCCTCCATGACAAGGAAACACCTCACCATCGGCACACACAACAAAAGGCCACTTTGGTTTTGTGCCAATGCCAAAGCCTGGCCTACACCAAGCTAGAACCTGTTTATCCACAATCTTGCCTACTGCCAGTCCAAAAGCTCAAACAGTTTTTAAACTATTACCAGTATTCCTCCCCATCAGTCTACACAGCTAAGACACACGCATCAAACCATTAATTATAAAACAGCTTATTTATTTAAATATCCATCACAGTTTTCAAGGTCCAAGGTCATGGCTTCAAATGTCCACTCCAATATTTCAAAACCTGAAATATAACCCAAATATAAAACACAGATAAGTAGAACATCTTCGTATTTGAGGGGCTACAAAACAACATTTGACTTATCAAGATTATCAAAACAGTGATCACTGCAGCTCTGAATCTGCAACTTTAGTTTTGAAATATTAGCAGCATCAACTTGAACAGATGGAGCATTTAAAAAACAAATCCAATCCCCAATTACTGGACAGTTGCTCGTAAATCCCAACCACATAATACTGTGGAGCTCAATTTACTGCAACAATGCTTCTGTCCTTTATCAAAGTAACTCTGCTCTTGTGGGGCTGAATTAACGTCAAACAAAGCTTTCATTATCCATTTCAAGGTCAAATACACAGGTTTATTTTTGTTTATATGAACCTGTCCTGCTTCAGTTATGGTGTGAGGTGTTTTTTAGCCTCAGTCTCTCCTTCAGTTGGACAGCAAAGACACAGACTGTAGTGATGATGTCATCCAGAGACAAATCCTGGAGCTCATCCACAGCCAGAGAAACAAATGCTGTGACACTATGACAGCAGCCGCAGTGATGTTCCTGAGGGCTGGGTAGATTTTCTACAGCACACCTGCAGGCCCTGCAGTCAAATCAAACTCGGCTGGGTGGAATATGTCAAACAAAAGCTATATGAGCCCTCTTTGAATTTGACACTGTGTAAATAGTTGATTTCCAGAAAGTGTCACCTGATGGCATCATTAATTCAGATGTAGATGCTCTTTTTTCCAGCTGAGGAGGCACTTGTCAGTGTTTGTAGAGAATGGCTTTGCAGTCCAAAACTCTATGAAGTGTTGTCTTTTTGGTCTTTGGCAGATTTTCTCTGCAGTTACTGCATTATACTGTTATTGCTGCTCTCTCTGGTGTCTGCAGGCCTGGATGGAGCACATCATTGTCTCTGACAGCATCAGCAGCACACTAGCTTTGTACGGCAGCTTTTATTTTACAGCAGCTGTTTAACGGACATTTAGACAGTGAAATGAAATTGCCAAGGTATTATAAAGCGGACAAACTCATCTCATAGCAGCTAGCACAACACACAGGCATACACAGGCAAGGCAAACTTAGCTAGCGGCAAGCTAACTTATCCGTACATTAACCGCATCCTTTTCATAATAATATCATGACAGCAATCACACTGATTTGTCACAAGCAGACCTGTAGACAAGGAGCTAGCTGCCAGGACAGGTGAATGCAGGCTAAACAGGAAGTACCTATGTGTGCCAGGCTAGACCTGCGAGCTAAAGCTAACTTTGGCTAACGCTAACCAGCTCGAAGTCCAAAACAGTTGGACCACTATCTGGAGGAGCGACCTCACTCAGCAACACCCCGCCCGGCTCTGGAGAGAAATGACGGGGAAAAAAAGAGGGAAAACAACGTTTCTCTTCCCATTGCATGTAAACGTGACACTGAAACGAGCGTACGTGTTGATAAAAGAGCTGTCAACTTACTTGTTTAAAGCGTAGAGGAGTTGCTTGCTAGCTGTCAGAAGAGTTGCAGCGAAGATCGTATATGTTTAGGAAGATGAATCACTCGGGAGTTTAGTGACACGCCTTCCGGTTTGGAATTTCACGCATGCGCCGTATTCCTGCAGAGTGTCTGGCCCACACACCTCGGACAATAATTTCTATTTAGGAATTTGGGATTTTTACCACTTCAGTTTTGTCATATGGGTGTTTACTTTTACACAGAGCCATTATTTTTTAACATGAATAAAAATGATCTATTGTTTTTTTTTAGGTTCTACAACATCTCTCTGTTCTTGTTGGATCAAATTGCGAATATCTGAAAATGTATGACATCTTTGAAGGCTTATGTTTTACACTAAGTGAAGAACATAAGCAACGGTTCTGTTTTTACTCCCATTTTTCACAGGTTTAAGTTGAAGATTTACGACTTTTTCATGCACTCAATGGATATATTTCTCTTAAAACCCTTGTTAGCAAACACTTCTTGTTTTTAAAGATAATCCATCCACATGACAGGTGTCACATATCAAGATCCTGATTGAACAGCATAATCACCACACAGGTGCACCTTGGGATGGTCACAATAAAAGGCCACACTAAAAATGTTTAGTTTGTGGCAAGCTGATTGCAGGAATGTCCGCCAGAACTGCCGCCCATGAACTTAGTGTTCACAAGATGTTTCCAATGTTGTCTCCCTGAATTTGGCAGTACATCCATCTGACCTGTAACTTAACATGTCAGTTATGAAGATTAACTGCTGTCAGGTCAAGACCCTGGTGAGGACAATGAGCACTAGATGAGCTTCCCTGAGGCGGTGTCTGATGGTCTGTGCAGAAATTCTTCAGTTGTGCAAAGCATTAGTTGCATCAGCTGTCTGACAGGCTGGTCTCAAAAGATCTTGCAGATGAAGACGCCGGATGTGGTGGTCCTGAGTTGGCGTGGTTACATGTGGTCTGTGGTTGTGAGGTCGGTTGGATGTACTTTCAAATAAACAACATTGGCGACATCTTATGGTAGTGAAATTTACTTCAACATTTACTACTTCAACATGTACTTCATGGGCAACAGCTCTGGTGGACGCTCCTGCAATCAGAATGCCAGTGGCACGCTCCCCCACATCTGTGACATTGTGTTGTATGATCAACCTGCACAACCCAAGGCACACCTGTGAAGTAATGATGCTGTTAATCAGCATCTTAATATGTGACACCTGTCAGGTGGATGGATTATCTTGGAAAAGGAGAAGTGCTCACTCACAAGGATTTAAATGAAAATTGTGCCCAAAGTTTGAGACATATATCTCTTGAGTGTATGATAAAAGTCTCAGATCATCAACTTAAACCTGTGAAAAATGGAAGAAAAAAACAAAGGTGTTGCATTTTTGCAATTTAATTTCAGCATCTGATGGTTCTTTGTCTTCTGACAAACATTAGCTGGAGGTCAGTGTTCATGCTGCCCTCAGAGCTCATGATCAAACATATACATTGTGGACATATCAGTGGAAACAGCATTTCACATTGAATAGACATGACGTGTGTGTAGTCTCGTCAATCATGACACAAAGAGCCATTTCAAGCAGTTACAAATCTTTAATTGTCAAAAGTTAACACTGTCAAATATTACTGTTTCTGTATTTGTCAGGTACGATATCTGTTTAACCACATTTCTAAAAATCTTTTTTCTCTCTCTTTTCAAAGATAACTGGTTAAGTAAGTAGTAAAATATATAGTTAATACAATTCCTAAATAAATGAATGATGACTATGAATCCTTATCTGTGGTAGTGGATGATGACATGGAGAAACATGGTTTTATTTCATTGAATCCTCTTCAGAGATTCCAGCTTTCCCAAAAATCAAGTCTGGCAACCTTTAGTGATGAACTTTCATTTTGCCTGCACTCTGTATATTTATTTGCCATTTTAATGTAATCCAGAGGAGGGAAAAACACAATTCTGGTGTGAAATGGCTTTGAGATGTTTGAAGATGTCTAGTGTAATGGCACTGCAGTTGGCAACTATTTAACTTTAATTAAAAAAGTAAGAAATAAATGAAGTAGCTGCTGATTGATGAATTTTGTTAAATGCACTGTTGTTAATGCTTGAATGATAACACTAGGCCTGTCTGAAATCTTGCAAAATTACAGTTATCACACCATGCAAGTCCTTAAGGTCCCTTGCATTACCTATTCAGCCTCATTGAATCCTACTGCACACATCAATATAAAGACAAATATCACATGAAATATTATTGTGTATGACAAGCAATGTTTGCTAAGTGTCATGTAGAAAATGAGCACTGTGAAACAGTTTTCAATCACATAAATGTGTATTCTGACTTCTCACAATATGAAAACAAAACATGAAAAGAAATGACATGATTATTTGCATTTCAAAGATTCAACATGAGAGTAGTACAGGAGTATAGGAGGAGTGTGTAGACAAATTAGCACAAACTAGTAAATCACACTCCCTCGTTCAAAATACATCAAATCCCAGGGTGCATCTCTCTCCGTCGAGAACACAACGGGACCAAGAGACGCGTTCATTGCTTTCTGGTTAATATTTACATATCAAACTTTTTGCATCACTGTCAAAAGAGAAATTCACTCAGTTCGTTTCAAGCTTGTCACTGTTGCGTTCAAGGGCTCAGACGTCCTTGCTCGTTCACAGGTTTACACCTCAGGGGAGAGAGTGGGGGATCAGTGTGGATCTGGCAACTCACGAGAGCTGTCGTGTCCATGATCCAGTTTTAAATGCTTGTACGTCTATCTACATGTGCAGCATTGTCACATCTCACCAGGTGTGCACCGTGTTTACAATATTCCTCCAAGAAAGTTACATGATGGGACAATAACCGCTGAAGGAGTTGACTGGAGATGGAGAGCTGCAGTAGTTTGCCAGACAGCTTGCATAGAGAAAGCTCCAGTCGTCCGCCCTCTTCCACCTCTCCTGTAAATCAAGCATGCTTCCAGATATCCAGAAAACTGCAGAGCTGATGTTGACCTTTCCTGTTTGTAACCTTTTCAAATGTATTTCAGTCTCCTTTTTCACGATAACATTGCTCAGTATTTACTAGATGCTTCATCATACTCCTTTTTTGTCTTTTTGGCAGTCATTAGGAAGATGAGTAGCGGGGGAAATCATAAATTATCTAAGATAGCCCTCAGTCAGTAAAGACACAGTAACAGTCAATAGACAGATTACAAGTTTACAACCATACCCTTCATGTGGGAGCATAAAGAGACATTTTCTTACAAGAAACCTACAATTTTATCTACCGTCAATTACAGAATTACTATCTGAGTGAACATGACAACTTAAAATTTTAAATTTTAATGTAAATTTAAGGGTATAAAGTGAGGAACTAGGTTTAAGAGTGATCCCTGTTCGTCACGCACTTCAGTCTTCAGCAGTTGGCTGAGATAATCCTCAATGAAATCCCCCCAAACCCAAAATAAATGTGATAACCTCCACAAACAGTGGGCCTTTACGCAGCAGATCCACACTGGCAGCTGCAGTAGGTGTCAAAATCATGTTTGTGGTCTTGTTAGTGGTGGTGCTGGTGTGTGTAAGTGAAGAGAGGAGTGTCTGTGTGTGTGTATGGGTGGTGTCGGGAGGGGGTTTAGGGTGGTCACACCTCGGTGCTGATGGCTCGGGTGTTGGTGTAGAACTCCGGAGGCCGCCCTCTGTGGGTCTCTCTCAGCAGGGAGCCTCGGACGGTGGGCAGCGGCATTGCCAGCGCCTGGTTCTCATAGTGTGTTGGCATGTAGGTGATGCGCTCGCCACCGTTGCGCATCTCATCAGTGGTGCGGATGTAGAAGGGCGAGTCATAGGGCGAGCAGGTGGGGCAGTAACTGCGTTGCCTCCCTGTGGGTTTGGCGGGGTCAGAGGATCCGGGCGGCTCTGGTGGGGACATGGACAGCGGGGTGATGATCGACCCGTCCAGGCCGGAGACACTGCAGGCGTTGCAGGCAAAGTGTTGCTGAGAGATGGAGCCGCTGTCAGACCCATTCTTCTTACAGCAGTAGTACTGCAGAGAGACAGAGAGAGACGTCCATAACATAGCAAACAAAATGTTTTCCATACAGATTTGTTACATAAACAGGTGCTTCAGGCTAGATGTTGACAACACTGACTTTATTACTTAGTTTGATCCAAAATAAGAAATCTGCAAAAACTATGAGATCAGTTCTCTCTCTGTAATATCATCAACACACTTCAAGAATGTAGGACATTCAGATGCTGTTTTCTGGAGACAAAGGAAATGACTTGCTTTGCTTTGTCCTGTTTTTTTAAGATTCTGGCAGCATTTCTACAACATTCCTAAAACAAGAAACACTGCACTGAGAGCCTGTAGGATTCTTTCTTCCCACAGGAAAAGTTTTTGCTGTTTTGAAGGTCCAGTGTGTATACATAATATTAGTAACTATACTGTCATTAGATTGTAATCATCTGAAAATAAGAATCGTTGTGTTTTCATTACCTTAGAATGAGTGGTTTATATGTACTAACAGAGCGAGTCCTCACATGGATGTTGTTCTATCAAAAGCAAAACAAATACTGGCTCTAGACAGGGCCATTTGCATTTTTGCATTTTGTTGTCAGCCACTGTGGTTCTCCAACATGCTCGGTACATGAGAGAAGTTTCAGTTCTGCAATCTCACTGCTACATGACACCTAATCCTACACACTGGACCTTAAAGAAAAGTAAGTATAGTGTATAATACTTACTGAATTAATGATTTTTGGTTTAAGCCAAACAACTGTCCGAGTACTTTGAACTACAAATCCTTACTAAGTATTTTAAATACAGTTTTCCACATAATCAAAATAATTATCAGTGCCTGTATTATATGATTATTTTAATATATTTTATAGGGATTTGCAATTTGAAAACAATGTTGATTTGTTACTCCTCTCCTCTAGCCGACAGTCTCCTGTAAGGTGCTGTGATGATGCAATGTGGCAGAAGGATTAACACTGAGGTGGGATTTAAACATCCACACACACACACACACACACACACACACACACACACACACACACACACACACACACAGAAAGGGGCGTACCTGGAGTCTACAGTAACAGAGCACAGCTATGATACACAGAAGTATCACTGTGGCCAGTATTCCTCCGGTTATGACAACAGTTCCAGCTGTCATCCGACCAGCTCTCCATCAAACTCTGACACGGGCACAGGAAGTGACATCATTAACAAGAGCCTCCCACTGCACAGCAAATGTGAAGTTTAATCAAATCACGAAAAGGTCAGCATCACGGTAAACACAGATGCGATGTGATGGAATATATTTTCCATGTAAGTACGTTAATAGGGCAGACTCGAAAGGTCATTCTATAATTAATGTGGAGGGAATTAGGTAGAGAACATGCACGGTGTAAATGACTTTGGCACGCATTATGGCAGAAGGTAGAAATGGACTGCCATCATGAATACACTAGAATATATATATATAAATGTGTGTGTGTGTGTGTGTGTGTGTGTGTGTGTGTGTGTATATATATCTTGACTGCATATAAACATACAATACATCCATATAATATACTCACGTTCAGCAAAGTTGCTTAACACCTGAAAGGAGAAAAATAACAGAGGCAGTATATTAAATTCTATAGACAGACAGACAGATAGATAGATAGATAGATTGATAGATAGACTTACATCAGAAGAGTGTTTGAAGGTCGTGAGGGTGTAGAGACGTCAAATCAGAGGTCAAGGGTGAGAGGTCACACCGCTGGATGGCCACACTGTATGAACATCTCTAATAAAAGAGGAAAAAGAAAGGGAAAGAATAAGTTTAATTGTAAAGGCTTTAAACATATCTCTCCACAAGGTGGCACCGAGAGAACAGACAAATATCTGTCACAGACACAAACATACAGCACTGCCATTAGATAATGCCTTGGACAATGATAATGACCCCATAAAGACTAGCATGACCTGGAATAAAGGAAAAGGGAACAAAGAAAATAAGGACACTATCAAAGAAGGAAAAGATGAAGGCAGAAAGGGAGGAAAGAAGGAAAAAGGGAAGCAAGGAAACATAGTCCTGCTCTTTTATTGTTGTGTTAACAGCTAATTTAACATCTGGCAAAGGGAGAGCAGAAATTTAGCCTTTGGGCTAACACTGGCACATATATAGCCATGATGAATGTGCATTGTCCCTGAGAATTGTTTCATTAGGAAATGTCCACAAGGCATACACACGAACCCACAAACTGCTGTTGCATTACATAGCCTACATACTGAGGGTGGACAAAATAATAGTAATACCTGTTGCTGTTGTGTAATGCAATACCATTCAGTATTTTGCAAAGACCATGAACAACTTAATTTACCAGCACAACACAGCTTCAATCAAGCGCAAATTCACAATAGCTGCAATTACATATGTGCATGTATCCACATGCTACTTTTAGCCAACTAGCATGAACACCTTCACACATCTTTACACATACACACTTGGGCTCCATGCCAAATTTTAGCCTCCTAGAGCAAAAACTGTGGCTGGGGAAATTTTTGTGGACCAGCCAACGAACTGACAGACAGAGCAAGCTATAGAGCTGCTGGTCACAGCAGCAACTTTTCTCTGACACAGTCACAACAAAGCAATAACATAACATTCATCATAGACATATTTATTGAGGGGCTGCTTGGTCAGATTCGATCGTAAAGGTATTATACTTACATCAGCCTGCTGTTAACAAGCAAAGCAGTCATTATATTCAATACATGTATTTCATGTCCTCTTTCATGAAGTCCTGTTGATGAGGTTTAAGTCTTCGTAGGTTTCCTGTAAATAACCTGTGAAATAGAAACTCGTAGGTCAGATCACTGTCGGGTCACTGCTGTCAGATAGAGAGGAAATAAACTGAGAATGATAGTATTTAAAATGAAAACGTCAAAGTCTCCAAATCCTCAGACATGCAAATTCTCGAGCACTGCCTCTCTATCTCCTCCACACTCAAATTCACACAAACACATGCATGCAGTATTATGGCAGAGCAGCAGTATAAGTGATTTAGTGGCGAGGGGCTCAGTTGTTTTAATCTGCAGGCTGAGGCTTGTCTTGGTGAAGTGAAATCTATTACTGCTGATAAAAACATGCCAAACCCTTGATTGTTGTGGCAGGTAGAGGTAGGGAAGGTAATTCGAAAAATCGACGGGGGAAAACGGATGAAGAAGGTAAAACCGTAAGAAAGGAGGAAAGAGGAAGTAGGGGAAAAAAACAAGAGAAAGGAAGGAATTGAGGAAGTAGCACAATGGGCAGATGTGCATGGAGGCTGACACACACAAACACACGTACACACACACATTCACACTTCTCTGCATGAGTACACAGAGCTAATTTCTCAGCTTGTCACTTGTGATTCCTGCTGTTTGATGTCTAAATGGACTGGTATGTGTGTGTGTGTGTGACATGTTTTCATGTGAGCAGTTTGTCCTGTACATGTGATGTGATAGATGAAGTCTGTCAGTCCATCATTGTGTGATGTGTCAGTAAAGTCCAGATTTAATTAGAGCCCAGTGAGTCTAATGAGTTCTGGCCTCCTCACCATAGAGATTCTCACTCCACATGGCTGCACATGGGCTGTGTTGGATTTATGGAAGATGCTTACTGAGAGAACCTGTTCACATCTGTGCCCCGGTGGCAGTTACAAATAGGACAGCTTTTCAGCTGTTTGTTTTTTCTGAGACGTGAGATGATAGTGTCCAATATATGGACATTAAAAAGTATAGCAATGTTATTGTGCAAATTTGTATTTTAAAAACAGATTGTGTAAAAAAAAAAGTGGACGTAGAGATTGTGACATCACCATTTGGTTTGTGGACTATGATTTTGAAGCCTCAAGTTTGGCATTTTGGCCGTCACCATTTTGTTTTTTGGAAAGCAGAGACCATATTAGGATGAGAGGGTGAAGCTGTGGAGGAGCGAGGGTTGACACGACTGAGTTCCCTTAGAACAGCACCATCTTGCATGTCCTCATACAACGCTTCATATGATATCTTACAAAAATGCACACACAATGGTTCATGTGATATCTAATGAATTAACACCTCATGAATGACGTTACATGTTTGAAACTTCAGTTATGTAAACTTACAGAGGTTGAGTTTACACATGTAAAGTCACTTTGATTTGGGTCATGTTCTCACACACCGATAGAACAGCCATTGGGAACAATTTGGGGTTCAGTATCTTGCCCGAGGATACTTCAACATGCGGACTGCTCTACCTCTGAGCCCCAGCTGCCCCAGACTACTAGTACTAGAGTTATATAGTTGAAGTTATATAACTATTTTAATTGCTTTATCAAAGTAATGCAACTTATTACATATGACTACTTTTCAATTACTTTTCTAACAAATGTTTCAAGCTGGGCAATGAAGCTAACGAGACCTAAATACATATAAGCGTATAAATGTTGTACTTATATTTGTCCCAACGGCTTTGCTGGACCACATTATCCAATGTGGTCTAGAAATAAGGTCATTTTCTCATTGACTTCTATACAATCAGACTGTTTTTGCAACCAATGAAGTCGCCCCCTGCTGGCAAATAGGAAGAAAGCAGGTTTAAGGCACTTCTGCATTGCCCTCACTTTTCAGACCTGGAATAACCCCTTGATTTTAAAGCGTAAGAGTGACTGTATACTGTAAAACTATAGAGTTACATTGTACCCTCTATGTTATATGGATACAGTGACTAACTGCAGTGGAAGCAGATGAGACAGGTTGAGGTCAGCAAAAAACTACGGGAAAAAACTGCATCACACTCCTGAGACGTGTTGAACATCTCAAACTGATGACATGTACCGTTGTTAAGAGAAGCTGAAAACACACTGAGCTGGAAGCGCTGTAAGACTCTCCACTGAGGAGAAGAAAAGGAGGCGGCGCTGCTCCCAGAGGCTGCGGTCTGAACCGCTACACTGGCACTGAGCTCATAAACCATGTTTCTGTCAGAAAGTACACTAGCCTTCAATTATTTGTGGAGACCAAACGGGATGGCAGCTGACAGATTCCTCTTAACATCATTCATCATAACTCTCTCTAGTGCGTGCAATCTCAGACTCGGCACACCAAACGATTTTTCATAATTAATGCCAACACGGTGACTTGTACTGCATGGAGGAAATGGAAATGGAGTCACCACCGCTGTCACCACGTCATCCTTTACTCAGACACTCAGACACAAAATAACAGATTTGTTTTTCTCCCAGTGTACATGTTGCTCTGCAAGCACTTCCAGACAAACTTGTTGGTTAGATTAATTTGAGTTCACTTCGTTTGACAAACTACAGAGAGAAATGAGATATCTGCATCAGCACACACAAACTCACACACTCATGCTGAGCACAGACAGAAAGAGAGCTGGATCAGTCACCACTGGGTCCAGATTAGAGTGGCCTTCAATCCCCAATACTGCCTGAAGAGCCCTGTATACTGATAAGACTCTCACACTGCACACATACAGAATTCACTCAGGCAAACATGTACTCATGCATCACCAAATAAATCAGGACATCCAAATAAAACATCCATTAGAACAGACAGCAGAGTCTTCATAGCACTTAGCTTCCGTCAGTGTACAAAAATGACAAGTGTTTTATTTACTCAATAACACCACTGACCCTCAACACTCACCATAAATGTCTAATCTAAGAGTTGATGCTGCTGTCTAATAAAGTATGATTCATCCTGGTTTATTTAAGGCAGCAGAACGTATGGTGTTTGCAGCAGGTTATAGTACCGTACATATATGACACATTGAAGATCTGCTATGCAGATTTATCAGTTGCTGTTTGTAAACACACTCACCAGTAAATGCAAAAATCAACGCCAGACTGAAAAATGCCTCCCCTTATGTTACTTGAGATATGACGTTGAGTAATGGCCAGAAATTGTTTTTGCAAACATGATGATGTCCCAGTGAAGTTGACCTTTGACCTTTTGAATATAAAATGTCATCACTTCATTTTATCCTATCAGACATTTGTGTAAGATTTTATCATAATTAGCTTATCACTTTCTGAGTTATGGCCAATATCATGCTTTGTGAGGTCACACTGACCTTCAAACACCAAATTCTAAAGCTGAAAAACACTAGCGCTGCAACTCGTCAACAGACGACCAGGAAAAGTTATAACTACTTTTACTGAAAGATCTGTGCTTCCTCCACCTGTGCATTAGCTTAAAATCATGAGCGGACACCCACTGATTAAAGTTGTTTTCTCATATGAGGAGCCGACCTCCAGGGCTATGACTCACCAAGCAATAACTTTTTGGCCACTGCTTTTATAATGACTTAATTGTGGGTCGTGTAGCTCAGGATATTTCTCGACCTCAACAACGTGTCCTTCCTCATCCATTCTTTGTCACACACGAGACAGCAACAGAGTTCTCTTTGCACCAGTGGTGAGGAGAGGAATCGAGCTGCCATGGGAGCAGAGAACAAGAGCTGCTACAGGAGCAGGTATGTACAAGCAGAGAGCAAGTAAGGTAAAATTGCATTTATTACAGTGGTGTAAAGTGCTGCAGGGCAGCGTGTCCAGGAGCACCATCACGTGTCTTGCCACTGCCTGCGTGGTTGTACGTTGAAAATAATAGGGGCGTATTTATTGACGTGTGGCGTTCGCCACTAGTGTGTTTTGGCCTTATTCAGGTCATTCTTGACTCTAAGTGGGCATTTGGGCCACATTTGAAGTTATTACCTGAAGGTGTTCTTGAGAAATTGCATTCACGAGAATGCGACAAACGAAGTCACCTTGACCTTAGACCTGTGTCTGCCAAATGATATTTACTTCATCCTTGATTCAAAATGGATGTTTACTTTGAAGACATTTTCTCAAGGTGTTGTTGAGATATTGTGTTCACAAGAATGAGACTGATACAAGGTCATGGTGACCTTGACCTTGACCACCAAAATCTAATCATTTCATCCTTGAGTCAAAGCAGACATATAAAGAAATTTCTACGGGCCGTTTTTTGGGATATTGCAGTCATGACAATAGGATGGACAGACAGACAGACAACCTGAAAATATAATGCCTCTGGCCACAGCTATTGTTGGCACAGATGCATGAAAAATAAGAAAATAAAGGCAGTGTGCTGAGTCTCTGTTGAAAAATACACCGCCAAAGACCTCTAGTAGGTCAAGTGATGACTGAGAGGAATTACTTCTGTATGGTCTATCCCGCATAGTATATCTTTCAGAAAGATGGCAGCTCAAATCTTCAAGGATTCAAAGATTTGAGGAGAGCTTTTGTGAAACACAGCTGCCAGAAACACACTGAACATGCAACAAGTCTGTAGATCTATTTCCATCACAGTGGCAAGCATAATAATATGATAATGAGTTGTGTCTCAGGTGGATTGTAGCCTGTGGATGATGAAATCCTCACAGAATGCATTCATGTGTCACTTTGCTGTGAGTTGGAGCTGCACTGCATTCTGGTGCTCAGCACATTTTTGTTTTGGACAAGCTGTTATTTTTCTTTAAAGCTTGTATCTGCAGTATTTTAGCTTGAGGCAGAAAATACTTTTTTTTAAAAATCCCATCAGTGTTTAAGATACCACGCTGACATCCATCAGTCATCTTATCAGGCTTATGTGTTTCTATCCCGAGGCTGTATGCAAGGCTGGTGTAAATGTTGCCTATATTACATCTTAGTACACTATACTAATATTATACTTTCTTTATTTCACTTTTTCTTCATTTTGTAAATAATAAAACAGAAAGAGTTTACTTAGAGGTAGAATGTTTCCTGACATCTAAATCATTATCCGCATCTTAAAGTTCCAGTAGGCAACATTGTTTTAGTATAATTGAGAAAAAATGCCATAATATCCTTCAAGCATAATGTAAGTCAAGTGGCCTGAGACAGGCAATAGGTTTCTGCGCCTCAGCATGGCTCTGTATTCAGCCTCTAAAGAAACAGCCGTGGGCCGCCAGGCATCAACCAATCACAGGCCAGCTCAGTCCTATTGGCTGTTGTACTGCAGTTTGCGCGTTCTCGTGCCCCCGGCAGAAGGAGACAGCAAGCGACATTCAGTTTTTCTTACCTGTGACTCGGACATTATTCGAAATTGTCCTCAGTGGACCGTGAAATCGAGCAGCGGCTTAGCAGCAGCTCGATAGCGACTCAGTCGAAAAAATGCTGTGTGCGCGTGGTCGTCTGGTAGGAGGGGCTCAGGGCGGAGAGAAACGAAACCTATCTGAGATGAGACTCAGAAATCAACCATTTTCTGGCTTTCTACCCACTGCAGCTTTAAGTTGTCCATCCATTTTCAACCACTTATCAAGGGCCGGTCGCAGGGCCAGCAGTCCAAGCAAAGCATTCCAGATGTCCCTCTCTCCAGCAACGCTTTCCACCTCCTCCTGGGGACCCCAAGGCGTTCCCAGGCCAGATGAGATATGTAATCCCTCCAGCGTGTTCTGGGTCTGCCCCGAGGCCTCCTATTAGTGGGACATGCCCAGAACACATATAATGGGAGGCGCCCAGGAGGCATCCTGATCAGATGCCTGAACCACCTCAACTGACCCCTTTCGACGCAAAGGAGCAGCAGCTCTACTCCGAGTTCCCTCCGTATGTCTGAGCTCCTCACCCTATCTCTGAGGCTGAGCCCAGCCACCCCATGGAGAAAACTCATTTCGGCTGCTTGTATCCGCAATCTCATTCTTTCAGTCACTACCCAGAGCTCATGACCATAGGTGAGGGTTGGGACGTAGATGGACCACTACATCAACAGCTTCGCCTTCCGGCTCAGCTCCCTCTTCACAACAACAGTCCAGCACAGTGCCCTCATCACTACAGATGCCACATAAAACCGTCGATCCATCTCACGCTCCAGTCTACCCTCACTCATGAACAAGACCCTGAGATACTTGATCTCCCTCGCTTGAGGCAGTAACTCACTCCCAAAACGGAGGGGGCAATCCACCATTTTCCAGCAGAGAACCGTGGCCTCAGATTTGGAGGTGCAGACAACCGCTTCACACTCGGCTGCAAACCGCATCAGTGCATGCTGGAGGTCACAGTGTGATGAAACCAACAGAAACACATCATCTGCAAAAAGCAGAGACACATTTGACCCTTCACTAAGTCCCACAGAGTGGCCAATGATAATGTAGCATCGGGCCAGCTCAGACAACAACACAGCTGTGCTCCATTGACTCTAATGCAATCATTTCAGATTTCCCTCATTTTCAGGAGCTAAATGTTGTGCCTGTCGTGTATTGATGATACTCGTTACCTGGAGAGGTTGGAACAAGATATACGTTTCTTCCCTGTTCCAAAACCAAAATCAGACCCTGAAAAGTGTAGGGTTAGCTAGCTAGCGACTGAAGATATAGCCTACTGAATGTATACACATGCTGCTTTTGCTTTTTAATGATCATAACAGTGAGACAAAGACCGACCCTGCTGTACAGGAACCAGTGAAGGGAAGCAGGGAAACTTTGCTGATATTCAACCAGCTGTGTGTCATCGCAGTGTGTGCAGAAGAATGTTGTTTGACTTCCCCTTGAGATTCCCGCCCATCCGGCGGACAGAGGTCTGGGTGCTGGCAGCGGCACAGAGGCGAAGCCAAACACCGTTCATCTGCACACACTGCGATGCCACACAGCTGGTCAATATCAGCAAAGTTTCCCTTTATATTCATTGTCTTCTGTGGCGATCAGCAGTGATGTGGTGGTTCACTTTTGCACTGTGATCTGTAGCCTATAGTTGGGCTTTAGCTTCTAACTATCTTTGTCTTTTTAACCTGTTGCTGCTGCTGAGTCAGTTTGACATCCTGGATATATCCTTCAAACACAGACTGTAGACCCCTCTGTCTGCTTCTCTCTGGAATCACTATTTCAAGGAGGCGGGGCTCTTGCAAAGGTCAATTGTGAGGTTCCCAAACCAGACCCCTAGCTGCATCTTGCTGCACCTCAACATCTTAATTTGTTCAGCAGTTCAAATAGGTCTGGCATTGTGCTCATTGACAACTGTTCTCCTCTGCTGAAGAAACAATCGACAAATCAGAGATTTGCAGGTAGATATAAGAACAGTGACATCCTTTTCTTACATAGCTGGCTACCTAGCTTCGTCCTTGACAAATTACAGAAAAATGGTACAAAGATGTCGACAAGTGTAAATGCTCCTCTAGTATATTTTGAGCTGTCGTAGACCTAATCGTAAAAATGTGAGGCCTACATACAGAATAAAAAAACTGTTTTAAGATTTCAACAACTAAAATGTGCATAATACATCTACTGCCTGCCACCTTTTCCTAAAGATTTTGCCGAACCACGATAGCTGTGGCCAGTCTTGATTCTTCCTAGCTGATTAGCTATGGATGCCAAATCCAAAAAAAGTAAAAGTCTCAGAATAAAATAGAGAATTTAGCAGATTTGTTTGCTTCCACTGTCAGCTCTGCAAAGTTAAAGTACCAAATAATCATAAATAGTGCCCTGCACAGTAGCCACCCTGTGGTAAAACATGTTAATGACTGCTTATTTATACTATTATTATGGGCTAATTTAAACTTAATGGACTATGTTACCGTCATCAAAAGGCTCAAAT
The DNA here is from genome assembly GCA_019142605.1 of Cephalopholis sonnerati. Lineage (NCBI taxonomy): Eukaryota > Metazoa > Chordata > Actinopteri > Perciformes > Serranidae > Cephalopholis > Cephalopholis sonnerati. The sequence goes on from JAGQAX010000006.1 coordinate 26,983,202, forward strand.
ATGTTTTGCGGTTTTTGGGTAAAAATGGCTCTTCTGATAGTAAAGGTTGCTGCCCCCTGTGCTAGACTGAATCGTGATACACTACACTGTCATGCTTTGCGTATAATACCATACACTGTATAAACTGTAATCTACACTCCATTATGTTAGATTATGCTGTGGTATGATGCAGTGCACTATACTGCACTACAGTGGACTATGTTAATGTTTTAAAGCTTTTACACCTGTAATCATCGCTCGTTCACATTTTGTGGGTTTCTATCAGCCTGTTGGCTCTTCATTGTGCCCACTTCCATTATTGCTCTCCATTGTCCTGTAAGTTATTTTATTTGTAGGATAAAAAGCCTTTATGCTGTAAAACTGCAGGTTTCCCATATGCTGTTTTTGGCAAATCAGAGTAATGAGAACATCTCACGAGCCACCTCTCTCTCCCTCTCTCTGATGGAGTGTTCCCTGTGGAGTCTCAGCCATCAGTCTTCAGGAGCATCTGAAGGACCTTGACTGCCCTGCAGGATTTTTACAAGATTGATTCTTTGGATCTTAAATTCAGCAGCGGTCAGCCAGCCTCTCCTCCTCCAAACATACTGCAAACACATTTTATGTTTGTGACGTAAATGCCACAGGTTTGATACCCACAGTGTGTTCTGCCAAACAAGTATGTATTTTTCAGTTTTGTGTAGTGAAACTTTCAGAGCAAACATGTATCAGTGGTGCTGTGTCTAAATTTCAATGCCCATTTCCAAACAGGTAAATATACAGATGTAAATATCTCTATACGTGGAGAGATGTCAATAGTGATGATAAAAATTTAGTAAAATAGCAACAATTAAAAATAAATAAATAAATAAAAAGCAATATAATAATAATAATAATATATAAAAATATTTTTTATAGAATGAAATAGAGAGATGGTAATAGTGATACAAAAAATCAGAGCAAAAATTAATAAAAAAAAAAACAATTTACAATAAAAACTTAACAATAAAGGACAAGGGAGAACATTTACAATCAAACAAAGTATATTTGAGCAAGACATCAACCTGCTCACTCACTCGTTCACAATTTCAAAACTGTCTTTTTGCGTGGTAAAAATTTGTGACATCACAACAACTACAAACAACAAACAAACAACTACTTAAAGTAGGTGTCGTAGGTATCAGTTTAAAATAACAAACGATTCAACAACTGTGTGTCCTGTTTCTCACCACCTGTTTTTCAGAAAATAATTTGTCAATAGTTCAACGTAACGTTTTTTACTAAAACTGGAAGCAAAGACAGCGCAGTACTCAGTATGTGTGTCACTGTAGGAGGTGCTCATCATCAGTCATCAACTGTACTTGAAATGCACATTCATCCACGGCCTTGTCAGACCATAATGACAAAATTGTGGACTGCCTTTGCAAGGTTAATTTCATCTGAGTCCCCAAAAATGTGGATGAGATGAGAGGAGGACTGACAATCTTCCCTCCATCAATGTCAATCCAAGCCCTGAACCCTGGACTGTTTGAGAAGCTGTTCTTTTGGATGCAGTAAACTTCCCCCAGCTTCAGGTGTTGGTCTCAGCAGCAGCAGCTCAGACCCAAAGCTAATTTACCCAGGCAATAATTCATGCAAAATTTTAGCACACATTATTTTGGAAAACCACCATTTTGTCATCTAAACTCCACGGCTCTATGGCTGTCGTTGTAAGCAGAGAAAACAAGTCGCACATCCAAACAGGATTCATGGTCACAGTTGAAATGTAATTTGTCTAATCCTGTTATCTGGCGTTCCAAAGGCTTTCCTCTATCTGGTTCCTCTCTTTGTCGTCTCTGTTGCGGCGCAGTGTGGGCGTCTGTGTGTGTGTGTGTGTCTTTGCATGTGTGTGTGTGCTTGTGTTTGTTTGCGTGCGTGGGTGTGAAGTAAACACAATTTAGGGGGTCGGTTTAGGAATTGTGGAATTTCTTTTTCATGAAGATTATTCACCGTAAAAGTAGAATCATGGGTAAAAATGTCAAAACAAAAAGACCCTAATCTGTTAAAGCTGCCCTGGGAAACTTCACACAGTGGTGGCTCAAAATTAAATCACAGGATGGAACTGTTTGGATCATTTGATTTTAGTGAATATTGCAAGGTGACGGCAGCAGATTGTACACAGCTCACAGCTCTAACTGTAAACTGTAGAAGCACTGATGTTGTTTTACTGGAAACATATGATCAGCCAAAACACGTCAGGTGATCTACTCTGCTGTAAGCAAATTTGTGTTTCCTCTGATGGTGAAGGGTTAGGGTAAGAATGTCAGGGTAAGCCAATCAGAGGAAGACTAAGGCAGATAGGGCCTACTATAGGGCATGTGCGCTGTCCTTGGTGCTGAAATGATGTGATTGTTCGAACATAGTTTTGTTTACACTGTAAAGCACAATAAATCTGTTAAATTATGAGGCCTGGTGGATGGAGCCGTATGACAGGTTATAGTGTGGATTATTGCTTTAATTTCTCAACAGAAATGTATATATTGTATTTGCTGGTGAAACACTGCCTTCTCCCTTTTTCTACACACGTCTGAAAATCAAGCAAAGTGTCAAAGTGGGATATTATGAGATTAAGGAGACTGTGAGGTGTGGCACTCTGTTAGGAAAGCTCATTAGCATCCCCATTAGGCTTGCAAACACTGGGAATAACATGGACTGCCAACTTCTTTCCACCTGTTGGGGGCAAAAACACTTTTTCTACTTAGGTTAGACTATCTAAAAAATATTAAAATATCATCTAATCTCTATAAACAGATATCTGCATATGTGTACAGAATCTGTAGGATTGACATAAAGAAAAAAATGGACATAAAGCAGACAAGGCAGGTTAATATAAAAGGACATTTAAAACAGTTTAAAACATGGATTAACTGATTCATAAAATCATAGAGTTGTAGAACTATAAATCATAAAATTAAGTAAGATTTTTAAAGTGTTGCAGCAGTGTAAAACATAAAAAGAAGGAGTTTCAGACCTGTATCAGGAAAGTCAGAGGGAGTTAAAGGCTAAAGTGAACAGATACATTTTTAGCTTTCTGTTAAAAATATTTAGCGAGCTAGCTTCCCTGATATCTATAGGTAGTGTGTTCCATAGCTTTGGGGCGTAATTGACAAAGGTTGCATCCCTGATCTTCCTCCAACAGTTGCTGGGAACCTTCAATAAACCAGCAGCAGATGATTGCAGTGTTTTTGGAGGCAAATATTTAACAAGGGAGTTAACAATGTAGCTCGGTCCCAGCTTATGAAGGGCTTTGTATTCAAGGAGGAGGATTCTGGTTCTGTTTAACAGCCGAGCTGCAGAGTTTGAGCTCCTTTAAGTATCAAGTAAGGAGTCCATGTAGAGAGGCGGATATTGGCCAAAATGCAATCTCAGAACCCATCGGCTATTGTCTGATGACAAGTTAGTTTTATATTGGCTCTTTAATTTATTTATGTACATCCATATGCAGATCTCTGTTTATAGAGATGAGCAAAAATGACCGGCACACAGAAGAGGAAGAGCAAGTCTTGGATATCCACTGGCTACACTGGATGTCCCGGAATACTGTCCAATGCCTCCAGAGGCTTATCACTGTCAGACTTATAGCCGATGGGTTCTGAGATCAAATGTCATCAAACCTGGCCAAGAAGACAACCAGGATTGGGCGTCTTGCTTTTAACCTCCCAAAGGAGCATTTAGAAAGTGTTTATCCCTCCGAAAAACCCAAACCAAATAAATTACAAAAAAAGTTGTTTTTTTAAAGTTTGTATTGTGTAACTTAACCAGTAAGTAGTGAAATGACTTAATATGTATGCGTACTTTGCATTCTGTCCGTTATTACCTTCTGAATTAAATACTTCATATTGTGTAGCTTTTATTTTAGAGATAATATTTCACAGGAGCTCCACTCTCCCTCTTCTAATATACCTGCTCAACCCATGCCCTTTATAGAAAATGGAATGAATAATGGAAAAGAGAGTGAATGATCAGGATACCCACTACTCACAATAAACAGTGGAAACAGATCAATAATTTTAAAAAATGAAAAAGGAACAACTGAATGCAGAAAATGTTCGAAAACTCAGGGTGTGCCAGAATACAGACACTTACTGACATAAAAAAAACCACACATAAAGGCTTTGACTGGAAGCTACTCTGAATTCCAACACAAACTCTTTTTTTCTTAGTGACATTTTACACCCAGTCGTATACTACAAGAAGCTTTTATTTTGTTCAATAATACTGCTACATGTGCATATATTTTTATGTCAGAGCCAGTGGAAACGTCCAGCACAAGCAAATTAAATGAAATGGAAAAAATGAAACAACCTAAGAATGATTCAACCTTCTGATCTTATCCCAGTTTTCTGGAATCAACAAGTCATCCAACCCCTATGACCACATAATATCTCACCCTCTAATACGACACAGAAGAGCGTTTCCTAAGTTAGTGCCCCTAGCAGTTAGCTCAGGTTTAGAAAAAAAATGGTTTGGGTTATGAATGTGTTGTATGAACTTTTGTTGGCTCAAGGAAAGTTTTACAAATACACAACTTAAATAGATTAAAAAGTCGTGACAGAAAGAATCAACATTGACCTTGTTTGCAGTTTCAGGTGCCCTGTCAGCAGTGTTAAAGGAGAAGTCCAGTATTTTGCACTTTGAGCCCCAGGAATGGGGCTCAAAGTGCAAAATACTGGACTTCTCCTTTAAGAACTTTTTCACCGTAATACCATGAGTGGCCACTGGGAAATATTGGAGCTGGGGGCTGGTTACTATAAGCTGTCACATAATGTACTTAAGGCAACAAGACGGAGTGATGTGAAGTAGCTACACAGCATGAGGTTACATAGGTACATGGGTTAAGATGACTCAGTGTTGACAATGGTGTCACACAAAACACCAACAGTGGTCTCCTGAGTTTAAGTCCTGTGTTTGTTTGACCCATTCATCAACCCTGACCAGTTGCCTTTGTTGTTCTATACTAAATCATCTGACTTCCTCTTTCGCTCATAATTACTATGACCACTGGAGATCGCTGCCGACACTAAATGTAAATATGACTCATAATAAACAGCTAGTTCAAATGACCTATGGTGTCATTTTTTGGGGGCGGACAGTCTCGTTAAAATCGAAGTAATAATGCTCCAAATGACAAGTAGATTAACTTCCCAGATGTAAACACTTACAGGTGACCTTCAGAGTCTTTTTTATGAACTGAGGGACCTACAGAAGCTAAAACGACCGTTAACCCGTCTTGTCTTCTTGAGCTGTCGCAGCAGTTACGGCCCAGTAGGCAGAGATTGATGACACTGGACATTTTAGTTCAATTACTTGATTTTGCTCGAGGTCATTTGGGGCGAAGAACGCAATGAATGTAAAGAACCACTACCCAGAATGATCCTCTTGGCCCTATAAAAGCACATGATCAATACAGGCGGTAAAACGCCTTCGTCCCCGTGAAGATGGAGAGAGATAGGACGACAGAGAGTTGGAACACGGTTTCAGTCTTTTTCTCCTTCCAATCTGGATCATGTTCTGATGCCGTATACGCTGCTGGCAGATTTATAACTGGTGTACATTACGCCGTTATGCAGCTCCCCGGGCTACTGTACTCCAGGCTGCCAGCTCCTGATTCAGCCTTTCTACACACTCACTGTGACTCAAGACGTGGTGAATACCTTCACTCACATGGTGAGCTAAAGATTCATTACCGGCGGTCCATCTGTAATTTTATACACACGTCAAATTCAACTTCCTCCCTTTCAATAAAGGCCTATCACCATCTATCCCTGCAAGTAGGACGGCTATGTGTCTTCAGCTGCTTCTACCCTCTGTGGTTGTACTGCACTTTTACTGCCATTACAACCACAACTACTGCTGCTGCTAATGCTGCTAGCAGTGTGACTAATACTGCAACTTCTATAATCACGACTACTACTATTACTATTAGTCTATAACTACTGCTTCTACTGTTGCTTTGTGCACAATGTTTACTAATTCTTACTTTGAATGAATAAAAGCAGATAGAGTTTTCTCTTGACACTTGACATTTTTTAGATTGACAGCCAATCCTCTACACACATCTACTAACCATAGGTGGATTATTTTGGTTTTGGAACAGGGAAGAAACGTATATCTTGTTCCAACCTCTCCAGGTAACGAGTATCATTAATACACAACATGCTCCAGGCACAACATTTAGCTCCAAATCCACAAAACCAGCCTGAAAATGAAGGAAATCTGAAACGATTGCATTACAGCCAATGGTGCACAACTGTGTTGTTGTCGGACCCTAGTCTGAGTCTGTCCGCTGCTATGTTATGATTGGCCAGTCTGTGTCCGGGGGCGGGACTTAGTGAAGGGTCAATTGAAGTAAAAGGTGGTCATGTTAAACAACAGCAAATTATCCGTTAACAAACTCTCACACAACTCATGCAGTATAATCCAAGAGTTATTTATCCAGTGGTATCCTTGATATTTTCAAAAGCCATGCACTTTCACTAAAATGTTTCTACTTAGAACACTCCTGCATATGAGTAGTGCACCTGGGCTACCACATGCGTTTAAAATCTGCATGTGCCTGTGCTTTCACAGTGCTTGTCCACACATGAAACTGTTTATATGAAGGTGTTTTATTGTCCTGCATGAGTTGTGTGAATTTGTAAATGGATATTTTGTTATCATTTTGCTGTGTCGCCCCCCTCTGTTTTAGGATTCTCGGTTCACTGTGGAGAAAAAAGAAAAAATCCAAGGTAACAGGGGTGAATAATTGATGCACAATGATCAGTTTGGGGGTGAAGTATTCCTTTAAACTTGCTTTGCCAGTCTGATTAAAATTAGTTTTTGATCTTATCCACTGTTCTCTTATCATGGTTATTTTAATAAAATTATAATTTTACCAGTGTATTGCATGATAGGTTATTAATTTTTTTAAGGTTTTTCTTCTCCTTGTGTGCAAAGCGTAGTGAGCTGCATTTATTTTTTGATGAATTCTGATATACATAGAAAATATTTTGTTCTTATTTGTTAGAGAAAACACATATGTATAATCTCATGGCAAGTTAGGACGACTACAAATGTGACCGCAGCTAGTGCCAGTTAAATGAGTGGCTGTTGATAATGGAGTGGGATCACGCAACACATATGATGCACAACACATAATTATGCAACATTTAATAAAAATAAAAAAAATCACATCAGGGACAAGGCTACTGGTGACTGGAGGGGACTCTGGTGAGAAACAGGCACAAAGGCTGCAGCAGAAAGCTCATAAACTATTGCATGAAGGAAATTTTACTCCAACATAGTCCACATTATAACAGTAATGATTAAATCTAACGAAGACCCTGTCACAACAACTGATATCAAACTCTAGACTGACAGTGAAAATGTGTGAATAACACCCCTCTATAATGCAACGACGCCCTGCCACAGGGAGAGCCCTAAGGCAAGGCATTATACTGCTGTAAGTGCTGTCGCTGCAGCCAACAGTATCAGATTGTGAACTCCCAGGTTTTTGAATGTGTGGACCTGTACAAATGTAGAGCAGGACAGCGTTAGAAAAAGGCATGGAACACAGCCCATTTCCCCGGGATAAACATACCCAAACACATTTAGATATTAAACAGATGTAGACAGAGCAGCCTGCAGCTATGCTTCGCAAACATGGAAGGTGAAGCTGCACCAGTGGTTGTCCATAGCTGCTGTTTGTTTTCTTCAAACAGGGCCTGTATCTATCTGACATCCACTTGTTTATTTATTTTTTTACCATGCTATGAAATTATATTAATAGATTTTGTGCTGATTTAGGCTTTACAGTAAATGCTTACTGAGTGGTTTTAAAAACAACAAAAAATCCAGAGTCATCGCTGTTGTAAACAACAAGCCAACAAACAGGAAGAAGAGGAGCACAGAGAAGAAACGCAACGTGAGAAGGACACTGCGTATCTGTGATAGTATCGCTTTCAGCTAAATAAAATTTTGCTGAATGATGCAAATGATTGCAACCATGGAAACAACTCATATATAATCAACATAAAGAATAACAAAATGTAATGAAATCCGAGTTGGAACCCACAGAGACGAGAAAAAATGTGAATATTGTTTGTTGGAATGTCAGTGTTCACGTACTTATTGCTCTTAACAGTTTGATCGACAGTAGACATAATCAGTCTACTTGTTGAACCCACCAGGTCTCTATCCCAGCATCCTTGGGGTACAAGAAAGGAAACAACCTGGACTGTTTTGGTATTGCAGGACACAGCAGTGCATGCTTCTGTGAGCTCCATGACTGTTAGATGAAAATGAAAAGTTGGACAAAGTTGAAAAGTGGGGGCTAGTTTTATTTCTAAAGCTGTGAAATTAGACAGACTAAACTGGATAATACACGAGATGAAGCATGTCAAGTATGATAGCATACAGAATCCACTATTTATGTCTTCAATAACTTGTATATTTGTACATGGAAAATGATAGTCTGCCTTGTATTTGGGCATCTATTGATGCAAGATACTGATATCAAAGTACAGAGAAGTCCATCAAAATGTCAGTCTATTTTAGTACTGTTTAGCTGTACATATTTTCCAGTATAATTTTATGATGGTCAATTTGAAAATTGATCAGCAGTCAGTTAAAAGTCATTTGAAAATCTCCAGAGAACTCTAACATTAGTCCCAATTGCATCAATGCCAGCTGTACAAGGAGGATAAAATCTAAGTCCATCTTCATAAATCAATCAACAAAAAAAATTTTTTATATATATATATATATATGTGTGTGTGTGTGTGTGTGTGTGTGTGTGTGTGAGTGTGTACATATATATATCTGTGGTTGAAGTTACAGTTAAGTTTAGCTTAACTGTAGATTTAGTCTTGGGGTTAAGGATGACAATTATTAGGTTAAAGTTTTGCTCACTTATCCAGAAAGTGACACGACGACCCAATGCAAGCATCAGGCACAAAACCTCCAGTGGTTTAACTTCCCATCTTGCTGCAGGATTGTACAGATGTATTTCAGGACGCAAATTTACATTTCTTCTGATAGTGAAGGCCTGACCAACCCTCCCCCCTCTGATTGGCTGGTACTTGTTGCCGTCACTGTTTGGGTTACTTAGGTTTAGGTAGGAGATTAGGGTAAAGGCTCATTTATACTCTCTTTACGTATGAAAATGGATATATCTGTTTGTGAACATCACTGTCCTCACACTTCCTTTATGTTGGCACAGATACAGCCAATAAAAGGCACTAGAGGGCAGAGTCAAAAGTTTCACACAACAACAAACAAGGCGACAGTGGAGGAGGTTGTAATATTGTACCTTTAAACAGAGGCAGTACCTTTAGACAGAGGTGATCTATGTGGCCATATAACATTACATCACGACATATGGACGGAGAGTTCTTTTCACTATAGTATCGATTTGTTCCGTTCCACCATAATTTAAATTTCTTTGTTGTGTCAGTCATATCTCGCTTAAACTGCACTGCACTGCCTCGGCAATTTCTGCTGGTACTGCTCCGTTTCGTCATATCCGTTAGCCTTTAGAGAACATGCACAAATATGGAAAAAATTCTGTCCGTTTGTCTCCCCATCTAACAGTGAGCAACAATGAGCCGGCAGCATAGGGCTGGTCATGCCTTTGCTATCCTAGTAAACACAAACTCACATCCAGGACTCTGTGACATCACTATGATCTGTGGTTACAGGTGCAACAGAGCAAATTTCTGACCACACCCTGGGTGTGAGAAGCAAAACAGACGTGATACTTTCAGCCAGAGAGCCCAGCGAAACATGAAGCTACTCTTTAAAATTCTCTAAAAACAATCTGAATCTGACTCAGACCACTGCCTCTGGCTTGGAGGGGACAGTTCTAAACACTGAGCCACTGACTCGCTCGCACTTCAAACTGGAGGGCTTGAATTGATTTTCTAGTTAATTTATATCCAGTTCAGACAGATTCACAGTGGAGAACTCGAGCAGGAAAGGGGACTTGACGTTAAACATGCATACAGCTCTGCGTCTGCCTGCTTTATGAGGTTTGCAGAGGTTTCATTATAGCTGCTCAGCTCCTCCTCTGCTGTCCTGCGATATGCCAGCTTCTCTTTCACACTTGGCAGAAGAGCAGCATCATTGAACGCACACCCCGTATAGGGCAGCGGGCAGCCGGGGAAGCTGTAATTACTGTACCTCCATTCTGCTGGTCAGCACGGCAGTCTCATAAAAGGAAATGAAATGGTCCAGCTTCTATCTTTGAGGGAGTAATGTACCACGAATATTACATTAGCATACATTCACATGGACATTTTATCTGTGACAGTTAATAAAGCGAGGGAGCGCAGGCACAGACGGCAGGGCCGGTGGGATGAAGGCACGGCTGCTGAGGTGCCTTGCTCAGGAGCAGAAACACAGGAGTAAAAGTCGTGGTTTAATGAGTTGTCAGCTTTTTCTGGGGACCTGTAGATATCCTTGTTTTGCCATGAGGAATTAAAACATCAACCTAAGAACTGCCTGTGACTGACACATGCCACTTCACTGGGAATTGATCTTTAACAGCTCATTTAAACATTATACAATGACTACAACAACTTTGCAGTTATTGCAAAGTAATGCAGCTCCCACTGCGTCCTCTCTAAGGTCTAAGGAGCAAACAAACATTACTGTACTTATATTTTTTCCAATCCCATCCTCAATGTCAAATATGAGGTTGTAGCCTACTGTAAATACATAAAACATGTCTGCCTTGAGCAGAGTCTATAAAGCTGTCACGCAGTCAAGTCTCTGTCAACTTCCGAGCTTTTCCCACAACTGTCAAAAGTAGAAATAACACCATATGCTTAGCTGTCAGCCTTACAATGAATGATGTAGGTGTGAAATTGAGAACGCTGCTCAAGGCCATTCCAACACATGGCTGTGCAAAAACACCGAACCTGTGACCTTCAGCTGACAGGACGGTAACTGAATCCACTGTGCCATCCGGCTAACAGACACACAGAAGGAGAAACACTTCCAGGACAAACGACGACTCAAATCTCATCTTTCTGCATTAGTTAGGCTATATTTGTTACCGCAATAAATGTTTTGTCGAGAGATAAACACTGTTAAAACTCAGCAGGTAATTTGCTGAAGTGGGACTAGGTCACTGTTTTGCAAGTCACAATTTAGTCTCATGTCTCTGCACTTCGTGTCCAAAGTCTCAGGTCAAGTCCTTTTCAAATTGCTTTAAAATGTGAATTTATTTAAGATAAATTTGTTAAAATAAGTGCAACTGAGCACTATTAACTAGCACCACAACAGAATGTATTTTGTACATTTCTGTCCTGTGTTGTTGCATCAACTCATATTGGAAGATTGTTGTGGTGAAGAGGGAGCTGAGCCAGAAGGCAAAGCTTAGAGTTTACTGAACCATCTACGTCCCAACCCTTTCTATGATCATGAGCTTTGGGTAGTGACCGAAAGAATGAGATTGCGGATACAAGCTGCTGAAATGAGTTTCCTCTGTAGGGTGGCTGGGCTCAGCCTTAGAGATAGCGTAAGGGGCAAGCTGAGGTGGTTGGGGCATCAGGATGCCTCCTGGGTGCCTCCAGTTGGAGGTTTTCTGAGCATGTCCAACAGGTAGGAGGCCCCAGCATGAACCCTGAACACACTGGAGGGATTATATATCTCATCTGACCTGAAAACACCTCGGGATGCCCCAGGAGGAGCTGGAAAGCGTTACTGGGGAGAGGGACGTCTGGGGTGCTTTGCTCAGCCTGCTGCCCCCATGACCCGGCCCAGGATAGGTGGATGAAAATGGATGGATGGATTGGAAAAGTGAAAACTCTCTTTTTGGAAGGCATCAAGCATTGTCAAGTCAAAGTCTCAAAATCTTTTCTGTTACGTAGCCAGAAAACTTTTCTTGTGCGTAAACTAATAACCTGTTGTGTGTGCGTCCATTATTTGACCCAAACAAAGATGGCTACTGAAAGCGAGCAGTGATTGTTTCCACGTGCCATCTTTGTTTGGGTCAAGAAATCAAGGCGTGACTTGGTTGAATAGTTAAATCTCTGACATACTGTGAGCAGATAAGAGAGATACATCTGTATGCTTCTAACCATGTTGCATTCTAAATGAAGGATCTCAAGTTTATTGTGTCTTGTGACTTCTCTGACACACCTAATGAGGCATGTTTAAATTATTCAATTGCCCCTGAAAATGAAAAGTTATTAAGACCACAACATGAATAATATTATCACATGAAAGAGTAAATTATTGGTGTGCATATAAATGTTTCCTCAAAGATACTGTTTCTTGTGAAATGCATGTTTTTCAGTGCCTTGTTGGATTATAATACTTTTAGTTTTTAGCTACGCTTACTCATGTTGCAACATTAATTTTCTTTCAGATATCCTTTAGAAATTATACCCTCACATAAAATTATATAAAGGATATTTCACAGCCAGTTACATCTCATGAGGTTCATAAAAACATTTTTAAGTAATGTCTAAGATGGTCGGAAGAGATAAGGATTGTGGGTGTGTAAACTCGTAAGAGCGGCATGTAACGTTATGAATAAATGTATAATTTCCAGTTGAAAGTCTTGACGTCAGCAGTACTACAGTCAAATCTCAGCTGTGTGACATGTTTTATTCATCCTGAATATATATTTTAGTGTATATTTCCTCCATATTTACCTCAGGTCACAGGAATATTCTCGTGACCTGAGGTCCTGTAACCTCCAACCTTTTTTTCCTTCTTACTATTCACTGGATGTGCATGCTGGTGATCTAGGGACTGTGTTGCAGCTGTGGGTAAGAGAATCTGAAAAACTGCTTATTGCAAGTTTAAATGTTGGATTTAAGCTCCGAGCAATGCTTGCATAAGAAGGTGGCTACATGAACAGTGAGACGTTTCTAAAAGTAATGAATAAAACAAAGTTAGGGAGCTGGTGGGTTGTGACGACAAGAGGCTTAAGTTTTGTGAAAGATGTTGTTTTGGGGCAAAAATAAAAGGCTGTGCATGAACAGTGAGAGAAGAGAGATTTAGGCTGGAAACACGCAGAGATATGAAGTTCAAACAGGTGGTCAAAGTGAAGGGTGTGAAGGTCACTGAGGGTACTGAGGTAGAAATTCATCTTTAGCTTAAATGTCCTTAGTTCAGCCCGCACAAGTAGAATTTTTTAATACAAGGGAAGATTTATAAAGTGTTCACATGTCAACATAGTCTTATTATCACTCTCTATTACAGAAAATCAGCTTTATATCATTTAAAAATTCTCTGTGACCGTTGATTTGGAGGAAATGCCACTTTGACTGACAGTCCCAAAACACAATAAGAGTGTATGTGGTGTGTGTTTGTGTTCGTCAACGTCCAAGTGTGCATTTGTAAGAATTCAGAGGATTGGATTTGGCTGTGTGCATGTCTAACAACGCGTATCTAACTGTGTGCGAGTGTGTAAATGTCAAAGAGTATTGTGTCATTTTAAGGGTGTGCACGCTTATGTTTGTCAGTCTGATTAAGTCAGGAAGTGTCTCTATAAGCGTGTATGTCCGTATGTGTGTGTTTTTTGATGAGTCACCACAGATACAGCAGCCAGCAGCAGTAGAGCAACGTTAGCAGATAACAGCATTTCTGTTCCAGAGGCCTCCGGCTCTGCCAACAAGCCTTCCTCTCGCTGGCCTCGTCCTCACCCAGCCTGGCTGCGCTTCAGAAGCTGCGTTCACATCCACACGCCACACATCACTTTGCACAACGCCACAGTGGGAGTAACAAGCTACGATCCAAACAACCAAAGCAACTGAAAACAAATACTACCTGTTCAAGCCCACATGATGCTGAGGACGGTCTACGGTACGGCCTGTTGGTAGATACGCTAGTCAACACAAAGTGATGATTAAAGTGGACAAGGAAACTGTAAAGAACTCACATGATGCAGACTGTGAATATAAGCCTGCCATTGGCTGGTTATTTCAGCCAGCATTTTCCTTCTCCTGCCTGCTACCATTTTGTAAGGACACATCCTGAACTTAGTGCCACCCAAACTAATTGTGATTGGTTTATGGAAATATAAACAACCCAGAGCATTATTTTCCCCTATACTAGAATGTGTGCTTCTGGACTTCAACATAGGAAGAAACCAATAACTATCGGGGATAACAAAAGCACAATCATCTTCCTGTTCTGGTTGCACAATGGTTGACTCACCTCTTTAAATCGAGTCCTCATTTTCCTCAGAGGTCGTACCTGGTGGCAGACAGAACTGCATAGTGAAAGCGAGGCTTGTAGTGAACCAAGATAAACACTGATGCTGTCATTATTCTATAGCCATTACATTTTATTTTTTTATTTTATTTATTTAACCTTCATTTAACCAGGAAGTCCCATTAAAATTGAAAATCTCTTTTACAAGAGGGACCTGGCCGAGGTAGCAGCCAGTCAGAACACATTTAAAGTGCAACAAATACAACATAATACAAAAATCCACAATAAAACAACTATTCAAATGTAGTGGCCTCTCAAGAAGAACAAGCACATGTTTCTGTCGCCACAGTCTTACTCTCATATGATGCCCTGAAATTCACTGATGGATATAAGTGTTTCTACTTTTAGATCTTTTTGCAATCAACATTTACTTCATAATGATGAGTTAAAGCAAAAAACTTCCACAGTAATTCCCTTTAACATAATAACAAATCCTTTCTCCAGCACAATTCTAACCATTCAGTTTCATGTCCAGTATAGTTTATAGCTGTATCACAGTGTTGGGTCTTGGTCCTGAGGCCAGTCTCAAATCCACTTTTTGAAGGTCTTGGCCTCATCTCTGACTGACCATATTTCTACTTGGTCTTGTCTAGGTCTCAGACAAAAAGCAGTCTGGATTTTATTTCAAGATGAGTACATCTATATCTGTGGGGATATCACTTAATAACCTGTACACAAACTAAAGATGGTTACGTTGATTTCAGCTCCTTAGTGTTTGTTTATCTGTGTTCACTCATACAAAATAAAGGAAAATTGCCACTGGTAAAATTCACCTCTGAAATGCCTTGGATTATTTCATCCAGAAATTTCTCATGGTACTCCCATACACACACACATAAACCATTTACTTGGCAGTTAATGAGATGAATGAAGAGGAATCTTTATTTGATTTCTGTGGGTGTTTTATGGGAATGTAGATTTCTCAGATCAATTTAAGGAGAGCCTGTGGTTTTTATGTTCCATATTTTATTGTGTTTCATGCACTCGCACTGCTCTGGTCTGGGTCCTGACTTTGTCTCATCCCCTCAAACTGCTGGTCTTGTCTCAGTCTCAATAAATTCTGGTTTTGGTCATGACTTGGTCTCAGTTTATATGGTCTTGACTACAGCCACACATAGCAACAAATCATTTTGATGCCATTTACATATGGCAGTCTGCTGGACTCGTGCACCTGAGCAAGGAGTGGAAGACTTTTATGTGAGATGGGTGGATTCTTCAGTCCTTGTTTAATACATCCATAGGTAATAGTTGCTGTAAAGTCTTTTCTTTCCCACACACTTCTGCCAGAAATCAGCACTCACATGGTGATTCAGATCTACAGCTATAGCTGGTTGGTCATGGTAGACGTAAGCTGGTGTGACTGTGTCGGAGTTAGATGCTGGAGTTAAGTTTCCTGTCCTCCTAATGCTGCAGTGCAGTTTGGACACAGCTCGTCTCACCTTTAAAGTGTGACTACAGTACACTCGACTCGCGACTGTATGGCAAGAAATACCGATCCGGCAGCCAGAAAAACCTTGAGGGCTTTTTAATAATTCACACACCACTCCTGAAACACTGAAACACTTTCCCTGGGTGGCTCCCCAACCCATCCCTAACCTCAAACCAGCAAACACACACACATACTCACACATGCACATTATAAACACTCTTCCATGCATGTTGTCCCAGAAAATACATTGAGTGGAGTGTCAGCAGGAGGAAGCAAGACATGACTTTACAAGCAAAGGTAGGCTGAGTACAGTAGTCTGCTTCCAGAGAGCAAGAGAGAATAAATCTATGAGTTTCCTGCAGTAACAGTGTCTCTACTTTGATTAAAAAAGCCTCATTTAAATTCCACACAACGCAGAGCAGATTTGAGTCTGTGATGATGTTGGATTTTAATTACAGTATGTCACACAAAAAGTCCACTAACCTTCAGAAGTTCATACCAGTTTTGTGTGGACATGATGCAAGACTTTGGGTCAAACTTAACAGCAACATTCAACCACATGTTCTGGACTGAGATGACTTCAGTTTGACCAGCCAGCTTTGCTCTTCAATTTGAGGTTCTTTAATGTATTTTTTAGTTGCCCGACCATGACTCAGATACTTCAAAATGTTGGATGAAGACTATGAAACTTTTAAAATACAGACGGTTATATGAGGCCAGTTCTCAGTGTCTGTTTAAGGACAGAGATTAGGACTGCAGGATCACAGTGGCAGCTAATAACATACGACATCTGCAGGGTGGTGAGGACACATGTGACCAACATATTGCTGCATTTGGGCGGAAATCACAACACACAGTGAGTCTGTCCAACAGGTTTCAAAAATGATTCATTTGTCCAAACAAGGTCAAATCATCCCAGTGTATCTGCAACTGAAGTGAAAACACCGAAATCATGAGCCGTGAGGATTTGTCAGGGTTAATAAAGGAGCCTGGGTTAACTGTTTCTTAAATTAACTGAGGTCCATCAAATATTTAGTTTCCCAGCCAGAAAGCCTGTTACAGAACAACTTTGCACTGGCAGACTAAATGTTGCTAGCAGCTAGTTGTAATTTCCCTCAGTGTTTTGAACTGTTGGCACAGCACGCCATTATACAACCTGTGTATTAAATACATTTTGTCTGTTGCTGCTGTGTTAGCTGTGACAGGCCCTGACTGCAGACTCCTCTGGGAAATCAGCCCACTTCCTGTTGTATCACAGCCACTGGAGGTGGAGGAATTAAGAAGTGTGTGAGCGTGTATATATGTGTGTGTATGTGTGTTTGGGGCGAGGTGGAGACAGGAGGATATAGAGAGGCTGCTCTACAGTTATTTAGTCAAGCTGTATTTTTCTGTAGCTTCCTGTGTGAGAAATGGGTCAGAGCTGCACAGCACCTGCTGCTGGCTGTTGATGTGGAGGATCAATCCTCTTCACATACTGTACGTCAGCTGCCATGTGCATAAAGTGGAGGACTATTTACTTAGTAGTAAGGGTTTTGTTTATGTGTTTAGTATGTATAAATATTCGAGACCAATGCAGTGACATCACCATGTACAGCGTCAATTGCAAAGGCCAGTGCAAGCAGTCAGAGAGGTTTAAATATGTTTATTTTAATGAAGCTAACAGCCAAAAAATAAACCCAAGCAACCAATAAACAGCATGTAAACATATTATTCAGACAGTAACAAGAGCAGTGGAATATAATTTGGGTGATGTACAGCTGGGTGATATGTTGACATATCATTACTGTGAAGTGGTAATGGAGATTTGTCGTCTAGTCTGAAAGGCTGCATTACAAATGATATAAACAAATAAACTTGAGTTTTATAGCTAAATGAAATAATTTGGTTGCCATGTTCCCATTAATAACAATTGTTTCTCATTTTATATTTGCTTTGATGTCTGACATCTTACATAATAAGCAGTTCTCTGTCAGATTTTGTCACATTATCAAGAGATATTCAGTGTAAAATATAGTGAATCACTTCAAACCAAAGCATTTTAAACAGGAGCGGCCTCAGTAAGAACTGAACCCCAGCCAGCTGTGCCACTGACACTCAGGACCTTCACCTGTGCCCTCTTTCTGCCCAAAATGCTTCATGATTGAATATCATTTAAATACAGGCAAGCCAAGTGGGTATTCAACCCCTTGCTTGGCAGTCACTGCCTTACTTTGCTCTTCATCTTTTCAACTAGAAATGATGCAGTCTTTTTAAACCAAATGCCAGCAGCAGCAGCAGCAGCAGCAGCAGCGGGCCACCCAGACCAGACTGAACCAGTGTGAAAGAAGATCACAGCAGCAGCAAAATGGCAAAACCCCAAGACTCCAGCTCCTGCTGAGCTGCTCCACTGTCACTTCCTCTCCTCTGGCAGCCTTAAAGGCACATTTCACGTTGATTTGAAAGTGGAATTGAAGTCACAAATCTCTGCGCTTGGCAATAGGGACCTTTACATTTTCACTACTGGCACTAAATGAGGGCGAGTCCTTCACATCAAAGGTCCCAGTCAGAGAACTATCTACCACTTTTGATATTTGAATCCAGAACCAATTCCTCAAATAACATATAACATTTTATGACATAAAATAAGAACCCCATCTCCCCCTTTTTCATCACTGCACATACCTGATCTGGTTACATGGTCCGTTTGTTCAACTCAAAGCTAATCCTGTGGACTTTGACCGTGTAAAGCCACCAGCATCCTTATCGCAGCAGGAGGAGAGCAGAGAAGCGCTGTTCATGGGACTGCGGCGGAACTTCTCCAAGGATGAGCCGGAGTCCAGAGCGCACAACGCCGCCGGGAAAACCCAACACTCCCGCTTTGGGAGCAGCAGCCTAAAGGTCAGAGGGACGGCTGCAGACACAGCCACGACCGGCAGACACCGAAAAACAGAGCATAGTCACGGTACGCGACCGGAGCAGACAAACAAACAGGTAAGGACGAGGACGACGCTTCAGGATAAGCGCTTTTTACGCACACGTAACCTGCAAAAACGCTTTAACCTTCACATACAGCAGCGGTCTTCTCGGGACTCTGAGGGTGCAAACAACCATCAGAAAGCTTGAATTTGCAGAAATTAAAACGGACACATCCAACAAGTGAGGGACGAGGAGGCGAAATGACGGAATACGCGGCTGGGCGGACTGGGAGGAGGCGGTGGGAGGAGAGGAGCCGCCCCGCATCACACTACCTCCCTGGCAAAAGACCTGATACGGTGCATGATTTCAGAGGGATACTATGAAAACATTTGCGGTAATATACGGTATTTATTGGTGAAAATATTACTAAGATATCATAAAAAAGTAAGCTGTCAGGTCTCCACATGTTTGACACTGAAGTTCCACTTCACTGTAGATGCCTGGCAGAAAATTACCAGTCTATATATAACACCAAAAAAACAGCATTAAATCATAAATTACAGCATGACCTAGTTGCTGCGAGTATTACTGAAACATTTACATGATTAAACAGTATATGAGATAAAAAAAAAATACAAACATCCTCATCCACATCCACATGTGAATACAGAAACATTATGCCAACAGAATATTTAAAATCCAAATCTTCTCTGAGGTGATCAGGTAATCTAAGGTGATTATAAAGTCACTATTGATTCCTACAGACACATATGCTCCTATAAACATCATACCCTGAATATCATAATGGTGGTTTGCTCAGGATGTTTCCATTAGAAAAGAGGCTGGTTAATGTGGTTGTGCCCTGCACACAGTAAATAAATGCTACAGTAAACCCCCCTCAAACACAGACCACTGAGCTACAGTAATTGATTTGCCCTCAATCACTGGTCCCTTAATCTACTTACTGTTGCAACCAAGTCAACGCAAATATCGACAGAGAGAGAAGGCCTGGCTGACAGGACGGGGCTGTGCTGCACCACAAAACTGAGACGCTTATAGATTCATAACACTCAATCCCAGGACCAACTGGGAAGATGAGAGCCGTGGTAGAAGTCAGGGAATCTGGTTTGGGGCTCACACAACACCACACGCTGCAGTATTTAATAAGTTTTAACAAACAGGTTGAGGGCGTTAAAGGTCCAGTGTGTAGGGTTTAGGGGGATATACTGGCAGGAAAGGAATATAATATAATAAGTATGTTTTCTTTGGCGTACAATCACCTGAAAATAAGAATCACTGTGTTTTTGTTACCTTAGGATGAGCTGTTTATATCTATGTAGGGAGCGGGTCCTTGTGTACGGAGTCCACCATGTTGCAACACCAGTGTGTGAATGGGTGAAAGAGGCATGTTGACTAGACAGGCTCAATGCAAGTGCAGGTCCATTTGCCATTCAGCTCCATTTGGTTAAAACCTCCTTAACATCCAGATCTTAAGTTGTAAGAGAAAGATGGTGAGCACACATTACCCAATGCTGCGCTAGCGGCCTGTGTCCAACACACTGAACAGTGTCAGAGAAACAATGATTTGTAACATGAAACTGCATTTAGTAGTGTTTTTACTGGTTTAAATCAGCTGGGTCTTTGTTTTGGAGAGGAAGAGACCTCTGTGGACAATTAGGCTCCCAGTAAAAACCACCTTTACAATGACCACTCAAGCAAATCAGAAGAAATTTAAACTGGTTGCAATCTGCAATCCTCACCACTAGATGCCACTAAATCCTCCTAAATCTTACACACTGTTCCTTTAACAGAGCAAACAAACCTTCAAACAAACCTGTTGGAAAAGCAGTCTTCAAAAGCAGAGTAATTTATTCTGAGGATGACTTGTTGGGCTGAAAGGAAGCCAACTGAGCTTTCAGATGTCTTTTGGGACCTTTGGCTAATAAAAGAATGTGCAGAAAGTCAGAGCACAGCAAGTACGTCAGTGAGTTAATTTACATGCATGCTAATAATTTGATGTTTACCTTATTAACCCTTTAAAGTGAACAAAGAAACACCTGGATGTAGTTTTATATTTTTGCCAATTCTGAGCTCGTTCTTCAGTCAGCATTAAGTGTTATACATCAAATGACTTCGAGGAACCTACCCTTTCTTTCTGGTGCAGTGTAAAGTCACCATCATGCATTACCTTTGTGTGAGCACACCATATCTGAAATAAAACAAAATTTAAAGAAAGAAAGAAAGATAATGCCAGGTGAAAAGAACTTTTGTTAAATGACTCCATAATGACTAAAATCAGGAGTTTCCACAATAATTTATCTGCTATCCATCTGTGCTTGAGTTGTAAAACAGAAATAGGCCAAAATAATAATAATAAAAATAATAATAATAAATCTATCTTACTGTTGAAGCTCTGTTTTTGTTTCTTTGCTGAAATACCCATCTGATTTAAACTGTCTCAAAGTACATTGATAGACTTGCCCCTAAAATTCCTGCCAAAACAACTGCTGTTTAACCTCTGCTCGTTGTTGCTGGGACCTCTTGCTCTTTTGCTCTCATTCACAGCTGCACCCATCTGACCACTGGTTTATGAGACACATCCACAGTAAACTGGGAAATGCCCCCAATGCTAAAAAACATAAGACTGCAACACATTTAAAAATGAAAGAGCAAAAACTCACCCTGAAACGGCAGCTTCTGTTCATGATAGTTTGCAGCAGAGATAAAGCTGCAGGCACTGCTGGTTGTACAGCTCCGTACTTCATCTGTGTTCATTCAGCTAGAAAACTGCTTTCACTGCTGCTCAAAGTGATTTTACCCTTAGCTGCCCAAAATACAGACACAGATTGGGTCAATGAGAAGTAGAAGTTTTTTTATTTTCAAAATGTAGTCACTGGTAAAAATGCAGCTGGATACGCCTGAGGTGAACGCAACACATTTGCCTCTTCTTGTCTTTGAAAAGGTATTCCATTTGTCAACAAGGTATTCAACCCCAGCCACTCCACTGGTGCTGCTCAGTAGACTCTGATGGTCCAGACCAACTCCCAAAGTTTATTGAACTAGATCAATGTGAAGCAGAGAGCTTTTTATGTATTCCCGAAGAAAGGTAAACATAATGAGTTTAAGCTGCTGTGGGAGACAGAATTAGAGGAATATTTTTATATTTTGGTAAATACAAATATTCGCTTTATTGCTGAGAGTTACATGAGAAGACTGATATCATGCTAACATTAAGAAGCTGCATCTCATTTGTTTAATCATGCAAAAACTTTAGAATAAATAAACGTATAAAGTATAAACATGACAAGTTGCAGTTTTATGAGGGGTTATTAGTCAAGCTATATTTCGAGTGGGAGCAGTGACACATGAGCATGAAATATCTATAATCAAGAAATTAAAGATACCCATAAAAAAAAACATGATTAATTTTAAGGATTTACATTCATGGATGTTTCAGATCTTATTTGTAAACGTATTTGATCACAAACTGTCCCATGTGAAAACTGGCTGAGTAATCTAGAGGAAAGAGAAGTGCAGGAAAGCACCCACAGTGCAGAACCTACTGGAGCAGAGGTACTGCCAGTATTTAGGGGCTGTATATGATTTAAACTGATGGTATTGGACTCTGTAGGAGCTGCAGTGAACTGCCCAGGTGTGTCACTAGATCTGGGCTTCAAATTGCTGGGTCAGTCAGCAGTGACCTTCCCCCTTTGCATCCAGGACCAAAGTCCTGCAGTACTACATTTAAGTCCAACTGGCACTGGTTTATTCTTTAGTTAGTGGATCACAGTAAAGGGTCAGAGGTCACAGTGCCCAGACAATGCAGATTACACTGGTTTCAAAACATGTAACATTCCAGTAAATACAAGAACACATAGTGGTATTAGATTACATAAACTGGGAGAAGCTGGTTGTTTGGTTATGTGGTTAACACTGCTGCAACCACATGTTGGGAAGCAGGCTAAGAGTTTGTGATGAGTATTAATGAGGCTGATTTTATTCATTTGTCTTGATAAAAGCCCAGAGCTATACATGGGCTTGTGGCAAATGTTCGATCGGTCTGGCAGACAAGCTATCCATTACAGTGATGAGCTCGAGCCTGAGGTTTGAGTCTCACAGTCAAGTTCAATATGGAGGCCGAAGAACAGAAACAGAAACAGAAGACGATGTTCCGTTAAGGACGATGTGAAATTCGATGTGAAAGATAACGTATATTTTACAATTATGTGGTTTCATCAAACAAAAAAAGAAGAACTGGATAGGTTAGCATGAGCAGCGATAGCCGCTATGGTTGAAAGGACAAAGAAAAACAATCTGCCAGAACTACATCAACAGAAAATCCAAATTACCACCCACAGTTTGACTGACAAATGGATTCTGGGAAATGCAGTGCTGAAACACTATGCAGAGTACTGGCACTAAAGGTGGAGCCTCTGTAAAATCTAATAAAGCAGTGTATCTGGTACTGTATGTGTGTAACATATCAAATGAACATACAACCATCGCACACACACCAGCTTTCACATGGCCAGTTGTTTGGGAGCGTGTAAAGAGGGAACAGTATCTCTATGGCAACCCGGGGAGTAAGAGGTCACTGTGTGTGTGTGTGTGTGTGTGTGTGTGTGTGTGTGACAACAAAGCTAATGCTATTTCCTGTGCTGGGAGGCAGCTTGATGCTTATCTGGATTTGCCCATCCCTGATATTTTAGTGTACTGACTGTTGTCTCTCAGCCCATGTCCATACTAATGTGAACAGAAATCAGTTTTCATGTCAGTTTCTTCCGTCCAATTTTTTCAGAATGGCTTTCTAGGACTTTGCAAATCACATTGGGGAAAAAATACAATATAAAAATGCTTAAATCTCTTCTCTTTCAGGCATGTACAGGTCACTCTTCTGGATGCTTTTCTCAAGACATTGTGAATATTTTCCACATTTTCATCTAATTTGGAAATCCCAGTACCCTAAGAACTGTGGTCCTTATCATCAACCAAGAAGGTGTGGACAGGCCTTGAGCTTCTTCTGTTAAATCATGGAGTCGCATGAAGCAAAGCGTCTAACCAGCAGGGCTTAATGTGTTCCTCCTCTTTCACACTAAGCTTTTTTTCCAATGTTATGAGCCTAAATGGGTCACGTCTTTACAGCACTTTAGTTACTTTTTCAGGCAACATGCACCCACATGAGAAATTGTGCATATGGCATGAGATAAAAAAAAAGTGCAAATTGGATATTAAACCAAACTGGGAGTTGGAGGCAAAGCATGACAAAGTTGGATTTGATCTAGAGCCATAATGCAAGAAAGAAAGCAAGGTTATAATGTACTAAATATAGCACTTTAATTTTCAGCTGGTCAATATCACTTTAAAATATAACTTAATAAACGCAATGATTACAGGTGACGTTTCAATTTCCTCTGTCCCTGCAAAGATAAACATGGAAGAGGAGATGAAAGGAAGAGGAGAGAGGAAAGGAAGAGAGAGAAGTGAGAAAACAATGGGCAAGAGAAAATGACAAAGAGGGAGAAGACTGTAGGGCAGAAAGAGGTATCAAGAATAGAAATATGGTTAGAGGAGAGGGTGAAAAAGAAGAGGAGAAGAGGCGAGATGGAGAGGAGAGAGGAGTCGAGGCATGTGGGTGATGATTGATCATGACTAAGCGTTATGCTGCTGGCTGTAAGTGAAGCCATTCATCAGGTAACCTGCTGCTCCGTCTGCTCTTCATTCAACGCTGCTTTCTCTAAACACAAAGTCCCATCACTTAACTGCAGACAGACAACATCGGTTTAAGATCAATTACACACAGCCAGTTAACATCAGTTTCGATCTTTGCTAACTAAAGTGCAGATATGCAACTTTTCAAATCACAATAAATGAACAGTGTGCATCCTGCATGATCAGTCACCAGCAGGAACACGCAGTGATAGAGGGCTCTTACTTCCAGGGGATTTTTCTTTGTACTTTTTCCCTAAGACTGTTTCCAAACACACAACCACAACAACCCTGCAAAAACTGTCCCACAGAGTTAGTGAAACTCCTTTATTAGAAGGTCCATCTATCAATCTGTTCATTTATTTTATACAGCATCATAGATCGAGGACACAGTGCCAGGACACTAATAAGCAAAGTAGCCAAATGTCCTTTTCCCCACACATGTCCTCCAACTGGGGTCTCCACCCAGATGGACACACCCATAATAATTTCACAGGGACGTGTCCAGAAAGCATTGTGACAGATGCCAAAAGCACATAAACTGGTTTCTTTCAGTATAAGAGATCCAACTATTCAACTTCAAGCTCCCTGAAGCTCCTCTTTCTGTTTTCAAGCTCACGTCCCTCTGCGCCACAACAGTCTGGTCCAGTGCCTGCATCATTGCCAATGCTACACAAAGGTGCCCATATATAACAGATCTAATACTCACTCAGTTTTACCCTCACATACGAACAAAAACTAAGATACTCTTAACTCTTTAACTTAAGGCAGAAACTCACTCCCAATTTTAAGCAGGTAATCCAGATTTCCCTGAACAGCGACAGTGGCCACAGAATTTGTGACATATCACAACCTTTCTGTGTTTTTCAGCAAGACTGTGTGAAGAAACCCTGATTCCCAGAACCGAGCAGCGACAAGGACAGGAACTCTCTGAAGCTTTCCACCCAGGAAAGCTGACCATCATATTTAATGGGGCTCATGATTGAGCTTGAAGCACCGTTGCTCTGGAAGTGAAGCTGGGTCACTGTGGCGGTGGATGGGTGCTTTTCACACTTGTATGAACACAGTCTTAATGCCCAGTATCCCTAAAGGCATTGTGGTAATATTGGACGACTCTGCAGCACGTAATATACTGTAAATCGAATGAAAACATTCAGTGCTGAAGCAGTTAATAGTGTGGGGGAAAGTAAGGGTGTGCAGATTGCAGTGGTCGGTAGTTACAAAGAGATTCCTAGTTTTATGCAGAAGGTCAGACTTTGTGCCCTGTCACAGCTTAGCACTTGTTACAATCCCTAAGAATAATTAGCACTTGCCCGGTGACTTGTGTCTTGAATAGGAGAGGGGTAATCACTTCACCAAGGTCGTCAGGTGGGCAGCCTGTTTCATTGGTGTTTCATTGATAGACACCTCCAGAGGGCTCAATGGCAACACCTGCTGTCCTAGGTGTGCCCCCCTCTGCTTTTAGCTCATCTTCCAGACCAGTTGGGGTCCTTCCTCTTCTTCTATAGCAAGGTGCCGCTTTGCTCAACAGCCTCTGATTGTGACTTGATCGCTTGTCCGAAGGTCTGTCCTCGAACCTACCCCCACCTTCTGGGTCTTTCAGTTTTGTAATCTATCTTCAGCAATTTGACTATCCCACTCCAACGTGACAACACACTGTGACTAAAACAAAAACAAAGAACACAGGTCCATGCAACAGGCACAAAAGGTGCCCTAATAGCATTGACAGGTTTACTAAAATAAGACTGCAACATTTTACATTACAGTATCGCAATATATTTCAGTGTATTGAATCAAATCCTCTGTATCATGATACTGTACATATTGTCTCGCCAGATGCTTGCCAATACACAGCCCTTGTTCTGTCTCCCTTGACCCCATTTATTTCGACCTTCTTTAGCACTACATGGTTGTCAAGTTGAATAGCTATGTCTCTCCCACAAAGGAAATGTCTTTGGTACAAAACCTGCAGTGTGTAGTTTAATATAATGAATGTCAAAATTGAAGGGTTGTTGAGTTCCACTGCTGTGACATTTCCAAGTGCAGTGATTCGCAAAGTGGAGTCCATGGCACTTTGCACACCATGCACTAAAAGTGAAACACTTTCATATGAAATTGACTTCAAATTAGCCATTTTCTCTTGATTTGTCTTTGATATTTGTATAGGAATTATGTTCATTGCTAGTAATCATTTTGCAGTCAGCTGCACTGTTTTATGGATATTATGTGATGAAAGGGTGCAAATATTCTAAATACATATGTACTATTTGTTAAATACATTTATTTTGTGTTTTTCTTTCACATTACTGACTATGACTGTGGAAGTGTCAGAAACAGGCATACATGGAGGGGTCCCTGCTATAATCTCTGTCTTGTAAGGGGTCCTTGGCTGAAGACAGATTAAGAACCTCGGGTCTACTGTATATGAATAGGGTTAGGCCTGTTCATCCCAGATATGTTGTATAGCCGAGAGTCTTTTGTTGTACAAACCCTGTCTAATGCACCAAAGGGACTGACAATGGAGTGAGCAGAGAGGGTTTTAACTACAGATTCATGGCACTTATTGGAGGTCAGTCCTTATAGGAACATCCACACAGAGTATAGCTCTGTGCTTTGCATGTTTAACAGATATATTTTAATTATCTTTTATAGGATGGAAGATACGGGTTAGTAAGGATAGAGACAAAAGCAGGGAGGATGAGATGAGGAAGAGATGACGGTGGAGGAGGAGAGACAGGATAAGAGACAGAGAGAGGGAGAGGGAGAGAGCTCTAGGGGGACAAACAATACTCAGTGATGGTGTATATTGTCTCTGTTGTCACTGAGCATGGCAGTTTGATGCATTGCACTGCTGGACCAAAGACAATTCTGCGAATGCGGACAGCCTGGCGTATCTGCATATCGATTACTTGTGGCTGTCATAAATATGGTTTAATGGAACCGTCAGTGTGTGCCATCGCATATTAACTGAGGCTGGAGCTCAGCTGCAGCTGGATGCTGCTGCCAAACAATACTGGCCACATCTGCATCCAGGTGGAGAACAGCAGGGAGTGTAGCAGGTGGTCTGAGGAACCTGTACTGACTTGAATAAAGACAATGTGCCACCTCCATGTTTTTCTTGAAGATGGTTTCTTTCGTTTTAGGTAGTTCTGATCATGCTGGTGTATGTTTAAATTTTCATTTTCTTATACAGTTTGGTTTTAATTAGTCATTTGATGCTATAAAAACTGAGTTTGAAGTCATGATTGTCAGTTGTGTGTGCTCATCTGTGTACTCACAATCAATGGCGCTGCTTGCGATTGGTCAGAAAGTTAATGTCGCAGAGACCGCTGATACGCAGACTCTGCCTCCAAATGACATCACCAGCACAAGATGGCAGCAGCCATATCTGAGATATATTGGCTTCAATTGGTAAAGTGGGAGAAAGTGGAGACATGTTGTCCATCTATTATTTTGAAGTATACTATGCAGAAATTGTTGGCTACTGTTTGTAAACAGTATCGCCGGTGAAAGTGAAAGTCAACCCTAGCTTTGTCTGCTTGGCATTTTGCCACAATGTCTGATTTTTCAGCACATTGTCCCTTTTGTAGGCGTGCTGCTTACAGTTTGTCACCTGGTCGCTACCTGAGTGCTGTAGGAGTGTGACAAATGCAGCAAAATAAAAAGAAAATGAGGAAATACAGGCATAAATACACTATCACACAATTCTGGTGGGTCATAAATGATGGTTGAGAGGAATTACTTTGTAGGAGTCTATTGGTTTTTAGGAAAAATCCTGCATGGTATACCTTTAATTCATTGTTAACTAATTATAAACTGCTAAATAATGTAATCCATAATGACCTCAGATCAACATGCCTGTTCAAAACTTCGAAATTTGCAGGGTTAGTGCTATTTTAGTTCATTGGAGAGGTGTTGGTTTTAGCATTCCAAATACAATGTTTTCCCATTTTCCAGATCAAACCACACAGACAGGCTGCACAGCATGTTGGGATCTGCTGCAAACAAAGGCAATCATTTAGATAAGACAGTGTTAACATGGTCCACCTGTGAGCTTTTTCTGGAGCTTTCAACCACATCGAACGGTCCTAAACCATAGCCGGAGCTAATGACTTTAACTTTGTTTTTGTCAAACTACTGCTTCCAAAGTCAAGAATGAACTTTCATGCTGTTGATTGTGCTTATTGGGGCTTAATCTGTTCATGATCTGCTGCTTTGTTTTACCACTGGCTTTCAGTCACCAGCTCGCTCTGATTCGTCCAAGAATGAATAAAAGGGTCCACCACATTTCCTTTATCCCTTCATCATAGTATACTGCTTGTTTGTAAGGGCCATTCCAGCACAGCTGTAAGTTGATGATGCTGGTGTTTGTATGTGAACGTGTGAAGTGACAAAGGCTTTTATGAGGAAAAGCCCTATTTAATATAACTACACTGGAAACATTTTACACTCCCTGAAAAACTGATTTGCTGATAGGAAGAAGGGCTAAACAGTCGCTTCACAGTGCAAAGTTCAAACTGGGACACCACAACCATTGACAATAATGTGCAATCATATGGGAGACCATCGAGGACAAGGGTAAGGTGACAAAATGGCATTCAGCATTAGTCCTCATCCCTCTTCTCTCATAGTTATCAGTCCTCCTTTCTCTCTGTCCTTCAAACAGGCAGCTCTCCTCTGCCCCCCAGGGTCTCTTCAAGGCCTCCATTAATTCACAGAGCCATAAATTCTCAAACTCAGACTGATGGGAGGCAGGGCTGGGATCATAAGGGGAC
The DNA here is from genome assembly GCA_019142605.1 of Cephalopholis sonnerati. Classification (NCBI taxonomy): domain Eukaryota; kingdom Metazoa; phylum Chordata; class Actinopteri; order Perciformes; family Serranidae; genus Cephalopholis; species Cephalopholis sonnerati. The sequence continues at coordinate 27,012,230 of JAGQAX010000006.1, forward strand.
GGTCATCATGACAGGTGGCAGGATGTTGTTTCTTTATAAAATCTAAAAAGTTGTAGTATATAGACTGATGTCAGCTTCACTGTAATCCTTCCAATAGCTCATGAGAGTTGTGATGTCCTGTGTTTGTTATGTAAGATGACTGTTAAACAAAGTTTGACAATTTAGAAAAATATGCTTATTTCTTGCTCAGAGTTAGAGGAGAGGATCGATTCCACTTTCCTTACTGTTTTCACAGAGCTACAGCCAGGAGGTGATTAGATTAGCTTACCATAAAGCGTGGGCGCAACAAGGAAACAGTACATATAGGACAGCTCTGTCCAAAAGGTCTGCCTATCAGTACCTACAAATTTTTATTAATTATCACATTATTTCTAATTTTGTTTAATCCGTACACAAACAGAAATGTAAAAACTACAAGACGGTAGTTCCGATGCTTGTCATCACCGTGCTCGTTGCCAAAACATTTATGGCACACAACTTCCCATAAAACTACATATTGTCTCTTAACATTTCTGTTTGTGTATGAATTAAACAGAAAGATGTAACATGTTCATTAGTGAAATCTGAGCAGAGCCAGGCTAGCTGTGTGATGAGAATGGTATCGATCTTTTCATCTAGCTCTCAGCAAGAAAACAAACGAGCACATTTCCCAAAATTTCTTGCGCTGGATGTGATTGTCTCTGATGAGGACCTGCAAGGACCTTTTAATCTTAGCTTGACAATACCAACAGCATATCAACAAGACAAATCCTTGCACATGTAGTGGTGATTTAAGCACTGTTTAGAGGATAGTAGCAGGAACAAGGAAACTCATATTAACTAAGCGTGACATATAAATCTAATGTGTAGAGTGGAAAAGCTTCATTAAGAATGCTGGGTCTACTGATGTGTGTGTGTGTGTGTGTGTGTGTGTGTGTGTGTGTGTGTGTGTGTGTGTGTGTGTGTGTGTGTGTGTGTAAAAGTAGCAGAACTAGAGGCCTGAGGGATTAGCAGAAAGCTTCTTTGAATTGTCCTCAAATTAATACAGTAGATAAGAATTTTGACACAGGGATAAAAATAAAGGCGCCTCTCTTTTAGAAATTATCTCTCAGCGGATGAGTGTGAGTTAATACATCCTCGTTTACATCCAGCATACAAATCCACACATGCACAGCTCCTCACATACAATCTTCAAATACTACACACCCTATTAGAACGCACACATGGACACTATCACACACATTAACATCCCGAATCACTCACCGTGTAAAAGCAGGCGAAAGAAGAGACTGGAGAACAGAGAAAATACTAGACTACTAGCCATCTGAGATATGAGGTTTCTAACCTTTGTATTTCTCAATGGACACTTATTTTCTGTTGAAATGTTTTAACCCTTTATCGGGCAAGTGTTAAGATTAATGTCAAATTTTCTGCACTTTTTCTGTTGAGTGAAGGAAAGAAAAATAGAGACAAAAGACTAAAGTAAACTAGATTTACAGCTTTACATTTGTACGCCTCCACAAACCATTTAAGTTGCACATTTAGTTTACATCCATGTCTGTGAAAATATCCTTTTATCCTGCTAGACATTTGTGTCAAATTTTGTCAAAATTACCGTATGAATTATTGAGTTATGGCCAAAAACATGTTTTATGAGGTCATAGGGACCTTTGACCACATAATTCTCACCAGTTCATTCTTGAGTCCGAGTGGATGTTTGTGCCAAATTTGAAGAAATTCCTTCAAGGCATTCTTGAGATATTGTGATCCTGAGAATGACAAAAAAGTTCACAAGAATGGGACGGATGAGGTCACAGTGACCTTGACCTTTGTCCTATGCCCACAAAAATGTGACCAGTTCATCATTGAGTGTGGACGTTTGTGCCAAATTTGAAGAAACTCCCTCATAGTATTCTTGAAGTATCGTGTTCACAAGAATGGGACGGCAAATAGGACAACCTGAAAATATAATACGTCCGGAAGCGGCGATGGCAGGTGCAGAGGCATAAAAAGTATTACCAGCAAAATGTACTTAAAGTATTAGAAGAAATGGCACTTGACTAACATGATATTATAAATAACATGGATAGATTACTAAAGCATCAATGTGAAGGTAGCATTTTACTGTTGTAGTTGGTCAAGGTGGCATTAGTTTCATATATTCAGCTAGTCTAGTCCAGTTCAGGTTTCCAATCTAGGGCTCAAGTCCCTACAAAATGTCACAAATTCTGTGGTGTAGGATTCCGGGTTTCTTTCCACATGATCATTATTCAATGGTACAAAAACTAATTTAATTTTTCTTAAGTGTTTCTGGAGGATTCCTATAGCATAAGGCAAGTGAGATCTAAAACTGTTTTATTGCCATTTGGAGGGAAATTAAAGACCAATTTACAAGGAAAAAAAACAATATCAATTAAATCAATTACAAAAGTCTGGGAACATTGCATTGACTAGGTCTCTGGTTGTACATGTGTTGCTAGTTAGCTGTGTACCATGTCAGTCTAATCCCGTGAGAGACTAGCTTGCTCTCCAGCTGCTCCTGCACTGAAGTCTATTTTCAATAAAGCTGCCCTGGCGTCAACCGAATGCCCAAAATACGGACGTAAATGTACAAGTAGGGGACACATCCAGATGATCGATGGTACCCGTCATCTACTCAGCTAATCAGCAAGCCAAAAGCCTGCGAAACAAAAGCAGTCTTCTTCTGACAGCCTGGTTCAGGGTCTCGACTGTAAATCAAAGCCATCAGATCTTCATGCTTCATTCAGCACACTGATGCTCTGCTGCTGTTGGCTGCTAATTCAGCTGCAACCACATTACTCTCATCCTTAATAAGGTTTACGTGTGCGTCTGCCTTACCGACCCTCACCCTCCACCACCACACACACACACATACACACACTAATGGGGAATGTATCATGCAATGCCTTATAATGTGTGTGCATTCATAAAAGCTTTCTGATGTGTATTGGTGTTGAAATATTAGTGCTGTGTGTGTGATGGTGTATTGTATGTGTGCCTGAATGTCAGAATGAGTTGAGAATGTGAATGACAGTAGTTGTTTTGTGTTTGTGTAGTTTTGACTGCCATACACTTAAAAATACTATAATGTGTGTGTGTTTGTGTGCAAAGGTTTGTGTTACAAAACAAATACAGGTGTGTATGTACTATTGTATTTATATTTATCATCTAAATGTAGCTTACACTGCGTCATTTCACATCTGTATTGTAAAAGCAGGAAGTGTGTGTGTGTGTGTGTGTGTGTGTGTGTGTGTGTGTGTGTGTGTACAGCATGTAGGTTAATGCTCGTCCTTGTATTGCTGTGTTAGAGTGAGAGGAGGAGCTATTCTCATTAGGAGCCTTTTTAAAAACTAATTGACTGAGCCAGTAAATGTTGGGGAGCGCAGCAGGATGCTGACTGATGAGCCAGGACTCCACATTCTGCTTTAACTTTCTATCCTCTCCATAGGTTTCAGAAGGAGGTAGGTTTTGGAACTGTGGAGAGGCTCTGAATCTATATTGGGTTGTGTGGGCGGCTTTGCTAAATAACAAACACATTTTAGCTCCTTAACTGTCAGCTCTGCTCAGTAAAGCGCCTTGACTCACGGCAATGAGCGCCGCTGAGTTTAGAGATGGTCTCCTTGTTGTTTTGTTTTATTCATTGTTCCTGTGCACTGATCATGTCTCTTGTCTCTCTCGTTCATACTCCCTCTGAGACACATTTTTAAAGCGTTGCTGCTCGCATGCGGCCGAGTCACGCAAGTCAAATGCAGGAAAACTGATTTGTATGAACAAGAGAAGTTTGAGTGACTCAGCAGGATGAGGCAAAGTATGGATTAAATGGCTGTCTGAAGGTCACACTGACATTGTCCCCGAAGAGGTAAACAGAACCAGGGATAAGGAGAGGCACTACAGCTGCAGCATTACTGGACCAACAACAATGAAATCACAAAACTGACTGGAACGTTTTTTTCTAAATTAAAGTACTTCTTCTTTCTTAAAGGTAAAAGGTAACAGTACAAACACACAATCTGTTCTGGTGCTCTTCTGGTTTCCTGGTGCACCAAATACAATCAATATTCTTCTACCTGTAATGATTCCCTGAACATCACTTCAAGAACTGTTTTTTCTTCATAGAAAGCATTTTATCATAAAATTATTCTTCAAATTTGTGTCAGACATCGAATCCACTAGGGCTGTACTGAATAGTTCAAATCTTCGTAATGCTGACATTCAAATTCTAAATCGATATTTGAACGCTGCACAGCTTTTCTTTTCTTCTTCCATGTCTATTCATTCTGTTTAAAAGGTATATTATATGCAGGTTTTTCTAAAAAAAAAAAAAAAAACTATGTAGCGACTAATACAGGAGCGATCCCTCTCAATCATCACTCATGACCCACTAGAAGTGTACAGCTGTGTATTTTTCCGCAGCCTTTGCCTTCTACCTTTGTTTTCTATAGGCGTGTTTCCCCACAGCGATCAGGTGAGGCCAGGGCTTTATAAAAATGTAGCAACTCGGTGCCAGCAAGCAGCAGGCATCCATGAGACAAAGTGCAGAACATACACACAAATATAGCACGACAAACTACCAAATGAAAGTGAATATGGGGTTGGGTTTACTTTTACTTTCACTGGTGAGCGTCACTACAAACAGTAACCAATAGTCTTGCATAGTAAACCTTTTAGCCCGATATTTCTGCACAATTGCAATTAAAGGTTAGGCTACACTCATATTCCTAGTATTACACTATTTGTTTAATTAGACCCCAGTGGTGGCTGCACAAGATTGTTTCCAACTGATGCTCCAAACATTATCAATAACTTCAAGGCACTGTCACATCAAAAAGTCCAAATGTATTGAAAAGAGATGGATGTAATTATTTTCAAAATTCACATTTTTACTCAACTAAATATTCATCTTCATCTTCTTCCATATTTGTTGGCAATTAGCTTCTCAAAAACAACATTTTTATTGTGATCAAAAAAAGGCACACAAAGGGAAGCATGCACCTGTCTTAATGTGGGCAGTCTAGTAACAATCTAACAAAACCATAAATCACTTTTATTCATTTATTCATTCAATTACGTAAACTGAACTAAATAAAGACTCATTTAGTTAATCTGATAAATTGCGTCATTCAAATTGAGGATATGATTTAAGTTTGGGGGATTTTTGGGTGATGACGACATAAAATATGACAACAGACATTCAAAGCTTGATTTGAAAGTTACAAAAGTTGGAAAATGTAGAAACATTCAGCACAGCCATCAGAACCACTAAAGCAGAAAATAAAAAACATCCACTACTAAAAGCCACTACCAAGTATCATATGACACAAGTAAAGATACTACAATATTCTCTCAAATAAGATTTCCCAAAATGAAATTACATTTGTTGTGACTTTCTGTAATTTTAAGTATAAGTTCAATACAACAGTGTATTGAAATGTTTTAACCCCATTCAGAACAGTAATATTAATGTTTTTAAGAAAATTAAACCATTTAACATATTACAGACATCATGGCATTTCACACAACAAAATTTTTTTTTAAAAACAAAAATAAGTCACAAGCTTATTCACAGCCATCCATTTCCTGAATTCTTCGTCTTCCAACACTTACCTGTTGAGAAAGTGCTACAATTACACTGATATCAAACTAACAAACAGAGCCTAACATTCAAATGAACTAATCTATGATAGATTAAAATTAATTTATAAAATGCTTTCAGCACTTTTTACAAGTCATTAAATAACTCAAGTGCTTGTTGACAAGTGATTCTCAAACTGAACTGGATTCTCAAAGAGTGCCCCTACTTTTTATTAGTAGTCAAAGTTATTAAGGAATAAATGTTCCTTCCTTTGGGTTTGGACTCTTTCAGGTTGTTGGATTGGATGTAAAGTGGATGATGGAGGCAGGAGGAGACCTACCTGGCCCCAAACAGAGGAAACAGCAGGCCAGAGTTTTGCAGGTGGAGTGGAGAAACTGGTGGAGCTGGACAAGAGAATAAAACACACAATATGAATAGAAGACAAAAGCATTACTATCAGAGGTGTTCACCATATGTATGAACAAATCTTTATTGACAAATCTTTAAACTGAACTGACAACACTGAATCACCACTGTCATTAAACGAATAAGCAGCTTTAGGCAGTGACGCTCCTCACTGGTGACGGAGCACTGTCAGCTCAGCCGTGATTCACAGTATATCACTTCCTCATTAAAAGCAAGCAAACCATAAAAGAAGGAAAGGTCATGAAGTCAGTGACAGTGTTTGAAATTTGCGTTGGAGGCAGACTTTGGTGTCAGTTCTACTGAGGTCAATGGGGCGGGCACAGCAACTGAAAGCCATCTTATCTTTGAGGTTTCACCTTTGAAAAATCTTTTCACCAAATTAAAACACACATTACGTGATGTTTACTGACATTTTTTGTCTAAATTTACTTTTCTTGTTATTGGTCTACAAACAGATCACAGATCTCTCTCAAGCGCATTTGGTTCAAGATATCTAATGTTACATCATGGTGCATCCAATCTGTTATCGCTGACCAGACTATTCTAGCTGACCTTAATGTCTTAGTGCCTGTCAGTTAGGTAAATATCTGCCAAACTAGGACCTGACCATTTGCTACAATGCCTTGCACTTTGTCTCAGTTATTTACATTCATACTAACGTTAATGATCTAATGTTAATTGGCTAGCACACAGACTTAAGTCATGACAACAATAACTGTTAATATTACTTAGTGACACTGCAGCTCCCTGTCTGTTTCTTTTACACTTTCACATGGATTATGTCTTACTAACATTTACAGTGCAAATTAATGTAGGGAATCACAACAGAGATACAGCTGGCTAATGCCAGTTAAACAAAGTGCAAATGCCAACTTTGTTTATCAACAAACAATGTACTGGTAAATTAACAGCCAACTGGACAGCTGAATTTAATGAGATATTACAACCCCACCAGACCCAAACCCGGTGGGCCCAGTTGGGCTCGACAGAGAATCAGAGCTCTATCTCACAACACCCCCACTGTGAGCTGTGTTGTGCTCTATGGGACCTGCACCCAGACCAGAACAGAGCATATTTAGTACATTTAAACATTTAACCAGCAAAGTAGGAACTCCAACTACTGGAGCAAGTCAAAAATAAAATTCTCAGCCCATGTTAAGTTGCTCTAAAGCTTCCAAGATTTTTCTATGATTAAAACACAAAAAAATACCCTGGGAATTGTTAATTTTCAGTCTTGCTCTATACTTCCATATGGTATTGTTTTTCTGAGGAGCAGCTCAACAACAGGGCGAGCACTGACCCTTTAGCATGTCACAAATATGCTGAGCAGACAAACTGAGCTGCACCAGGAGATACAAGACAATTGTGACAAGGGACTAGTGCCGACTTTGCATTTGCGAGCAACAGTGTATATATTTTTTTTTAAATTTGAGTCAAGTTTCTGCAATGTCAGGTTTCTGAGGGAGGCCAGCATACAAGTCTCAGAGCATGCTGGGAAACAAAACACTTCAATAAGATCTAAGTATGAAGGGGACAAATTTCTACCAACTACAGGGAATATCATCAGCAGATTGTTTAAGTGTGTATCGTCACACACGTTTTCAGAACCCACACTCAAACGTCATATCTTCTAATCTGTCATGTACTAATTCTCGTTTCTATCTTGTGTTTTTATCTGTATTTGCACAGCTGTGTAAAGCACTTTGTAACGCTACAGTTCACAAAAGCGATTTGTAGATAAATCTGCCTTGACCCACTTTGTTTTGCTTTTTTCATTAACACTGTGCGAGCAGAGGCATGGTGGAGCTGCAGTGTATCGATATCAGGACAAATGCAATGCAATGAAAGCAGCTTGTTGGGTCAAATAGCTCTGGTAACAGGTCTAATTGAATCCGTGTCAGGTTCTCAGTGCAGGTACATCCACCACTGCAAGCAGCAGGATGGAAATCAATACGTCCTCTCTGCAACCATGGACACAGTCTAATTTCATTGAAGGCTTCTGTCTCTCTCTCTCTGTGCATGTGCAGGTTAATGAAGGTCATTGTAATCATATTAGAAAATGAGAGTGTGTGTGCAACAGAGAGGAAAAAGCCTTTGCATGTACATTAGGACTTTTGTTCCACAATGTTATATTTCTACAAACTGACAGAAACAATACTACTCTTACAAATAATTAAAGCTCCATGTGATGACTTGTAGAAATCTAAAACTCTAAAAACTTAACCCCAGTGTTGTTGCAATTCAACATCAAATTCACCTGGGAAAAATACATATGTTGAAATAGGTTCACACTAAATCAAACAGCAGGAAAGCCCTATAAGCACGAAAAGTCTGTGATGAAGTTACACTATTGGTTGGAGTGAGTATGGATGTGAGGGTTGGGGTTTCCCCATAGGCTGTCACTCTTTCAAAATGAATAGGCACTGACAGGCTGACAGAGCCGTGGATACTGACAGTCCTGTAATCCTCGTTTTCTGCAACCAGCGTAGCACAATAGCAAGGTAGAATTAGCAAGCTAGATAGACAGCCGCTACATGGGTAAAATTTAACAACTTAATGCTTCATCTACACACTCTTGTCACAGCGTAGGAAGGCACGTTGCTATCATCAGGCAAGTGACAACTTTGTTCGGCTAATTTTCAGTAACCACTGTAATATTAGCATAAAAGCATGGTGGATATGCATGCTAGCTAGCTCAGTATGCAGCTGCTGTCTAAATGACAGTTTTGGATGGAGGGAAGAGTTTGTTTAAGAACAGCAATGACTGCATGACACAAGCCTTAAATGTGTAGTGAATATTACATGTTACAATGTTAGAACAGGTGCTGCCACAATGACAAAATTCTCCTTTCAGTAAATGGCGCCAACAGGACATTTTACTATTGTTACCAGTGAAATCTGGTTCTATTAATGACCGATGGCTCCACTGCCTCTACCAGTCACACTAGAACTTGCATCCCAACCTAAGCTAAAGATGGCAGGGTGGTGTTAAATCTATCGAAAAGGGTCAGTGCAGCTCAGGAGAATGCAGGTCCCCTCTGCTGTGTGATGGTGTCTAAGTGTACTATTCTTCATATTAACATGTATTTACATAAATCATAGGGCTGGGCCGCAACAGTGGGGCCAGTGTATGCATGTACAAAGAGACCATGCTGTAAGCGAAAGTCATGGTGAACGTCCATGACTGAGTATAGGCCGCCGTTCCTGTTTCAAATAAAAAGTTTCAAATGTAAGGGCCCTCTAGTACTTTATACATGGTCCAGCTATATACTAGGTATATCCTGGGTTCTTGTTTATATGAATCTGTTGCAGTTACTCACTGAGTCTTAACACTTTAGCAAACTGGATTCTTTAGGTCTTGACTTATCTGCACATTGTGTACCGGTGTATGTGTGTAGTATATGTACCCTGAGTGCAGTCATGGATTTTGCCCAGGTCTGGGGTGTGGAGACTCAGTGTCCTCAGGATGGGTGGTGGCCTGACCAACAAGGGGGCAGCTACTTTAGGCGGGTGGTGCTTCTCTTCTGGTGTCAGACAGCAGGAGCTGGAATGAATGCTGGATGGAGTTGGTGGAGGAGTCAAGCTCTGAATCTGAGAACAGAATTAAGTGTCTTTCATGAAAACAATATGTGTTTTAAAATGCTTTAGAAAAAACATAGCAAGTGATTTGCTTCCTTTAAACCTAACAAAACTGATGTCTTCTCACTTTAAGATCAGCTTCACAGTGAGCTGGGGTTGTCTGGGTCTGGAATACATTTGAAGGGGCAAGAGGGCTTGAGATTGGGCAGGAGGGGCTGGCAGGAGGCGATTTGTTGGTCAAGGCCCAGCCCAATTCACTGTAGCTGGGGGACTGATCACTTAGTAAAGCTTCAAATGGGTTGGCGTCCACACCCTGAATGAGACACAGCAGTGTACACTTGTTATCAATTAAACCTAACCTAAAGATTTCTGCTGGTGCTGCAATACAGATGATGAAGGAAGTGCTACACAGAGACTTAAACATCTGAGCTTTGCACAGATATGGAATGTAGGCATAAGTGGTGTTGATGTGGGCAAGGCCAGTGTCATGTACCTGGATATGGGGACTGACATCACTTTCCTCAATAAACTCCAGGGCGGGCTGCTCCAGGTCTTCAACCTGAGATGACAAGAAACTTCCTGTTTCTTTAGATTCATATATCAATAACAAATGAAACTCTACAGATCTTTGCTTGTATTTTTTTTTTACATACACATTCACTTACATGGCATACTGTAAGTGACTTTAGCTGGTGGCATTTTATATATTAACATAAAACAGTCTGTTATCTTGGTCTACATGGGAGTTGTTTATTTATTGCAATAGATATATCACCATGTTAATTCAGATATTGTTCCAACAACTGCAGGGTTTCTTGAAATGGCTGCCTCATTACCATCAGAGGAAAATATCATTGAAATAAAGAAATTTAAATAAACTAAATAAAACCTTAACCTTCAGGGAAAAGGTCACATTTTCAATGAAGCTACTATTTAGACCTATATTTATTACATATATTGTATAAATAACAATAGAAGAGATGCCTTGAGGATCTCTCAGATGTAGCAGGTGATGTGTGATTAATGGCTAATGTTCACATCAGAGTAATTATTCAAAGCAGCTTGTTGCAATGTTGGGTTAAACAAAGAAAATGTTCTAAAGAGAACGCACAGGCCAATAAAACAGTGTTAGAATTTACTCAAAGACTTGAAAAATCATCAGCTGGACACACATTTCATACAGAACATGGCTAAAGTTAGTGTTTTGATATTTACCAGCTATGATACAATTTTAATATCAGCTCCATGTTGTCACAATCAATTTTAGTTGTCAGGATTATTTTAGGGAGGTACAAAAGAACACAACCTTTCTAATGTCTAATTTCAGAGCATGTGCACATTAATAACTTCACTATCTATGAACATTATCTCTACTACTTGTAAATAAGACAGCAGGGATAGAACAACAAACTACAGACCCAAATATGATACGCCATACAAGCACATTTAAAAACAGTTTCAATGTCGTGTAACTGTTTAGTCCACAGGGGGGTTTTACTGTTGCCTTGATCTATTTGATTCCTTTATCATTTCATTGTCACGCTACTGTTTCTCAGTCTAGCTGCATCTCCGCTTACACAAGTATATTTTTATTACATACATTGTGAAATTCTCTCCCCTACTGTATATACTCAGTTTAACAACCATCCACTCATTAACATAAGGGTGACACAATCTTGTAATCCAATATCCATTAAACAGCCCACTGATTGGCTGTCATCTCATTTATTGGCCAACAACAAGCTGTGACCTTCCAAACACTGTGACTATACATTAAGAAGCATTGGATTGGAACCCACCCCCTTCGCCAAGAGGATGCGTGTGTGTTTGATGTGAGTGTGTACACTGTGTGCGTGCGTGTGTGTGTATGTATGCCAGTGTGTGCGTGGTGCTGCCGTGGGCCTGCAGCAGTGACAGTATGGCTGCTAAGATAAGAGCTATGGACAGTGGAGAATAAAAGCTTTACACCAACGTTAAAAGATTGGGTGAGAAAGAGGAAGTGAGTGGGGGAGGGAGAGAGGAGACGAAGAGAGTGCACTCGTAGATAGGAAACAATTCAGACATAAAGCTGCAAATCCACCACAAATATCCAAGTAACCAAGTACTGACACTATTGTTTTGTTGGGCTGCAGTGCAGCCTCAAAGATTGTTTGTGTTTGTTGTGTGTACCTTCGGCGAAGCTGACATGGACTTTTGAAGTATGCTTGCTTGCTTTGGGGATAAAATGGCCACCTCTTCTACCTCTGGCAGGTCAACCATTCCCTCACCCAGGTAGAGACTCACTGGACGGGGCTGGACACATAGCTAAGGAAAGAAAAAGGAAGTACATAGTGCAAGTTACTGAGAAGTGGGTGTATAGATCAAGTACATATATCAACATATATAAACAGTATTTCTGTATTCATGCCATGGTTACATAAATACATCTGTAGTCATGTTTTTTTAGTGTATAATCACCTGAAAATAAGAACAGTTGTGTTTTCATTACCTTTGAATAAGGTGTTTATATCTACATAGGGAGCAGGTTCTTGTGCACAAAGATTGCCTTGTTGCACTGCTATGTTCTACAGTAGCCAAACACTGGCTCTACATAGGGCCTGTCGCATTTTCATGTCAGCCAACATAGTCAGCAGCCCCTCCATGAGGAGCAGCGTCAGAAAGACACTGATTTTTTTTTTACCATCAAATGGCTTTATTCAGTGTTTTACCGGTTTTAAATTACTGGATGTGTTTGTTCTAGAGATGAAGAGACCTCTGTGAATAATTCAGCTCCGACTAAAAACCTTCTATACATCTGGGTCTTAAGTCATCACAGAAAAGGTAAGCACATATTAGCCAGTGTTAGGCTAGCCGCCCATCTGTGGGGAACCAAACAGCTTGGAGAAACACCCATATGAAATGTGAAACTAGGGCTGGGTAATCTGGCTTTAAAAAAATACTGCGTTATTTTTAGGCTGTATCGCAATACACAATATATTTCTCAATATTTTGCAATCTCCTCTAGAGTACTGTAGACTACTAAAATACAAACTTATTATTATTATTATTATTATTATTATTATTATCATCATCATCACTATTATAATTAGTGATTGACAGTTACAATGAAGGTAAATAAAGTGGCTACTGTCATATAATCACGTTTAATAAAATGCTGTTATAATAAAGTTAAATAAAGTACTGTTAAAAAAAGATAAAGGATTGTTAGAAAAAAAAAGACAAAATAAGTTAAATAAATAATGAATAAATTAAAGAAATCAAAGCAGAACCACTTGTGCCATTATTTTAAAGCACTCGGCTCGCCTTGGGCCCAAAGTGTTGACGTTTTTGCTGTGAACTTGAAGCTTCCGGTCCGCACTTGTTGTGAGCAGTTTGCAGAAAGTTAAACTGTTACTGCGGCGCCTTTAAACCCGTGGATTTATTCACTATAAGCTGGTAACAATCTAACAGCTCTCCAGTTCATATATTAATAGTATTTGCAAGTCACACTGGTGCTCCATGGTCGCAAAATGCGACTGTGAGTCGTGGTTTGGAGCCCTGCAGGTACAAAAACACACATCTCCTGCTCACACTATCATTAAAGTCATTAAGTTAAACTGTTACAGTGGTGCCCTTAAATGTGAATGATTTATTCACTGGAAACTGAGGCTCTCCAAGTTCATATATTAATATATATGCAAGTCGCACTGGTGCTCTGTGATCACAAAACAGTCACGGTCTGGAGCCGTGATATGAAAACATGCCTCACCTGTTCACATAGAGGACAGAATAATCTGAATGGGAGGAGTGTGTGTGAAGTACTGTGTGTTTGTGAGTCGTTTTTTTATGTATGTGCGCCTGTGAGAGGGAGCCAGCCATAGGGGAGTGCAGGAGAACTGAAATGCTGAAGCGAATGTCATACTGGAGGCTAAAAAAAAAAAGGGCAATTTACACTCGATGTTTGCGATATAGTCATTTTATATATCGCACATGAAATAAGCTGCAATACATTGAGTATATTCGATATCTCGCCCACCCCTACTTTAAACTGCTCTATTCAGTGTTTTACCAGTTTTAATCACATGGACCTTTTGTTTTGGAGAACAAGTGCCCTCTGTGGATAATTTGGCTTCTGGTAAAAACCCCATAAGCAACGCACACTGAAGCAAATCTAACTGGGAGCTCAAGTTTAGCAATCCCTAGTCCTCACCGCTTGATGCCACTAAAGCCAAGTGCTCCTTTAACTGTTGACTACATACAAAGATGTTTGAGCTGCACTAATATATTTTTAACATATTTTCAAAGACACCTGCCAGCCATTAAGAAAATGGTATTCATCACTACCATGGTACAAACAAGTTTGTTTGTGTGCGTGGCTTACAGCTGCACTGGCTGCAGGGCTGCAGGCTGTCCCGTGGCCCTGGCTCAGCAGGACAGTGTGGATGTAGATGTCAACATCAGTCCGTGTGTCACACAGGTAAAGCTGAAGCACATTTCCAGTGTAACAATCCAAAGCGCCCACCAGGGTGCGATCGGAGCACAGCTTCTGGAAGGAGGCCTTGGCCTCAGCTGTCCAGCTGCCCTGCAAGAGGCAAACCACAAGAGTCTTATTCATAAAACTCCATGTCACAGAACATTTTGTAACATCTGCAGATGGACTGTTTGACATCGTTCAAATATGTAGGAACAAAAATGTGAGCAGGGTTTATTTCCCTTGTCAATTAATCTGTTATTTTCTTGATTAATTGATTAATTGTTTGGCTTATAAAATATCAGAAAATAGTGGAAAATGTTAATCAGTGTTTCCGAAAGCCCCAAAATGATGTCAACTGTTTTATTTTGTCCATAACCCAACGACATTCAGTTTACTGTCATAAAGGAGTAAAGAAATCAGAAAATAGTCCAATTTAAGAAGCTAGGATCAAAGAAATTTGACATTTTTTTCTTAAAAAAATCCCTTAAACCGATTATTAGTTGGTGATTAATTTATAGTTGACAACGAATCAATTAATCGTTGCAGCTCAAAAACACTTACACAATTTGCTTACTTTTAAAAAATATAAAGCACCCGACCATTTTTTGTGCTGTCGTTACTTTCTTATGAAACACTTGAACACACATCTATTGTGAAGCACTTGGTTGGTCAGGAGAAAAAGACAAGAAGTCAGCACAGGCCTTTGCAAAAGAGCTCAGATTTACCTTGTAACTAAATATGTAATCAAATATGCTATCAGACTCACAGTGGTGGGTTTAATACCAGCGAGTAATGACGGAACAGCCTGTGCTGGAAGAGCCGAATAACATGACCTGAGGCAACAGAGATGAAGAGTAGAGAGCACAGCAAACACAGACGCTGGTCAGTTTAGCAGCAGTAGTATTAGTTGGAATGTTTAACCTCTTAAATGTGTGAGATGCCCCTACTTGAGGAACTTGAGGTTAGCGCTCTGCACCACGGTCATATCGCCAAAGTCGACATAGTACACCTCGACCTGAGTGGAGCTGATGATCCGATGGATCACCACCCGGTAGAACCACATTCCTTTGGGTGACACGCAGCAGACTTGACCCTGTCGGACAAATTGCTCAGGGAGGCTGTAACGCTCCGACACCTCAGGACAAGTGTAACATCGTCTAGAGGTGACAGAGGAAAAAAGAAAAAAAAAGAGAGAGACAAGGTATCAGTGCTCAGTGAGAAGCACCAGAAAACTCAAAATGTACAAGTTTACGTTGAGACAGTGTTGGTTACATTTTGTGATGCAAATTCTTGAGATTTTTTTTACTATTACACCTCAAAAACTTTTTTTAAACTTCTTGCTTAGACAACACCGTTTATATCAATCAATATAGGGTCAAGTTGTGTTACATGAGGCAATCAGTATGCATCTCTCCTCTCACACTCTGCACTGCTCCGCCTCACTCATTCACACACAAGCTCTCTAGCAACAAAAGGCATGATGAAATGGTACGTACAGATCATTACTATGAATTATATTACTGATTACACTGCAATTCTAAAGGGGACTCCTTTGCTGCAATGGATATAGGAAGTGTCATTACATCATTTTTTGACTAAGCAACCACTATCATGTCCACCACCTCATCTCAATCATCATGTCCTCCATAGCTCGGGCCTCCTCACTCTCGTTGAAGCGGATGTAGAAGTGTGCGGGTGTCTCCACCTGTTCCACCAGGACCTCTACAAGCTCTCGAGCACCATGGCGTGTCGGCGGTTTGAGACGTTGACTCTGCAGGGCATCCAGGGGCACTGCAGGGCTGCAGTGCACCTGAATGGCTGGGTACACCTGAGACATCTACAGGGGGACACATGAAAAGCAAAGTGAGAGAGGTGAGCAGTACAGAGCAGTGTCCTTACAGTCGTTACTTGTCCTTAAAGCGTAGTAATGTAAACAACATGATGAAAAAGACGATGCCTAACCGTTTCCTGGGTCTTGATACTGTTATTGGTATCCAGCTCCTCATTCTCATCATCTGCTGTGACTTTATCGTCATCATCTCGTTCCAGTGTGCTTTCCCAGGGAGATTCTCCACAGCTTAAGAAGTAGCTCTTAACTGGCGGCTTCCCACCACTGGCAAATCTCTCAGTCATCTTTGAGTCTACAAAATAAAGAAAAATACATTTCCTGCTTATCTTAAAGACAGTGATAAACAAGAATACGCATGAAATCTCAGACACCACCATTTATTACAATACGTCACTGATTAGAAAAGTATTGATTAAAGAAACAAACACAGATTGGTGTCCTAGTGAGACATTGGTAGCGGATAAATAACTATAGAAGGTGGATGTTCACTGTTTTCCATCAGTTTTCCAACAGACCTGATCTCACACCTAATGAAGTGATTATGGTATCTGGTATCTAAACACATACACACCTGACTGTGTAGCGTTACTGTCTTGTATGTCCATGACTATCCAGTGTTGTCCATTGTCACCCACTACAGGCTTCAGGTAGAGGGTGTCACTCATGGCACTGACCAGTTCGGTGAGACTGACAAAGCCGCTCTGCAGCAGCGGAATATCCTCGTCAAAAAGCCTCTGAGGAGAAAAAAAAAAGTCTTTCATTATCATCTAGATTTAATACCAGCTTAGTCCGCAAAAAGCTCGTTTCCTAATCACTCACACATCAGAGGGCAGGGAAACTAAATGTGAGTTACAGCACATGCACTTTTTGTGATACACCATAAGTCTTGGAGTGCAGCTTAGGGTGTTTTCACACTTGGTCCTTTTCAGCCCTCTAAGTGGACTCAGAATGGTGACTCAGCATTTTTTGCTCATGTGTGAACACTCCAAGAGAACTCAGACCCCTCTGAAGCAATGCGAACTCAGCACTCCAAGTTCGCTTTGCTCTTTACCATTGTATTTAGCCATCTAGATCACATGCTATTGAACTGGGACACTTAAAAAAACAGACAAAACCACGTTGGCCTGTGACGCTTGCAAGGACACAGGACGAGGAGAAGTTTGGTCCACGGAAGATAGTGCACGTCTCCCGATGTGGAAGGTAGAATACATCAAATGGGAAAAGTCTACAGCACACAGAAACGTAGAGGTTTTCCTCCAGTTTTAAGTTAATCTGAAAGTGAGGAGCTTCATTCTTACACTGCAGTGCCACATCAAAGTAAAAACAAAACTATGTAGGCTATAGTGTGAACAGAAAGAGGACTGCGGCCCCATCAGAGCATCAGAAAGAGAACTGAGTCCTCTTTGAAATGAACTGACAATGTGAACACAAAAAACCCTTTTCTGTCAGTCCACTAGTTGGTCCATTTGAGGAGGACTGAGTTCAGCTCATTTAAAACAAGGAAGTGTGAAGAGACCCTAAAACTTCTGTCAGTCAGCAGAAGTTGATTCCCCCACGTGGGTCCCGATGATGCTGGATGACAAACGCCAAAACTGACCAATCAATGATTTACCTGTTAGTCTGTATTACTTCATGTTTACTTTACGATGTGAAAAGGAGTCAGACCAGAATGATAATGCAACAGTGCATAATTTTTTTCCCCTTGGACTGCACCAAATAAACTGGACTACTGGTGTGAAAGCACCCTTAAACTCTCATGTGACAGTGTGAAAATAAACAGGGGAACTGAATGACTTTTTTTTTTTTTTTACCTTGTACTCAGCAGGCAGATCGTGCACAGATATTCCACCACTGGTCTGACGTACAACCTGTAGAGAGTCATGAACATACGTATAAGACTTGTAAATACGTGTCCTAGTTACTTTCTGTACCACAAATAATTCTAGCCATGAAAGCAACGCATATTCGAGGCATGTTATTACTAGTGACACTAAGTGGCTGCTTAGAACCTGGCAGGAAGTCTGACCTTTCGTAGCTTGTCCTTCAGCTCCTGACTAATGGTGCCAGCGACTCCATTCTCCACAATTCGCTGGCGAAGCTCCTCTTCTAGCTAAAAGGGAAATTAAGTTAAAAGAACAAAGATAACTGTACTTGATATAAAACATCCTCCCCTCCACAATCCTTAATGCTGCCATTCTGTGATATGGAAGTATCTGATGTATTTCTGCCATGGCTTGTTAAAATATATCAAGATCAATCACATTCTGAAAGCTTAATAGAGCTTCATGTATAGGCCTTTTAAGTTGTAGCTGCAACACACATACACACACTTCAACTTTCATACACCAATTTTTTTGCCTGTGCATCCAGTTTGTGCAGTAAGACAATATAGGATAGAATACTAAATAAATACACCTTTAAATATCCAAGCGTGGGTCCTCTCCCCCCCATTTTACGTTCTCATGTCTTGCTTTAAGATGCAGATACTGTGTTTTATCACCTTAAGGACACGATTCTGAAAGAGCTGACCATCCTGGCAGAGCTCTGTGTCCGCTTCCTGTTTCTTCTCGACCATCTGTGGCTTATTAGAGACAGTTGTTGTCTCTTTAAGGACAGGGCCCTGCGCAGTTTTAGTAGCAGGCTGGTTCAGAGGACTCTGTTTTACTGGGACTTCAGGAGTAAAGCACAAATGTCATTCAAAAGACTAGTGCAGAAGATAACAACTCCACAAAATATGAGAAACCCTTGCTAAGCGCTTTAAGGTGGAACCTCACAATAAGATCATTCAATATGTTAAGTGAGAACACTGTGTTAGTTTGTCATTACTGCTTCAATCACCCCATTAACATTAAGCAAATACTTGCAGCTTAAGTATTTAAATTGTAGTTTAAATTGTTTTTGAAAAGGCCGTGGGTATGGACTGCTTTAGAATCAAATTCTAGCAAGATGTTCAAAATGTGTAAATACATCACCTGGGGGTATTGTTGGCGGCTGAGCTCTGTTGTCCAGCCCTTTGGAGGCCAACTTGTCAGTTCCAGGCAATTCTGACTTTTTCTGCTCAGTCCTCCTTGGTGAGCTGAACTGTCCGAGCAGTGGCCTGGGCAGCATATGTTCCCTCAGGCGCAAAACTGAGCCCTGCCTACCCTGCTGGATAAGGACCAGGTCTGCCACTCCTTCCAGCATCTCTCCAGTGGAATAGAAGCCGTACCTTTGGACACGCAGCGGCTGGCCAAAGCAGCGCATGAAGGTGGACTCCAGGTCAGACAACCTCAGTGGACCCTGGAAGAGCGGACACATGGTTACTTGAAACAAGACAACATTTTGCAGTAACAGAGCTACATAAAGTTGTCAGAAAAATAAATAGACAACAAACACAACAGTCAGTGACGTCTTTTCTTCTCTGATTTCATAGAGTGTGTTTGAATAGTGCACTGCAAAACTCATGTAAACAATACAGACATTATGAGGCTAGAGAAAACAAAACATCACAGGGTATCTTCAAGTCATACCTGGGAGAGCAGTAAGCGAAGCTGTGCCCTCAGCTGAGCAGGGACAGCTGGAGGAGCACGACCTCTTCTGGGAAGGACCACTTGGGGGGACAGGTGAGAGTTGCGGGGCGAGAAGTAGCTGATACCTCCCTTCCTATACTTCCTGTCGGCTTTGGACGTGCGCTGGTTAGCCACGAGCTCCTCGATGTTTCGCGTGGAAGCATCGCCAACAGCTGCAATGGTGCCCATATAAAGGTGGAACATGAAGTGTAACTTCTTCAGGTTTTTGATAGGCAGATATTTAAGATTTAAGATAGTTTGTTATTCTTTCTCAATGCTGAACTGAGACAGTGTTCAAATGAAAACAGACTTTACCTTTTAAATATATGCTGCCATCTGCCCTGAAGTTAATAGACACCACTTCAGGCATGTCCTTCACCATATCCATGATGTGTTTGAAGCCCAGTTGTTTCAGGGGCATGGGATGCCCCAACATGGTGAAATAGTCTCTCCTGAGCTGATCAGGGTCCAAGCCCATCTTAGATGAGATGAGCAGGGAACGAACATCCTTCTTCAGTTTTTCCAAAATATCTTGCTGATTCATTTTGCTTGTTGACATCTGGAGAACATGGCAAGCGAAGAAATGCATCAAAACATAGTGTAAATACAACACAACCAGGTGGGACACCAGAGGAGAAAGTTGCAGAGTCAATAGTGCTGAAATGAGGTTAAAAATGCTGCAGTATTAATTGATTTGAGTCAATCTTGCTGTATATATATTTTGAATAGCTTTAAAAAAAAACACAAAATCATATAGTTAAAGTAGGCGCTAGGAACTGCCCTTTAAACAGATACAAACAAGGGGATGATGACCATGACAGTTAGTCATGGAAATTGAACCTTGCTCTTTTCTGCCATCTTTAACTGTTACCAAAGTAGCAAGCGTACATGAAACTGTCATTATAGGTCTAATAACCTTATTCAAGTAACGTTAACACACCATAAACACGGGTAAAATCTAGTTAGCCAAGCTACCTTTACACTGCACAGACACAGCACCACCAGTTGCACTTGACTCAAAGGTAACGTTAGCAAACATGAACGTTAGCCTCCATCTTGCAGAGCAGAGAACCTTCTGGAGGTTCAGCGTAGAGTTAACTACAAACGTTTAACCGCTGCAATTAAAACACACTTTAACTACGGACACGGTATTTTCTTGTTCAAATTATTCCAAAAGTATTGTGGAGACAACTTTACCCAAAGTCCTCAATCTCTCTGCCGCATCCTCCCGCGATGTCTGAAGCTCAGAGTCCTCCACACCTGTTGCTAGCAGACCGCCGTACACGTTGTTCGGTAACACACACAAGCTACGTTAAAAACTACAATTAGCTTTTGTCGACGTGTAACTTACAAACACCAAAAACCTCTGCTCACTTCCAGTAAATAAAAACATAAAGCCGTTTCACTGAGTTAGCTGCCTTGCTAATAAACTGCCACGTTAGTTTTGTTAAATTGCAGCAGTCTCGTCACCGTGGCACCGCGAACAGAGATCGTCTGTTACTAAAGTGACCAGTTACCGAATAACGAGCATGAAAGTTGTTCGAGTCTGGTGTGTATCCTGGCTCATTTTCTAAAGAGTACAGCAGAGTTGTGTATTGGAGCTTGATGATAGGGTTAAAAATATAATTTCAATATTTCTAAGCATTAAAATGCAGCCTTTACAACAGTTTCAAGCTCTGTTTCCACCAAAGCAGCAGCAGCGCCCTCTACTGCTTGTAGAGAAATGTGTTAAAGCTAACTACCTGGTGCCTGACCTTTTTTTAAAAAAATCTTTTTTCTATTTTACAAAAAATAAATTTGTGGTTGATAATCAGCCATGAAAAATAATGAATTAGGGATAATCTCTTTTCAGTGTAAACACTGACGTATCAGATGACATGAAACAAAAATCCACAGTTCAATATTAAGCACGCTCGTCCAGTTAACAAAAACACAACCAAAACAAATCAATCAACAACAAATTAAGAAATAAACAAATACACAAATAAGAAAATAAATAAGAAAATAAACAAATAATTAAGCAAATAATAAGTAAACAAGTAAGTAAATAAATAAGGAAATAAAGAAATAACCATATGTAAATAAATAAGCAAATAATTTTACACCAACTAATCAATAGACCTAAAACTGGAACTAAAAATGGAAAAGCAAACTAATCAGGGTGTTGCCAGCAACAGAAATGTTTTCATCTCTCAAAACAGCATATTTACAAATCAAATTGTTGCCGCTTTTTACAATAATGTGAAATAAAGCTCTAACATCCACTTTCTTCTTTTCAAAATAAGCATAGTTTCACGGCAACACAACAGCCCATTGTTTGTGGCTTATCTTATCTGATCTTATCTTATCTTGTGGCTTAAAATAAAATTCAAGAAATAAATATTTATTCCTTTTTTCTTGTAAGGGATTCCAAACAAACAAACAAACAAAACATTTTTCCAGTCCTCAAAAGCCTTCATGTCCGTGAATTCTTCGAGGGCCACTTTTGCAAAATGACAGGAGATCAGGGGCCAGTCACATGTATGCAGGGGCATGTCTAGGATTTAAGGACATTTGAGGCTTAGCCCAGACATCTGTCAGGGGATTCGGGGTTCCTCCCCTGGCACTTTTGTTGATAAACAAGCTCTATTTTGATGCCTTTTTATGCACTCTAGCACCTTAAACTGCTTTCACACTGACATGCGGTAACTCACAGCCTCCAGTCATTTCAGTTAGAGGGAGGTGTCAGAGAGGAAGCCATTTCAAACATATAGCAGTAGTGGTATGAAGCAGTTGCCAGCCACATAAATGCAAACAGATTTTGCTGTGCCAAGCTGATAATGTTGGTGTCTGAATACCTGGAGTTGTACGACACAGCATGAGCACCTTATAACAAAAGTCAGAAGAAAAAAAGGGACTTTGATAACATTTCCACCAAAGTTCAGATGGCTGGTAAATTGTCCAAATATGTAGAAATCTCGTAGTGATTTTCGTTGTCTTGCTTCAGTAGGCCGTTATCTACATGGTACCAAGCTAGCTTCCACTACTGTGAGTGACATTCAGCAAAGCACCTGGCTGTCATCACACCCATGAACTGTAGTTGCAGCAGCTGCTTTTTTGGAGGACACTCTTGCTGGTAGGCGGTTGCTGTTTAGCAATGAAAAGGCAGCTTAATGTACATTAAATGTATAAATAAATGCAGAAACTCCCAGGGTGAATCCATTTATTTTCCCTGTGAATTAGAAAATGGTGTGGAGGGGCCACCTGGCACCCTATCAGGGGCCTGTGTATATAGCTTGGAACTATAGATTGTCAAGAAATCAAACAAATCTTCTTACAAAAATTAAAAAATGAGCCTTTACAAACTCTGTTACTGTTATATGCTAACACTGATTATTATCCTTGATACATTACTTTGTAAGCAGCTTTTTCATTGGACATATTTTATAACACATTAATGTTTTAAATGTAAAATCTAAAGCTGCAAAGTAACGAGGCAAGGTAATGATGACCAATGTGAAGTAAAAGGTAAAATATTTCCTCCTGTGGATGGAAGACTGTCTGGGAACACTAGATGCTGTAAGCTTCTTTATTTGTCTTTACAGCCAGCACTGGGATGGAAATATATATACTGGTATAAAATCTAGAGTGTATCTATGCCCAGGGTGTATCTTTAATATCAGTTAAATGTGCATATAAGTAAAATAAATTACTGAATATGTTAAGATATGGATGATAAATTGTAAAACAAATGTGTTTCCCAGAGCATTTAGTGTCCAGATATCAGGGTAATGTTTACTTTCTCTCAGTATTTCACAAGGTACTCATGCATCATTTATTCATGTTGAATTAAATGCCATATTTACTCACGCCAGAAACTTGGCCTCTGGTTCAACCGAGGCTTGCACTGCATGATCAGAGGCCCTAGGCACTGATCTGCCTTGACTGGGTTTGCACACAATTAGACTAAAGGCTTCCGTAGCAGAAAAACATCTGGGCCACATAATGAAATTTCATTTTAATTAGGGATCTATCAGGGAGTATGCTGTGTGTCTTTTCCTGTAAAAACAGAGAAAAAAACTGCATCAGCTCTTTTGACGGGAGAGACCTGAGTCTGCACATTCCCACAGAAGGCTGTGACTCCCCGAGCTCCACTGACACAATATGTCCCAGCTGTAAACTGAACGCTGGACTACAAACCTTTCTGGAGAAGGAATGCAATCCAAACAAATGGACCCAGTGACACAAAGATGTGGAGCTATAATGGTTTGAATGCAATTAGTGTGCATGCTTTATATTTTATATGTCATGCACTCAAGTAGCATGTTCTATGCATGATTTAATGGCATACAATTAAACTTGTCCCTACAGGACACCCACTGGCATGCACCTACACCAACTTTTAAAAGCAATGATGTAAGTGATTTTATTGGGTCATGTATACTTATATATAGTAGCTCTGCTACCATGTGTATGTACCATATACCAAACACCTTCTGAATCTGGGAAACTTGTTCATGACAACCTAGTATAGTTATGATATTACTGTACAGTATCTATAACACTTGATGTCACAGCTTTGACAGCATATAGCCTATTGAATATCAGGCTCACAAAAGTTCACTGACCTAAAATTATTTGAAGAGGGTGGTAAGTGGCACTCCCACTGCTGTCCTACTCCCACATTCAAACAGTTGAGACTAATTTACCATCCATGTATTCTGTGTCATGTACAGTAGACGCCAGCACCAGTGACTCCAGCCAGAGGAAGCAACCCACAGCAGCAAAAGTCACAAAATCTCCTCCTGCCTCGCATCCACTAACCCATCGATCAGAAACATCCCAGCAGAAACATCACTCCTATGCTCTTAACTGCAGAGCCTCCAGCCAGTATGGAGAACTCCTCCAATGTCCACCCCGGACTCCCACCTAGATCCAGAATGACGCCCAGGAGGGAGAGGGAGAGCAGAGCCTCTGTGGCTCCCAGAAGTCACCGACAAAGGCCATCGAAGGCAGGCCGGGTCTCCGAGGCACCATCAGGGAGGAAAGAGAGGCAACAGAAGGAGAGGCCAGAGACAAATGAAGTGAAGGTGGAGCAGGAGACAAAAGTGAAGGTAAAATCCACTGTGGTGGACATAGACAGCGTGAGAGACGATGAGGTCAAGGAGGAGAACCTGGGGCTCCTGGAAGCAGCAGAACAGGATGGTAAGTTGAAGGGGGAAACTTTACAGTTGTTTTATTTCTGTTATGGGCTGATTAGTTTTTCCCAGTTTGTTGTTCTCATGATACAGAAATATGTGATCCTGTGGCTTGATTTTTTAACAATATAGAATTAAACATACATTTGTGAACAAATTAGAGACAATTAAATAAATGGTTGTGTAAATTCAGGTATGTGATGACACAAATAAATTCAACCAGCATTTTTCTTGGTCTTGGCAAATCATAACTCTTCGGAAAACGCTCACCTTTACTCTTAATTCTATTTAATCTGAGTACCCTGGTTGGATCTCTTCACACTGAGTACTGTGGATCTCTGCAGGTCTGAAGCGCAAGAGCCTGGGAGTGTTTGAGTGGATGCTGATGGTCTTCGTCTTGGCTGTGGTTCTCCTCTTCCTCCCGCTTTCCATCTGGTTCTGTGTTAAAGTACGAACTACAGCACAGACCTACTGTAACAGAAACCTAACATTACAATAATCTACTTAAAAAACAAGTGTGATTTATTCAACAGAAGTTATGTAAAGGATTAGAGTAGAAGAAAAACAACAAGACACGGAGTTTGTGATGGAGACGTAAAAGGTTGACGAACTTTATCATTTAAGATTAGACAAAATATTTTCCGTTCTATTTTACTCTACTCTGTTCTGTTCCACTTTGACAGAAAGTAAAAAAAATGGAGAAACTGATAAATATTGGGGGGTTTAGCATGAAAATGTGCTGTCAGAGACAAACACAATGTCAGTATCCTCTAACTCTCTGACAACACTTTATGTTACAGTACAAAAGTATCGGTCTACTCAAAGCTGGTCTGCTTGTGTTGAATGTTAATTAGATACTCAGCAGTCGCTGTCTTCAGCTCATATGGACTGACTGATGTCTGTTATTGTTTCACTGACAGGTAGTGAGGGAGCATGAGAGAGCTGTGGTCTTCAGATTAGGTCACCTACTGCGTGGAAGACCCAGAGGACCAGGTTGGCACCAATTACTGTAATTGTTCTAAATGCAAAACAGTTGACTTGTCATTTCTGAGGATGTCTGTCAGTGTCTGAATTATTGTTGGGTTTGGTTGACTAGTGGTCATACAGCTGAATTATGCAAAGTCTGGAAACTCCACAGTTAGATAAAATGTTTTAGTCATCTGCATGTTTTCTATGGGAAAAATATTTTTTAAAATATGCTTAGAATTAAAGGGACAGTTCATTGCAAAATCAAAAATGCATTTTTCATGTGGTGCTATTTATCAGTCTAGATTGTTTTGGTGTGAGCTGCCAAGTGTTGGAGACATCGGCCAGAGAGATGTCCGCCTTCTCTCGAATATAATGGAACTAGATGGCACTTGGTTTGTGGTGCTCGAAGTGCCAAAAAAATACATTTGAAAAACTAATCAGCAATGTATCTTCAAGATAATCCACAGACCTTGTTGTGAGCAGTTTCATGTAGGAACTATTTTCCTCCTATTTTCGACACCTGTCAACTGTATCACTGCACAGAAGGAAGCGTGCAGCTGCTCTAGCTCATCTACTACCGCTGAGCTAGCTAACGTTATCGCTCAGCCGAGGAGGACACAATTAATATTTACATCTCGTGCTGTCAGGAGCGCAAGCCCCTCATCCATGAGTAGATGCACGCTTCCCTCTGCACGTTAAAGTGTTGCTTTAATGTTAGAAATCTCCCTCCTCTCTTCAGGCCTTCTTTTCTACCTCCCAATCCTTGATGTGTGTCACAAGGTCGACATCCGGCTGAAAATGCTGAAGGTTCCTCTTCACACGGTACAGAATAATTAAGAAAAACACAACTGATCTATTCACATTTAGCTCTCCCTGAACGTAGAGTAAATCTTTCATGGTCCATTAAGAGATCAAACTTATTTGTCACTTCAACAGACACTTTTTCTTACATCTTTGTCACAGTGTTTCTCAACCTCCAAGATGGTCCCCCCAGCTTAAATGGTTTGTGAGACAGTGACGAGGCTTTAATGGCATCAGACTGACTTCTCATACATCTGTACCCAGGTGGTGACAAAGGACTTGGTGAGGCCGGAGCTGAGTGCAGTGTGTTATTACCAGATAGAGAATGTGGCTTTGTGCAGCACGGCTCTGTCCAGTCTGACCACAGTGCTGCAGACTCTGGTCCAGTCAGCAGTCAGAGACATTCTCGCCCAACACACATTCAGCCACGTCCTGCTGCACAGGAGGAGGATCGGACAGCAGATACAAGCAGCGGCTGACTCTGTTGCTTGCCACTGGGGCATCAGGGTGGAGAGAGCAGACATGTAAGACTGAAGATTAAAAAAATAAAATAATTTATTGTAATTAACCTTCCTCAGCTACATCTGTATTGCAGCAGGTGAGTTTCAATGGAAGTCAAGGCTGGGTGAACTTTTATGATAGTTGAACACTAGTGCAAAACATAAGCTGCAGGAAGGAGCTCTTTGACCGTGAGGGCCTGACAGCAAACCTCATATTTACAGCTGATGCTTTAAATGACTAAAGAGAATCAAGATGATTTCTGAGGAAACCTGTCAACCCAAAGAAAAAGACGCTGATTTGTACAAGACATAGGGTTAGTACTGCTTCTGGAAAAATGCATCACTTTCTTTGTGCAAAGTATTTTTCCTTTAAAAGCTTTGATTTTTCCAGGTAAACAGCAAAGAGGGATGTAGAGATTTGTAGTGCGCTGCGATCTTCCTGCTGACCAGGCTTGTGTTTGATTTTCTGTCAGAGACGAGCTCAGTTTTCCCGTGGAGTTACAGCAGAGTCTGGCTGCGGAGGCTGAGGCCAAGAGACAACACCAGGTCAGAGTGAGTAGCTATATACAATAAAATATATAAACAATGGCAGCTTTTTATAATCGAAGGGTTATTGTTTTACATCTTCATCCTTTTATTCGCATTTTAAATGTTTATGATTTTCCGTTACTAATTCAGGAACTTCATTATTATTAGCATTTTTCGTAAAACTTTTGGAAGATAGGTAAAAATACACTAAGTAAGGCCTCTATGATTAGAACATCTAACTTTGGTGAATCCTAGTGGTAGTGTAAAAGACAGCAACTGACAGCAAATAAAGCCAGTGGCTGATCACTGTAACAGTGCCTTCAATGCACCATTGTTTCTGTTTACAAGTCCAACTATTTACTGTGTTCCTCCAGTCCAGAATGTGGCCTTGGTTTAGCCTGCAGATCAGTGATTCTTTAGCCCCGTCAGCTGAAGTTTACCTCGGCCAGTGAGATCATTTCTGCACTCTCAGCAGTATTTATAGAGCAAACATGTTTCCAACAGCAGTCCTCCTCTCCTCCAGGTCAAAGCAACAGAAGCAGAGAGAGATGCCTGGGAGGGGTTCAGGGCTTCCCTCCGTCTCCTCCATCCTGCCCTTGTTCTTCCACTCCCCCCAGATCTTCTCAGCGTGACCCCTGACCTCTCATCCCTACCACCACCTCCTCCCCCTGTTGTGGAAGGAGAGGGAGGGATGACAGAGGGGGAACCAGATACGGACTCGCCAATGATGTGACAGATTATGACCTGAATACTTATTATTGTTAAAATATTCTAAATTAATTTTTTTTGAAAACCAAGTGGAAGTGACTATGAAAAGGTAATTTTCAGCTACTTGGTAGAGTTTCACAGAGATTTCGATCATGTTAAAGAAAATTAACTTTAAGCCAAATGATTTTTTATTTAAAATATGAATTCACAATAAATGTTTTCCTGAGTGGTTTGGATCTTTGAGCAGTTTACGCTGATGAGCTTGAGCACTGAAGGATCTGAGAGCCTCTGCTGACAGTATACTTGGCTTGTGTTGAGTTGGAAAATAAATGTCCAGGGAAGGATAACTTTTTGACATGTTGTAATGTCTGCAGATACTTTATTTTTTTGAACGAAACATGCCACATCACAAGGTTAAACAAAACCACAGCAAGCTGCATATCATGATAACATCAGTGCTGGTGTGGTGTCCTGTGTGCTACACTCGTAAACTTCTGAGATAGTACATGTATTTGTTATATGTGCCAGATAATAATATCCTAGGGGAGTTTTCCTTTACTGGTTTTATGACTGTGACTGTGATGGAGTGCAGGCCATGAGTCTTGATACAACAGAGAAAATACAATAAATATAAAACCCCAAAACAGATTTTAAATATAGCTCACCCAACATTAATTGGACAATCCCATGCATAAATATAAAGTTGTAACACCTCTTGATGGCATGTCAGATCACCGTTTCTTGGTCTTTTTGGTGCTTGTTGTTTTGGTCTCTGCAGAGGTTTTCTTTGGGGGAGCTGGGGTTGTTACTGGTGGTGGGGAAGGTGGTGGTGTTTTCTTTTTCTCTGCAACACAAACAGAGACATGTACAACCCATATTCTTTAATTCTGTCCTGCTGTCTCCCTGTGTCAGCCTGTAAAAGTTCAATTTTTTTTCGTTTGATCTGTACCTTCACTACTTTTGGGCTCCAGACTGGGACGACCCTGCAGTTGTCTTTCCAGGTCCTGAATCTTCTCCAGAGCTGCTTGCAAGGCTTCCTCAGCCTTCAGGGCTCGCTGCTCGGCACTCTGGACCCGCAGCTCTGAGTCACTTACACACACATGGAGATGACTGTAACCTGGATGTCCTTTGCACATCAGCAAGTCGACAGAGCCACAGAAACTCAGCTGATGTATAGACATTCAATAAACTTACTTCCACAATGGGATTTTGCTTAATAAATGAGAGTCTGTGAGGTGTAAAAGTGTCAACTAAATATGAGAAGCAGTACAAAAGCATGGATATTCAGCCATGAGGGTAATAGTTGGATATGCTAGCTTAGCAGTTCTTATTTTAAACAAGAAAAAAAGCAATCAATTCATGTGCAGCACAAAAGAGATAATAGTCATAGAGAGTACAAAACACTGTCGTCCTTCTTTGGAGCAGCCATGAAAAAAATACATTATAAGTTCGGGTGAACATAAAGGAAAAAAAGATTTTCACTCTAAAAGGTAATGTGATTGATATGAGTGTTCCACTTAACAATAAAAAGTTGACTTACTGCAGTTCCTGCTGCAGTAATCCCATTGTGGTCAGATCACTAAAAGCTTTCTGGGCTTTATCTGTGGCTGGAGACACAACCAGCTCAGTCTGACAGACAGAGACAGATAGACGGATGGTCAGAGAGACAATCAGTAAAAGCACTAACACTGAAAAAGTGATTTTTAATAGTCTGACCTCATTCAGGTGGACACTGCTCTCTCCCAGCTTTCTTTGTGTAATGTTTCCATCATAGCCAATCAGCTTCACCACTGGGCTGTCACAAACCGTTAGCTCCCCCTGCAGGACGACAACAACAACAACAACAACAACTGTTCATTATTAGCAAGTTAGTGTGGTTACACAATACAATGAACATTTGAAAGGAACTATGTTCCTCTGATACGACCCATTTGTGAAATATCCTGTATTCCTCAAGAGTTTATGTAGTTGCTTCAAACTGTCCTGTCTTTAACACAAATCTCCCAATTCAAAGACACCAATTCAAATTTCCTGACCTGAGGGAACAATGACTATAATGTAAAGAAATACGTTTTTCACATCGTGTCTTTTATCACACAAAGCTCTATAACCTTCACAGTGAACCATAGATGTCTATTGTTTATGTTCCAGACCAGCATAAGATATTTTGCAGATCAGATTTTTAAAAAAACTTTTTCCTACTAATGTGCAGACCAAAATTAATCTAAGTACACTTCATAGAAACTATAGCAATACCTGAGAAACCTCTTGTTGTGTTTCATGTCCTTCTGCAGGCGCACTGTGGAGAAACAAGAGAATCATCATTGCCCTAATCATTATCATCATGATTACTGTAACATTCATATGTTGCTTACTTTATCTATTGCAATAAATGAACCTTAAATCTTTCTTGTAACAAAGTGTTATGTTATGTAAATGTTATACAATAAATGGAAAACAAACAGCTCTGGTCAGTAAAATAAAATTCTGAGTATAATATTTAAGCAAACAATAAACTGAAAAGAGGATTAAAGATGTTGACAAAAGGTTCATATATTTGTTACTAGACTCACTAAAAGCACAGGTGTCACACACAGTGGAAACATGACAGCTATGGGCCTCAGTGCCTTGACTAGTGAAACTTTTGGAGGGCAGCAGTGTTGACACGGGAGCTTCAACCTTCATCATCGAGTTAAATAACAGACTGTCTAACTACTGTACTGGTAGAACCTGATGTCCTCTACCAGTATCAATGATGTCTCTCCTCTTCCTTCAACCTTTAAGCACTAGAAAATGTTTGTATGTTTGGACATGTTTAAATGTTTGAATGACAGCGACAGTGTGTCCAATAACAAAACACAGACTCCAGAATCAGTTTGAAACTTCTTCTATTTTCTAAAGTATAATCTAAATGGTTACTTGGTGTCATTGAAATTATAATATGACTCACCTCTCTCACTTCAGCCTCAGACTCTTCTTTGACCTCACAGTCTGCTGTAGGCTCTGCTAAAACCTCTTCATTGACCTGTAGACACACACAAAATCACAGAAACAACACTGACTTTTAATGTTCACAAACAAAAATATTCTTTGGTGTCTCATTCCTCTCACTTCTCTCACAATTTCCAGTCCTCAAACTTTACGTTGAGGTAATCCCAACTTAACTGGGTAACTAGTGTCAGCGTGGGACATTGACTACAATAAAACCTGATCCTTGATCAATGGCAAATTTTCCTCTGATGTCAGCTCTACTTCACTGTAACATCAGTATCATTGCCTGTCATCTCTCACCAGGCTTTCAAGTCACGTCTCCAATAATAAAGACAAAACTAAATTAACTTATCTTCAGCAAATATATCACAATTCAATCATTTACTATTTCTAACAAATTAGGCCTATCAATGTGGGTTGTATTTTAATGGACCCCTCACCAGAGTCTCCGT
Source organism: Cephalopholis sonnerati (assembly GCA_019142605.1). Classification (NCBI taxonomy): domain Eukaryota; kingdom Metazoa; phylum Chordata; class Actinopteri; order Perciformes; family Serranidae; genus Cephalopholis; species Cephalopholis sonnerati. Next base: position 27,043,783 of record JAGQAX010000006.1, read on the forward strand.
GCTGTCTGTAGGAGAGAGTGGGACATCACTGCTGGAAGCGGGCTTGGCCTGTCGGACAGGCAGCTCTACAGGACCACCTGTCACTCCTGAGAGCAGGATTCGACAGGTCTTCACCCAATCATCGCGTTCCCTCTGAGGACAGACACAACAACACACACTTGGTACAGATGTAGGTTTGCCCTTGTCTGTAACTGCAATATGGCTCCCTCTTCTGGTGTTTGAACACATAAGAGTAAAACACAACAAGCCCCTCAGAGTCAGAATGGAATGTAAGTTTGATGGATCTGTTGATTTTTCCAGTGTACCTACAGCAATGATTGTTTATGAAATCTAAAAACATGCAGGTATTTGCTATTTATTGCTATATAATTCTGCATCAAAACATTATTTACCTGCAGCCTTTTGCACTCATTCATCTCATCTTCAACCTCAACTTCACGTGAGTGTTGCAGAATCTGCTCCTCCAGAATCAGCATACAAGAACTGGAATTCAAAGCGAACATTTCCTGATGAGTAAATCCTGGAGAACCCCCCCTCTGCTGATCCTTTCAATGTTGAAGTATCTGAACATTCTTTAGCCATCATTTCATTCCTGTGTGTTGTTAGTTTAAAAAGGTTGTCACTCAGTTTAGAGCTTGCGTGAGACAACAAGTTTGCCTATTGAACTATGCACTAATTGTTAGTTACTGTGGTTAACAGCATCTGCCTAACTGCAAATTGTTAAAATAGTTAAAAACTACCTGCTGATGTATGTGGAAAAAAAATCCAATTTCTCAGCCAGCATCTTGGCATCCTCATCCAGTGTCTGCAGTGAGATGTTTGTGATGTAGTGGTGTTCCTGTTCTTGATTGCTGTCCTCGCTATGGTTTGGTACCGTGAGTAGCAACAGATCCAACATCCAGCGGGTCTGAGCCATGTGAATAGAATTGACCTGGTGGAAGTGGAAACACAAAAACTTACCCCTTGTAACATCACAGCAAACAGACACATTAATTACGTATCTCATACTGTAGTAAATCTAGTATTTTTGGACACCTTATTGAACATTTTCAAAATGTGTGCTGACTGAATCATGTTGGTACTGACCTCGTCACTGAGTCTCTGGTTCTCACCATCAGTGAAGTTGGACAGGCTGGTTATGAACTCCTGCACTTTGTCTAACGCCTTTTCTGCCTCTGCACTTTTTGAATAAACAAACACACACAGGAATATTTAAATTTCAGTACTAAGACATGTGTAGTCTCAAGTTCCTTCTGCGTCGTATCTTCACCAATTGTGTCTTTCAATTCCATTTTAAAAGCAATAAATATAATGTGTTAATACAAGCTTAGTGACTGAGATTGCTAAAAAAAAATACACATTTTCTCATTTTATCAAACTCAAACAAAAAACTTTCAAACATAGATAGAGATAGATACAAAATATTGCATTTCTTGTACAGAAGAACATTCAACAGTTTCATTATAGGAGTAAATTTACAAACTTATCTACAAAACATTAATAAAGGCATCTTTTTTCATTACCAAACACTTCAGACCACAGACACTTCACCAAACTTACTATATGTCAGGGTTGTTTTTGTCCTTTTCGTTCTCTGTCTGCATGCTGGAGATGTTCTGAGTGGCGTCTTCAGCCAAACTCTGCCAATTGCGCAGTTCATTCTCCAGCTTCAGCCCCTCAGAGACAGACATTATTCCTGGCCGGCCAATCACTGCACCAAGCTTTGAAACCTGGGACTCCAGCAACCTGAGCAGTGACACGATCTGTCTGTGGATCCCTAAAACAACAGCGTTTAAATATGGAACCTTTCCTCTAGTTTTAATCATTGTGTGTGTGTGTGTGTGTGTGTGTGTGTGTGTGTGTGTGTGTGTGTGTGTGTCAGGACCACACACCGTGACACTCACCAAGGTCCAGATTTTGCAGCTGTCAGCAGCTCTGTTTCTTTACAGATATCCGTTTGGACTAAACTCAAGCAAAAATTGAAGTCTTGCCAAGTGACAGTGTATTCTTTACTTACCTGTCTGTGGGCCCCAAAATCACACTTCCTACTAATTTAAAATAGTTCAAAATTCTGCTTCTTTCAGCCCTCACCATTCTCTCCAGTGACTTGGCTGTCCAGCTGTTTGAGAAGCTCAGATAGGATGCTGTCCAGCTCTCTTAAGGCCTGCTGGCCCTCAGGGGGTTTACCGTCGGGAGAAGGGTGTCTTCTGAACAGCTCGAGACTCATACTCAGCCATTTGTCCGCGACAGAGCCAAGCTCGCCCAGTGTCTGCTGGCAGCTAAGCAGCTTCTCACCTTGGTAGCACTCACACTGGAGGGCCAATTTCTGCAGAGAAGCAAAGCAAAGAACAGGACTTGAGGATTACATAGGAAACCTGGCTGTTGACTAGACATACTGTTGACCTTAACTTTAACACATCCACTAGATATTTGAAATACAATCTAAACTGAGGCTGCCAAATGGCCACTATCTTATGAAACACCTTTAACGTTCTTAAAAATTAGTTTGCCCTGGTTTAAAGATTTATTGAACATCAGAACTTAGCTAAGACCAATACAGATAACTTTTTACATTTAAATATTTTCCAAAGAGTAAAGGAATTTTAGATGGAGACACAGATGAGTAACAAGTGATTAGTGGAGGACAGATATGAGGAAAGATTAGATGAAAGAGACAGATGACAGCATGACACAGAGGACAAGGATCAGATGTGGCAAGTGATGGTAATAATGAGAGAGGTGAGGCTGATGGGATAGATGAAAGTGACAAGATGGCATGATTATATCAAAAACATGACAGAGCTGAGACAGACACAATTACAGTGAAATTACTGTCAGAAATAAGAGACGTAAGATGGAGGACAAAAGGGAGATGCATCAGACAGATAGCAACAGTGACGATAATGAGAAAAACATAAACACAGAGGAAGTAAACGTTCTCTCTTACATTTGACCACTGCTTCAAATCAGCATGAATCTTGACCAGTGAAGCTTTCTCATATTTTGGGTCAGGACACCTTAAACAGAGTAAGAGTGTCTCTGGCAGAATACACACACACATAGATCGATCTCTTCCATAAATTGCTCTGAATGACTTTGCTGATCATCGACACTATACTGGATGTAAAGTAAGTCACACAGTTTTCCAGAAAAACATACTTTCTTTTACCGATGGTGCTTTATAATAATGAATAATAACAAAACCTTACATGATGTGTTTTGGTATCTTACTGTAGCATGTCCTTACTCGTTCTGTGTGACGCAGAGGGCAAGCCACTTATCAATGCCTTGTTGGACTGCACCGATCTGTTCACACTGAGCAATGTCAGTCTCCTTCAGCTGGGACACGAAAGCAGTCAGCTGCTCTTTCCAGTAGGTAGAAAGCTCCATGATGATATTCAGATCCTCCTGTGTCCTACAGCAGGATCATAGTCAGAGTGTAACTGAAGCTGGAGATTCTTCCATAGAGTCATGTGGACATTTTGGTGTTTTTGCCATGAGCTGTACCGAAAGTATTAACAAATAGGAATGCATTGTTACCTTCAAAGCGAGGTATTGGCTGCAGTGCTCGGCCTGTCTTGAACCAGCTCTGCTCGATGATATGCAGCTGACTGATAAGCTGCAGCTTCTTCACACTGATCACCTGACAATCACAGAAAAATGTGACCCTTACACTCCATAAATCATAGTGAGGAACAAAGCAGGCAACAACTATCCATATAGTGAAACAATCTATATTAATAATGATCTAATTCCTACAAGTCAGTTAATCTAATATTTAATCAGCATAACAGCACAACAGCATTACATGAAACTAACACACGCAATGAGTCCAATTAAAAGACAGGACCACCTCATGGCTCACACACCTTGAGGGCGAGGCAGAGGGTAAGCTGGCTCCAGCAGTCTCTCTCCTCTGTCATCTGGAGCAGCTGAGCCTCGAGGCGACCCCTCTGCAGCTCATACAGCTCGTGGTAACCCTGGACTACACTGAGAAGAGCACAAAGACCATTTGAGAGGGAACACCTAGTCACACGCAAGACTAATAGACTGCTGCCGAGCTTAGACTCCATTTTAGAAGAAAACATTTAGTAGTAGCAGTAACTGGTATCTAATACATGTGTACAAGTACACAAGTAAATGCTTCTACAGTTTTACTCTTTCACTCTTTTGTCATTTGCACATAATTTCAAGCCCATCTGATTCAAGGTCTGACGTGCTGTCCATTCAGAGTTGCTCTTCTGCATACCTTGGTTGTAACGAGTGGTTATTTGAGTTATGGTTGTGTGTGAAAATCCCAGTAGATCAGCAGTCTCTGAAATACTCAGCCCAGCCCATCTGGTACCAACAACCATGCCACATTCAAAGTCACTTAAATCACCTTTCTTGCCCGTTCTGATTCTCAGTTTGAACTTCAACAGGTCGTCTTGACCATCTCTACATATAAATGTACTGAGCTGCTGCCACATGAATGGCTGATTAGCTATTTGTGTTAACAAGAACATTGAACAGGTGTACCTAATAAAGTGGCCGGTGAATGTAAATCACTTTTATCAACCAGATAATTAAGGTTTATAATGTTCTCACTGGTGAATTTTGGAATGCATCAACTTGACAAAAACATGACTTTGACTGAATGAATAATACTTCACTTCAGTCCTTTGAGGGACTGACTCTGAGTTGGTGTGACTCTGCTCGAGCGCCCCAGCCAGCTGTCGGTGAGCGCGCTCTGCCTGCTGGGAAACAAAGGCATCATGCTCTCTGATGGTGGTCAGTTCCCTGTGAAGATAAACACACACACAAAAATTAACACATTTTTTATATTCACACATTGTAATGAGTGCTATCATCTTCCAATCTTGCATTTATTATAGAATCACTCTTTGAACACGTTCCAGTGCTTCACAGCACACAATAATTTCATTCATCATGACCCAGCAGTCTGACACCTGACCTACGTACGTGTTAAGCTGTTGGATGGAAGTCTTGATGTGGTGGATCTCCTCAATGAGCCGGCGGTCCAGAGCCCGCTGCGCCACTGCCTCAGTGTGTAGAGCCTTCAGACTTTGGGGGATTCGCTCAAGCAGGGACCTGTAACGCTGTCTGGACACATAGACACAGGAGCTACTTGGTAAAAGGTTCTTATTTACATACATATTTCCATAATCTGGTTTAAAAGCTCATGAAACTCCTTAACAAGTGCTGTGGTTTAACCTTTTAGCTGCTGTCCAAATGTGTGGACTACTAACCTGAGTTTGGCAAGCAGCTGTCCTTGCTCAGCACAGCCCACGCTGACCTGCCTGATCAGTTCATGGAAAACAATGTTGTAGATGTTCTGCTCCACCCTGCACCAGCTCCAGCAAACCCTCCATCTGTGAGACATTTCATTACACTGTTTCTAATACATATAGTATAGTAGTACGTAGTTATGATGGGAAAGTTACCAGCAGAAAGTAAATGTAACTAATACTGTATAAAAGCAGCACACAAGCCTGGCGTTGCACCAGTATGTATTTTTCTCTGTACATGGGTGCAGCACAGTCCATGTGTCAGTCACACAGAGCATCCTGTGTACTTTCTGCTTCTCTGTCTGCCTACCTGGGAGAGCTCGGTCAGCTCCTCACTCTTCTGATCCACTCCAGCCTTCTCCAGCATGTCGTCCATCATCCCCATTAGCTGGACCACTTCCAGTCTGCCACTGGGCCTCCTGGACACACAGATCATACACACATATCCGAATTACTACACATTTAAGGGCTTTCCTGGACAACATTTATCCTTTATCATATCTGTAATGTCTAACTAATGCTACATAGCACTATTCCTCCCTACTATTAAGCTGTACCATTATAAGTCGACAACAAAATCTCCCAGTGACAATTACTAAATCAAGCTTTGTCTGTAAATTAAATTAAGTCATATTTTTTTAACTCACAGCGAAGGGAAGACCCGCAGCTTCTGCTCATCATCCTGCAGCTGCACTGTGAACGCGCTGAGGAAGAGAAGCAACATGAGAGTTAATATAGTTAATATAATAATATGATTGTGCAGTTCACATGAATTAAGTGGATGAACATAATGACTCACTCCTCAAAGCACTCGAGGCCCTGCAGCCCTTTGTTTTTCACGATGTGATATTCTTCCGGGATCAGACTTTCTGAGACACTCAAGCTCTGAAAGACAGGGTGGCTGTGGTTATCACCTCACACTGTATACTTGTATACATGTATAGATGAATGTCAGTAAATGTATTTGTAAGACAACTGTAAAAGCTTCTGCTACTGAGCATGAAAAACCCTTTTAAAATTTTCTCTAAATTTTTTAACAAACCAAAGTTACTGTAATACTGATCTAAAAGTACACACATAATTGAGTTCAAATCTGCACGTTATCCTTTTATGTTTTTTTTCTACTTTTTTCCTTTTTGTGCCCTTTGGGAGACTGAAGAATGAAGCACTATGGTCATTGAGCTGGGATATCTCATTTACTTGTCACATCTGGTTGATTTTGTGTTGCAGTAAAGTATTACTTTTGTTTTTGTGTTACGCCACATATGCTGGCGGAGAAAACCTCTATCTGTAAACGAAGTGTGCCGTTTTGCTTCGTTTTCCAGGTTGGATGACACGTTTTCTCGGAACGGTGTGCAACGGACTTTGAGATACTTGTTTGGTGGTGGTCAGAGGTCAGAGGTCAGCAGTGACGTGTATACAAATACATGTTGAGCAGATCTTTACCTACTACACGTACATTTTTTTGTTTATATTTCACACTTGCTTTGGCAAAGTAAATGTATGAAATGAATTGAATTGAACTGAGTTGAACTGAATTATTCAAGAATTAAATTAAGCCCCACTATACTACATGGCAGTGTGCTATATAACACAACAGGGTATTCCACATACCACCATTTTTGTTTGAACAAACCCTTTGCTACGTTTTGCTGGGGCTAAACGTAGCCTAGGTCAACTGAGGCAGCTTACCTGTGTGTCTCCAATGCCACTCCTGTCAGTCAGTGGAGGGAGGGGTGCTGTCTTCCTCTGGGTTACCATGGCATCACACAGGAATGAAATATCCCTTCATGGACACCATCCAAACAGAAAAGAAAAACACACACACATTTAGTCTCCTTAGGTCATCTGTGGATTGCAGAAAGCAAAATCTGAGACTTTTTGAGACATCGAAGGTTGCCCTCATTTTAGAGCAATACTATAATTACTAACTTTAGGACCTGTGATTAATTTGGTTTTGCTTGGTATGTGGTTATGAAAATGCTAAATCAAAGCCAAGCTGGGTTTGTATTAACCCCGTTCTATATTAGCGTCAAGTGTCATAAATGTATTCCTGTAATTACTGATACAGTATATATGCATGCCCTGTTTTACTGGATAACAAAACACAACTGACTGACTTTCAGTTCAACTTCATCTTTAGGGAAACTTAATAGCTGCAACAACATTGTTTACTGTATGTGTTGTATGTATTGTTGCTCTAGCTTACCTGCCGGCTCCAGTCAAGGATGTTGGCTGCTCCAAAAAGAATTTGTATTTCTTGCGTCCGAGCGGGTGATGCCAGACTGCATCTGGCCGTCTGATTCCACAGTCCTGTATACAAAGTCTTCTTAAGAACACTGGTGTCAACTCATCTCAGCCACAGAGAAATAACTCTCTTAGACACAAAAAGGGTTTGAATGTACCTTGCAGTGCCGATGGTGTGCAGTGTGCCCCAGCATGTTCCTGTTGCGCACAGTAGAGCTAAGGCTGACCAGCAGTTCATTTGGGATGTGGTTTTTGACAGGAGGAAGTTGTGTCTGTCTGCTCCCCACTGGGACTTGAAAATTTAGTTGTGCCACTGAGAAAAAATCAAATCAAACTCAACCAAAGTCAGACTTCAGCTTTGGTATGAGTACATGGTATGTTTGTACATTTGCAGTGTCCATCTCATTGTTTGTTTCCCCATATAATAACATGTCCATATTTGTCTTGTCTAATGCAAAAGGGGCAAGGATATAGGACACAGTCTTCCCATATATGTTTGGTTTATCATAATGTGCAGGAGAAAAGTACGGGTGCATCAGATGGAATATTTTTGGTCCAGCTAGAAAGTATAGTATTTGGGTAATCTGGATAGCGGTAAGCCATAAGATGATGTGCAATGTATTTCAAACTAACTGTGACTCATTGTTTATAAGTTTCCCTCAAGAATACATTCATATTAATAAATATTATGGGGCTATATGTTTTACAATTACACAAAAACAAGTATTGACATATCTTCCTATGATTGTAATTTCCATCTCTATTGTTTAACACAATTATTATTGTCTCTCATTGCACTGGCTCCTTACTACATGTGGTGTGAAATTTTAATTTAAAAAAAGTTATTTATGGTAGGGCTGCACGATTATGGCTAAAGTGATAATCACGATTATTTTGATCGATACTGAGGTCACTGTGATTATTCATTGTTTTAGGGACAAAATATTTTTATTGCACTTTCACATGCACTGTTTTCACTGCCATGTGCTACGCTCTTGCTAATGTACAAATATTTGCATAGATACGTCTCTGCCGCTGTATTTTTTTTTTTACAGCAGTGTCATGACGCTGTGCAGCGTGGTTGAAAAGGATGTCCGAGTTGATGCTGGATAAGGATGGGGTTTCAGTGAGGTAACGTTATCGACACTATTCCTCTTGGCCTTCGTGCATTCATCATACTTCAGTTTGTAAAGAAGCTGTTTTGTGGCGCAGAAGTGTCATGCACTCTTTGCGTATGATTTGTTCTGGTCATGGATGATGAACGGCTGATTTTGATCTACCCCGTCTGCAATCTCAACATTCAGGAGAGTTTTCCACAGGTTGCTGCTGCTGCAAGGTGCACAGGTAGCAGACAGCTCCCTCAAAGTGGGAGCTGCTCTTAGTTTAGGGAAAAAACATCATGATCACAGCCAATCATATTCATTTAATTGTAAGAAGCCAAAATTGTGATCATGTTTGAAGTTTTATTAATTGTGCCCCCCTAATTTATGGTGCATGCATTTTCCCCCAGTTAAACAGGGAGGCTTGAGGAAATATATTAACCTGCCACCACCTCCTCTGATTGGTTAAGTACAGTCCCTTAAGTGATGTGTTCTGTGGCGGTGTGAGTAATGTTTTCTACTTTAATTTTCCATCTTTATTTTTAACACTATTCTTAAACACAACTGTGATAGACGTGATAAGGATACATGATTTTGTGAGTTAAGTTTGAGTGAAAAATGTGACTTGTTTTTATCTTTGTGAAACAGATAGCTAGCTGTCTAATAGCATTCTGAAACCCTCAAGGAATAAGTCTGTGTCTGTTGTATCTGGCTCTAACTCACAGCCTCAGAGAGAGGCATCACTGAAAACAAGGGGGGTGATGCATTTTCCCCCAGTAATGCAGGGAGGCTCACGGGAGAATATTACTAGCTCAAAAGGAAGTCACCCCCCTGCATCTCTTCTAACAAATAAGGGACAGTCCCTTACTGTAATGTGTGAGGTGATGTGCTCTGTGTCAGTGTGACTAATGTTTTCTAGTTAAACTAGCTGAGCACTGTAACGGTAAGCTAACCGGTCCCACTGACTGTACACTAACGTCACCTCTGGTGTCCACTGTTTGCTCCGGCCTCGATGAACTTGGCGCTGAGTTGGCTCTCATAGACGCAGACATCTTGAACTCACGGTGGTTATGTTACATTAAGGTTTTGGCAAACAAATTCTCAATTTATGACGAGGTCATGTGGACGAGAAGCTAGTTTTATCTGCCATTTAAAACAAACAAACGGTCCCTACTACCGTCTCCTGAGGCTCAACTTCCTGGTCACGTTGCTATGGAAACGCCCCGCGCTTTCCCTGGATAATGAAGTTTGTACATTTTTACAAAAGTCTGTATCTTTCATTGTGTAATCACACCATAAACATACCCCAAAGCAGATACAAAAAAAATAACAAGTTAATTAATAAAACAAACAAACAAACAAACAAACAAACCTATATATCTTTTGTTCTATTTCCTATGTAGCTATATTTACTGGAGTTTTATGGAACAGATATACAGCATAGATATAAAACAGGACAATGTTATTTTGAAGACAAACTCAAATTGTAATAATAAAAAAAAAATTATATTCTTTAGATGAATGATTAAATTGTCGTCTTTTATTCTAAAAAAGCTGCTTATTTCACTGATTTCCATTAAGTCTCTCAAGAATGGATCACTAACTGATTTTGATATCAAGATTATTATATTGCATGATGATATTTTTGTTTATTTATTTATTTATTTTTCCGTTTAGTTTTTTTGTTTTGTTTTTGCAAGCATACAAGCACGTGCTGTAGCTGAAGGACCATACAAATACCATATTTTAGTTCATTTTCTTTTTTAATCAAAGATATATTCACCATTAGGCTATTTATTAAAACAGCAGAAATAAACATAATATTTATTGTCAAATACACTGTGTCACAATTAAAACCCCCTCCCCAAAAATGGTAGCCTTTTTTTTTCGGTATTGCACCTGCCTTTTCAGGGGCCCATTTATTTCTGTGGGCGGGCTTGCCTATAAGAAGGCTATCTAAACCCTTTGCTGTGATACTGGACTGTTCCTTAGCATCAGTTATCTCTCTGTCTGTGCAGTGCTGTAACTCCCTCCCATGTACTCCGTCACTGCCCGGCTCGGGTGTGTGTGTGTGTGTGTGTAGCCTGTTGAACGCCACACTATGGTCTTTCCTTCTTTCATGTGTTGGAGGCTCTTGATGGTGCTCCATCAGGAAGAGAAGTGAGCATCAAGTGGATCTGGATTTGACAACAGATGAGTCGCGGCAGGCAGAAGCAGGAGCAGAGAGCTTCGTGTATGACAAGACTTCAACACGACGATCAGAATGATTTCTTGTCACTATTATGGATTTAACTCGCTATCACACTTTTGAATTACTTGCATGCACAGTTTTCATCTCATCACTGTTTGTGATAGATGGTAAGTGACTGCTTCTTCTCCCGTGGCTCCGAGTTGAGTTTACAGTTACTTTTTACTTGTTTGTGATGCTGTAGCTGCATGATCATCACACACTTCTGTAGTTTACTAATAACCAGTGCTATGTCATATGCAGGAGTAGATTCATAGGGCTTTTTGGACACCTGCATGAGCTGTTGCTGTATCCCATGGTGCAAGATGCCTTTTCTCATGCTTGCAAATGCAACACTAATTCAAAATGTTTATTTTATTGAGGCTTCATTGCAAAAGTTTCCTAAAACCTTGAAATGAAGTACATCAGAAGTGTACCAGCGTCTGTGCTTTGAATCTGAGTCTTGTATTTGGCTTGGATATTAACCACTCCATGCTTTGAATATTAATTAAGACTGTGAGAGCTGACATCATTGCCCATAGTGATTACTAAATATTTTCTAAGGACAAAAAGAAATCTAACAATGGGGGGCAGTGTAGTGACCCATGAGGGGGTGTGAGGACTGGGCGGTTGGGGGTGTGTGGACAAGTGATGGGACAAAAGGGGGAGGCACTGAATGTCTCTGGGGCTCTACAAAACACCACACAATAACATGTCCTCTTATCAACACTGAAACAAACAGACAGATACACCGGCAGCATGCATCTGTCAGGTGCCCCACATGTGCCATTCGAGGGCCTCCAGATAGGACCAAACAAAGACCCTCAGAAGTAATTTGCATTTGAAAAAAGCCTTACATGCTGTGGGAGGGGATGTGTGGCTGGCTGGAGCTGTGTCTCAAATAAGCAACAGGCCTGGCTCTGATTCCTCTGAACTCTGCCTCAGGGGAAAACTGGAAAACCAGTCGATTCAGTAAAGAGCAAATCTTCTGTCCTGGTTTTCCTAAAAAAATACATAGACATAACATATATGTTGCTGCAACATGTGCTCTAATCTGGTCTGAATTTACCGTCCGATCCTCATTTTAATGAGAGCTAATATCAACATATGGTCAGAGCATCACCATCTCCATCACACCCCCGGTACATACTTCCAAGTCCAAGTCTAGACATGTTTAAGCTGCTCTTGTAGTACCCTGCCGACTGTCTGTGAAATTGATTGACCCCCACCAATGACAGAAGATTGGTCCCTGAGTTGGTGAAGATGGAGCATCAAGTGTAATTGCTCTCTTCTGCGTCTTTATAGTCTGCACTCAGCCTGATTGTGCTCTTGAGCCATGATTACTGCACACAATTATCATCTGTGAGGAATATTATTGCAGTGTCTCTGTTCGTATCAGCGTGGCTACATTTGTGGCCCTCCAGCCTCATAACGACGTTGAATCTTTGTGCAAGACACATTTTCAAGGCTTTTAGATATATGGTGCATTCTGATTATCATCTAATACAGGCACCACTTGCTCATCTGATTTGAAGGCTCCTTTTTGTGGCACCATGCCTCGGTGCTCCCTCATGCACATTCCTTGGATTGCAAGGATTGTTGTCTGTGAGCTGGTCCATTTGTTCTGCCTGGAATATGGCAATTTTGAGATGCCTCATGGTAGCTACTTGTCTTTGATGTTTTCTTGTTAAGAGCTGTAGTGGACAAGTCTCCTGGTAGACATTAAATATATGAGGAAGGGGGAGGGGTCAGGAAGAGTGAGGACGGCAATGCAGCATCATAGGGCTGAGGTTCGCGAGAAGTTTGGTTTTTAGATCACAGTCAAACTTTAATCTTTTGGACCTTGCCTGACTAACTCATGGGTACATCTTTATAAGATCATCTAGCGCAAGAACAAAGTTTAAAGTTTTAAGATATGAAGTATATGAAAGTGGATTTGGACAGTAGCACCCCCAGCACATCCAATCCAGGGCAGACGCAGAACACACTGGAGGGATTATATATCTCATCTGGTCTGGGAACGCCTCGGGATCTCCCAGGAGGAGATTGAAAATGTTGCTGGGGAGAGGGACGTCTTGAGTGCCTTGCTCAGCCTGCTGTCCCCGCAACCAGCCCTAGATAAGCGGATGAAAATGGATGGATGGACAACCAATTTACTCCTTAAAATTAAACTTAAATATTTGTCTTTTTAAGGAAAAGGACAACCAGCCTGTTTGAAGAACAGTAAATCAACTAATGTGGATAAGCAGCTGACACATTAAAACAGGATTGCTGTGGAACTCAAAATGTTAACTGTACCAGTGTTTTAATCATGAGAAATGTTTGACTCAAGTAAATACAGAATAAAGGTGTACAGATTAACAGATAATTTGGGCTGATTAAAATTTAACAGAAGTCTTTAGCACTGAGACACCAGAGGGATCGAGGGATATCTGAGCAGCAGCAAAATAAATCCCCCCATGGAGTCCAGACACTGATAGAGGTGGTGGTGGCTGATGACTCTGGGGCTGATGGATGATGAGGCAGTTGAGGCTGATGAATACGAGTAGACAAGGTGATGATGGGGAGGCGGAGGGCGTGTACGGCTGTAGCATGAAAGAACTACAGGCAGAAAAAGAACCTATTTAAAACGAGAAGCATTAAGATGACAGAGAAGGTGTGTCACTGTGCATTGGTTAATTGTGAATCAGGTGCAGAGCAGCTGATGACTCAATTGACAGCTCTGGACAATGGCAGCTAGAGATAGAGAGTGAGCATGTGTGCAAGGAGTGAATGGCAGGGTGAGCCAGAAGAACTTCTTCCTGACTGCATTTTCGCTAGAGCTTCGTTGGTCTATTCCTTTTAGATATTCAGTAATATTAACTGTAAAATAAGAAACTAAAGTATACCAGTATGCAGTTCATCAACTCTCCATATTGACATAGTTTTCAACTCTACAACAGCTAATTTCTGGTATTTAGGCATGGCTTTTGGTTTTGGTGTGCCACCCCAAGAGTTGCAGTGGCCCCATCTGGCCAACCCTGTGAAAAAATTCTCAGGGGGCCACTGGATGTAGTCATAAATAATGTGACAGTTATTGCTTTCATTGTTACTGAGGAGGATGAAGTGCTGATCCTCTGATCAGTATGTACAGCGTGTGTTGACTGAAATGAGATGTAAACCCAGAGCTCTGGCAGCATGGCCCTGCTGATTCAAACACACCATGAAGTGTAAAGGAGTAAATGCCTCCAATCTTTAGTCGGGTGCAGTCACCATGGAAATAGATTGAACGCTGAAGCCAAACAGTGGAATTGGTAACTATGGAAACCAACCATGACGCCTTGAGAGGCCCTTAAATATTAAGTCCTTGTACTGACAGCTGCTAGACGGATTGTTTTTATCAAAGCTTAACAGAAATAAAAGAGCCTCGTGCCAGACATGATCAAACTGAATTAGCAATCAAGAACATTTCTGCTCCATCGTTGTGTATTCATGGAAACTACTGTTACTTAACTCAGAGGAAAAAATGAGCAATTCAAGGGATTGTTTGGACTGTACTGTTTGTGTAATAGTCACATAGTTTATTAAAGCATTTGCCCTGCTCATAGGCAGCAACTTTTGTAATCTAACACTTAATAATGAATCATTTTTACATTAATAAAGATGCAACCAGATGTTATAAAGTAAAATATATTTAATATAACTCACTGATTGACTTTATTGAGTGATTAAAACTATTATTCTGCTCTTAGACTAAAAGAACCAAAATTAGAGGTAACATATTGCAAATATTTTCCATCAGAGCAAAAAACAAAACTGGGTTTGTTTATCTGCACAAGCTAAGTACCTAGAGCAATAAAGTTCTGTGATACCAATGTTTGGCATTGTGATCTGTCCATAGGTGCATCTCCTGACAGGCTGCCTTCACCAGTGGACCAGTGCTCACCAAACCCCTGCCAAAACAGGGCAATATGCCGAACCCGCGGGGATGGCTACTCGTGCTTCTGTGTGCCGGGGTTCCAAGGTGCTCACTGTCAGATTGACGTGAATGAGTGTGCTTCACAGCCCTGCAGGAACGGGGCCACATGTGTGGACAGAGTGGGCAGGTTCTCCTGTCTGTGTTCTACTGGGTTCACTGGTGAGTCGAACGAACATTGTTGGGGTCCTCCAAGAGTGTCTTAAAGGGATAGTTTAGTTTTTTTTGTTTTTGTTTTTTTTGAGGTGGAGTCATATGAGGTATTTATACATAGTCAATATTATACCTACAGTAAGTGTCTGTCAGTTTGGAGAGAGGTCAGGAATGCTGAAACAGAAGCAATAAGCAATGTGCTGCTGTGGAGGGGTCATCGGCAAAATGTATTTTAGCCACCTAAAAAAATTCCACCTAAAACAATCAATATCAGTTGAAGTGTACGCTTATTTAGAGTATTTGCACAGCCTTACCTCTCCATCAGACAGGAAAGCTGTTGACTTTAGTTCCCCATCTATGAACTCTTAAAAGCCACCAGACTCCATTGACAAAAACTGTGATTTTAGCTCACTGAACACAGGAGTTGCTGGTCTACGGTCTCATTCAGTAAGTTTGTGCTCCAATTAATACTTTAAAATGCCAAAGTCACATAATAACACAATAAAAATAATGAATCTAGGCAGTAATAGACCAACAGCTCCTGTGTCCAGCCATGTTAAATTGCTGTTTTTCTCAACGGACTCTGACTTTAATCAACTTTTTTTTTTTTATGTTATCATTTTTTATGTTTCAAATCATACAAAATCCACCCATTTAAATAAAGAATAGATGAGCCAGCTGAACCCACATGAATAAATCTGCTGAAAGGAGCCTGATTGCATGATGACATAGGCAAAATAGATTCAGTGATTCAAGATTCACCTGTTTCATTTTTCTTGTGGTTTACAGCAGTCTACATCATGTCTTGTTGTTTTTATTCATGTTAAACTTTCATTCTCATCATCTTTATCCCAGTTCCATGAAAATAATAGGATGTTTTTGTCGTGCAGAGATACCATTAAAGATGTATTGTACACAATGGACTGTTTTTAGAATTGCAAACATCTGCGGAAGCCTCTCTGTGAGATAAAAGAGCAATCCACACTTGATCACAGCGAGTACACATGAAAGCCTCGTTCATTTTTGCCCCCTGCCCTCACTCTATGTAGCGGGCTCACTCGCCCTCTGACATCTGTCCTGCTTTGATGTTCACAGGGGCCACTTGCGAGGTCCTGATTGACGAGTGTCAATCACAGCCATGTCTCAATGGCGGCAGTTGCCATGGCTACGTCGGTGGCTTCACTTGCACCTGCCTGCCCGGTTACCAAGGACACCGATGTGAAATCAACATTGACGAGTGCCAAGAGCAGCCATGCCAGAATGGGGCTCTGTGTATAGATGGGGTGAATGAGTAAGTGGCCCAGCTCCAGTCACTGAGAACAAGAAATTGTAGTGCTTGCCAAATTTAGAAACACAGAATTGCTTTGTATAGCACAGATTCCTAAAATATTTGAAGTTTTACACCTGTAAACACAGACTGGAGGAAATACTGTGAATTATCTCATCCATGTGATTTCTGAATCCTTGATTGTCTCAGCTACAGCTGTGACTGCTCTCACACAGCCTTCACTGGCAGACACTGTGAGACATCACTACCACCATGCCAATCTGAACCATGCCTCAACGGCGCCATCTGCAGGGACAGCCATGGTAACTACAGCTGTGAATGCTGGCCAGGTACATGAAACACCTTCTTGCTCAGTATCTCTGAGTCACAGGTTTTTAAAGGAGCTTTTCCAAAGGTCAAGAGACATAGAAGAAAACAAATAGAGGCAAGGGAGAGAGATGAGAAAAATGCAAACAGAGAGCAATATTAATAATAAAAAATAATAATAAAAATAGTAATAATAAGCATTACAAAGTGCTTCACAAGGTTTTATCGAGTTTTTTTTAAATCAGGTTTTGAAAGGAAACAGATTTAAAACAACTTACTGTATGAAACTGAGGATGTAACATCAGCAAAGGCTCTCCAATAAAAGTATGTTTTAAGAAGGGGTGTAAAGAAATCACTGACTCAGCTGATCTGGTTTCCTCGGGCAGATCATATCTAACCCTTAGGGATTTAGATTTAGACCTCTGCCCAAGCATTTTAAAGTAAGTACGAGCGCCTTCTAAGGGTTCAGAGATATAGCTGGGAGAGAGGCCATGAAGCGCCTTAAAAGTGATCAGTAAAATCTTAAAATCCTTTCTGAAACATACTGGGAGCCAGTATAAAGCGGCTAAAACAGGAGTGATGTCATCACATCTCTTGGTTTGGGTTAAAAGCCTGGCAGCTGTACAGTCTGGTGTCAGTTAATATATTAACAGGTCAGGCAAGCAAAGAAGCTGTTGCATGAACATAGATTGTATTTTTGAAGTATCTCTAAGATTATAAAAACATGATTGCACATGTGTTATGATGTGCTTCACAAGGCAGAATGAGGCCAGCGCTGATAACAGTGGTGGACTCCATGATCAAGCTTACAGCTGCATGACACTGCATGCAAACCAAAATTCTGACTCTTTTACTTAATCTACAACTTCCTCAAACTTAACAGTGATGAAACTGAAGTTCTCCTGGTGGGTACTAAAACTTCTCTGGCTAAATCGCAGAGTGTCTCTCTAACCATTGATAACTCCAAAGTCCGTCCATCCCCTCAGGTGAAGAGTCTGGGTGTCATGCGGGACAGTACATTGTCCTTTGAGGCCCACATCAATAATGTTACTCGGTCTGCATACTTTCATCTACAAAATATTTATCGTCTTCGCCCATCACTTACGCCTCAGAGCGCTGCTATCCCCGCTCAATCTTTGGTTACATCTCGTATTGATTATTGCAATTCTGTCCTCTTTGGTCTCCCTCTCAAGTGTCTTTATAAATTCAAGTTGGTCCAGAATTCAGCTGCCCATATTACAGCCTTCAGCTGTTCTGCGTCCCGCCTCTGGAACCCTCTCCACCATGATATTAGCAATATTGACTCCCTTTCCACTTTCAAATCCCGTCTGAAAACATAGCTTTTTAAACTGGCATGTTCAGTCGGATTTAATGGTGACACATATCTTTAGTCTTGCACCGATGAAGATTTTATCATGATGATTTTATACCTAATATTTATAATTATGGTTTTTGTCTAGTCATTTTATTAACTTTTATTTTATATTACTGATTGTTTGATTTTATGATCTGTGGATACATTGCTGCTTGTTTTTAACTGTGTCTTGTAAGGTGTCCTTGAATGCTAATTATTATTATCACTATTAAAGGATGTCATTGGTGTTGATAATCTTATATATTAGTCCCATCAGAAACACGGTCTCATTTTCTTCATTCCAGGGTTTGAGGGGCGTCAGTGTGAAATTGACATCAATGAGTGCGGCAGCAACCCCTGCATGCATGGAGGCCGCTGCATTGAGAGGTCGTGGCAGGGTCTGTATGGCATTGAGCCTATGCTGCCTGAACACTATGACCCGCAGAATGCTGCAGGCTACATCTGCGGTTGTGTTGGAGCTACAGGTAATTTATTCTGATTAACCAAATTAATTATGTCCTAAACAGGTCTGACAGTGTGTGCAGTCAGGTGACTGATTAGGGGAATGAGCATATTCTGTTTGGAGCAACAGAGGAGTGAAAGGGTAAATTAAAAAAGGAAATGTGTTGCTATCACTCAAAATATAGGCCTATATTAAAACATACTCTACATATTACATGCATGTATATAGTAATAACAAAATAACTTTGAGTGAATAACACATTGTTGCCTAACTGGACCCACTACAGCTTTCAGTTGCAAAATCAGAAAATCCTAGTTTTCGTGCTTACACAAGATTTGATCCAACAATGTAGGTAAGACTGTGAGCTGTTGCCTGCTGAGAGTCGTGTTCTAAAAATTGACTCTCTGCCAGCGGCTGTGGCACTGACTCAGTAAGGTGGCCAAATAGCATTAGTCTAATCCCCAGGATCTGGCTTTGCCGGTCTCCTGACTGGAGCCACTCAGCCCTACGTTGTTGTAGAGAAGTAGACAAGGAGCAGACCTCCACTGGGATGGCATGCACACACACAAACTAATATGGTGCAGCGAGACAAGTTTAGGGATATCCTGGGGGAAAAAGTGACGGCATGATGTGGACACCCGCACCATGGATTTGGGGGATTTTGTTGCTTGGAACAGGTAATATCAGAAAACATTTCTGTGTGAATAGGTATTCACTGTAGGTATTACATAATAGGTATTGAATTCCTGTATCTGTGTGTCTTTTCTTCTGCCAATAGCCACCTGTCCTTACAGCATTTTTCTACAGTAGCATTCTGTTTAAGCACAGAACCTATATTTGTTACTCCTTATGACAAAGCGCCTACTCAGTCCTTTCATTTTAGCTTTTAAATCTAACCATTTGTCTACAGGAGAAAATTCAAATGCTGATAACATCTATAGCATAACAACACATAAAAAAGATTTCTAGAGACAAACACAAACAGGCAAAGTTAAGAGGATAATACACAGACATGTAATTGTTGGGAATACTGGTATCTGTGTGGTGCAGAGAGTAAAACTCACTACCAGTGTGGAGACCTAGTACACAACAGTTTGGCCTCAAATGAGGCTAACCTGAGTTGATATGACTATTCAAGGCAACAAAATAATGAAAAGAAAAAAAAACAGGAACCACGACAGACATAAGAGCAGGTGTTGACAAAACGTGGAGGAAAACGGGAGAAAAAAACTGGGCACAAGTCCAGTGTTTTTCTCACTTGCCATCATTATGTAACTTGCCCGCATAATAACCAAGTGCAGGTGTATGAATGTGACTTGTTTGTAATAATTGCCCAGCAGACAAGTCTATTGCTTACAAAACCACCGAACAGGGAATAACGTCAGAAATTCCCTCCAGTGAGCAGAATAATTAGGAACAGTCCACAGCACTTAATTTACATCTGCAGTCATGTTTTCAGGTTCTTTTAGTGGCAGCAGTAACAACGTTTAAGAGTGTTTGTGTCTTGATTTGACTTTTCTTCTGCTAACAGGTTCCCTCTGTCAGGAGGTGATAAACCAGTGTGACCCCAGTCCCTGCCAAAATGGGGGCAGGTGTGAGAGCCACGTCGGAGGCTACACTTGCCACTGTCACAAACAGAGTCACGGTGGTGTCCTCTATGGAGGTGTAAACTGTGATGTGAGGCTAGTGGGCTGTGAGGGGCATGAATGCCAGAACCAAGGCTCCTGCTCTCCATTCCTGTTGGATGGAAATCATGGATACACCTGTTCCTGCGCACCTGGGCACACTGGACCTCTCTGTATGACCTCCACCACCTTCTCCTTTGAACGCAGAGGCTACCTGCTGCTGCAGAGTCCCCTGGTGGATGCTGCCGGTGTCCTGCAACATCACTCTCAGCTTCAAGACTATTCTGCCCAGAGCATTGTTGTTCCAGCGCAACAGCAGGGGGCTGCTGCTGAGCCTGGAGCTGGACGAAGGGCGGCTTCATCTCACGCTGAGGAAGGAGGCCCCTGCTGGGGCTGAAGCAGAAAGCCCAAGCCAGGTCCTGGAGCTTCCACACAATGTCACAGATGGAGAGTGGCATTCTGTAGAGGCTGTTCTCGGAAACTGGGTGCTCAGTCTGACGCTCTTGGATGATGCTGGAAGCTGTGGGAGCCAGTCGTGCCACACTGTGGCCCCAGTCCAAAGCACCCTGGCCAGGCTGGTGTCACCTCCTCAGAACACTTACATTGGAGGAGTGCTTCAGGACTCAAATGGCGGCAGCGAGGACTCTCCAGTTCCAGAATTTATTGGCTGCATGCGGGATGTGTTTGTGGACTGGCAGCTCGTCGTCCCAGAGGAATGGCTGAGCGACTCTGCTGTTAATGTGTCCCCTGGCTGCAGCCACAGGGACCACTGCCTGGACGTGCCTTGCCAAAACAGAGGACAGTGTGTCAACCTGTGGCAGAGCTACCAGTGCCGATGTCCGAGGCCTTATAAGGGGCAGGATTGCGAGGAGGGTATGTTTACAGCTGTGAAATAATAGACCTCAGCAAACAGGTGGTGAAATTGGACAGTCAGATAGCAGCAACACAGTGATAGCTGATCACCAGAAGCTGATATGAGACTCACCAGAGCCTTTAAGCTTTAAAATCACCAGATTAATTAAGATTGGAGGAAAGAGTATCAGGTCATTCTCACCAAATTTCTTAAGTGGGTAATTAGATAACATCCCCAGTTGCTGATGTGTAAGAGAAGTTAAGGGAGTAGAGATGAGGCCGATCAAACGCCACGGTACAGGACACAAGCAGAGATCCTCTTATCTGACGCACTGGATTAAGGATATAAGGAATTCTATTTTGGAAATACACAGGACATGCAAGGAAACACCAGACTGCTGAATGCTACGTTCAATACATCAGGAAAAAATGAACAAAACAGTTGTAGTTTGCATTTGTTACTCAAGTTTCCCCTTGTAAGTATTGAAAATTTGAATATTTCCACTCAGGATATCTATAGACTCTTGAGTCTATCAAAGCAGATTACTGATTACACACATTCACTCACAGGCGCACAAATGCACACACCGACACACTTGAAACATCCAAACACATGAACATTTTTTATATGACTTGTCATACACTCTGTGTCCGCTGCCGTGGCTTTGTGTGTTCTCAGTGTCCTGCCTCACCTATAAGGTGACCAGCCCACAGTGGAAAGTGCTGACAGTGAACACAGACACACAGAACATGGGGGCTGATGGCTGCTTAAATTTCCTCTTCCTGTGCCTGTTTATCTAAAACCCTCAACATTAACTGCTTCAGTGTCCTTTTCTTCAGATAGCTGGTTCTGCAAAAACACAAATCTATCATAATGCTTGTTTAATAGCAAATATTTAGTTCCGACTGCAAATAAAGGAGGTCCGCGGAAGAGGCAGCATATTATACTTTAAAAAATTTAATATACATTTTTTTCCTTCATTAAAACTTGTTAGGGCACTCTGTCAGTAATTATTATTTTAATAGCTGAGTATTGTATGCATCATATAAAGGTATGTTTTCACATGGCACTGTAGGCTTTCTTACATGTTATTGTAGGCCTATAGTTAGTATGCAACTCAAGTTTATATACATAGTTCCTGCACTGTCTCTCTTTCGGCTAAGGGATCCTTGGCCTGAAAGACGCTGAAGACCCCGCTGTAATATATTCTGGCCAAGCAGGAATGTTTTGAAGATTTTTTCCCGATGTTGACACCCAGCCACATTTTGTTGTCTAATCTTGTTTCCCTTTTTGCAGAACATGTGCCTGCACGCTTTGGGAATGAGGACTCTCAGAGTTATGCAGCGTTCACTGTCACCGACCATCTGGGTCACAACCTGTCCATCTCCCTCTTCCTGCGTACACGGAGGCACCATGGACTCCTCCTGGCGCTCGCCAACAGCAGCAGCCCTTACTTGCACATGTGGCTGGAGGATGGAAGGGTCACAGTTCAGCTGAATAACTCTGAGAGCCTAAAGGCTGACAGTGCGATCGATGACGGGGAAGTCCACTTTGTGAGTGTAGAGGTGGCGGAGGGTCGTATGGCGCTGTATGTAGCAGCTCAGAAACAGGGTGATGTGGAAGTCAGGACAGTCGATGTCCAAGCTGGAGATACTGTGTATGTGGGAAGTCTGTTGGACATGACTTCAGAGTTTGGTGGATATTTTAAAGGCTGTATCCAGGACCTGAGGATCAACAACAGGAGGCTGCAGTTTTTTGGGATGGACACCTCAGTGAGATATTATCCTCTGGAGCTCATGGAGAATGTGACAGCTGGATGCTCTGGGGACGACGCCTGCATTGTGAGTAAATTGCCTGTTTACATAAAGCTTCTTTTTATTCATATGTGTTAACCATTCATTTTCAGTCTTTGCTGACAGTGTCTTTCTTTATGGTAAAGTAGTTAAGGACACACACATTAAAACATGCAATTCTGCTGCCTAGGCCTAAGCTAAGGAAGCTAAGGAACTCAGACATTATTTGGTCAAAGTAATCTCCTGTGTCGATTTCTCCTCCTCAGAGAAACCCTTGTCTAAATGGCGGGATGTGCTACTCCATGTGGGATGACTTCACCTGCACCTGTCCTCCCAGCACAGCAGGGCGTCGCTGTGAAGAGGTCAGGTGGTGCGAGCTGTCACCTTGCCCCACAGAATCAGAGTGCAGGATGCTGAACCAGGGATATGAATGTAAGTGGCATCCAACATTTCAACAGGTACAAGCAGATGTGCCAATGTGAGACACCACAACCATTCACACTCACAATCACACCTACGGACAATTTAGAGTCACCGATTAACCTGCATGTCTTTGGACTGTGGGAGGAAGCTGGAGTACCCAGAGAAAACCCACGCTGAGCCACACTCCTGTAACTTCATGCTATAGATTAGTATCAGCATTATTATCATTATTTCATCACACATGAGTCATGCTAATGTGATGACAGTTACATTTCAAGCTTCACTTTTGTCTGTGTCACTAGTGGTAAAGTTTGTTTTCTATTGTTCTTGACACAGTTTCTTACTTACATAAAACTCAGACACAGAGTTGGTTACCTCTCAGACTCACATTATATGTATGTTACCTAATCTCTGACCTTGTTTGTGGAATTGGTCATTATTGACTTAATTGGCCACCATGTACATGTAACGAGTGATACAACATGGCTGGTTATATGCTGGCCTCAATCTGCCCACACACTATAGTCTATGTGCTCTGTAAAGCAGGATTGGCCTGAGGCCAGCTTATCCTTTTTTGCTGGGATTAGTGATGAATTGCCGTGTTGCCCATCTGTCCTGTACGCCACCCCATGTTCAGTGATTAACTCATCGAGGATACCTGCTCCTTAAGGGTATTTCCAACAAATGACCTCATGTAGTTGCCTAAAAGGATTGTAGTGTTATCAAACAGCCAAATGCCACGCTGTTATAACGCCTGTTTCATTTTGTAATCCTAAGATTAGAAATCAGTGCTCTTGCCTAATGCCTAGCGTAAAGCCAATCAAAGACAAAAAGCCAACTGATGAAAAAAGTGTGCAAATGTGTAAACAAATATACATGACAGATGTTTTCTCTCATCTCCCAGGCTACTCCAATGCAACTTTCCTGAATGACAGCACTGTGCTGTCCTACAGGGGAAACGGCCACATTACCCGCAATCTAACTAACCTCTCCCTAAACCTACGCACACGAAAGCGCAACACAGCTATACTCCATGCAGAGAACGGCTCAGCATTCATCATACTCTCCGTCCAGGATGGTTTCCTCTTCATGGAGCTTCAGAGCACCACTGGAGAGGACAGAAGGGAGGAGGAGGAAGGAGAGACAGGTGCGTCTACAGTCAGTCTCAGCAGCAGGACGAGTGTTAGTGATGGTGAGTGGCACAGCATCCACCTGTTTATGGCAGCGCCGTGGGCAGAAACCTCCCGATGGACTCTGGTGGTGGATGAAGAAATAGAGGAAGCCAGCACTTCCAGTAGCCAAGGAGGCAACCTTAACTTCCTCAGGCAGGGGGTGGACATCTTCTTAGGGGGCCTGGCCCCTGATGCTGGGTGGTCCCTGACTGGGTGCCTGAGCACAGTAGAGGTGGGTGGCATTGCCCTGCCTTACTTCAGCTCCTCTGATGTGAACCTCCCACGCCTGCAGAAGGAGCAGTTCATCCAGACATCGCTGCAGCCGCCGATCCTCGGCTGCAGCGGGGCCCCCGTGTGTGAGCCCAACCCCTGCCTGAACGGGGGGGAGTGCCAGGACCTCTTCAACACCTACAACTGCAGCTGTGCCGCAGGGTGGGCCGGGAGACGCTGCGGCTTCTTCACCGACACCTGCGCCTCAAGTCCCTGCGTTCACGGCAACTGCAGCGTGAACGGGCTGACCTACGAGTGCGCCTGTGAGTTTGGCTACGCGGGTGTGAACTGTGATGAGGAGGTGGATATGTGTGAGAACCACCTGTGTGCCCATGGAGGCACCTGTCTGCACGGGCCGGACAGGTACGCCTGCCTCTGCCCTGAGAACTACACCTGGACCCCTTTGCAAGTAAGTTCAAGTGTTTGCTGGATGAACAGAAAAACAGGACAACAGAATAAATAGTGTCACTCTCTGGTGAGTGCAAAAGGCTTGTGTGAAATATAGAGCAACAACAGAAAAGAAAACATTGGCATAATAAATATTTCATTCCCCAAAAATGAGTTTGCTCTTCTGTGAACAGTTTTGAGAGCTTAGTTAGTTAGTTAACACAAAATACACAAATAAATGCTCCAAATTGCACAAACAAGGGACCGCAGCACAACAAAAAACAAAATCCTTCAATGTAAATGTCTCCACATCGCTGCCTCTGTTCAGCATTTCAACCACGCCTGCAGTGAGCGTCTCAGATGCTCCATTTCTATTCTAGTGTCAGCCAGAAAAGGCCTCAGTCTGCTGTGGTGTCTCACTACACAAGGCTCTGTGGTTCAGCGCCAGTTTCTTTCCCCTGTCATCTACCGTTTGCCTCGGAGAACCAGCAGGGGAACGCCTCCGAGCATTTATCCTGTAAACACACAGCCTCTTGCATTTTGCCTCTTTTGCACAAGGAAAAAATCTTTGCAAGTGTCTCGCTAAGACAAGCTGCACATCTCCCTTTACTGGGAACATCTACGCTGTAAAGTTTTCATCAAAATGACTTCTTTTTGTTTGTGTCTCTTGTTTGTGTCTCTCTCTGCCGCCTTTCCCCGTCTTTCTTTCTGTTCCTCTCCAGTGAACGCATTGAAGAGATTCCATGGTACATTGTTGTCAGAAATGTGTAAGTAGTTTTTTTTTTTCTATTTCTCAGGTGTTCGCTATTTGTTTCCTGTTAGATATTCGTCTCTCAAATGTCATGTACAATGTTTTTTTTTTTTGTGTTCAACTGTGTGCAACAAAATGCCAAGCAAAGCTAATATTAACGCTCCCTGTGACATTGTTTGTCTTAAAGTGAGATACACACTGTTTCAGATGAGTGACAGCTTGGTTCAAAATGATTCCTGGCGTCTAAATTAAAACTTCACCTACAAAAATGGTACGCTTTCTAAAATCACAAAAAAACAGCCTGTATTTTGTAACCATTGAGGGATGAATTTCAAGTTGCCAACAGATAAATAATATTTTGGAGCAGAGCTGCTGTGCTTCAGGCAAACAGGAGGTTATAGAGGCCAAAGAGAAATGGTTGGCTTTTTCATTCCTGTACATGTGATTTGACCTCCTGCTGGTGAATAGTTGCCAGAGGTCTTAAATCTTATTATCCTGGTCCCCTCCTAAGCCTCTTTGTCTCCCCTGTGGGGAGCTGCAGGAAGCCGAACAATACAGCTCCTGCCTGGCTGATCCTTCTGCTTCCGGCAGACGTCAGACTCTGCTGCACATGACCTGCCGAGCGCCTCAATACCTCCGATACTACAGCTTTAAATAAAACACAAACAACACATGTATTTACTCATGTCTGAATGTCTCCCTACCAGACGGCCTAAGCTGCCTGTTTCTGTGTGCGGCGATGACACCAGAAACTACACCTGCTTCAATGGAGGCAACTGCACTGACCGAGAGCTGTCCTGCGACTGTCCACCTGGCTTCATTGGACACCGGTAGGAAAGATAAAAAGATATAATATTATTGAATAAATCCTGTAAATAAGTCAAATGGATCCAGAGCAGACTGAGATGGTAAGACAAAATGCACTGCCATCCCCCGATTTATCTACGAAGGGCCGTCCACACCAAGATAACTATAACAATGTGAGTATCCACACCGATGTGTGAACAGCAGTGCCAAGCACGCCCTGCATGCTCCAGCTGTGAGGCCCTGTACATTTGGATGAATTTTGATTGGCTGTCAGTGTTTCTATCATTCATCATCATTGTTATAGTCATCGTTATTGATGCTACGCTTGCACTGGCTCATTGGCATCAGCTGTTTCATTCGTGCTTCACAATTAGTGGCTCATTCACCAACTGACTAGTAACATCCAGTCATATATATGCAGGGTCTTTACAATTACTCTGCTGTTACACTCACGCCATGTTCTCTAGAGCAGCTTCCTCCACCACCCAAACCTCTTTATGTGCTATATTTTTTAAATCAGGGGTTCTCAACTTGTGGGTGGCATTCTGAATGGACCACAGGTGACTCGGAAATGTGTCAAGTTTGTGGAAAACACACTTTATTTTTAAGTACAGTGAATTTCCGGCACAGAGCTTTTATTTTGAAGTGCCATTTTCACTTGAAAAAGACAGAAAACTAGCTCAACAACATGGCCAAACACAAGTATGATGCTGAATGTATTGAACTGTGGACCTTGAACTAATGACTAAAGAGAAATCTGGACCCTGTGGCTGGACCAGTTGGGAACCACTATTTTAAATTATTGACTCAAAGGTCCAGCATGTAGGACTTAGGGGCATCTAATGGCAGAAATGGTATAATCATAGACTATAAAAATAATGGACATAGCCACCATAACATCCCATTTTGAAGCCTCGAGTTTGGCATTTCTGCCATCTCTATTGGTTTTCTGGTGCCAGAAGGGGCCATATTTGGGCAAAAGCCTGGGATAGTGCGGCCCACCCTTGATTATGCGCAACTCTAATGGGTGAGTTATGTAAAAAAAAAAAAAAAATCACCCCACTTATAGTTGTCATTAACGGGAAAATTGGCTATAGAGACCAGATCGCTTTTGTAGCAGGTTGTAAACATGTTTATTTCTGCACTAAATTTAACATCTAACATTGTTGTGTATGGGGATTGACTGGCTTTTGGAGCCGGCCTCAAGTGGCCATTCAAAGAACTGCAGTTTTTTGGACTTTGGAATAGTTGTGTTGTCATTACCTTAGAATGAGCCGTTTATATCTACATATGGAGTGTCTCCTAGTCCATGGAGTCTGCCATGTTGTTTCCACAGTAGCCCAGAATGAACAAATCAAATACCGGCTCTAGACAGGGCCACCACAGTTTTCCTACATGTTTGGCACACTGGAGAAGTTTCATATTTACCTAACCGCTAGATGCTACTTTATCCTACACACTAGACCTTGAGCTAAAAGTCTATTTTCTGTGTCTTCCTTCACACGTGTCCCTGACTGACTGAACTCTGATTCTGTGTCTGCAGGTGTGAGCAGGAAGTAGACGAGTGCAAGTCCAACCCCTGTCTAAACGGAGGCTACTGCCGCAACCTCATCAACAAGTTCGTGTGCGTGTGCGACATGAGCTACGCTGGAGACACGTGCCAGACGGACGTAAGCGACATTTACTTTTACGTGGCCGTGCTGCTGTGGCAGAACCTCTTCCAGCTGCTCTCCTACCTCATTCTCAGGCTGGACGATGAGCCAGAGGTGGACTGGGGAGGCAACGACTGAATGTGTGTGTGTGTGTGTGCTGGCGTGTGTTTGCACTTGTCTTTGGGACTGTTTGAGAAAGTGGGTGCAGAGTGTGGTTTGCAAGTTTGTCAGTGCACGTGTATGGGTGATTGATTGATGAGAAAAGATGAGAATGAGCGGTGGTTTCCCATACAGAGCACAGGGGATCAGGTATTCATTACAGCACTGCACACGTTAGGGTTTTCTCTAGTTTGACGTCAGGTTAACGGTACCACAGAGCTGTATCTGTGCCTTATAATGATACTTTGGTCTTCAGAAGCACCTTATTCAGTGTAGTTATTTATATTACTGAATTTAATGTACTTATTAAAGTAGCTGTAGATCACAGATGCAGTAATCTTTTGCAAAACCAACACAGACAAAATACAATTTAGGGCTGCAACTAAAGCAGATTTTTATTATTGATGACTCTGTTGGTAATTGTCTTGATTCTTTAACTAATTGTTTAATCTACAAAATGTTCTTAGAACCCAAAGGAACACATTTAAATGGCTTGTTTTGACCGACCAATAGACCGAATCACCTTGATGTCACACCAACAACAACAATCAATTCCAGGTAGACAACCAGTAATTCATTTCAGTTGTAGAGATACTTGAAATCAGTAAACTTTTTTATTTCTGTTGTCATTTTCAGCTGTAACTGTAACTCTTAAAGAAATATTTCTAATGTTTCCACTTTGCTTCCTAAAAAATTCTACTTCAGTTTAAGTGTATGCTATATTTGGAATATTTTCACCACTTTACCTTACGCACTAACTGATCGAGGCAGCGGTAGACCAACAACTCCTGTGTTCTGCAAAGTAAGATTACTGTTTTGTCAAAGGAGTCTGGTGGCTTTGAGATAATGGCCTAAGTTTGTGTTAAAATATTCTAAATATAGACAACACTTGATATTGTTTTCATTTTTCAGTGGGCCTCTTTTTAGGTTGCTTAAAACTAACACATTAAGCCAGTGTTTGCTCAGCATCATTTCATTTTATGTACACGATGCAGTGGTTTTCTACCTGGAAGTTATTGTAAACAAACATGATTCGGTCTATGGTCCAAAATTTTAAGAAATTAAAAGGAAATGTGGGAATGTTTGCATCAAAAATCACTTAAAATATCTATTAATAAACTTGCTGGGAATTAATTGACTAACTGAGTAATCAGATAATGGTAGGATAGTCACGGTGGTCTAAAGGGGAGCATGAAGCACTTTTTGATGCAGTGAAGAACATTATAGAATATGTTTTATTTATAATGTCTCTCATTGAAAATAACCTGTCAGTCTTGTCTGAACTGGATTTTGGGAGCTCCATACGGATGAGCGTGTGAAGTATCAAAAACAGTGTTGTAGCTACAAAGGCACCTGGAGGGGCTAGAAGACGACAAGATGTCTCCCTTTGTTCTTGACGTGCGTTCAGAGCACTGTGGTGACTGACTGACTGACTTACTGCTGTGTGTTGTTTTGTACCCAAAGAAGAAGTTTTCTGTCTCTAAACCTTCCTGAGTGGGGCAAAGATATTTTAAGCCTAAAATTCTCTGCGGCTCTGCTTGAGCGGTACCCATCAACATTCACCACGCTTACTGTTGTGGTCAACATTTCATAACGCTCTAAATCATTGTCTGTTCCTCATGGACTTGATTTGTGTTTTGTCTGTCTTTTAGTCTTGTTGTGCTGACTTCATGCTGGATGATCCATGTACGACAGTAACGTTTTGTTTGTCTGTCTTTACTTCATCACATCCTGTCCTCATGTCCTGTCTCGGTTTAAATCCTCTCTCTGTCTCTGTCTTTGTTGTTGTCAAATAAAAAAACAATCTTATCATATCATTGTCTGTCTGCTGTCCTCTTTTCATCTCTCTCTACTAATTATTCTCTTCCATAACCACACATATTGCTTTCCATTTTCTGTCCTCAGTTTTCTCCTCTAGACAAACTTCAGCTGAGGGTTAACTGCTGTACAAATCCTTTCATTGATTTCCTAACTGTGTATCAGTGTGTGTAGCAGAGCAGAGGTCGAAGTCAGGTGGCTACCGTGACACCAAACATAGACACTTGATCTGTCTTAACAAGATGTAGTGTGAGTAGATCCCAGAATAGCCCGAGTTCATAAACACACACTGAGCAAACGCACAGTGCTTCAGTATTTGGACACTTCTGTCATTATACTTTTGTGTTCTGTTGGTCAGAGGCTGGTTTTCATGGTTTGGGGTAGGTTTTTCCTGTTTTAAAGGGACAGTTCACCCAAAAAATACATGTCTTTCCTCTTACCTGTAGAGATATTTATCAGTCTGGATTGCTTTGGTCTGAGTTGCCAAGTGTTGGAGATATCAGCCATGGAGATGTCTGCCCTCTCCTGAGTATAATAGAACTAGATGGCACTTGACTTTTGGTGCTCAAAGCGGCAAAAAAATATATAAAAAAAAAACTCAACAGCAATGTCTCTTTGCAGAAATCATGACCTGGTTTCTTAAGATAATCCACAGACCTTGTTGTGAGCAGTTTCAGGTAGGAACTATTTTTTTATGCTGAACTACACCCATCAACTATATCATCACACAGACTGTGCATCTACCGCTAGCTCACCCAGCACCACAGAGCTATAGAGCTGTCGATTTTGTCCCCAATCACATACATTGGAAGCACATCAGGAAGGGTTCTTATAGTGGCCGCTATGAAGAGGAGGAATGATTACAGCAAGTAGAACACAGTTTCAATAGTCATATGGGTATCTGACAATTGTTTAAAGACAGATTTGAAAAATGAGAAACCTATCCTTCAATAAAGAAATGGTTGTCTGAGCGGTGTGGAAGACGTTAACTGGACTGCACAGAGCCTTGACGTCAATCCCAGGCCTCATAGCCTGGCATCAATACCTGACCTCACAGCTATTGTGGGTGAATGGGAGAAAACCCCACCATGTCAGTTTTACTCCTCTCTCATATACTTGCTCCCTCTCTTCCATCTTGTGTTTTTCAAGTGTGTGTGTGCATGTGTGTGTGCGTGTCCTTTGCTAGCACCGGTAGCCCTAATGGTGAGGAAAGAGGGGGAGGAAATGGGAAGCAGTTTCTCAGTGTCGGCACTGATGTGGCCATCCTTTGAGAGAGCGAGGGGAGCAGAGAGGGAGAAATGTGCTTCGCCAGCGAAAAAAGCAGCATCTGGCGCTGAAGTGCAGTTTCAGCAGAGAGCTGGTGGCATTCACAGAAGTTCGGTCTGCTTCACAGAAACGTATGAGGGCAGCTTATCTGCCAGGCACACACACACACACACACATACACACACAGAGCAGGTTGATAGTGCTGACAGCAGGGAAGCATTGCTGCCGTCTCGGTGTGTGTAGCTGCTCTGCCGAGGCTTCAGGGTGGCCCTGCCTTGTACCTTAGAGACTGGTTAGTTAGACATTCCCGTGTCTGTGTGTGTGGCAGTCGGTGACTGATGGCGGGTCCTGGCTGCAGGCTGCTCCGGCTCGCTTGTGTCACACTCACTCTGACAGCCAACTGTGCTGCAGTGACAGGTAAGCACTTTCCAGGAGTCAACAAAGAACCTGTAGCAAGGGAAAGAAAGTGTAATGTCTGCAGCGTCGAGCATGAGTGCATAAGTTATTTTTTGCCTCAGGATATGGATGGTTGTATTTTTATGAGAATTATGTTTCCATGTTGATTGCTCAGTGTAAAGTTTGCTGACTTCTGAGATTTTTTTTTCATAGTCTTGTGCAACCTGACAAGTTCTGTAAGAGGCTTTAGTAATGAAGACGGTGTCAGCCAAAATTTGAAGTGTAATGGAGTGATACTTACAGCTGTTGTTGCTGTTGGTAACCTTGTAGCAGTCACTCAGAGTGTCACCACTATCACACCAAGCAGAACTACTGATGTAAGTGCATCTGCCGCTCTGTCTTCAGCTGCTGGTTAATGAATGTTAACAATCATTCACCGGCTGCACTGGAAGCTTTGATTCTCTGGGTTTGACTTGCGAGGTCAGAAATATGTGTGTTTGCATGCCGGGTAATTTTGTTTCTGGGCGGTATTGAAGTTGCTTGCATGTGTGTGTGTGTGTGTGTGTGTGTGTGTGTGTGTGTGTGTGTGTGATGATCAAAGGGCTGTGGGGCTGTAAGTTAAAAATGAATCTTAGCAGGTTTCACAAGTCATTAAAACGCTTCATGTAAAGCAGCTTTTCTTCCTGCTCGATAAGAATCATGTGTGTGTCTGTATGAGCTATTTTTGGTGTGTGAGTGTGGTTTTTTGGTGGTGTATATGCTAATGGCATCATCAGGCAGCATCTTGCGTGTATGTGTGTGTTTGTGTGTGTGTGTGTGTGATCCTCCACAGACGGAGCGTGCTCCATACAGCTCGCGGGTGGCTGCCGTGCTGGCACCGTGTCTGGTTGGCTTGGCGATAGTGGTGATGCTGGGGCTGGCGCTGGCCGTTGCCAAACTGCGAGAGAGGCGGCAGACGGAGGGAGGTTTCAGTCCGCGGCAACTCGAGGCTCCTGGTGGTCGCAACCCACCTGCTGAGCTGGGAAACACATCCATCAGCACTTTGGCAGCTCGCGTGGAGCGCCTGGTGTAGTGCAAAGCAGTGAGGAGAGGAGAAGTGTGTGTGAGAGTGTGTGTGTGTGTGTGTGTGTGTGTGTGAGAGACAGAAATAAACAATGCATGGGGTTCTTTAAACCAAAAACACTTGTTTCTGTCTCTTTCCCTCCAGTTGACCTCTGAGGGTTTGACCTCTGACCTCTTACTGTCCATCAGTCTGGTGTCTGTCGTCCTGCTGCTGGTTCTCATCCTCACCTCCGTCAGCCTGGTGGTGGCGCTAAATCGCCGCGCCACCCACGGCACCTACAGTCCGAGCCGGCAGGAGAAGGAGGGATCACGGGTGGAGATGTGGAGCATCACTCAGCCTCCACCTATGGAGAGACTCATATGAGCTGACAGGCCTTGACTGTGTTTCCATGCAGGGTGGAACGTGGTTATTGTAGCGATGAAGGAGCTGATGTCAGAAACACACCTGATAACAGATGTATAACTTCTGCAGCCTGCATGTAAACATAGTCTTCACCTCACAGTAACTTCCTCTGACATTACAGCAGTCTCCTCTCACATGCTGAAAGACTCTATGAGATCTTGTGACACCATTTTTGTGTAATCATACATCTCAGTGCTTCATCCATCTTCCTGCGATGTTTTGCACCTGGCTTCAGCACCCAGCAGTACATCCATCTACACGCAAAGATTTGAGTTCAGAACATATTGAGTCTGTCACATTTGTGTGTCTGATCCATATCTTTTAGGATTGATGGACCTGGTGAGCACTCGAAGGGAAAATCTGATCAGAATCTGGGATGCACAAACATGTCTTATAGCTTCATCTGGAAACAAGCAGGATGAGTCAGACAGTTTCTCATTTAAAGGATGAGGCTGGCTTTATTCTGTATTTTTCTTATTGTCAACTAATTCCATAAAATAATCACGTGTGTGTAAGCTACTGCTAACAGCTGGTGCGTTTCCATCCACTTCTTTTTGCATATTTTCAATTTAAATATTAAAAAAACCTGAGTGGAAATGGCAAAAATGAGAAAAAAATCTTAAAATATCACAAAATAAGTTTTTTAGTCTTGCAAACTTGTGACTATGGAATGGAAACCCAACAAGTGACCTTCAAGCAACACATTGTTCATATTAAAAACACACTGCCATGTAAAATAAGGGCATTTTAATTTAGTGTGTCTCAGATTGTTTTGACTTGCATTGTAATTTTTTTATTGAGACCATATTCCAGCCTTACAAAGACAGAGCCCTTCTCAAATTTGAATAACCAACAATATTTCCGTCTCTCATTGGTTTCTAATGAAGACATACATCTTTAAAAGCAGATGAGAAAAAGAGAAATTTCTTTAGATTTAATTTGATTAAAACAGGAGTAAATAGTGCATTAGTTGGGGACTATTTTCAGGTGCGTATTAATACACATTTGATGCTCAAGTGAACAGTGAACTAAACTATAATGCCCAGAATTATTGAAGGAGCCTGTGTTACACTGATGGAACAGTTTTTGGAGAATAATTGAGCTCTGTAGCACAGAGCAGAACAAGCTGTAGGCTTTGGCCACACAGATAATATTTGTTAGGATCAATTCAGTGTTTGTTTTGGTCTTTTTTCATGGAATCTGTTGACAATAAGAGAAATACAGAACATCACACCAATATCTGTGTACGTGATACTTGAAGACACCTTTCAAATCTTTGTGTATTACAGGTCTGTATGCTGAGTCTCACTGCCAGTTTTGATTTATTTTTCGGTGAACATTTCCACCGCAGCTCCTCACAGACAGAATAATGTACTTTAATGGTCAGGATTCAGGATAAGCTGCACTGGTCAGGAACAGTTTCTTCAAGGCTGCCCTGTATGTTGTTGAAACAGAAACTGTCTTGACTGCAGTGCCAATTATATGTATCATAATTATGATTTTATTATGTTTTAAACTGTGAATTTCATTTCTACCTTTAATTGTTGCCAACTGTACATAGAGAACATGCCGGTTGATTAAAGTGAATTTATTTGTGTTTATTTATTGTATGTCAACAAAGTATTTTAGGTCTATTTAGGAACAGTCTGGTGCTACTGTAAGAGAGGATTGGTGTTTTTATTTTAGTTTGTTATAATCAATAAGCCAGTGCACTGACACACACACACACACACACACACACACACACACACACACACACACACACACACACACACACACACACACACACACACACACACACACACACAAGTACACTGTACTATGTAATAAACCAGCCCTCTTTCTGTGTGCTGCTGTGAATTGTGAATACACAATAAACAGTACGACTATAAAAACAACGTGTCCTTCCACGTACTCTGGTTCTACTTGTGATAACACAGAATTTTGGTGTAAAAAAATAAGTCCAGAGATGCATCAGCATGAAACAGTATAATTTATTTTCAGTTCACAGTGCATACATTGTGTGCAGTTGTACCAAGTTACTCATCAATAGCACGTTACTGTTAGATTGACCTCAGTTGTTTAAGACAGTTGTTTCTCTGCAAAGAGAACATGCAAGTGTGCACAGTTAGAAAATCAGTAAATGGCATACTGAAGAATTATTCATCATCACAATACCCAAAAGAGAGACTGAGAAATAAAGTTGCTTACAGTAACTCGTCCAAAGTTATCACTACACTGAAAACATTTTCTTTTAAATGTGTGGTTAAAGGGAAGTGATGTTAATATCTTTGTAAAGTTGAGTGTTCTCACTCCATAGTACCTCTGTCAACGCTGCTACATAACCTGTCATCTAACGCTCACTCCAAATGTGTAATTTCAGGACAATTATACGACATATTTATTGATTACTTTACAATCTAAATTCAGCAGAGTAATCACAAGTAATCCTTAGTAATCACACGCCCGCAGACATTGAAATGCAAATCCCCTGACAATCGTTTCTTCCCACACACCCCTACGGTTAGATTTACAGTGGCCAGTAACCAAAGTAGAAATGTTTTCTTCTACATAAAATGCAAGGCAGATGACATTTAACCCAACAATACCCAATGCAAGGCAGAATGAGTGTATCGTGCGAGACCCGATGTTATTCCCATCGTTCTCCATTTGATGGAAGCGCTAAATACTGAAATAATAATTAATACCAACAGAATAGATCACAAAACTAAACAAAAAATAAAAATCATAGCATACAACACATACAGGTACATACATGCAAATACGACAGTAAGCATTGTACCGTGTACGAGCAAGCGTCAGTCTCTGATTATTTTGATTAGAAGGTGTCAAATGCTTCTGAACATGAATGGCTACATGGGACATTTGTTAATATTCTCTCTATTTTTTTTTCTTCCAAAAATAAAATCTAAAACATTCAAATATAAGGTATCTTTTTTTCCTTTACAACATGTAACACCAATCATATATTATCCATGTAAAATAAACTCAAGCCAGCAAAAATACACGTCTATTCAGTTGAAAATAATTTTTCATCATTATGAAATCAACTAGAGAAACTCCGCTGAGTCTTCAAATGCAGTCAGCTCAGAATGAGTGTTTAAAAAGAGAGAAAAACAAAAAAGAGCACAAACTATACAAGGAATCACCTAATAGGACGACCAAAGAGAGAACTTAATTTACAAAAATAACTCAGAGGAGTTCAGAGACCTCTATTAAATACAGGCAGGAAGATTCCCACCGACCACCGCAGCAACGAAAAACACTGAGTAACTCCAGCTGGACTGCAGCCGAAACTGAAAAACAAAACAGCTATAAAAGCAATGCTAGTACCCAAGTTCATTTCAGGTCAGTTTCTAAGGACCAAGGTCTGTTTATCATATAAATACCATAATGCTCTGTGGTCCTTACGGTGATTTAAGGTGGTCTGAAAACATTGCATACACCTCCTTTCTATAATACTGTACCTTGTTCTGAGTTTACTCTGACTGTATAAGGCACACACCATTCTGTCGCTGACACACCTCAGCTCACACACACTTAAATAGACTTTATTTATTTATTTATTTACTTAGGGACACATGAGGCTAATCCCACTAGAGACTAGATTGATTGTGATTATTTTTCAAGTTGAACTGTGCATTATAATGTAATTTCTGTTCAAAAAAACTGACCTTTTTTTGATCATTTTAAATATTTGCATAGTACATATGTGTTTTTAAAGTGTTTACAATGACTAAGGCCAGTGCAGAGTTTGTTCTGGAGTTTTTTTTCCTCCTCCTTTTTGGAATTACTAGGACTGATTCCTGGGCTTTTAGAAGCACGCCAAAGACTTTATGAGCAAATCGTTAACGCAGAGCAGCACTCAAAAAGCGGAGAAATAGCTGCTATTAAACTGCCACACCGACTGGCGTCTGGCATAAATCATAAGAACAACGAACCATAAATGTAATAATCCCAACACAAGCACATGAAAAAGCTTTTTCTTCTTTTCTCCGGGTTTGTGGCGACGCAGAGAATGATGGG
Source organism: Cephalopholis sonnerati (assembly GCA_019142605.1). Taxonomy (NCBI): domain Eukaryota; kingdom Metazoa; phylum Chordata; class Actinopteri; order Perciformes; family Serranidae; genus Cephalopholis; species Cephalopholis sonnerati. The sequence continues at coordinate 27,081,048 of JAGQAX010000006.1, forward strand.
AACCCACAATCTCTGGACGCGGCGTTTCTCTCCACAGGAGAGTCTGTTAAAGAAATACTTTAGACTCTGTACACATTACATCCATGCAGCTACTCTCTGAGGAGAACCGTATTGCTTCATTACAGTACAATCATCAACCACTGCTTTACGTTACAGTGTGTGACTCGAACCTTAAAGGACAGAGATTGCATTTCCTCCTGTGAGCAAAGAAAGGAAGACAGACAGAAAGACAGACTGAGTTATGTGGTAAGTCTGGTGATATTTTACATTCTATCCTAAAAACAGGGAATCTGTCCCCAAAAAATGCATCTTTTACTCCTGTCTGAGTAACATCTGCAAATCTCGGCTGTTTTAAAAATTACTGAATCTTTTTTAAAACCAAAACTACATATTTGTGACCCAATTTTTGTATTTTCAGTAAGATCAAATGGGTTTAGCAATGGGTACAAAATGCATTGTTTTGTAGGATTTGTTGACGTAGAATATCACCAGCCTTATCCCTTAAAGTACATCTCTTCCACATCCACTCAACTCCACATTAGCTCTGCAACAACTGGCCACCATTTTTAAGGTCGAGCGTGAAGGTCAGATGTGCTCAAACAACTCAAAGGCAGAAAATTAGAAGAGACAACATGAAGGGAAGAGTGATGATAATGGTAAAAGGAAAAGAAAAAGGACATGGAGGACTGACTTTTTCACATTGTCCACTTTAACTTTTAACTGTCTTTGCTTCTCTTCAGAGTGACAGGAGTGTCCCGAGGAGGAGCACAGGAAGAGGACAGAGACAGAGCGAGGTTTCTACATGCACATCTCGTTATCTGGAATGCTATTTAAAAACAGCAGCTTAAAGCACATCATATATATTAATAATTCTATTACCTGTTGCATTTAAGATCGGAGACTATCAGAGATTCAGATTACAAAGTACCTGTTACGGTATCTGTAGGTTAAGACACCAGAGTATCAAAAACAAATCACATGTCCATTTAAGGCATGGTGATAAAAAAACAACATTTATATTACACAGTGTATGAGTAGCTTCAAAGGCCCGAGTGTCTCACTTTGTTGTTTTTGCTCAAAAGATTTTAGTACCAGGTGGTCAAGACTGAGTACGATTGTTAATCTACAAGTGCAAATTTAATTTGAAATGTTTGGAACACGTGGTTAAAGTCATCATGATGTGTTGAGGAGATATCATCCCTTCTTAATCCTCACAAAGTACTAAGCCTTTCCTAAGTTTCTTTAAGTGAAAATGGAAAATTCTTTCATTGCCTATTGGCTACTTACATCTAACCCAAAATGTAATTCTTGAGTCTTTTTTTACATTGTGAATATGTTAAAAGATGAAAAATACAACACGTTGTTGATAAATTTAGATGATCACAGACAGAAATACTACAATGAGCAGTAAAAATACTGCGTCTGATGCTTTTTGTAACTTTGTTATTGAGTTTATGTTTTCTTAAAACAAATGAATAATCCCGCTGTACTCCAAAACCACACCACAAATATCAATACTATGGCCCTAAGTTTGTGTTTCTGAAGTGCTGCTATCTCAGTTTACAAGTTAATTTACTCGTTATAAGAATTAAAACTTTAGAAACTCACAAGTTGTTTGTTTCTTCCATTGAAGGTGAGAGAATCTGCCTCTATAGAAAGATTATTTTATTGTTTCCATTGCAAATCACTGTATTTCAAAAATTCTTTGCAGTTTCAAGATACAGATCGAGGAACAAGTTTCTGTTTATTGGAAAGAGGTAAAAATATTCTTACTACACCAGCAGATTTTTTCACTTGTCTTAAGAAAATTAGGTTTTTGGGGCTCTATTTTACACAGAAATCTTTAAACGATGGAGAGCTCTGCGGGGCACCAATCCTTCTCTCCCTGTTTCTTGCTCTAAAGGCTGTAACTGTCTGTTTGTGTCTGCCGTTAGGACATCAAATTTGTTCATGTTTCCTGATAACTGAGTGTTTAGATAAAAAAGATGATGTTCTCTGAGACTGTGGCTAGTTGTAATAGAAGATCTACAGTGAATAGATTTCAGTAGAACCTGTGGCATTTTACAGACACCGAGTCGTTGACGTCCCTACGACTCGTCTGCGGCTTTGCTCTGAACCTGGTGGTGACTGTTGTTGCAGTGAACCTGCGAGAGCTGAAGGCTGGTGTGCAGGACCGAGCCGAGGCAACACATGGACTCAATCTCCTCAAGGAGGCCTTGATCCTGCACGACAGCCGCCCCCGAGCCTTTACCCTGACCCAGGCACAAGCCCAGCCCCAGGAGCCCCTCCTTGGACACCTCTTTTTCCCAAGGGACCTGCATAGCTGACTGGCTGTTCCTCGACGGGCTCCCCTGACCCTCCTGGTGGCCCTTGCTGCCCTGCCTCTGGAGAGCCTTTTCCTGGTAGTGCCTCACTGTCTCCTTGGAAAGCACCTTCCTCCGCAGGACGCTAGTGGAGGCAGTGTGGTTCTGGGGGGCCTGAGGAGGCTCTGTGTTGCCCTGGGGGTCTGAGATGGTCCGAGGACGGCCCGCTGGAGGAGAATAGTCCGGGACAGAAACAGGTGCTGGAGAACTGTAGGTGTGAGAGAGAGCGGGAGATGGCGGTGTGGGTGTAACTCTGTGGGACAGTGAGGGCGAGTAGGAGTAGCGGTCTCCTGGTTGTCGCCCTGGAGGTAGAGGGAGAGGGTCAGAGTTGAGCTGATGTGAGCTGGAGATGCCAGCGTCCTGGGCCGAGGATGTAGCTGTGATGAGGGGCACTGTGGGAGCTGTTGTGGGTTTCTTTGACACCTTCAGGCTGACCTTGTTGGGCTGCCTGCGTGGGGATGGGGGGAGGTGTTTTCCATGGACCGCACTGTCATCCTGGCCCATATTCCAGCTTCCCGGATTCCCACCTCCACCACAGCCATCCTCATCTGTAGGTTTAGATTCACTCGAAGGTGTGGGCTTGCTCTGGAACAGAGGAAACAAGGAAATACCATTAAAGTAATACCTTTATGAAGAGACCTGGATGTCATCAAATATCTGAACACTGTTGAAAGGCACAGTTTAGCCCAAAATCAGAAATGCGTATTTTACTCTTACCTGAAGTGGTAGTTATCCCCCTAGATTGTTTTGGTGTGAGTTGCCAAGTGCTGAAGACATCAGCCGTAGAGATGTCTGCCTTCTCTAGAATATAATGGCACTTGGCTTGTGGTGCTGAAAAACCCCCCACATTTCAAAACTTCACAGGAATGTCTCTTTTGAGAAATCACGACGCAGTTTTTCAAAACAATCCACAGACCTTAATGTAAGCGGTTTCATATACCGAACTACACCCGCCAACCACATCACTGCGCAGAAGGAGGCGTGCATCTACTCATGGATGAGAGGCCTGTGTTCTTGAAAGCTAGAGATGTAAACATTTAATGGCGTCCTCCTCAGCTGAGCTGTAATGTTAGCTAGCTCAGTGGTGCTAGGTGAGCAAGCAGAGGATGCACGCTTCCTTCTGCGCAGTGATGCGGTTGACAGGTGTAGCTCAGAAAGAAGATAGTAGAAAATAGTAATATAATAAAAAAAGAAAATAGTTCCTTCATGAAACGGCTCACAACAAGATCTGTGAATAATCTTGAGTAACCGGGTCATGATTTCTGAAAAGAGACATTTTTAGAACTTTGAGCGCAACAAGCCGAGTGCTATCTACTTCTATTATAGTCAAAGGATGGCAGACATCTCTACGGCTGATATCTGCAACACTTGGCAACTGAACCAAAGCAATCTAGACTGATAAATAGTGCTACAGGTAAGAGGACAAATATGTATTTTTGATTTTTGGGATAAACTGTTCCTTTAAGTGATGTTGACACATGCACTGATTTAAGCACAGACTTAACTGATAAATTAGACCACCAAGTTCTGTTCTGTGTCCGAATTTGAGAAAGAATAAGAGACTTTGAGAGGTAGATAAATGGGGGCCAAGGACCGAAAGGGTTAATAATTGTCAAGATGCTGTGCGTAAAAACAACTGAAGCAAAATTCAATTGTGTTATCATAGAAATTTTTAAATAAGACATGAGTAAAGATACAGACTGTCTGATTGTCTGTCTGTAAACATCTATTCCCGACCAACCAATGTATCTCCACATATCTGGGCACAGTTCTACACTTATCAATGTAAACTCTTCCTGTTACACCACCCTGCCCTTCTAAACATGTAAACAACGATAGGCCTTCTCATAATCTCGTCTTCCTCAGCCTATCTTGCATACCGGAGCCTTGTAGTCTAAATCGTCCATGGACCTGAAGAAGTCCAGGCTCTTGGCAGCACTGAGTTTGCCTTGCTCCACTGTGGTGGTGGTCAGAGAGTCCAGGATTTCCTCCAGCAGGTTCATCTGGCCTGAGTGGGCGCAGTCGATGTCGAGCTCTAGTGAGTAGGAGTCATCACTGTCCTCGATGTACGAAGGGACATCCCCGCTGTCCTCTGAGGAGATCCTGACACAGAGGCAATAAGAGATTGACATTGTTTCATTAGAGAGCATTAAATGCTAATTTCCAAACATAATATTAAATGTATATTGGGAATTATTGAAAAACAACAATTACATTGCTACAACCAGTTCCCTTAAAACGAGGTGGTTACAGTGCATGAGTGACATGTGTGAATGTATGCTGTTGCTAAATGTGTCCACTTGGGGGCAGTATAACCATGAGTAAAAAGAGAGAATGACTCTGCCTGTAAAAGCGACTCTCAACCTGCTATCAACTTTTCCTTCATAAAATGAATCAGTCAGCCTGTAAAAAGTTCTCATATCTCGACATACGTGACACACATACTTGAAACAACATGAAAATGGCTTCAGTCCCAAAATGTTGTGATCATAAAAATAAGAGTACTCACTTGCTTGCATTGTCCAGATCATCATCATCGAGCCCGTAGCCAAGATCCCGAGGGCTCATGCTCATGGGATACTTGTTGAAGTTTTGCTGTTAATGAGAACAACACAGCAAGTGGATGTTGTTAGACACAAAGCATAACATGATAAAACAATAAAAGTGGACCCAGGGGGGGCTCTCAGCTTAAAGATACAAAGCATGGAGTCTAGACAGAATATGGTGGTGTGCTTATGTACAGCTTTTCATAAAACTATGAGCTGGAACATGATAGAGAAAAGATGCAGGCCTGTGTCTGGTGGGTCCCCATAAGACTAGATTACCAGCTTGTTTTAATGAGCCTGGACCCTCAGGGTTGAGACTAAATTTGTCAAATTTGGGTCTAGGGATAAAAATCTTTAAACTCCCCTGCAGTATTTTATCAAACTCAGCATTATATGTGAACTAAAAGCTACGTATGCACGGTGAGTTAATCAACTGCATTAGGACACCAGTGCATGTGATTGTATTTGTCACTGCAGAGTGGTGAATGATCGGTGTGTACTGTAGTTGTCTGACACCGTGGGTTTAATAAGCCACCTGTGTACCATATTTAATGGGCGGGTTAAAGAAGAGACAGAAGCTTTACGGAGCAGGGCAGGACTCTCCCCATGGGAGCCCGAATCTGCCCCAGGCCACTTATTAACATGCCTTCCACTACGACGCACATGTTCCTCTCTCACTGCATGTTCGCTTATGTTAACACTATCTCTCACTTTCTAATTTACACTCTTCCCATTTTGTCCATTTACCTTCTTACATATTGCTGCACACCTCCTGTATATCTCAAATTGTCCTTCAGTCTCGTGTTTCTGTACACACAAGCACTCGTGGGGTACAGTTAGCATTACGGGGCACTGCAATGTTTCCCATGTTTTATTTTAATATGCGCTTAGCTCCACCTCTCTGACTTCTCAGCATTTTTCTCTGTACACTCACGTTAGCCACATTATCAAAGCCCGAACACTGAGGAAAAAGGCTCTTTACAACCCTAAAAGTGAGCAGAGCACAGGGGGTGTGTTTAAGGAGTGAAGACTGTAGTGTTTGTGTGCTTGTGTTGTGGTTGTGGTGCGGGGAAAATCAGACACACAAAGGTGAGTAACAGCAAGAAACACTTAATATGAAAGGCAAAAGAAAAACTGAACACAAGGGCAAGAGGAGGAGGAAGGGAGCTAATGAAAAAAGGAAGGAAGGAAATATCGAGAGGTGAGGAAAGATTCCTCAAAGCCCCAAAGAATGATGGGAATGGGGGGGAGGAGGGGGGGTAGCATTGAAACCGTGAACCAAGCCGGTCTTGATTAGCCGACGCAGTGCCAGCCAGACAGGCGGAATGTCACGTGTGGCTGGCCTGGCCTCATTTAGGGCCTGTGTTCGGCCAGGGAAGACATACACACCCACGTATACACACACTCAGTCACATACGCACACTATTACCAAAAAAAAAAAAACCCCACAAAGAGTTAAAGTGCCATTTTCTCCATAAAAGTCAGCGGAGGAGATGTGTGCAGTAGCCACTTAAGCCTCTCAGCCATCGGGCTAAACACGAACACATGTGGTGGCACTGCTGATTGGCCTAGCCGCTCCCCTTCCATGGTAGCTTGGAGCTATAATGAAAGAAATTTCAGAGGGGCTCAGGCCTGGGATCCCTAAACAGCCTTTAATGGATTCCTGTGTCAGGGCAGTAAATCTGGGGCCAGGCCGACATGCCAGCCAGCCAAAGCGGGCCAGCAGAGCGGAGATGCACCTGTGAGACACTTGAGAAGGGTGGGGTTTGGACGGAAACGGTTACACACAAACACTACAAACACGTGACGCTGTATGTTCACGACGCGTGCAGTTATTTAGACTGTGCATTTGCGCAAGAGGGCTGTGTTTAGGGAAGCGGGGCCCCTCTCTGTGTCTAGGTGTTTATTAAAGCAAGGTGAACCCAAACACAACCAGACACAGGTCATGAAGCCTGGCCCTCTGATCTCTGTTACAGCTTCGGTGCCGTCTACAAAAGGAAGTTCCATAGGGAGCAGTAACTGGATGGTACCTCACTTCACGGCTTTATCAATTTGTCATTCCCTCTCTTCACTGTGACCCTTTAGTGCGGCAGTTAAGATTAAACTATTTACAACAACCAAGCATTTTACGACAGAGGGATTTTTTTTTTTTAATGGCCGACATATTCCATCCATTTTACTGGTAATGTGAGATACAAAATATGCTTTTGTCAGTCACTTACTGAACATAATATTGCTGCTCCTCAAAAGCTGTCAAAATCAGCAGCCTCCGTTAAATCTGAGATCTAAAATTAGATGTCAATGTAGGAAAAAAAACAACAACAAAAAATATAGACTGTTCAAATTTAGACATTCACAATGAGATATTCTCAACCAGTGCAAACAGGTCCCGTGTTAAAGCTGCGACAGCTCTGCCACAATCCCGTACCTCCCCAGGCCTGACAGGACAGGGGGAAGCATGAAATAGCAGAACAACAGATTATCATACTGCTCCTTCATTAGCTTCTCGCTGTCGGCTAATGGGAAGCTGAAAGGTGAAAATGAAAAAGTGATTCTCCCCTCCATGCCTTCCTGTCTCCCATTTTCTCCCTCCATCACTCTGCTGTCAGTGACAGATGTCACCGTTTCTGTCTGTCTGCCTCTCGCTTCCCTTCCTCTCCACCACGTCGCCACAAGTGAGACTGCACAGATCGCAGAGAGAGCGAAGGAGTCAGGAGGAGATACAGCAGAGGAGAAGTCATGAAAATAATAAAAATGGTCAGGTTGTTTCTGTAAAACTAGCTCAACCCAGTATTTTGGAAGAGGGAGAAAATCCTCTTGTTGCTTAAATCAAGGCTAAGATATGACATCGTTTACCCCGGGGGAAACGCTTCTTAATTATTTTTACATTATTTTGTAATCTTTTTTACTTTGATCCAAGTTCCCGAGTACCTGGCTGAGGAAGTAAAAGAATCCTGATTACCACCAGCTCAGGATTCAGACATAAAAAGCAACAAAAACACATCCCCTCACAAGCCTTTACAGTCACGGATTGTGAGCAAATGAGGGTGGAATCGTAAACATGACTAACTTATCCTTCACTCTAACCCTTTATGCCCTGGCCTTCCCTCCTAATGCAATAAGCAAAGGTATGAAATATATCTAAGGGGGCTCAGATTTGATATAACAAATTACATTTCATTTCTGTGGTTATGAGGGGAAAATAGTCATCACCATCCATTTTAGTAGCTGCATTTGGAGAAACAAACTTTCCCCTCCTCTTGCCTTCCTTCCCTGCATGACCGGTTATGCGGAACAACTATGCCTCTCTGTGACAGGGCCAAACGCCTAGCGGACTTTAATAGCCAGTCTTACATTATACATTTCATATGGTATTTCTGAGTGGGCACTGATCTCACAGCTTGGCAGTGTATGTAAAGAGATGCCGGTAAAATGCAAACAAACCTTGGGGAGAAGCAGAGCCTTTGCAGAAGTACGGCCAAGTCTGTTTAAGAGCTGCTCACTCAAAAAAAAAAAAACACACACACGCACAGAAAAAAAAAAAACAGCGTTTGAGGCAAGATCCACTGCTCGTCTGTCCAACTGGCTGTTGCTGAAAGCCCACTTCCCTTTCGCTTAAAAAAGAAGCCATATAAAAGAAGGAAAATGTGCATTATGCTCATTCTGTTAGACGAAACTAAACTCATCCAGTAAAAATCACCAGTTGTCTTTCTGTGAATGGGCGCAGTGCAGTACTTTGAAGGTGCCAGGAGATGGCACTTTGGTTTCAGCGAGGAAGCCAGTTGGTCTCTGAAGTGGGGAGAAACTAAACGAAGTGGAGACTACAAACGCATACAAATAACCATGTAGATACACAAACACACAGCTATGGACAGAGCCACTGTACTTTAAGTTCATTGTAATGCATCCTAACTATTCGTCCAACAATATTTATTCACAATATTAATCTTGCAACGAATATCATGAGCATGTTTGAGATATTTTCCATTTACAATTACATCACAAAATTCATTATTATGAGTTATAACACACACAAACTGCATGCTCTATAATCTACAGCACAAGAACAGGCTGTGAAATAGTTATTAGCTATTCTGTTTACCCAGAAAGTATTGCTTTTGCATATTGTTCATACTAAAGCATTTTCAATCATGTGAACATAATGCACACACATTGTCTATGTAATGCTTTATGAGCAATACTTCAAGTTAAGTGTTACTGCACTAAAAATACATATTAGTATAAGCATGTTTGAACCCAGACAAATGATCCTGAAATCATAACTACACAAATGTACACGTTACATCACAGACACTTCACAAGTCATGTGTACAGCGCACATATGTGTCCACTGGCCATGAACACACGAAGCTGTCTCCCACAAACACATCCACCCATGCATACACACAGACACACACAGTCAGTGCAGCATGTACACACTGAAGTATCGGTGTGACTTTGTTCCTCTGCTTTACATCTCTGTCAGCTCCCTGTTTCCCCTCCACCCTGGGCTACGTGGTGTTTTCCAGGCTGGCATCTCTCCTGCCTCGCCAGGTGAAGAGTCCAGAGCCTGGGGCTGAGCCCGGCCACAAGCCTGCTGGCTGTCATTGTCCATAACACTGTCCCAACCTCTACGCTCCTCTGCTCTCTTAACAGCTGTCATTCTGTTGTCTCCAACCTGAGGCAAACTGCTAAATGCATGCATGTTTGTGTGACATACAGTACACACAATCAAATACATGCTCGTGTACAAAAGGGCTGAGGTGCAGACGCACTTTCTGTTTGCAGATGCTTACAGCACAACACCACATAAAACACACACGCACCAGATATACAGAATCTAAAAAAAACAGACGTGGCTCTCACACACAAAACCATACAGGAGCCAGAACAATGGTTGCTGTTTGTTGTATCAGACAAGAAGTCAGCGGTCCAATTCAGTCTTGTTTTTGTCAAACGAAAGGATTACTCCTACATTCTTAATCAACAAGCTCACCCAACACTGCGCATCACCCACATTGCCAGATAACGGCTGAAATATGTACGCAAATGACAGCAGCACTTTTACTTTGGTACATGTGTTGGCTGATCAAATGGAATATGAATTTCAGAACTCTGATTATTTTTGCTATGATTAATTAAAGGAAGCTTCTCCAGGATCATTCATTTCATTTCAAGGACAGACATAGAGGGGTTTACAAGAAAAAAAAAAGATGATGAATGATAAAAATGTATCAGGTTTCTTCTTTCATACAGGAAGATGGAATGTCTTTAATCACATCACATTTTTTGGAGCGCCAGATGACTACATGTTTCTGAATTTATATTAGCAGGTGACTGAGACTTTAGCCGTCACTTGGTCAGAGGTGTGGACATGTGGAAAGGACAAAGGGTGTTGGTCCTGAAGTATATGTCCTGTAAGGACACAATGCAGAAGCCTTAAAGGAAAGTAAATATACATATCTTGTGTTTATTGTAAATGAAGTTTGGCTGCTTTTGATAAGGCATGAATATTGTTCTGTAAGCAGACACATTGTCCTGGCTTCAATGTACACTCAGTAGCCAATTTATTAGGTACACCTACAGCAGACAAAACCACTGAAGTACTATCTTTATGAGGGTTATAATGGTGAGTTTTTGTTGCACTGTTTTAGAGAAGTGCCGAATCAACTTGATGGACATTTTGGGAGCTGTCTTTTGTTGTTGTGCTGTGTTGAATTGTTACTGAAAGGTGTTTCTAATAATTAGTCTGCCATCACTGAAATGAACAGGGCACAATGTCAATTCAAGAAAGTAAGATTTTCTTATTTTATTTTTGGGAAAATAACATTTTAGGATTGAAAACTTAAGACTGTCATTGCTATGTTGAGACGGTATGGACAAAGACAGGACAGAGAGGGACATATTCTCATTACTCAAGAGTTAGAAATAAGAGTAGGTACTACTTTAGGTGTCTGTCTGTGGGCTCAAGTGGAGAGATGGTATAAGGATAAAGGCATGTTTCCTTTTTTTTTCTTTTTACTTAACCTTTATTTAACCAGGTGAGTCCCACTGAGAGCAATTTCTTGTGCAAGGAACACCTGGTCAAGGCAGTTGTGGGCAGAGCATAGCATCAAGATTTCATAGGAAGCAATATAAAGAAAAACATAGATAGAAAGGTGAGAGACGAAGAGATAAGAGAGAGCAAGAACAATAGATATGTATTCCTCCAACATGCGTTTGAACTGACTAAAATGTAAATCTGGTGTGCTTTAAACAGTAAATAAATGGCTACCATACAGAGTAGCTATACAAAAAAGAAAGAAAAAAAAAAACAACTAAAAAGAGTCTTTATTTCAGTATGTACTAGCCGAATGATTTTCCAGTAGCCTTGAATAAACAAACAAGGGAAAAAATATTTTTTTCTGAGCTGGATATAAAAAACTTTTTGTCTGAGAATTAGTTATTTTTTCAGCTTCCATTTTAAGTTTCCAAGTAATGCGCTTTAATATGGATATAAATATAAACCAAGCTAGCAACAAAACACTGAAGGAACCAACTATTTCCAGTAAAAATATACTGTTTTGAAGAGTTTCAATCTTTCAAGGGTTACTGCACACTGACAGGCCATAAATTATCAAGGCTTTCTTGGGCTTCTCAATTTTCAGTCTTAGTTTCAGTTGACAAGAAAAAAAATCCTGAGATGTCAGAGTGCACACTCCTCCTGGGGTTTGTGTCTTTAATGTGTCGAGGTCCGGGTAATATACTAATATACCTGGGTTAAGAAGTAACGCTAAGAAAGGCAATGTGAAAAGAGAAGAATTGGAAGAGCACTGAAGAGAAGCTGGTGTATTATATATATATAAACACAAACAAACACAAAACAAGAGCTGTGGGACATGCTACCCTGTGTCCTGTGTGTCCCTCCTCCAGTGGTCTCCAGGGACCCGTTATTGTGGCAATGAACAGGCCTCAGTGGCAGGGACAGGGGTGTGAGAGTGTGTATATCCTGAATGTGGTGTGCATGCCTGTTTGTGGGTGTGTGCGCACATCAATTGCATGTTAACTGTTAATCTGTGTGTGTTGGGTTGGGCCCGTCTTTGTGTGCGCACTAGCTGGGGGGAGGGTGTCCGAGGAGGCCTTTAGAAAAGCCCTAATTGCCGTTCCTCTCCTCTCCCCGGCCGTCACACCTTCCTCTGCGCTAAGACTTTCCAGCCTCATCACACACACAGGAAACACAACGCTAATTAGAGACAGCACAACCTCTCCTAATCACACTCTTACATGACTGTGACCAAAATGTCAGTGTGTGCATGCAGGCATGTTTTTTTGTATTTTTTTTTAGACAGAATTGGGAGTCCACTTGGTGTTTTTTTATTTAGCAATAAGAAGTGGAAAAGCTGCAGCTGAGGACAGAGGTATAGATATAAGATGGGAGATATAACTCATAACCTGAGGCTGTGTGCATGTGTTTAATACTGTACAGTTTAAATTGCATAAAACTTATCTTCCTACACCAAAAACTATATGTGCACGTTTTCATTTACACTACAGTGTCTTCTCATTTCCTCACATTTTTTTTTACTTCTCTTGATACATTTATTGATGAATGTGTATTTTGTGAGTGTGCATGTGCTTGCACATTGTATGCCAGCTCTGCACACAACAAAGAAAAAAACATGTGCAATCCACTTATGGTGCACAAGCAAATTCTTCAGAGGAAATGCTGACCAGCAGATGAGTTGCTTCTACTGTCCGCGCTGTTCAGAGAAAAATACTGAATGTACAACATGATACGTTGTAAGAAAAAAATGCTTATCATTACATTTGGCACCCTGACAAACTACTGTACTTCCAAGAGCTGTTACAAGAGAGAGAAAGTGGGGAGAGAAAGAGACAGAGAGGGAGAGAGACAGAGGAGGAGGGATGGAGATACAAAAAAAAAAGGAGCGTGAGGATGGAGAGAGGAAGAAATAAAGAAATGAGAGCAAGAAGTGGACGGAAAGAGCACAGAAGTGGAAGACTGCATCCATGTCGGTCAAGTGAAAACTGAGCTCTGGTGTGATCAGTCAGTGTACATGTAGTTAACTCATTTACTGATGTGCATCTGTGTGTGTGTGTGTCATACCCGTCTCATCTTCTGCAGTCTCCTTGGAGACAGGCTCTTGGTGCTGGTGGGAGACCCCGCACAGACCATCATCCCCTCTTCTTCCTCCTCCTGAGAAAGAAATGATGAATGTAAATCTCAAATGATTTGTGTTGTGAAATGACTAAATAACAACACAATCGATGTTTTACTCCCTTGTTTAAGGTAGTGCATTTCAAGTTGAAGATTGAAAGGGATTTCTCAACTAAAGCAGTGATGCTCTTTGTCCAGTTTGTTGCTATTCCTCAGTGACATTTGTAAAAGTCAAGGATCAGTCTGGTGATGCTCTGTATTTTTCTTACTGCCAACAAAGATGTTTAATTGATCCTATAACAAATACTGTGTATTTATAGCCCGACATTGCTTATGCATCTGTGCCACAGATCTAAAGATATTGCTCAAAATCTAATAAACACATCAGCGAACCATACTGCTACATTTGGTGACATGTTTGTCATTACGATGAACATGGGCACTGCAGTTTACCTTGATACTGTAAATGCTCTGTAAGGCATCAAATTCACAACTGAAAATAGTCCCTTATAAATGCACTATTTACTTGTGCTTGAGTAACGTTTGTTAATTACCACAGTGCCCTGAAAACAATGAGGCTTTTTAAAAATTAGAGTGTATACTCATGACCTGTCTTTGAAGATGTAACTCTTCAACAGGAACAAGTTGGTTTGGATCTAAGAGCCACTGACATGGTATTGAAGTCGAGAAGAAGAAGTAACATATTGTTGTTTTGGTCTTTACATGTTTTTTTTTGATAATAGTAGATATATTAAATACCACCAGCCGTACCCTTTAAAACATCCCGCACAAGGTTATAACAATTAAATTCAAGGTAACCACCACTGATGAGTTTAATTTCAATATGTTTGTGCACTGAGGTCTCTGTGTAGACATCTGTGGCTGGCAGCAACATAAATGCACTGCAGATTAAGTGCGATCGTGAGAACTTGAATTAATTCATTTGTGTATTTGTGAATTCATTTATGAATGGGCAGGAAATCTGTTTAACTTCAAATCAAATAGATTTCAACACCTCTATTTGCCTCTACTGTGTGTTTGTGTGCACACGCACACACACTCACACGCTGCAGAACACTGCGTACTCCTCATGTTCATCATCAGTGCCCTCTCTGCTCAGTTTCCCACTGACAGATCAAACTGCTATTGCCTTATCAAATCCATCAGGCTTATGGAAACATACACCTCGTTACATTAGCTTTGAGGAAATCACAGGCTCACTGATGAAATATGCAGACAATAAAAGAGAAAGAGGGGCCGGGGCTCGGATGACATGACAGGCCATAGCCAGAGGGGCGTTGGTTAAAAATGTACAGCCCTGAACAAAGCGCTAAGCAGGCTTCAACAGTCATTAAAGGGCCCAGCGTCAGAATCACACACTCCATGTAAAGCAGCCTTCCTGTCTGTTTCTATGAGGGGGGTGTGTGTCTACTGTATCTGTGTGCCTCAGAACGGAATGCGTGTGTGTGTGCGTGTATATGTGCGCGCGCATGTTTCTACGAGCGTGTGTGTCTGAGAGGTGTGAAGGTCCGTGCTGCTCACCCTCGCTTTGAGTCTCCCCTTAAAGTCCCGAATGCCCCTCTTGGCATGACTCTTGGCCTAGGAGGAAAAACAACACACACGCACACACGCACACACACACGCACGCACGCACACACACACACACACGCACACACACACGGATTACTAATCAAAACATGTTGCATTAACATTCTGTTCTGGTTTCATGTAACATCAAGAAATGCTTTGATCCCTGTGGCAAAAACACGGAGACAAAAGGCTGGATAAGAGAGCCTCGCACACTAACAGGAGGCGATAACATGAAAGGGCACCCTGACCACCTATTGTACAGCACATAACGACATGGTACTGCTCATCAAACATCATGAACAATGCTTCCAGTCTTTCCACAATTCCAAAACAGACAAGTTTTTAAATGATTTTGTCGTATATTCAGATTAATTTTCACAAAACAACCTGCAAAATGTCATCTGAGGTGTATTTCAGTGGGATTTTCAGGACTTGATGTTTCAAGTTATGTACATATAAAGCAGTGCATTAATTCATTTGACCGTTTTTTTTGCGGGATAACTTACTTTTGTCACAGCTGTGTTGATAAGTGCTCCTCCTCTCTGTAATAATAGACACAGAACATTATTAGTGAGTCACTGAGAGGCATTTTGGGTGAGTTTCCACGCTTTCAAATTTCTTTTAATATAATAAAAACTCATATTATGCACACTGTATCAAATTTCACCATGAATGACTCAGAGCATGCTTTAGCAATAAGTTTGATTTTATATGTGATATCTGACACACTGTGATGCATGATATCCTTACCAAATCATGATAATTATTTCTACCACATCACTGGACTCCCACAGTGCTCACAAAGGAGTCATTTTCAATATCAAACACAAGCAAAACTCCCTGTGCAGCTGTAAATAGTATTGTAATGCAACTTCAGAGTACAAATGGTGACACCAGGCAAAGTATCATATCGCTGAGCCATGATAGACTGCATGATTCAAAGCATTCAGGAGGTTTTTATTTAGAAGCAGCCTAAAACAGCGATGGAAGGGACTGTGCGTGATTGATTTCTACTTTGAGTTCTGCAGACTGACATTATGGCACCCAATATCTCTCTGTGCCTGTCTTCTTTTCTCTCTCAGAGTTGCTGCATCTCTCCTTCGGCGTCTCACTCTTTTTCTCTGTTTGGTCTTTAGTGTAAGCACAAAGCGTCGGCTAAACGGCTAAACAGAGTAAATGGCAGACAGCGTTTCAGAAGTCGGCAGAGGGAGAGGAGGAGAGAGGCCGAGGTGAAGGCCCCTCTTATAGATCCCTGTCAGTCAGGAAATGTGAACTTTAACAAACCTTTGAAGAGCACTCTAGAGAACTAATTCAGCCTTAGCTGACGGCGTGGGGAGAGAGGGAGGGTGAGGGAGAGATACTCAGTAAGAGACAGAGAAAGAGGGAGGGAGACAGAGGGGGGGCTGTGACAGAGATGAAACGAGGGAGAGAGGAAGATAAAGAGAGAGAGAGATATGGGAAGAAAAGGAGAGGAGGAAAGAGACAGGAAGATGAAGAAGGAGGGAAAGATCTATGTTCTTGGGTCGGTTCAGCGGAGTAACGCCTGTGTTTGCTGCCAGATCAACATGTCATGTCGGAGGACGTCTTGTCACGTCAAATCACTTCTGTCTCCCTCCCTGTCTGTCTCCACTGTCCTGCTGCACGCGCCGCTTCACACACACCAAACTGCACTCGAGCTGGGTCTGTACTTTCAGGCAGCCCCCCCCCTCATTCCAAAGGCAACACCAGGACTTCAAACACTGAGTCATGTCAATCACACCTTCAATTAAATATAACTCGCGAATGAAATGAGTGAAACATTAAAAAAGCCACAGATAAAAGCATTTAGGTATGATATGCAGGACATTCTGTGAATACCTTCACAGTGTGCATCCATTGCTGGTAAGACCTTGAATTACCTGGAGGGATGTATAAAACACAGAGAATATGAATTAATCATTTTGCACTCGACAGCAGTGTATTAACATTGCAAAGCAAAGGTAACTATGTATATTACACTGTGACACAGTCTTACAGCTACACACACTCGCACATTATTAAGCAATTAAAAAAATGTCGACAAAATTATTCAATGTTGAACATAGTGACAGTAACAGGCAATGTGACTGATACAAACATAAACATATATATATATATAAACATAAATAAATGTAGCGCCACAAGTCTTTGGAGTTATTTGTCTTCTTATTACCTCACTTTTGTTATATAAGCAATAAACAAAATATTTATAGAGAATGTAAATTAGTATTAGTAACTGGATATAAAGGAGCTGTGAGGACAGAATGTAGTGATGTTTTAAAGGGTAGACATTTTCTGTGGCATCCAGGGTTTGCTCTCAAACGTTAGAAAGAGAAGAGAACAGAATCACAGCTGACAGTGTGGGTTCGGGTCAGAATCAGAATTCACAATAAAAGATATGATGGATATTTATCTGCAACATCTGGATGCTGTTTCTTTTGTCTTTTCGTGTAAATATAACTCAAACCTGAAGTGTTTTTGATCAACATGATATAATTTGTCTGAATGCTCCTGTGGGACTTCAAACTTGTGATGTGGCTTTCACAGTCTCCACTCAATCCTGCCAAAACATTACCAATTCTTTCGTCAATCTTCTTTTGCCACATGCAATCAGATCTACAAGCAACCTTTATATCGGTTCCAATAAAGATTTTTTTCACAGCAAATGACAGTCAAGATGCATGTCAAATATAAAAAATTAACCAATTCACCTTTAGGAGCGGCATTTTATAACACATTTTAGAACGACTACAGAGTCGCTTGTCGTTTTTAATCAATTGCGTTCCAGATACAATACAGTTTGTTCCTGCACTTGTTTTGAAAGCGCCTGATGTGGTCACAGGTGTGTTCATGAGAAATTTAACAACAGCCTTAAAACGTGACTCAAACAAAAAGAAGTTCAAGACCAAAAATGTTCTAACATTTAACACTACAGTATGATGTATAATTCACTCTGGGTGGGAATCACCAGAGGCCCCACAATAAGATGTTATTGCGATTGTTAACGCTTGCGATATGCTGGGAATTAAGTAATGGAATTTATTAACTTTTTTCAGCTGCATTTATGCCACCAAAGTTTGTTCATCTCACTTCAATTATTTGTACTGCAGAAAAATGCATCAAGTGGACTGAAACAACAATAGATTTTATTATTCTAGTTAGCTGCCAGAATTTCAATTTGTTTTTGCAAATATTAATAATATAATATTAATATTAATATTAATAATAGAAAAATCTTTTGGTGTGCATGTATTGATACAATATTGCTACACAAAATTTCGGGATGCTATGCTGTATTGATCACTCCCCAACTCTGTATTTACCTCATTTTAAATCAATCTGTCATTGTTTCACAAGACTTTTGACACATTCATTTGTTTTAGAGTTTTGAGAGCGATATACATTTTATCTCTTGGTGCTTTTCTTTTCCTTTTCATGGCTTTGACGATTTGCCCTTGTTTTGCTCACTGCTTTTATATCTTGCTCTGACACACTAACCGCAGCCTATTGCATAAAATATGGTAAATAAATACAATGTAGTTAATTGATAGACAGGTCTAGCACTACTCACTTCCACAGAAGCCTCCCTCTGTGATCTCTTCTTCAAACACGTCAGAGAAGCCACGGCCTGCGTTCAATTTGGCCAGCCGTCCGTCGATGAACTACAACCATAAATTACAACGTGGTTAATAAAGAAGGGAGGTGAAGGGGGTGGTGGGGTGAGTGGACACACTTAAACAGATACAAAACACATACACACAGATTCAAACACTCAGGCCACAGTGGGGTGTTATTAATCCTACCTGACAGAAACGACATCCCAAGATTAGGTGGGTTGCAGGTAATAGGGATTTGGTAATGTGGAGCAGGTGAGGGATTAGAGCAGCAGACTACACGCTGCACACTGTCTGAGACATGAGGAAGTTTCATTTCCTCCCTTTGTAACATGGAGCGCATAAAACTCCATCTCATAAATATGGTCCTAACAGTCAAGACAGCTACACATTTCATGAGCACTGGCACAAACTCACGTAAATATGTCGCGCAAGTACAAGCAGTCACACACATACAATGACATTTAAGATTAACACACACACAAAAAACAGCATTCTTAAGACATTAAAGCATGAGAAGTATCTAGTTTTAGCAGGCTAAATAAAAGCAGGGATGAGAGGGGAAGAAAAAACTGAACGATGTCAATAATAGTTTTCAACACATTTCTTATCAGTTTGGCTCACTGTAAAAGAATTTGGTCCTCCGAGCAGTTTACAGGCTCAGTTATGTGACAGTTGCATTGTAGCTTTTACAGCAACTTTATATCATCCGTCTAAATATTGAACATGAAGAACATCTTTGAAACAATTATGTCAGTGTAAATCACTCAGTCACACATATGGTACACTGTTTTCCATTAGCTTAATCCAACCACATGGACCCTCAAGTTGCTGTTAGTTTCCTGTCCCATCGCTTATAATATCAGCAGATCTCTGTGTAGAAATGATACTTTCCAGTAAAATCCTCGGGTTAATCTTGGCAATTTTCAGGTGTAAAAACACAAAACAAAGCAAACAAGCAGCTCCAATATAGAATATATTCGTTTGTTTTCAAGATGTGGGGCAAAGGTCCGCAGAAGGCCCGAAAAACTTTCTACTAGTTTCCATGTGTTTACTTTTTCTAAATGTCTGTGTTTAACCTTAAACTGAAATCTATCTTTTTAACCTCTTCAGAGTTTATTTGTTTAGAGGTAGGAGGGAAAAGCAGCTAACAATCAGTAACAGTGTCATTCAAAATAATTAGTACATGCAAAGCATTTGGATTTAGAGCTAAAATCTATTTTGACTGATGACTGCATTCATTAACAATCCACACCTCCTACCTTTCAAGCATTCTTTTGTATTTTCAAGAACAACAAATGGTACACTATTCTTTTTAACACTTGACAGCAACATATTGTCAGATAATTTCTTAACTGTAGCAATCCTACTCCCACCTCTGCAACTGTGTCCAAAGTGTAACAACAGCGTAGGTTGTTTTAGGCCGCCTGTCCTCAGGGACAGCCTGCTAACTAGCGACCGACACGGCCACCCGCTCCTCTGGTCAGAAGAGCCGGAGACTCATCATTAGATCTTTTTAATGAGAGGTGAGACTGCAGGTTTCAACCACTGCTCTGCTACTTGGCTGGCCCAATTAGTGCAGATAATCAACCCAAATCATCACCAAGCCAAAGCCTCCACTTATCCCCCCTCCCTCCCTCGTCTCCCTCCGCACACCCCAGCCAGATTACCTGCCTCACTGTGGGCCTTAATTGGACATTACTCAACAATGGCAGACTGTGATCACCACACTCTCACACGCACAAACAGACACTTAAAAAAACACTTGCTCATGCACACGTGCACGTACGCAAACACAAGGACATAACACAAAGGCTCATTTTCTTTGTTTTGAGAGACCAAAAAACAAAAGAGACAGAAAACTCTCAAAGAAAACAGAAAATAATGTCAGGGTAGGCAGACATCAAGACCAGCTTCATTCAAACACAAAGTAGGAGACTTAAAGCCACTTGTACTTTGTTAAAAAAATATTTGTTAATCCAGTGACTTAATAAAACAACTTTATGGCATCCCTTGGTAGCTGAATGGTTACAGCACGTGTCATTTAACCACAATGTCCCATGTTTGATTCCAGCCTTGGGACCTTTGCTGCATTTCATACTCCTCTCTCCCCCATTTCTAAACTTTCCTCTTTCAAATAAAGGCAAAAATGGCCCCCTAAAAACATACTTCTTTTTACTCCATTACCATTTAAATAATGTTGTTGAAATAGTTTTTGCCTGTTACTAATCAAACCTGAACTACACATGCAGATAAAGTCCACACTTTAGTTCTACACTTTGAGGTGAATCCTGCTACATCTCTTCGTGTCTACATGTCATCTTGTTTCCTGTTGCTGTAGTAGTTGCAGACCGTAGACAGGGAGAGTTATTCCATCTGGCTACCAGCATGCTGACTCACTCACGGGTCGGTCACAGTGGTCTAGATTTATTTAAACTCTGGAATTGTGGAGCCAGAAGTTGGGATTAGGACTCTACAGGGGTTCATTTACAGAGAAATACATGGAGAGCCTGAAGGAAATGTAATTTCTGCGTCCTGGAATTTTAGCCCATAAACCGTAGATACTTGGGGACAAAGCGGAAATCATGTCACTCATGGGTTTCTGAGGGGAAGTTTTGAAGTGGATTTGTGTTTACAGTACAGTGCACCACCATCTCTGCAAGTAACTAGGGCATGGAAACCAAAATCTGGCTAAAAGGAAGCCTGGACAGCAAGCAGCAACCACTGCTTGATAGGCTGCAACAATTAAACTCAATAAAACATAGACACTACACAATACACTTCTTTTTGAGCTGCAGTATCTCTTAACCAATTGATAACTGTAAAACAGAAACACAGAGGAGCACATAAGATTTTTAATAAGCTATGAAAAAGACCCCAATGTCTTAGGAAGCAGAAACTATCTGATATTAATTTTGTTGAGTGAGAAAGTTTTAGGGGCAAGTTGTCTAGCAGCCATTAGCTGTCCTGCATTTTGAAGCACTTGACCATGGAGGTAGCAGACAGTGTTATTCAGTTGTTATTATTTATCATATTCAAACATCGCCTTTGACTTTTATGTTTTTAATATGGTTGTTTTATTTAAATTTTTCTTATTATTTTTGTCTGCTGTATGTTTGATCCTATTGTAAAGTGTTTTGGGACCATGCCTCATGGTGATTCTACACTTGAAATATAACTGATTGATTGATTTTTATTTCTTAAATAAGAAAATGTAGTTTTCCAGCTTACTGTAACTGCTGTGATACAGAGTCTTGTGGCATTAACGGAGTGGACAGAGCAACGACATGATCAGATTTTAAATCAGATAATTTGGTTTTGCAAGGACACACCTTTCCCCCTTTCGATAAATGTCTCGGCTGCTGCATTCATACACAGCGAGAATGACGGATGACTATTGATTGATGGGACGCACATTGTCTACAAAGGCTCCTGGCAGTAAATTATCAGAGTACAAGTCCCCCTACAGACTCAATAAAACTGTGTATGGCTTAGTTTTGTCAATAAGAGGAAGAGACTTCATTGAATCAGTCTCTGAGAGCACAATACACACACACACACACGTATGACAGTGTGTGTGCTTGTGAGTGTGTAGGAGCTGGGGATGGTTGATAGGAAGCAGGTTAATGTCGACAGGCTTTCCCCCCGCATTCTTTTAGGAGACTTCTCCCACTTGTTCAGTTCTGAACAGAGATGGGCTGGTGGGCACACGGGAAAACGTCCAGGAACAGAACAGGAGTGTGTTAGAAGGTGAAACTGTGACATTTTAAGAGGTGTATATGTGTATATTTATTTTAGGGTTGGCTTTGTGTCTGTATTTCACAGAGGCACAAGATAAGAAGGAGTATTGTTTCTGCTTCCTGTCCCCTAAGCACACAACTCAAATGCACTCAACACTAACACTGCAGTTATTACAGTGTTCTTATCCAACATCTTACAGTAAGTCATTTAATATAATAATACATTTTATTAGGGGTATAAAAAGTAATTAGTGGCGTTTAATGACATATGACAAAACACAATAGCCTCTCTGTCCCTGAGGTCATTCAGCTCCAAAAGTATTACTAATGTTTTGCTGAATTTGCATGAACAACTCCAAGCTGTTCCCTCTATAAAACTGGAATTACTTGTGAAGCAAAAGAGCTGATTTACAAGGAATGAAAAACAAAATCACCTGTAGAAAAGCAATTTCCTGCTGCAACGGTAACACCTCAAACTCAGGTAACACCTCGACACGCGTGTGTGCATAACCAAGTGCACAAAGTGTGTTGTGGTCGACCATTTCCAATAATATGGTTTGAATTTGGCTCAAGTTTGACCCATTCTTGTTTAAATATAGGTGACAGTGACAAACCCCACACTTAAAAGGTGACTGTGTGCAAGTGAATAGATTTATACCACTGAATATATTGTATTAGACACGTTGTTTCAGTCTAGTCTCGCACTAATGATTGGTTGCTTGATAATTGAGCAACCCAACCTGTTTGTTCACACTATCCTCTGTCAACAATCACATTGGGAAATAAAGCACAAACAGGTAACTTTAGCTGGAGAACAGGGGAAACAAACAAACAAACACACAAAGTAAAGAAAAAAGTTTTTGAAAGTACTGTAAAAGGTTAATCCCTGCTCCTATTGTACTATCAGCAATGAAACATCTGTGGGTTTTAATCTATTTTCTTCACATATATGATGATACATAGCAGCCAAAATTTATTATTCACCTGTATAGAGCCAAATGCTATTTATGTTTTTAATTACAGCGCACACTCACAAGAAAGCAGTCCTACTTACACACCTATAAATAATGCACAATATACTACCAATGAAGACAACATATTGGATTATAGGTGCATAATAAGACAAAAGGCTTAAAATATAATAACACTTTGGTATAAAAACAATCAATAACAAAACGAGAAGCAGAAGTACTGGAAAAAATCCAAACATCTCCAGTCCCAGAGTGGGTACTTACATATAAAAAAATTAATGTGTGCATGTGTGTGGCCACGCAAGTTGAGTATTGTTTGCGTGTTTGCGAGCAGATGTGGGTCATGGCCAGAGCAGGGCTTGGGCGGACCGCTGGCCTCTCTCACTTTAGTCGAAAGAGGAGTGGAGGAGATAAGCTCACCCCATCCCCCGTGCTGGAGAGGAGGAGGAGGAGATAAGGGCCTGTTTCCCAATGCTACTGCTGAGGCAGGAGCCAGCCCGGGAGGATGCTTTGAACTGCTGCTCGCTATCTGCTCTGCCTGGGAAAATTATAGACGGGGCAGAGTGTCCAGAGAAACAAAAGGCTGATTGAGGGCCGCTGTGCAGCAACTCTCGGGGGTAAATCACACTACTATCACGGGTCAGAGAGCGCAAAGAAAAATTCAAGGGGTGAGAGGAAATTTTCTTCGGAGCCAGAGGTGTCTCTCCACTCGGCTCTGGCTCGGCTAAGTTTAGTATTGCTGAAGGGATTTCGGAGGGAAAAACATATTAAGTATACATGAGTGATTTTAAGGGAAACTCGTGTAACCACACATGAATAAAGTATACCTGCTCACACACTGCACATACATACACACATGAAGACAGTGGAGTTGACAATGTATCTTACTGTGGTGAATATTCTGTTTTCTGGGGAGAGAGTTAAAATTCGGGCCACTTTTTTTGCTTTTACAGGCTTGTGCATACATGTTAAAGACTTAATGTGATGTCGATATAGTTTTGTTCAGTACAATGACTTTTGACAGGCCTGACTTATCAGGGTTTTGTTTGTACACCACGCAAAATTGAGCAAACAGAGAGATATTAAGACATAACATAAGTGTGCTGAAAGATAACAACAGTAAACAGTTTCTAGGGGTCAGTAACCGTCTGAACAGTCATGATACTAAATGCTAACTTTACCCAGCTGACCGTTTGTTGAGCACAAGTGGTGCAGAGAGACATCTGTAAATATGAAGACTTTCACCCTACTAAATAAAAAATCTGCTCAAACAAAATTAGAGCCCAAAAATAAACTGACACTGATGAGAGAGGACAGCGTCATCTCTAAGCACTTAGTTATCTTTTTCTATTTCAGCTTGCCTACAGCTTACATGATAGAGATGTACATCTGAAAATGTATACATGCAAGGGGATTTATATGTGAGATTATGATCTAAGGATGAGTAAAGGTTCTGTTTTCATGCTTGAAGTTAAATATGCGGTCCAAAATTTAAACATTTTCTCACATCAGAATAATTTTACTGGTTACAGTGTGCCATAAATGAGTAGTAACACACATACATACACACAGTATCTATGCAGACAGCTGTTTGTACCTGTTTGAAGAGCTGCAGATTGACAGCCATGGACAGGAAGTTCCTCATGGTACTCGATCGATGGTTCACAAAGCTCTCCTCACAGAAAGTGATTGGCTCCCCCTGAGGATTCCACAGAAAAATTATTGGCAAAATATTTAAATTAAAAAAATACTTATTCATTTTGGCTCACTTTCCTTTGTACCAATCTGTTTTTCCACCATGTTTACTTGGTTGAGAAATGAGCCACAGGAAATGGAGGCAGATGCGTGTGGTGCCTTGAAAGGCAGGGGGTCTAAACTAAACAATGTTGTTTACAATATGATTCACAGCACTAGAATGATCACATCATGTCTATTATCATTACGCACTGTAAAAAGTCTGAAGTATTTCAAGTGATTTCTTCATTAGTGAGCTAAGTGGGCCTGAAAACAAAAAAGGAGTGGAAAAGAGAGACAGGAAGGAAAGAGGAAGCATCAAGAAGGAGGAGGAAGAGTTCCCCTGGAAGAGCGTGCACGATCTCCCCCAGTCCACAAGACAGTGTCCCAGTAAACTCCCCAGTACTCCACATGAACATATTATCACACTGTTACTATTTCTTACATCATGTCTGTTGGCCTGTAAGCTATAGACACGGAGGATGACAACAGAACCACTGCAGGCCAATCACACGCTGCCCCACAGTCATTCCCAATTCATGTTTTCTCATAATTAACATAATTCTCACATATTTCAATGATGCTCTAAATTCTTCTGGAGTAAAACAATGTGCTTTGTCTGTTCCATGCTACGAGCACAGTGTGGCACATAAAAACAACTCAACAACACCGGAGACTAACCCCATTTTCGAGGATGGGCGGATGATACCAGTGGCCCGAATTACATCACAAGAATTCTGCTCCACTTACATCACTAAAAGTTTTTAAGGCGTATTCTCTCGTAAAAGCAGAGTTGAAAGTAACTTGTTGTAGTTTAATCAGCTTTTCAGTCTCCATCTGGCTGCTACAGCCTCGGACCATACTGCAGCGAACAAAACTGAATAGCATGCTGAGACTAACAACTAACTGCTACTGAAAAAACTTCCAAACTCAACTTTAAGACTGGGTCTGTGTACACAGTACAGTATCCAACAAAATCCTTTGGTTCACACAGGCCTGCACCGAATGCCAACTGCTAACGCTGCTGGAATCTTCTAACTAGACTGTTTTAAAAGACGAAAAGGAAGAGAGCCACATTCATTTTATCTATTTTGAGAGGGTCTAAAGGTCGCCCAGCACAAGAAATACTATGCCAACTTGCAGTTAAAGTATGAAAAACTACATCTCAACTGTATGTAGCCAGTAAAGTCGATTTGGTCAAACAAAGTTTATTCAGAGAAAAAAACATGAGGCTGGACTGGTATTGTAACTGCACATACCTCCATCATGTAAATAATAATTGAAAGCATCGGATTTTGTAATTAAAACAGCTAAGGGTTGATTGCCTTGCTTAAAGGAAGGGCCATTTAACAGCAAATGCAGAGTGATAGGCTGCTACCTGTTAACTTCTAAGCTGCCATGGTCATTTGTCTGTGTCATGTTGGAGTTAGTAAGGCCTCCAGACTTGATGATATCACATCATTTGTGTATCACACACTCAGTCAGAGGTAGGCAAACTGAGGCTCTGGACATTTAGCCCCACTCCTGTGGCTCCCTGTGGTTTTGACAAAAAATTATATGGAAATGAATAACAGTTATTGATAACATTTTAATTTTCATTTATGATTATTATAGGCCGAAAGTAATTATTACATTCTCCAATTGTAAAAATGTGTCATCTTTATGCTGATTGAAACAGATGTTTTTACGTTCTGTCAACTACAATGTGTGTGATACATCTACGGCCTGGCGCCCTGTTCCCCTGAATTCTGCTGAACCTCAGTAGCAGTGGCTTGTGTTAAGTTTCCCTGGCTAAGCTAGGTATGGACTCCAAATCCAAAACAGAAAAGTCTCTGAGGAAGTTAGAGAATTTATTATGATTATTATTATGATTTGTTTGCCTTCACCACCAATGCGACCAAGTTAAAGGACCAGTCTGTAGGATTTTCAGGCATCTTATGGTCAGAAATGAAATATAATATCCATAACTAAGTTTTCATTTGTTTACAATCACCTGAAACTAAGAATTGTTGTGTTTTCATTTCCTCAGCATGAGCCATTTATATCTACATATGGAGTGAGTCCCCTTATATGGAGTCAGCCATAATGTTTCTACAGTAGCCCAGAACAGACAAACCAAACACTGGCTCCAGAGAGGGCTTTTTGTGTTTTCATGGCTTCACGTCAGCTACTTTAGTTCTCCTACATGTTATGCACACGAAAGAAGGTTCAGTTAGTCGCAATCTGCAATCTCACCACTAGATGCCACTAAATCCTACACACTAGACCTTTAAATTACCAAATAGTTATAAAGGGCCCACTGCAGAGTCGCCACCTTGTGGTAAAACTTCTACTGATTGCTCATTTTTAGACCTAATAGGCTGTATTATCTTTATTGTAAGACTCAAATGTATTTGCAGCTCCAGACAGATTTTTGTCTTCATCCAAAAATCGCTTTTTTGATAGTTAAGGTTGCTGACTCCTACACTAGACTGTCCTCAGTATACATGAGCGTGAAACTCATCTTGTTGCAGAGCTTATAAGACTCTCATTTAAACACTGGAATATATCACAAGCCCCTACTACAAACACGTGAAAATAATTGATACAATATTTTTTGGACATAAAAAGACAATCTATGAAGACAATTGCAAAATAAAGCAATTCAAGGATGTATAGAAGAAAATTTACACCATGATGCCCTGTAAGAAGAGCTGGGATGGGACAGATAACTAAATGTGTAGGGTGACCAGTGGGCATGAGTGAGCACAATAGTAAGATGAAGGTATGTAACAACACATGTTAAGTGTGATTGTAAATTTGTCCTAGGTTTGTGAGTTCTTCTGTTTTTCATGTTAGCCTGATATTAACCTACGAAATGTGTGTTAGTTTTATAAGAGATAGTAAACATTAGGGAAGCCATTACATAGAAACACGCACACACACACACACACACACACACACACACACACACACACACACACACACACACACACACACACACACACACACACCAAACACACACACACAAGGTCATCATGTAGCAGATGTGTTCAACATGACAGAACAAGTGGGCAGTTCTCTGTGGAAGAATGTTAATATCTGAAGTAAGTGGAAATCTATAAATATGACAATATCATTTACTGTGAGTTTAGGAGAAGCAGGTATGTGTGGACGCTTCTAAGTCTATGTGTTATATTTACTCTAGCAAACCTGGAGCCATTTTTATTAGATTATCAAGTGAGTATTGTCTGTTAATGAGATCATGATGAAAGCTTATGCAAATTAATGTGTAAGCATTGTTCCACATGGATTTAATAATTACACTGAATATTGTTACTCATGGGTATTTCCTTTGAATGACCAGGAACAGCTTCTTTATATTTGAGATTGAAAATCAAAATATTCTTTAGAATAAATGGTGTTCACGGTAGTTAAAGCTTTATGTTTTTATGTTTCATGCTTCAATTTTATGTAAACACTTTTTTCATGCTGTTTACAGCGTGTTTTATTTTGTTAAATTTGTATTTCATCTTTCTGCACATCAGCGTTTCATGTTGGATTGTATCTGCGTTTTTTTTTTTGTTGTTGTTGAATTCTGAATTGAATTTTTGGACTAGTGTGTAAAGTGTGGGATGTTTTATGACTGAATAAAAGCAAACTGAGCTGTTATTCATATACAGCTGCTGGGAAATGTGTATTTAAATATGTGTGATTTGTTTAAATGTTATAACTAAATCTTTCAAAATAACTATTTTCCAACAACAAAACGCACTGTGAAAAATGCAGCCGTGTTCTTGTGCAGGACTCCTGCTGTATGTTAACACATTACATCAATCTTCTACACATGAGAATATGCAATGTGTAAGATTTTGTGTCTAAAACAGTCTTAGCTGCTTTTAAACATGAGATTGCACCCTGATCTCCCCTGCCCACAGTTTTTACACCTAGTTGGATGCTATGAACTGGTTATATGCCCACCTGAGTCGAACTTCAGCTAATTCTGTCCCTAAACAGTACCAAGCACCCACCGATAGAATACGCACACCCACCTACCCACCTTGGCTTCATCAGTAGTGGTGAAAACTAATTTGAACTGCTATTTCAGGTTGCTTTTGCCAGACACATGTGTGCTGCTCTGCGCTGGTGAGAAGCACCTGGGGGAGCATCAACGTGAGCTGAAATTGATGACCTGAGAAATGCTGTTCTAATCAGCTGATTGCTTTTCAACTCATTATCATTTTCCAGTATTGTTTCATTTACAACTCAGCAAGACTCCAACCAAACATCCACACCCCTCCTTCTGTCGAGGCATATGGGCCTGTGAACCACGGCGCTCAGCTCGGCTCTGTCTGTGAAGATCTTCTCCTCGGCTCAGAACAATCTCTAGCAGAGTGAGATTCCACAAATATCAGAACGCAGTGAGTATCATCAGCATCTCCATGAAAGCAGATGTGCAGTTTGTGCATGCTTATGTGTGTGCATGTATGTTAACTCCAGGGCTTTTATACAGATCCTGTCTAAAAGAAAAGAAAAAAACGATGTGAGCGTGAGTGAACTGAGAAATTACTGCATGTTGTGCTCTCACATACACTAACACACACATACACTGAGTCTCAGTGCTTGTGTCAGAGGGGAGGCAGTTTGTTCGTATACTGTCTGTATACAGAGAAAAGAGAGACAGCATCAATAATGTAGCATCTTGACTCCGGGAGTCCACAAAGTCCAATTAATCTCAAAGCCAAAGGAACAAAGGCTTCGCTATTTGACAAACAGGACATGCTGTAGTTTGCTCTGCTCTGACTCAGACTTGATAAGCAGAAGAGATCCAGAGAAGAAATGTTAGGGGGGCTTAGTAAAGGAGAGTAAAACACCAAAGGTGGCTAAAAGGGATCTTCAAAGGGAACGTCCTGACTCTTTTCAGCTCCTCTGACATTTCACTGCCTCAGACAGGCCCACCTTAGCTCTGCGCTCCAGCTGAAAACACACCTTTTACCTTCAGTCAAAACTGCCCCAGTCTAACCAGACTCCAGTGAAATTTGACTCATCTCACCCAAACTGAGATTGCTACTGCTGTACAGTCTGAGGGGAAAATATATTATATTCATGTCTGCCGATATTTCTGCTTGTGGATTTCTGTGAATCTGTGGCCAATATCTAATCAATACGTGTCCCTGTTTTTATATCCAATCAGACAGAGCGTGATCACTGTTGACAAATGGTAGTTATAAATGTGTTTGTGTGCTGTCTAGTGCAGGGATAGATCTGAGATGAATTTAAATGATCAGTTCAGCCAAATTAAAAGAAGAAAATCCCCCTTATGTCACATTCAGATCGTTTAACATTTTGAGAAATCTGTCCCTGCTTCTTTTTGCTGCCACCTGTGCACACAAGATGTAAATGAAATTCATTTGAGTTCCAGACAGGATTACAGAGAAACTATATAAGAACAGTTCACAGTGTGTTCTGTGATTATCCAGAGTAAGTAGAATATTTTGCTTAGATAACCACAAACACAATTCAATTTACATCCATTGTATCAGGACGGATATCTCAAAATTTGGATTATTAAAACCAAAAATCTCTGCATGGTTCAGTACCACTCAGAAAGTGAGAAATTTTTATTGATTTATTTACTGTAAGCTGGATAAGAGAGTTTCGATTACCTAAGTTTTAACCAGTAACTAATCAGTAATCAGCACTAATCACTAATCAGCACTCCACTGACCCAGTGGGCTTTAGCGCCGCATTTCAACCCCACTTGCCATCAGGACAGCGTTGCTGTGGAAACATGGTGACTTCCAGTCTCCCCCCATGTCGCCCCAGTAAATAAGAGGCTTCATTTTGAGCCAAAAAACCCCCTTTAGCATTGTTAACTATGTTGGCACTACTAGCCTTGCTGACACTGCTAACGGTGCTAACAGAGCTGACAGTGATATCATAGTTAACAATGCTAAAGGGGGTTTGCAGCTCCAGGCCGCTTACTCACCAGGGCGACCTGGAGCGGGATCGGAAGGTGGGCATGATGATTCCATAGCAATACTGTTCGGTCGGGACGGCATTCTTAGTGGTAAGTGGCAAATGGGCAGCATCGCTAGCTAGCTCCAACCAGACTGAGGTGGTGTGCACTGCAGTGAACTGGTGAAGCAAAATTAACCCGAAGACCAACACACATAACTGGTCAAAAATTTCTCTTAATTCCTACGCTGGATGCTGTATGTATGTAACACACTCTGGGTTTAATCGTTTACACGCATGGATCCAAACAGAAATAATTTAAGAAAGTAAGGCTGATATGACCCAGCCAAACTATTACACATGATGATTAGTAGTGATTGGCAATACTGGATTCTTACAGGTTTATATCTGAGGGCATCTCGGTAGGATCCAAACAGAGCGGCCTGCGCTCTCAGGAAGGCTCTCGCCACACCACTTCCTGTTGCTGTTGACTGCTTCTTCAGCTTGCTCTTCAGAGAAGACACCTGGTGGAAAAACACAAAGAGAAAGAGGAAAAAGAGAGACAGAAAGTGAGGGGAAAGAAAAGAGGGGTGGGAGGGCGGGAAAGGGGAGAGATGGAGGGGTAAAAGTTAAATTATCACCTCTGAAATTGGTGGAGGAAACAGCTAGCCCATTCTGGGTGTGAAGTATCACATTTGCAGGTCATCTCAAAAAAGGAAAGAAAAGAAGGGGAAAAGCTTCAGCCTTTCCTCCAAGCTTATCTGTTGTGCTGCTGGGAGCACCTGCTGCTTTGCTAATTGAGCAGAGGACGGGGGGCGGCGAGAGGGAGGGAGGGGACAGCAGAGAGGAAATGGAAACTCACATCTTCGCTCTCCCTCTCTCACCCTCACTCTCCACGCTGCCACCCCCGCTCCGCTCTCCCCTCCATCACCTTCTTGCTTTTTTCCGCTTCTCTCTCCATTTCTTACTCTTCTCCTCTTCTTTTCCAGTCCTCCTGTTTTCCCCTCCCCTGTTGGCTCTCCCGAACTCCCTCTAGAAAGGGACTCTTGACATAAAATGTCTTTAATTATTTTCCCCTCTCCTGGCTCTGTCTCCAGGACTCCAGGCGAGAGTGGAGGAGCAGCAGGCCCGAGCTTGTTTTAGGATGACAAAAGATTCACCCTGGCCACCGGGCCCTGGGGAGTCTGGGAAGGAAGTTGTCAAGAGGCTCTCCTCACCTGCTCAGCAGTAGTCTGACTGTGTTGTGGCAGAGCGAGGAGGAGGCAGAGATAGCGAGGGACTGCTGCTCTCTGTGTGGGCTGTGCCAGCGTAGCACAAAAGCACAACGTTTGATTGGGTTGCACAGGAGGTCTAGATTGCTGTAATGCAGTTTGGTGTGGGCTGTCAGCAGTAGTACGGGCTTGAATTGCCATTTTAAAGAAAAACGCTCAACTTCAATTAGTGAAAAACAGATTAGTTGTAGATTCTCACTGAATAACTCTGCATTGTTTTTTTATGTTATACTCCATACTGTTTACCAACATATGAAAAGCTAAAAATGTTTCAGTAGAATTTAGAAGAGTGTCGCCTACTGAACTGAGCCTGTGGCTGGTAGGGATCTGATGTCTTGCTTATGGGCACTACAGTTGGGCAGATTAAACCAAAGCGCTCCAGGTAAGAATGTCCTACCTTCTTATGCTTGATTTATACTTGACACATCTGCTTTGTTGTTTTTAATGTAGGCATGCGGCAGGCGCACATGCATTTCTGAGCGCCTATTTTTCAGGGCGCAATAGCTGCACTCTGAGAAAAACCTAGTTCAACTTTTCGAACGCAGCAGTGCGCACCGCATGGAGGAACAACCAATCACAGCCGACAGATATCTTTCTCTTCTTCACTAAATATCAGTCTGTGATAAGTTGATCATTTTGGTGCAGAGCTGTCAGAGCTTTACATCTGTCCCACAGACGATATGCCCACATACATAAACACCGTCTGGAAGAAGATCAGCTCTGCACTCATGTAAATAGGCTATGATATGGTGATTGTTATGGTTGCTTAGCAACCTGCTGCCGCACTCATGAAAGCTAGCTCAAAAAAGGCACAAAAGTAGTGCCCAGTGTCTCACTGTGCGTTTACCAGGCGGTAAAAGACGTGGCATGTATATGGCCCTTTATTGTTTTTGCCCTCCCAGGTTCTTCATCTCAAAGTCATTGGGTTTTTTAAATGGGTTTTCGGTTGGATGACATAAAAAAACTTCAGTAAATACACCACTTATGAGTTTTCAAGCCTTCATGTGTCTTAAAAAAGGTGGTTGCTAACAAGTGGCTAAATGAGACTACAGATCGTCACCATGTTGAACACAATTTTACAGCCTTGTTTTGGTGTTGACATAAAGTCATGCAGCCATAGTGTAGTTGACTTACAGCCTTGAGTTAGCTTTTTATTTCCAGCAATTGTATTTATACATCAAACATAAAAAAAAGTGTGGTTTATGTGTAAGTAGCATGAACATTTGCTTGCCAGAGAACTTATTTTCTGCAATAATCCAAAATCCAGTGGAAAACTACCATTGGCTCATTGTCGAAGGAACAGAGGTGACGCTAACTTCTGGGTAGGCCTACAAAAAAATGACACCCCCGCACCACTCCATGTCAGAAACCATGCAGTAAACGTGAGTTGCAATCACTGCCCCCTAAAGTTTGGGAGAATATCAGTTTGCCCCAAAGAGAAACACGCACGGCGTATAAAAGATCCAAATATCTCCTCATCACAATTCCGAGTTAGCTCATGTCCTTGAGACCTTCGTGCAGAAAGCATAGCTGAAACTTAACTCTCCTCCTTACTTACTTCTCAAGTCTGCTGTCTGAATATGGGGTGAAACAAGCAATAAGTGTGTGTTAAACAACAAAGAACAGAGTAAATTAACATATTTGGTTAGCACTCTGCCTATTAGATTCAACACTGCAGTGTATTTCACCAGTCAGATATTTGTGTGTTTATTGTCTGGCTTGTCCGCCTCTGTAAAGCAGCAAAGAACATTTACAGCTAATTCTAGTACATTAGTATTATTAGGTTTCAGTGCTGCCATTGGCTGTGGGAGTATTTGTGTGCAGGAGGAGAAGAAAGAAGAGATGAAAGCAGGGGAAAATTCGAGGTTGTGTCTACCATTAAATGACCCCACTTCTTCTATAATGTGATAAAATTTTGATCAGGTCAACTTCAATCAGAGGTGACCAAATATATCACGCTGTGTAGCTGCAGCTTTAGAGGGATATCATGGTCTGGCATCTGCAATTAGCCTATGTGGAAGACTTCAGGGAGGAGAAGCAAAGTGTGAGCACAGCTCGTACAGAGGACAGGCGGAAAGAAACAGAGGCTGTGAGAGAAGGAGAGAAAGTGAGACAGAGAGAGTGGCAGTCTTAAACTGGGACAAAGACAAAACGAACAGCGTGGATTCCTCTCCCCTGGGCTTTCTCACTCTCCACAACGTCCCCGCGCTGCCATTGCAAATGCTCCCAGGCATCAAACAGGAAGTTTATCACGGTTAAATTAACAAGTGTCATCTCCATATTCACTCATTGTGCTAAATGCTTTTATGTTTATGTAAAGCCCTTTCTGGAATTAATATTTCATGTTTATGTGCGTTTTCACTGATTTTTTTCATCCTCGCAAATCATTAAACTGTCTTTTTTTCGGGGGGGGAGGAATCAAAGCGAACACAATGTCAGTCTAAGTGGGGGAGGCATACCCCAAAGACTGTCAGAGAAGACGGGATAGCAGCGGAGTTTACTCTGCACACAGAGTTCTGTACAGCAGCTTTGAACGGGTGAGAGCACTGCAGTGGCAAACACTTTTTAATGAGGTGGGGACACAATCACTCGTGTTTTGTTACCCAGAGAAAAATGGGTGATAAAGTGATAAGTTCAAAGTTTCAAATTTATTCACGAGTACGATAAGGCATGATGAGAATTATTCTTCTTAAGTCACGTGGTTATTAATTAAATTGTCACATATAACAAATATAGTAGAAGTGCATGACAAATACCAGAATATCGTTTTTGCTAATAGAAAAATGAAGCACAGACTGTGGGGCGCTCCTTCGCATATTCGGCACAAAAAATAAATGTGTGTTTAGTAATTGGATATTGAATATGGCGCCTACGCCACAATCATCAGGTATGCCTCCACGGTAATGGCTCTGTCAAACTAATTAACTTCTACAGTTTGAGTGAAGCTAACGAGATGCGTACAGGCATCAGAGGAAGGCCAGGCTCTACAGGTGATAACCCTATTTGGCAGTGACATTTTTTAGTGTAAAGTCACAGTGGCGGTGATGAGATCAAAGGCAGAGAGTCCCCCATTGGGTCCAATTAGAACTATAGCATTGTACAGGGAAGGGGTGGCAGGAGGAGAGAGGGGAGTGGGTGGTTGGGGGAGAGAAGGAAAAAAAAACTGTTGAGTTATGATATTCATAATCTATGCAGAGAGGCCTTTCCAGTACAGGTCTTCTCCCCATAGCTGTGATCTTTTCAATTTACATCAAGGGAAGATGGTCGGGGATGAAAGTGGGGCATCCAAGGCGCACAGCCCACAGAGGGCAGACATGGGGCCTCATTAAGGCCCAGCCCAGCCAGCCCCAAACAGGGTTTGAAGTGCGTCACATAAAGAGCACGGGGTCAAAGGTCAGACATAGAACAGATCTCCATTTAACTCTCCAGCTGGAGATGGTAATTAGCAGGTGCAATGATGATCCCTGCCTGACTGTAAGGGATGATACCACTGTAGGTGACACCAGGCATCTGTGTGAATGTGTGCGAGCCCATGCATGTGTACACGGACACACACGACGCCTGGTGTCACCGACAGTGGTGTCATCCCCTTCAGACAGACAGGGACCATCAGGACACAAACAACCATCAGGGACCCTATCACACTCACATGAATCTGAAAACAGAATACGCAGGTACTGCACATATTACATTTACACCGCACACTTCCTCACAAAAAATTCCAATGGCATACACTCCTCCCTGTCTTTGTAAGAGATTAAGTAGCCTACAACTATACTGCTCTAATGTAAAACTCATCGGAAAAATGATCATAATTTTATCACTTTATGTTGTGCATGACAACAAGCAATAATCAGTCCGACCACACAATGTATGAAACCTCTTCATTGCTGTTAATTAACTATTGGACATATCACTAACTTCCATTTCTAGTTAACAAAAACAACAAATACTGAAAACAACAAATAAAAAAAAAATGTATGCGCCTGACTGAAAATATTATATTTGCTATTGAGTAAATGAAAAAAAAAGGAAAGGTAAATTAAGAATAAAAAGAGTTATTCACAAAACCGTGAATATATATTTAGAATTTTCCTCTAAATTTTCACTAGAGCACAAAAAAACCTCCTCCTAAATAACGACCCTGACACTTGTCTGTTGTTAAAAAAATAAATAAATAAAAAGTTGGGTTTTCTTCTCACCAAAAAAGAATGTTTTGTTTAAGATTCTGTCCAGGGAAAGAAAGCCATGGGGACGCAATTAAAGAACTACAAAGAAAAAAAAATAGTTATGAAAATCTCCCACTTTCTTTTGATGTGCTGCAGTCTGAACTGTACACACACACACGTACACACAAACACACACAGAGACACATACACACACAGAAATCTGAACAAAGACACACAGGGAACCGGCATACATTCTCACACACACACACACACACACACACACACACACACACACACACACACACACACACACACACACACACACACACACATGTGCACAAAGAGCATGTTAGTTGCAATCTATGAAATTCATTCATTGGCTCAATTTAAAATAAATATTAGATATTTTCTCTATTTTTTTTTTTATTAATCTCTATTTTCCAAATTACGGTAAGCTGCACAATAATAGCAGTATTACTGAAGTTAACGGGGTGGAGTTATCTACAATTTCTCATAAATAACCACATAAGATCAGTAACTTGTAGGCTTTGGTATGATGGCAAATTATATCAATATTAAATTTGCAAATAAATACATTAAAACGGCGAATATAAAAGAACGTAGTGAGACATAATACTTGGTCATTCATTATGTTAATATGCTGTTAACTGCATGCACTACAATACATTAGTCAAGTGAAATGAAAAAGAGTGAGAAAGCAAGGGGGAGAAAAAGTGTGTGTATGTGTGTGTGTGTGTGTGTGTGTGTGTGTGTGTGTGTTTTAATAGGGCTATCCCATTGCCATGAGATTCTCCCCGGTGTGGGGTTACTTTGTCAAGCTGACCTCTTATAGCAGCTGAGCGGCTGAGTTTTGCATACATAATTAACTACAGCTAAATGTCATCTTTCACTTCAATAACTAACGCAGTGGGTGATGCTGCTCTCTCTTTTTGACTCCTAATTCAGAGTGAACCGCCGACAGAACGAGTATGTGAAAATGAAGTGCAGCTTTTTAACTCCACATGAGTAAATGAGGGGCTGCTAACACCGCAGAGCGAGAGTGTATGCACAGTTCAGCGCCATCTAAAACAATCGTAACCTGTAAAGTAATGTTTCAAATGAGCAGATCTCGACGTTTGCAGCTGGTAAAGTACAGACTCCGCAACAACAACAACAACATAATCAAATACTTTGGAGCTTGTTATTATACGTTGTAGACAGCAAGACTTAGTACAGTATGTAACTGAGGTGGAGCAACCGCATTCCCAGCACCGAGCTACCATCTAGTTAGTGCAGCATGTGAGGGGCTTTACTGTAGGTGGCTCCGCTATACTGGGAGACACAAGTGAAATGAAACACCCTCGGCTGTATCTAAACTGAAAGTGGGAGAAATCTGGTGGACATACCAAAAATCTGTGAGTAGCAAAAGTTTACTCGTGAACTAGATCTGAATGTCAGTGATGAACATTCCTGGCCGACAATGTGTGGGTGTCTCTGTGTGTGTCGGTGCATCTGCGTGTGTGAGTGTTTGCCTGCTGTCGACTGTACTCTGCTGTAGATGATGATGTAGATGTTGTTTTCTGGGAGCATCGGAAAGTGAACACCAAATTAAAGCCGCGATGTTTGATTAAGTGTGCCAGGTGATCTCAGGAGAGGCGCGCAGACACAACCTCAACCCCCTCATTCATTTGTAAACCTCCAAATGCAGGCTTGAAATACAGGAAGTAGGAGTGTACGCTGTAAATTTCCCCCTTGATTGGGAATACAAATGATCAAATGTATGAAGGCTAGGAATGTATGGGTACACGGTGTCAGCAAAGTAGCGAGAGGCAGAGAGGAGGAGAATAGAAGGAATTAGGCTGTGATGTGAGAGAGAGCATCTGAAAATAAAGATGTAAGCTGCATTGTAGCACCTCACCTTGAATATGTGGCACAGAAAGAATAATACATGAAAAAAAATCTTCCGTCATTGGTTTGAGATCAATTGCCGGGATCAAATAAAAATCAGATTCAGTCACACACTGTTTGTTTTCAGAATTAACAGACTCCTAATTCGCTATTCTTGGATACTTTTAATGACTAGCGCAGTAAACAGATCCACCAACCAAAAGCCAATTATAACTTTATCAGCACAATCTCTGTGCGGAAGAGGAACTGTGGATCTCAGAAAAAGAAACAAAAATACCTTGATCTTCCAGGGAAAAAAAAAAGACTGTTTTTTTTTATTGAATATTTCTTTTCAGTGTGCTTGTCAACACATTGATTTTACTGACACGAGCACAGTCTCCCTGAGATTAATATGATTTATTAATGTGTAAAAACTATTGGAACTTGCAGTTCAACTTACAGTAGGCAATCTTAAAATATGCAAAATCCTGCTAAAAATACACAATGTAAAATAAAATAAAAAAAGATCTATTTCTCTAATAATATCACAATGTTCATCTAAAATAACAGTCAAAACAAGAGGAAAGCACAAACTCAAATAAAGCAACAAAAGTTCCTTGATATGTATTATTTTTTACACAGAGACACCAAATTACACTAGTTAAAATAAGAAATGTTTAGATTGACTTTCGTTAAGTACTAAAAAATGGAAGAGGGGAAAAAAATCTAAAAACCAAAACTTAAAGAGATTGATGTAGTTAATTTATTGCCTCTGTCAAAGCATCCACTGTGCATTTAAAAAGACAAATCCTGAACAAAAGCACAATTAATGCTGGACCTTTGATTCATATGACGTTTCCAATTTAAAAAACATTATTCTTAAAAGATTGTTGCATCCTTTTTTGACCCGTTACCAATTACTCTGTTATTCAGATCTTTCCTTTTTCTGCTAAACGGAACCGCTACTGGCATGGTAGCATTTGTAATAGTCAATAAATCTAAAATATTATGTGTGAAGTTGCGGGGAAAGACCATTAAGGGGGCGGGCGCTAGTGGAGCCGGTGTAGGGGTCCTGTCTGAAAGAGGGCGGCTAATTCAGGACAACTGTGAACTCTGAACCTGCTAAAAGCACGGCCACTGGTCAGCCGAGCCACATAATAAAGTCCACATGTGCTCACAGCCTGCGTTGCCATAATTAGACGGATCTCTAAAGGTTTGCTTAAATCAACATCAGAGTGCTTTGTTTTCACTCTTAGTTAGACTTAAAAGACACACAAAAACTGCCTGTGGCCTTCACCTTTTAATCCATTTCATGCTTTATATATTCATACAAAGTGATGCTGGGCTTTTAAAGTGAGAATAATCATTGCTTCATAGGTCTCAGGGCTTCAGTTTCACACTGAATAAGCTGTGTGTGTTAAGTAGCCAGTGTTACAGTGAGAATTAAAGAGAAATGAAGAGTGTTTTAATAGCTCAGAAACAACGCGCGGCAGCTCAGCCCAGGCAGAGAATCACTCAGCATTAATCAAAATTTCAGGCCTCTGTTTGACAAACTGCACAATGCCTCAAACATCTCCTTGTGTGTAAACACAAACATCAAATGCCATGTGGCATGTCCTCATCACTAACAAGCAAACTAACAAGAGACCTGGAATTCCACTCAATTAGTACCTGCTCGCTTCCTTATTAATCTACTAGCCCCGGTGAAAAGATGAGAGGAGACAGGAAAAAAAAAAGTGAATCGGAATAAAAACAACAACAACAATTTGTTGCGATAAATATATTAATGCCAGTGAGGTTTCCGTTTCAGGTGGTGTAATTTGACATGATATGCGGGCTATGTTCTGTCATTAGTAAGGAAAAATGGTGAGTGGGGGATCAAAGCAAAAAGGCTCTGAGCCTGCCACTTAATTTATCACACGGCAAAGACAAAGGCTTTTCTCTCTGCTTCTGTCGCTTTTCAAAAGCCCTGACTCCTTTTTATGACAAACTCAGTTTGCAATTTAATTTAGGGCTCGAGTCCCTGGGTGCAGAAAAGCGAGCAGGCAGGAAGTGAGAAGAAGGTACTGTAGCCAGACAGGCACACAGGCAAAGAAGCAAACAGCGGGTGCAAGAAACGTCCAGGCTGGCGGTAAGTACTGTGAGAGAGAGAGAGAGAGAGACAGGAAGGCAGACAGGTGTCATGAAACTCGAGCAGCCAGGGCAGTAAGGCAGGCGACAAGGAAGACGGGCAGCAAACAGGCTAAAAAGGAGGCAGGAAAATGTATAAAATGTAGGAAAGGCCGCATCATCGCAGGCTGTAAGGAGGCATTAATGCACACTAGCAGGCGTAGTAGGCTGAGCAGTGCTAAAGAGAAGCAGAGTGGGAATGTGACAAGGTCTGGAGTCTGTTGGGTAGCATATTGAATTATATATTGCTGGTAGGGCAGGAGTCCGGTAGGCGGTGGAACCTGAGAACACACTAGCAGTGTGGGTAATAGTGCGTCCGCAGCCTCAGCGGGGCCTCAGTGCCTCACGGGGGAGCTTTAATACATACACCCAGAAAAACAGCTAAACAAACAGATTCCTACTTTGACAAAGACGGCGGAAGACAAGCATGTGTGTTGTTCTCTATGTTTGTGTATGTGTGTCTGTGTGTATAAGAGAGTGTGTGTGTGTGTGTGTAAATGTGCAAGTGACCCTGACGCCGTGGTGATGCTTCCTGTAGCACTGACCGGCGTCAGTGCTCCATTAATTAAAGAGACGATGCACTGGCAGGTGGCTTCACTGCCCACACTGGTAATTGGCCCCCTTCTTCCCACTCTCTCCCCCTAGAAAATCACCCATCTCTGCCTTTTCTTTTCTCTTCTCTGCCTTGTTCCCTCCTCCTATCTCTCGTCCTCAGAAACGTGCCAGTGGGCAGGCAGAAATGCAAGACTTTGTGAAATAATGATTAGAATGGATGGAGATGAAGGGAAGGGAGTTGCACATTTTCCCACAAGCCTCTGATGGTCGGGGAATGCTGTTTGCCTTCAAGCGTCATACGACGCGACGGGAGTTTACTTTAGACAGCCACAATCTGAGGAGCCAGTACTGCAGTCATTAATGATGTGGGGAGGGGACAGAGCTATACTTTGACAAGTTTCTGCAGGTGTATGTTTGTCTGTGCATGTTTTTCTGCGTGCGTGCGCGTGGGCGTGAGTGAGAGTGTCTCAGTATGAGAGTACACTGGAGGACAAGAGAATGTGTGTTTATGCAAGTGAGCCTCAAATGAAAGAATGGAAAGAGGAAAAACTGAATCTTCTGTGTGTCATGGGTAATGAAACAATAAAAGCTGAGTAGCTCTGGAAGGTGTGTGTGTATGTCTCACCACGTCACTGGGCAAGTTGTGCAGGTCATCAAAGGGACTCTCCAGGGCGTTGGTGTCCACATTCAAAATGACCACATCCTCCAGTGATCGACTGCGTACTCTCTGAAGGAGGACATGTCCATTGTTATCAGCAACAGTGCCACAGTAATTTAAAACAACTCTAATCACCATCTCACAGTACTGAACAAATCTTCACCTATAATTAAAAAATATGTATATTTTCTGCCTTTACATTACAGAATTAAAGCACTTTTCTTTGCTATCTAACATCTCATAGCAAGTAATTGTGTTTACTTTTGAGCCTCTGTAGAATCATGTAGGTTTTAAGTAAATTACAAAGAGCCTGACAACCTGGTTTGGTTAAAATCATTTTAAAAAATCAATAAATTAAGTTTGAAATTATAAAAGTGTGGCCCAGGTGTGTTCCCAGCAGACAAAGTCATTTCTGTCCTGAAGCCATGGGAAGGAGAGAGCACAGCGGTCACATTTAAAACCACACTGTCATCACACTCCTTTACGATTAACGATGAAATATGGCGTGTAGGAAAAAAAAATATTAGGACATCTTTACTGTAACTCACACGCACTCCCAAAATGAAGAATAGCACTGAGAGGAAACATTTGGATTGCGCAAACATTTTCCACAGCACCAAAAACCTCATGCATCAACAACAACACAGTGATGCTGTGCTGTGCTGTGTGCATCCTGATGGCGACAAATTCAACTATTATTTCAGTGTGGCGCAGGATGCAGGCAGGTGTGGGGGGGGGGGCAGCATAGTGTGTGAATTTCTAGTTTGTCACTTTTGTGACAGCCTGTGCAGTGGAGGCTCACATGCTGATCTGGACTAATTATGTAGTGGCGGAAAGGGGGTCTGTCACGGATGCAGAGTGTGATAAATACTGCCACTGCCGCAACTGTCAGACAAATATCACACACACACACACACACACACACACACACACACACACACACACACACACACACACACACACACACACACACACATAAACACATAAACACACAAACACACACATATGTGCATTACAACATATGCATTTGCCCAATTATGCGCGCACACAGACAAACACTTACATACTAACACTTACACACAAGTGCAAATGTGCGCGTGCTTGCAACATGCATTCACACACAACAGCAGTGCTGGTGACGGCTTGCCCCCCAACCAACACACAGGGTTTAACAATGAAGTAGAAAAGCTCTTTGTTCGCAGATGCTTTTTCTGCCTTTCTCTCTCTGTCTTTTGTACTTCTGGTTAAGAATGCACACAAGCAAGACAGGGAGATAAAGAGGAAAAAACATTCTGTCAATTTTTTTGATTCAATGTGTTGGAGGTGCCAAAAACTGCCTTACTGAAATTTCAAATATTTTACACCAAAATTAAGAGCACAATTCACCATACCAGTTGCAGCATTACACCACTGACCATATACACAAAGAGGGAGAAACTTTGATTCTATGCATTCACAGCATCTTCACTGAGTGTTATGTGGTTGTTCTTTTAAGAAAATCCAAAAAAAAATCATTATTTCTGTCTGATGCAAATTAGGAAACATCATTCAACTTATCATATACAGTAAAGAGTTTTCACACTTATACATCAATTTGCAGCAGCATAGGTAATTATGCGGATACAGTATAATGATGTACATTTATTTACATTCACATTTCTATGCACAAACATACCCACAGATTAACCAACGTACCTCCAGCAGGCTAAGATGAACTCCCACAAAGTATGGCATGGGGGCACTGTGGATGGAGAGAGGGAAAAAAAAAAAGAAGCTGTGAGCAATATCAATATCAGATGGTTACATGCAGTAAAGAAATATTTATGAAGGCTACACTAAAAGTTAAAAGCTTCATGTTCAGGGTACGGAATGCATTCAATAACTATGTTGATAGTTGATTAATTTTTAGTTATTTATCGAGTTATACACTAGCATAAATCACATCTTATTCAATGTGAGGATTTGTTGCATTTCTTGTATTCTTATATAACTGTAAACAGAAGGCTGTTAGT
Organism: Cephalopholis sonnerati; assembly: GCA_019142605.1. NCBI lineage: Eukaryota > Metazoa > Chordata > Actinopteri > Perciformes > Serranidae > Cephalopholis > Cephalopholis sonnerati. Next base: position 27,124,440 of record JAGQAX010000006.1, read on the forward strand.
GATCTGAAGATATGACCTGACTATAAAATACTTTTCGACGGCATTTGTGGATATTTTAGCATCTTCTACACACAATTATTAATAAAAATAAAAGATACATTTAAAAAGAAAAGAAAATGTGTTGAATACCTCTAAGAATAAAAGAAAGACTATTTTAAAAGTAAAATCTTTTTTATAAGCTGCTGGATATTATGTGAAAATGACTGTAATATGACAGATGTGCATTGGATGCATTGAAACTAATAAACTTTGCATGAGGTAACACAGTTGTAATATAGGCAACAAACCTGATTATCATCCATATGTTGTTCTTCAATTTAATCAAGGCACGGTACGGACGCTAACTAAAAATTACGACTTCAAAATGATTTTCCCAAGAACCACCATGACTCTCAAAATGGGACACAATATTAGATTAACTGGTGTATGTAGCAGAGCGAGCACATTGATCTGGTGCTACTGGACTGGTTTGTTTTAAAAATTCAGTTACCAGGTAAGAAGAGAAGCGGTAAGAAGTTTTTCCTTCATGCTGACTGGATTTTAAAAATGTGACTTAAAAAGTTTTTCTACATTTTGTCTAAACTGCGACACTCCTGCTGTCTGGTATGCATGAATTTACCTGGAAAGACATCACAGAAAATTACTGAGAATACTAATGCTACAGCTCTTATTACTAGGACTATTTATGATAATGATGAAAATAATATTAACAATAACAATACGTTATTTTTCAGGACGTTTAATGGAGTTTTTCCTCTAACAAGATGGTAGATTCAGAAAGTACAGACAGACTTGGAACACGTCCTAGAAAACTAAAGGTTACAAGTGTTAAATGTTTTCTTTTTACCCTAAAAAAAATATGCGTCACATGGTTATTATCATGTCACGCTTGTTTTATGTATGCAAAATTTATGTTCATATTCAAAATTAGCGGTAAGGAAAGGCTGAATCATAGAGTATGTTTCCCATCCACCAGGACGGATAAAATCAACAAAAACAGTCAAATAATAGAAACCATTTTTATGATGAGGTTTACAGAGGAGGCAATAATCGGATAGCTTTGGGTCAGTGTGTTCCTGGTCAGAATGATTCAGAAGCCACAGGCTTGTAATCAACTTAAAGCAACAGCAAAACAAACAGCAGGCCCGTAGCTCTGAACTTTAGCCGCTGTCCTCTCTGTTTCATGAATATCCAGTACTGATTTTCATCAGCATCTACACAAATACATGCACAATAACACACACGCAGAGCATCTAATATAATTTAGTTATCTAATCAGTGCATGGAGGACACCCCTGTGATTAGATAAGATGATGATGAGACTTCACAGAGTGTCGGAAATCACATTTTACTGTCAGTGATGAATAGCTTTTTGAAGCTGATGTGTCCCCTATGGTACAGCACTGTACTGTATGCGCTACTGGCAATGATTCAACAAAAAATAGCTCCTTTTACATAAGATGACTTTCCCCCTCTGCTTTTTTTTTTATATGTATATGTACATATCTGAAGTTGAACACATGTAGATCTGTAGATGAGCTGTTACTTCTGCTTTCCATTCAGTTTCAATCAAGTCCATTTAGATTGGTTGGACTTGAGTTGGATGGGTGGTAATGAACCCCTGAGAGGGCTAAGATGATGAGAGCGTGGTGCTAGCACTGGCATGAAATATGGAGCAAGGTGATCCAGGTCGTTCATTATGTCGAGGGGGCCACACAGGAGAAGGCACACCGCGAGAGGAATCGTGAGAACGACTCGGAGAACGTGTGGGAGAATGTGTGAACATGTGTGTCTGCACTTTTACACCGAGGTTTTAGCGGAAGAGCTCGGTGCACGACCAGCACACATGGCGCGCTGTGTGTTTACGTGTCTGTGTGTCGGGTGTGTGCGTGCACGTGTGTCGGAAGGTGGCTGAAAAACGAGAGAAAGAAGGGAACAAAGTGGCGGGGGAGAAAAGGTGGGGGTGTAAACATTTATTATGATGATCCTGATGGTGTTCGTGTATGCGTGCTCGCGCAGTGCGTGTGTGTGTGTGTGTGTGTGTGTTTCTGAGGTGGTCAGCCTTACCAGCAGTAGTCCAGAAGATGCGGGGGCAGTACAGGGATGAAGATGTGCTGCCAGTACATAGGAAAGAGCAGAGCAGCCGCACCGTGGACACATGCAGTTAACTACAGAGAGAGAAAGAAGCGAGAGGACAAACTCAACACAACTTTCCAAGGCAACACGAAAACTAAGAAAAGGAAAGACACTTCTATGCTGCATGTTTACTGGAAGTTTCAGTTTTTTTAACTGAAGGTTTGCGTGATTTAAGTCTTAAGAATTTCCCAAAGAAAGAACTGCAACAAGTTTAAAGAAACTTTGAGCTAAATATACAGCTTGTCTGTTTTTCTCTCCAATACATTTCTACAACTTATTCAACTAAGTTTCTACACTGCTAAGGTCTATAGAAGAAGTCTGGAGAACCACAGCTCTATTTCCTTACAAACAATATCCTGTTAATATCCTGTTTTTAAAAAAAGTCTAACAGTCTGATCAAGGTTACTGCTGCCGTGGTGATGCTTTGTGGTGATGTGTAGATGTACAATATGTTTGATTTCATTGAGTGAGTCTTTAATCTTGCTCACAAACAAAAGCCCTCAGTATGAACGTGGCACACCGAGATGCTGTTGTGATGAACACAAGACCTGCAAGCTATTGTTGGAGGAAGAGAAGAACACACTGAAAGCTGGAGATCAACCGGTTGATAAGAGCCTTGTCTTAACCTCATGACAGAAACACAGCAGAGGAGAGACAGATTGATGAGGAGGTGAAAAGAGAAGTATTGAAAAGACTGACATGAAGAAAGGCAACACATGCTTTACACGCAGGGAAACATGAAACCATTGTTTCCTACATATTGATTCATTTGTGGTGGGTCATCGCTGCAATAATACTGCCACTATTGCCCATGGCATTGAGACATAAAACAAATCATTCACAGCACACATTCTAATCTGATTTGAACACTAAAAGGAGAGCGAATACAAGGCCAGCGTTTATAATAAACTGCTTTTCAATTCAATGTCAAAGTGAGAATTGTGCTGTGACCTGCACAAAAACAACAAAAGAAGCCCAAAACAGTGCTGACAGTAACCATAAAAATCAAAATTAACCTAACTCATATGACTAAGAAATTAAGGAGAAAATAACCTCTTTTTTTAACAAATAATGAGACGCAATCACATGAAGATGGCATTCCTTATCAAAGGAGCTCTCTACATTGTCAAAGCAACATTACACATAAAATTAAAGTCATTGTCTCCCATTGTCTTAAAACCAGCACGCCCCTCTTGACATCCCATCTCATGAAAACCCCGCTACAGTAATGACCTGCAACACACACACACTGAGACACACAGACACGGCAGGAGAAAGAGGCGTTAGCTCATCCCCCAGATTAAAATAACATGATTAAATATGGAAAGAGAACAGAGGTCTGAGGGGCTCCTGCGGGACTTCATTAGGGCAAATTGCCAAAGAATGAAACATGAGTTAGCCAAGAGAGACTGCGGGCTAGGCCAATACCGCCGGGACCCCGGAGCAGCAGCCGCTGTTATACTGCTGCAGCTTCACAGTCAATGTGTGAAGCGGACACACGCTATCACACACACACGCACAACTACCAGGAGACCCCCTGCTCACTGACACACACAGTGTCACAATTGACCGGCCAAAAGCGGGCGAAGCTTGGCGGCTGAAAACCACCGCTGCCAGAGGGAGAGAAAGAGTGCCCCACCCTCTGAATCCACCCGAACATCAAGCCCGGACATCTGAAAAGCTTTAAACAAAAAGTGTGCGTGTTTGTGTGTGTCCATGTGCCTCCCTCCCTGCATGTTTGTTTTAACTGCATTCATTTTTCATATCGGCTGGAAAAAAAGCAATGATCTTTTTTTTTTTTTTTTTTATTGTCTCCGTGCAATCTCTCATACACCCAGTCCCACAATAGTTAGGACTTAATCAACATTTAATTGGTGTCTTGCTCTGTGTATCTGCATATGCATATTTCCGCTGCCTGCCGTCTTCAAATAAAACACAACAATGCCACGCTCCTGTCAGGATTAATTCCCCGGCAAACAGTTTGTTTTTTTGCTAATTCTGAAAATAAATCAATGCTATGAATATTAATGTCTGAAAGTGAGGCACTTGGTGGAAGAGCTACTATCAAAACCATCACACCCTTCTCCCTTTTTCCAAAGCGAGGACGGTAAGGGGCCATTAAATTGTGATGAAGAGAGGTCAGCGATCCGGCTGTGAATATACATACACACATACGTACATGTGCCACACACGCACGCACGCACACACTAAGTGGAGCGCCAACAGGCGAGTGTATTCCTCCTCTGGGAGTGCGAGACAAGCCCCAGCCATTCGCTGGTACCAGGAGGTAATGGCACAGAACACCTCGCTAACCAACTCCAATTATCTCCACCAGGCCTCAAGGTGAGCCCCCCAACTGGCATGATTTACTCTCAGGTTGAAAGGGAAAACAGGAGTCTCTCTCTCTCTGCCTCTCTTCTTCTCAGGCTGGGTGGCTGGCTTGGGGGAGTTGGCCGAGAGGGGGGGGGGGGGGGGGGGGTTACTGAAACTAAGATAATGATTTATAAAGCAAATCTAGATTTCTGTTTTCTTTTATTTGCTATCTCCAAAGCAACGGAAGGTGGCAGTGTGCCTGAGATAAGGCAACTTGGAGGGAACTCCAGAGGAATAGTTCACATATTTGCTTCTCTAATTCAGCTTAATACAAATCCCTGTGTCCTTGTTCAGGTTTTAGAATGAACGAGGCAAAAAGTAAAAGGAAGATAAATTGGAAAAAAGAGAAATCGTACCCCTCTTTTTTTTTTTCTTCATTTAGGGGGGGGCTTCACATGAGAGTGGGTCATGAGAGGCTAAGGCTGATAAAATATTTGCCAGGCTGATAAATAATAGATGAGTGGAGCCAAATGGCTTACACGCTCCACAAAAGACCTGGGTGCTTAATATTCCATTCAATGGAGAATCACAGATACAGTCCCCAAGAACAAATACAGGATTAGGTGCTGGGTCCAGTCCTCAGGGACCAGGGCTCTGCCCGGTAATGAGGGGCTGCCTGCCTCTTACACTGTGTGTGTGTGTGCGTGTGTGTGCATGTGTGTGTGTGTTCCCCCTTCCTCTGAGAGAAGCTAACCGATTATACAGCGACAGCCTGCTTCAAAAAGCAGTCAAGGTCTTTGGTTCTGCCCTGAGAGCTTTTTTAGTGCGCTGTAGCCAAGACAGAAAGTGTCCACACTAACACTGGTTTTCCACGATCCATTCAACGAGACTAAAGGACGGAGAGACAGAGAGAGACAGACACAAAGAGACGAGGAGGTGAAAGTGGGAGAAGAAGAAGACAGAAGTGAAGAGATCAAATTTGCATTGCAACTTTGAAGTAGATGGCAATAAAGCTAAGCTAAGAGGTCACACGCCACTTTTGTCAATAATGGAGTCTGAGTGTGGGTCAGTTGCTGTGTCCCAGTCACACTACATACTATACAGTATGGACTATATGCTAAATGTCACAGCATTTTGGTTTTGCAGTCAGTACAGTATAACATAATTACTGCATGTTGATTTTTTCAAATGCTAACAGGAAATGAAACTATGTGTATGCCATTGATGTCAATCAAACTGCGACTTTGGAATGTCACTCCCAATTAAACTTCACAAATAGACATCAAAATGTTGTTCATGGATTTAATAGTTATTTTTCATTTTTCTACTGTGTTCACAAAGCTGTTTTACCACCATCTACAATTTGTTTTAATACTTTCCAGCTGTGAGCAGCTCCCCCATTTCCTTTGTGCAATGCATTGTGGGACAATAATGTCCATCAGCTGCACACTGCAAAATCAACTGTTGTACGCATGCTTGCTGAATGGTGTCACTTTTGCACTTAAACCTGCTTAGAAGTAGTTTTGCTAAGGAATAAGGATAGAGATATGTTTTTTTACATGTTTATATGCATATATGTTTTTTATGCAGGAAATTAACCAGAAAGCTGAATCACAACACATACATTCACCCAGTCAGCAGAAGACAAATGTTAAAGGATAACTTCAACATTTTAACATGGACCCCATTTTCCCATGTATTTTAGTTGAAGAGACTGATGTAACCAACAGTTTATGAAATTGGTCCAGTATTGAGCGAGAGGGCAGCATCCAGCAGCCTCACAACGGGCCGCAATATAAGCTTATGGGGCAACTGAACACTGTCACTGTATCTCCATTGAAAGTGTCTCTTTACCTTTCACTTGATCCAGTCTGTTTGTTATTGTCTTGTAAAGTGGAAGTCTCATGATGAAATCTCACGAGATGTCACTTGTTGCAGGAAGACAACAGTGGAAATATGTGTGAGATTTGGAGAGAGTATAGTACATAGTTTACAGAAAATGCAGTTTAGTGTTACCTAAAAGATTGCCTAATATACTGACATTGAGGCCTGTTGCATGGCTGCTGCCCTCTCGCTCAATATCGGACCAAATTCAAAAATTGTTGTTCACATCAGTCTCTTAATCCCCATTTCCACCAAACACTTTCAGAATGGTACCTTTGGAACCAAAAGTAACCTTTCAGACATGGTACCTAGACCCTAGCGTTTCCACCACAGACAGTACTCTCAAATGTGGGCGGGGTTGTTGTCACTCACTGTGCCGTCCAGCCTTACTGTATTTCCTCCTTTATTAGTTTACACCATCTTCCACAGAACAGGGTTGCACACCGACATTTTCAGAGCAAAATAGAACAAGCTGCAGTGAGAGTCTCTCCACGGGAAATTTTAAAACATTACGGATTTGTGCATTTAGTCCTTCTAAGGCAAGCTCGGGGGTTTAGTGTTGCTGGAGCCCACAGGAACGATGCTCCGCAACGCTATTTTTTTCTTTCTCTGAGTGAGGATTGGGATATATGCCATCCGGGTCAAAATTAATATATAGAAACACTTGAAGATCCACTCATTACTAAAGGAGTATGTCATACAAAAACTAATGGAATGATCAAAGGTGTCAGGAAATTTAAGGTGTGTTGATGGATTCCATCATCAACTCATGCATTGAGTAACATTACAAGTAAATGTTCCACCTTAAAAGTTGCCGGCAGTTGAGACAGCAAAACATCCTTTCATTTACAGTTGCAGTTTACTAATAAAATTCTTCACAGTATGAACAGTGGTTACAGAAGCCTCAAAACCAGCCACAGCTCGGCCCTGAGCAACAGTGCCCGTCCACTATTGACCAACCAACGGACTTCAGTGTTCACAGCTCGGTGTGCTAGGTACCCCAACAGAGGGGTGACCAAAAATGGGATGGTATGGAACAGTTCCAGTAGTACCATTCACAACTTTTCACAGTGGAAACGGGAAAAAAAGTGTACCGAACTGAACCAAACCATCTGTGCAGCTCGGTGGAAATGGAGCTCTAGACACATACACACTGGAAAACAGGGTCCAGGTTGAAAAATGCTTAAGTTACCCTTTAATTACATTAGGATAGCTACACCAATTCCTCTGACTGCTCACAAGCCATCAAACTGCTCTCTGTACTCATAAATCATCATATTCAGATGAGTTCATCCCTCTACCTGCCTGAACTGCTACGCAACCCTTCAACAGTGATGTTTCCTTAAAGAGCCGGACGTACCAGAAACATCAGATCTTCTCAGCACTGCAACTCTGAGCTCTGCAGACTCTGTCAGTAAGCAGTGTGTTTCCACCCACATCTTTCCTCTTTACCTGAGCAACTGGACATGTTGAAGTGAAACACAGACAGAAAATGGAGAAACTGCTACTGTGAGGGTCTCCATGCACCTCTTTCGCATATTTTTTATAATAAACTGCAGTGTAATGGAGATTTTACTGGACTGAGAAAACTCATTCCCTCTGCTTACATACTCTTAGATGAGGGAACCTATTGCACATTACATTTCAGCCAGAGCACAGTGTGAGACAAATAGCTGCTGCAGCAGGCAATGTAATTCAATTTGACAGGAGGAATGGTATCAACAGAGTCGCTCTTGACCTCTTCACACCAGCCTCAAATACTCATTTCCCCTCCACTAGCCTTTCCTTCCAACTCTGTCCCTACGCACTCTCCAAATTCAATCCTCTCCTCTCCGTTCCCAGTCTCATTTCCATCCCAGTTCTTCATTTCTTATTCTGTTTTCCTCCTCTCATCCTGCTGTCCTCCTGTCCATTGCTGCCTCTCCCTCGTTTCTCCTGTTGGTATATCGCTGTGTTAGCCTTTCCCTCTCCCCTCCCCTGCACAGAGTAAGTCACCAATTACCCGCGCTGTGCTTCTCCCTCTGTTGACAAACGCCGGTGTCAGGCCCGGCACAACGCAGGTGTGCCACAAACAAGTAGGTGGCACAGGGAGAGAGAGAGAGGGCACACAGGACGACATGGGGAACAGCTAACGCCAGTGCCTCCCACACATGCACACACAGTCACCGACTCTCTCACAGAAAGACACAAGACATAAGGTACAAACACCTGTGAGTGCACGAGACACACAAACAGATGCATGCAAAAGAGACACAAACACCCACAACATGCACATGTGCACATACACACATTCGCCGCGGCACAAGTCAGACACATGGCACGGGGCTGAGATAAGTCTATTGAGGGGAAGGATGTCCCGATGTTCTGCAGATGCCCAACAACAGAGAGACGCATTAAGACACCCAGGAAGAGGGAGGCAAAGTCAGAGAGAAAGAGAGGTGTACGGCAGAGTGAGTGAGAGACAGATGGACAGAAAATAATATGTCAGCAAGGAAGAATAACTAAGATAGAGAGAAAGTAGAGAGACAGGGAGAAGTCAGAGAAAGAGAGGAGAAGAAGAACAGAGGAAAAGGCAGGAAACAGAGAGACAGCTGGCACTCTAGGGCATGGTGGATGGATAGTTCCTTGTTAGCATAGGCCTGACAGGCTGATGAGAGGGCTGCTGTCAGCCGGTGCTGGGGCCGGGCTGTGTGAGTTTGGGCGATAGGCAGGGCAGAGGCTGGGCTCGAGAGCTGGGGGGCCCTCGGCAGATGAAAGACGCGGAGGGTGGTGGGGCGATGGTGGTGGTGGGGGTCCTCCCAACTGACTAGTTAGAGGAAGGGCCGATGCAGCCCTATTATACGGCCCTATGACAAGGCTGCACGCTCGGCTGGCTCCCGCCCCTGCGCCACCGCCGACCGGCCTTTTAAAACAGTGGTACCATTCACCTCCGGTCACGAAACAGCAATAAGTCAACTGACGCATTGTTGTAAGATCATGATTTATTCCTTTGCTGTTGGCTGCTTGCGAGACGCGCCGGCCATGTACCGGCAGACTGACACACTGGGTTCACCAGGGGCTTTAACACAGGCAGCACCTAGAGCAGGCAGAATAAATGCAGCATATCTGTGTGTGTGTGTGTGTGTGTGTGTGTGTGTGTGTGTGTCTTTCTCTCTTTCTTTCCACTTTCTATTCCCTGTTTCTCTTTGCTTGGCTGAGAGGCTGGACAGGCGGAGGTGGTGAAAAGCAGCTGGATGGTACTAACGATGTTACTAACAATACCTTCTCTCATACATCCTCTGTCTGTGGCAAGCAGACTATAGAAATATTACCTGTCCATCCAGTGACTGCTAACACTCACTTTAACAAACATTTTTGACAAACTCTGACGTTAATTATATATTTTCCTTCCTTTAAGATATTTGATCACAAGACAGTGGTGTGGATAATGAGCTGGGCTCTTTGCAGATAAGTATGTATACACTTAGATAGCTAGCATCCAGAATCATGGCAGCCATTTCCACTTGAACTAGGAGGTCATTCTACCCAACAGCAAAAAATAACGCATCACAGGAGCAGTAATAACATCAGGCCTGCGAGTAATCCCAGTGGAGATGTGAAAATACCTTTGTACTACAGTGCCTGACATATATCGCTACCAAACCAAAACACCTCTCCCTGAGGAAGATGGATGGATAGACAGATGACTGGATGAAGGATTGCAGAGGATAAAAGGTTTGCAGAGGTAAAGGTCTGACGTGGAAGCTCTTAAAAAAAGTCCTGTCGGCATAAATTTGTTTTGAAAAAAAAAAAAAAAAACAAGCCAAGATTAGTCTAAGAGCTGCAGAAAACTATAAATCACAGACAAATATCGCCTCCACCCCCTCTTCCTGCTAAAAGAAAAACACCTTCACCCTTGAGTCTGATAATTTACATCGTGTAACCCCTGTGTCACAGCACAGTGTGCAGCCTAGACCCTGAGCGGAGTGCTGCTGGTCTGAGGAGCTGAGGGGAGACAGGTGATATTCTCTGAGGGCTGGGTAATTTTTTACAGCTCTTTCTGATTATAGCTCCTATGGGAGACCTTGGGTACCGTTCCCTCCAGCACCCATCACCACCCACGGGCCCCTCCGGCTGTTCAGTGTTCTGCAGCCTTGTAGATACCAAGGCAGGACCAGCTACACTACAGATAGGACTTGGATGACATCACTTCCCTCTCCCATCTCATCTGTCATAAACATTTGGCTCTGCCTCATCAGCCACTAGATAACATGGGGAGGGGGGGTTGGAATGAGGAACAGAGGGAGGAAGAGGGGGAGAAAGACCCAGAGAGATTTCCTCCCTCATACAGATAGACAGACAAAAGGACTTTAACTTATGTGAAGAGAGTTAAGACATGTAATAACGGATAATTTAAGGCTTTTTGGCCATTAATATGTTGCAGTTGTAAGACAAACAGTCTAATATAATCCAGCTTTAGTGTGGATTTCACAGCTTGTCAGAGCGTGGTGACAGTGCGGCTGTCTGACTGCAGGATGCCCGGGCAAAGAGGCGTTGGGGGGTGCAGACAGATCAGTTCAACTCTCTCTGTACAAGTAGCGTAGCCATGTCAGATAAATATCCTCATCGTACTAATTAGGGTTTGATATCTTGCTGGATTATTGATGAAGAGAATCATGTTTAATCTAGGAAACAGTCCCAACATTTGAGCTATATACTTTTTTAAGAGGGCAAATCAGAATCTGAATTTGATATGAAGCCAAAAACAGCAACTCTCTATGATTGTAGATAAGCATCATTTTAGAATATTATGAAGTCAAGTTTTCTGGATGAAAGTGAGATAGCTAACAAGAATCACTTACTATATAACACAGCATACTGACTAGGGCTGTGTTTTGGCAAGAATCTAGTGATAAGACATGAATCACGATACAGGAATTTTCGATTCAATATATTGCGATACCGTTAGCGACGGTAATGATAATTTATGGTTGAATACAGAAACAGAAGAATTTCAGTACAACATTTACTTAGCATTGGCACCAATAGCCACTAGGGCTGTGTCTTGACAATAGTCTGTTGATACGATACGTATCACAAGACAGTTAGGATTCAATATATTGCGATACTGCTAGCAACATGACTTATTGTGATTTTTTAAAATCTAATTTTAGGAGTTAAAGGTGTGTCCTTTATGACTCCGCTTGTTTGACAGACCTGTGTTCTTTGTGTTTATGCTAACGATGTGTTGTTATGTTGGATTAGAGGAGTCAAATGGCTGAAGATAGATTATGACTCTATTATCCAGCAGTCGCAAAAAACACAAAATAAACCACTGCAGCACATTTTTGCATGTAAACTATTAATTAAAATTTGATAGTGTTTTTGAATCACAAAACATAATATCGCAATACTCAAGTGTATCGATATTCTCCTACACCCCTAGTACTGGAAACAGGAAACTCATTCTTCAAGTGGTTGCGGTACTTGAACTATTTTCTGAGATATTTTCCCCTTGTGCCTGACAGGGCAGAGCTGATAACTGACTGCAGCTGAGAGAATGACTTGGAAGGGATGGACTCACAGTGCTAAGCTTGCTTGAGGTAATGATGATGCGCCGTTCGTGCAGCATACTGGCGTAGAGCTGGAGCATGTTGTTGACGTCCACAGCCACAAAGTACTCTGTCAGGTTCCTCTGGAGATAGACAGGAACAGAAGGATGTGCAGGTACATACAGTAACAAACTGTCCTTGCTTACAGTAAAGTGTCAATGCTACAGACGGCGAGAGTGCCAGAGTGTGCCATAAAAAGAGACATACAGTACTGGCTGTAAAAGGACTTGGACTTCCATCTCAGCACATATTGTTTTGCAGTAAAAAATAAATGGATGAGAAATCCATTTTTAAACCATCTGATACAGTCATATTTAGAAAATAGATAATATATCGATCATTGTTGCTTAAATGTCAGATTGATTACTGTTTTCATCTCACTGTAAAGACTTGTGACGCTCGATGTTTGAGCTTCAATTTGAATACAAAATCAACAAAAAAGAACATGTGTTCAGTTTGAATTCCTCTAATACCCATGGCAATCACTGAACTTCAACATTAAACGTACAAGCACCACAGGAGATAAAACTGAAACAAGAGGATGATGCAATAATTTCAAAAGGTGACAAGTGTATCTGATTAAAAACGATTAGAGGCAGAGATGTTTCCAGAAGAGCGGGATCTCTCTTTATCTCCTTTTGTCTCTTTTCTGTTTCTTTTTCCATGAATACTTACGCTCTCAGGGATAGTTGGCAGTCCATTGATATCCGGGGCGATGAAGTAGGAGTGCTGCGAAAAACACAAACATGCAGGAGAAAGAAGAGGGAAGGTCACAAGTGAAGCATACCACTCACACAGAAGAGAATGAGGGGAAGAGTGGGGGGGGAAAGGCCGTTCACTTTGTTCTATGATTTATGGCTCATCTTCAGCTCTGTCTATATGAATTGCTGAGCTGGTGTCTGAACTGTGGCAATGCTTTTATCAGGCCTACAGAACAGAGAAAGCTCAATAGCAGCTCAGCTCCCCATAGACACAGACTGGGGTGATGTCTCCGGTGGAAAACCGAGTCTTTATTTAAGCATTAAAAAGGCTCGCGGAGCACCAACACACAGACAAAAGTATACGCGCACATGTGCGCACGTGTGCATCCACACAGACACACACACAGGTTGTTTAGAGGATCACAGGGCTGCCTGTCTCACTTTGGGAGAGCAGGGCAGGTTCAGTGTTCAGATCAAAGGGGCCTGAGAGAGGTGGTGTTTGGAGACAGGTAGACAAAGCACCAACTGAAACACACTATTGTGTTTCTCACACACACTCTCCTGGATCCTTAGTACACCTGCGTTTCTCTAGGCCTTCGCTCGACCATCTGTTGCAGGTCTTTGCTTAAATTAACTGTGGCGTTTACAGTAGATACTCACACAGTATTTTAAGTAAAATATTAAAATTTATTTAGTCTTCTAAGACTTCACAGGGTGTAAACTTGCCACTACCATTTACTTACAAATGCAAATCATCAAACAAATAATGTCAGGCTCAAACACAGTCAGTGTTTTCTCTAATAGTTGGGAATTTATTTCATGGCCCCTGTGGCAGGAAGAACGACACCCAACTCCTGAGAGTTGATTGCGAAACACTCTGGGTAGCTAACAATCTGCACTTTGAAAAGACGCAATAATAAAAAGGAAAAAAAGCAGCTTAAACAGAAGGCAACTTAACAGTAATACATTACATAACAAACAGTGTGATTAAGAGTATGCAAACAAAACAGGAGTCATTCAAATTCAGCATTCCCATCACCAAGAAAGAAAGATGTCTCTAATGATAGAGACATGAGAACCCAAGAGAAGAGAGAAAGTCCATCACATACAGTATAAGTATGGAATTTAAAAAAGCCACTACAATGGAAGATATCAACTTAATGTGCCAAGCAAGGTCATGGTCAAGGTCAATTTGTTTTGATATGAAGTCCAAACTATGTGACTTTATTCTGTGTCGTTTTAAACAACACAGAGTTAACCCTAACCCATGACATTATTTTGCTAAATGATTCAACAATGTCCAATAACTACAATGTTTGGTCGTGAGCACATTTTACTTTATAAAGTGCTGATGGTCGGAATTCAAGGGCGTAGGTTCGTTTCAGTTTTTGGTGGGGACACATGAAATGAGGGCTTGGAGGGTCCAGAAAGTTATAACCATCAAACACTTTATTTCCTGCATTCCTGCATGTGAATTTTTATGCACCAGTTTCTGCATTTTCTGCATCAGGTTACACTGTAAATGTCTTTAACTTTGCCAAAACAACTCCTGCGCTACTTTCATGATTTTATTGGGAGGACAAATGTTCTAAATATCAAGGAGAATGTGCCTCTGTGTCCCCCCCTGAAATCTAAACCTATGTTGGGATTGTTCTGGCGCCTGACACTAACATTTCTCTCAATGTAACATTCATACAGCAGTGGGAATTTCTGCCAACTACTAGAAATACCAGTACCACCAGTAAAAAGAATGATGCTTATAATTTTTAAGTGACAGAGTTTGAGCAAATAAAACATTAACAGACTGTAATGATGAAGAAAAAGCAATGGCTCCACATGACTACCTCCATGTCTGTGGTTAACATTGGAGCATTGAGTTTAATGTAAAACAAACTAAAATGTTTCACCCTGTAAGTGCATGCGTATTAAGTGTGAAAAATGTGAAATCAATTATCATGAGTAAACAATTGTCATATTCCCAGGGGACGGTTATTGTTGTAGTCGAGCAAAGCTTAGAGGAGATCAACATACAGCACACACAAACACTAAACTGAAACCAGCGCCCAAGGCTTTGCCTTTTGATTTTTTTTTTTTATGGGCAAAAGATAAGCTATCTGAGCATAAGCTACTCCTCTGCCCTCTTCTTTATGGCTACTGGATTTTTAATTGTTTGAATAACTGCAGCTATACTTTTTTGCATATTTTGCACAGCTACCATTACACCTTAAAAAAGAATATACAGAAAAACATAATTTTCTACATGGAAGTTAAAGCAGTCTTTGCACTTAAATCAGAAAACATGCGGTTAAGGATTTAAGTGTCTTTTCCATTGTTTAATGTTTCCAGCCGCAGCCAGCTGTATGCAAAAGATAATTATATAAGTTAATAAAAATATGATTTTTTGGCATGATTTTTTGAACAGAAACCAACCAGTTGTTTTATTTGTGGTGTGCTTTTTGACAGAAACCAGGAAACAAACAAAACTTTGAAAAAGTTACTGTATGTTGGGTCATAACAAGTGTGAATTCTCATGCACTGCACCATATTTTTTTCCAGGGAAACACTACTGGTTAGTTTGTGGTTATGCTGTAGCTGAGAAGCATAAACAGGCTAGTTAGCATTAAAGCTGATAACTGCTGCTACTACACCAACAACCAAACAAGACAGAAAATGGCTACACAGCTGGCCAGTACTCATGGTAAGCTGTCAACTTTGTGAAACACTAATACACCTAATAGCTATTATGTGAAAATACTTGCGGGAGTAAATATATGTAAATTTGTAAATTTAAATGATTTAAACTTTAATGAAGGCACACTTTTCACAATAAATTTCACTTCCATCTTGGCCTTCATGTTGGATCTCTTTCCTGACTAAAGTTTTTTAATTAGATCAGCTTAAAAGGGTTTTTCCAGTGGCGCCTGTAGGACTTCTTAGTTTTTGCAAAATCATTAAAAGAAGACAGCAGATAATAAAATGAATAAATGTTCCTATCATACCTTGTTAATTAACTCACCTGGGTAACTCTCATTCTTACACTGGTATGCGATGAGGGTACAGATGAGCTGCCTTTTTTTATGCTAAATGCTACATGCCAGACAAGTGGATTTCAAAATCTCTGCTTCTTTGTCATCTTTGTAAACAAAACTGTATGTTGGAAAGGAAGCCTGCTTATTGTCAAGTGAAAAGAAGAGGAGTGCTAGAAGAACTGAAACAAAATAAAAGGCTATTGTGAATACACAAGTAAACTATAATCAAAGATCGGGGACTTGAGGTAACACATCTGAGGCACAGAACAACCCCCCATAACCATACATAGAGTTAAACAGTGTACTGCATATATCTCTGTGTTTCTTTCCCTGTGCTCTGTGCGCTAAATAATGTTTCCCCGTTGGTCTACAAATTCATGGCATTGTGATAATCACAAGCCATGCTCCCAACTCAACCCAGGCTTTCATTGGCTGTTTGCTTGCTTATCTGCTTTTTTCTTATTCTTTCGAAGACATGTTTATATAAAAACATTGAAAGTGGGTTAACTGGAGAGGCATCAAGGAGATTTTTTGAGCACAATTGCCTTTGCTTTAAACATAAAGAGGGAGAAAAAAAAACTTTTGATATTCAGAGAGAGAATATAGCAGTGTGGAATGGCATTAATCATTTACAAAGTTTGATTGTTTTCCAGAGGAGAAGAAACATACACCAAGGCCCAGGATAGTTTGTTTTTGTTATATTTAAAAAGATAGCGCAGCTTATTTGGCCAAATTGGAAAGCCGTGGCTCCCATGCGATTAGTACAGCAGCGGTTTCATATTTCACAGCAGCCTCCTTCCCTCCTCCCGCTTCTGCCGTTCACTCATTCCCCTCCACTCACCGGCTCCTTGCTTCGCCGATCTCTCAGTACTTGCCCAGTGGCAATATACAACTGCTCATTCTTGCACAATGAGAGAGGGAGATAGAGAACAAAACAGGGTTCACACATGAAAGGGGACAATGATCCTTCTTCTTGGCTGCCATGATAAAACAAAAAACACTCTTTTAGGGAATAATTCTGCTTCATCAATTAAATATCAAACTAGTGGCTTCTCCAGAAAAGACATGGAGCGATCACCTCTGTTCTCCGGGGCTTCTTTTCCAATGAAGCTCTGAGATGCAGATGAAAAGATTCTGTTCACATATATACAGCTGATGAAAAAAAAACTGACACAAAGAAATAAATAAATCACAAGGAATCTTAATTGACCTTGTTAACCTTCATGAAGATGTATTGATTACTTCATATTAGTCTTGTTGTGTTGTAAATTCATCTGTGTAATTAGATGCGTATCCTTCTGAGACCTATGCCGCAGAAAAGACCCAGAGTTGCTTTTTTAATTGGTCCAAAAAAAGGAGCGGAGGTCCTCAAGGACAAAGGCTAACACCGAAACTCTTTTGATCCCCTAACGGTGTGGAGTCTAGGCAACTCAAAAATAAAGATATTAGTGAACAAAACACTATGAGTTTAGCAGTCCCACTGAAAATCATTACATTCTACTTATATAGGCCAGGCTTTATGGGAGCGAAAACTGTTTAAGAGTGAGTGTTTTATGTAGGAGCTGGAAACACACAAGGAGAGATTGTGTCAGAGTTAACACAAACACAGGCTGACTTTGAGGGACCTGGGCTCGTTAAGCCATTTCAGTTTTTGATAAGCAGGAGACATGACGAGTTGTGAGAGGACCCTTCAAGTTTAAACACGTCCAGCTCGGGCTTATCACACAAAAACCTGTTAGCGCCACTTCTTGTTTCCAAACAGAGTGTCAGTCCTGGGCCCTCTGTGTCTCTCTGTTCCTACCTAGTGTATCTTAACCTCCTCCTACTCTCTACTCTCTGTCTGCTCCGTCATTCCCTCATTTATCTCGTCCATTTCAACCTCTATGCTTTGTTGATCTCTCCCTGTTTCTGCCCTATTTTCTGTCTGTCTGTTGCCATGCCATCTTTGTCTCTCCCTCTCCTCTTTGTGTCTATTTCATTTTATTTCTCATTATTCCTTCCTTTAGTCTCTTCTAAATTTTGTCTTTAGTGTCTCCTGCTCTACTTTTATCTTCTTCAGCCAACTGTTATTATCTCTTCATATCTGCAGCCTCCTTCCTGATGCAACACACAGCTACAGTAACCTACCTGTCCCCCTCTCCCTCTTTCTACCTCTACTCTCAGCTGTCTTGCCTCTGATAAGGGGGAATAAGAGATCTATACCTACCACACTCAGGTTGACTGGCGTGAAGGGCTTTGGCACAGGCAGATCATAGAGAGAATTCAGCATGTCATTCAAGTCATTTTCCTGGGGGAGAGAAACAAACAACAAAAGACAGAAAAACATAGGACACATGAATTTTATTTACTTGTTTTGTTGATGTCACGAGTTATGTGTCAATCTTAACAACAGTGCTGGGACAGGCGCTGCTGCAGACCAGAGGGCAATCCTGCAGCGAGGCCTGAAGGGCTCCAAAACTTCCGACTGACATATGTTTAACGAGCAATGGTGAGGTTAAAAGACGGCTGAGTGCAGGGCTGCAGACGCTTATTATCCGGCGGGGTTGATTTACGGCTGAGAGCGGGCTGTCAGTAATTAAGCAGGGGTCCCCGCTCCAAAGACAGGGGCTTTAAGAAGCCGTCAGAGAGAGCTAGCTTGACCACAGAACAGGCCCCGAGATTATTCTTCCAGCATTTATGAGCTCCACGACAAGACTGCTATTTACACTCTCGGGCCTCTGGCTGGAGAACCGATAGGGACAACAGTTTGCAACTTGTACTTAAACTAAACTAACTACTGTGAACACAGAGCTTGCGCATTGTTGTTTGTTTTAGATTTCTTCTTTCTTCTTTCTATCCGCCCTCTCTGAGAACTTTGTTTTGGTTTTTGGCTACGAACCGTTGCTCGTTTGGAGGAAATGTGCACGTGCGTGAGTGTATATGCATGTGCGAGCCAGAAGGAAATAGAAACTCGAGAGGAATGGGCGGCAATATACAGTAAGAGAAGGAGAAGGGTGGGAGGGAGGGGGGGTGTTAGGGTGTGTGCAATCGAACAGCCTCCTGTCATGAGAGGCTCAATGCTCACACGCATGGTCAGCAACACGGCCTGGGGAAACACTTCATTTACCCCTCGCCTTAAACCCTCATCGCTCTTCTGTCTTCCCTCGTCTGTCAACATCTCCCTCTCGCCTGGAACGGACAGCGGGGTAAATAGAAACCAAATCATGCACACTAACACTTCAGTCACCCAGGATTTCCAGCAATCTTTCTGTCTGTCTCTTCCTCACACACAAACTGGTCTATTCTACTTATCTGTCTCCCTCTATATTAGACTATCCTGCCTCTCAATTACATAAATGTATGTGTGTATGTTGAATGTTTATGTGATATGTTTGTGATTGTCTACTTTGGCAAGCCTCTCTGCCCTGATCATTGCTCTCTAAAGGGTCTTGGAAGGAGCAGCGACTACATGACAATTGAAAGCGGTCCCAAAGCTCTCTGCATCTCTCCCTTGCTCTGCCTCTCTCCCTCTTCTTCTCTCTTCAGTCTAAACATGGGAACATCACCTACACCCTCTGCGCTAGACGCTGCACATCTCCCCAGTTTGTTGCATATTTTACATTTCCCCTCCCTTTGCTAGTACAATGCAGTGAATAGTCAGGGGAAAAGACTTTTGTGAAGTGCGAGCATTCGTGTGTATGTTTGTGTGTGTGTTTGTGTGCGTGCGTGTGTGTGTGTGTGTGTGTGTGTGTGTGTGGTTTCGTTTTTTTCTTAACGATTTGTTTTCCAGTAAATCATCAGGAATAACTTCCAGTGTCAGATCAGCGTTTGGTCTGTGAAATGTCAACATTGTTGCTGCTAACAACAGGAGCCAAGTCGAGCCCAAGACGGCGAACAAAACTTGCACACAAAAGACGACATGCAGAAGAAGAACAGGATGGAAGAAAATATCTTACCACAGTACAGTTTCAAAAACACTAAACTGTGTGCTTGTTTCTCAGTCAAATCAAACCGCCATGTCTTATTTTTCATGTACTTACACTGCACCTTATATACATACAATTATAAATACATCCAGGAGAGATGATTACCTGTTGTTTTGTCAGGTAGTCTGCCAGAGTATTTAGCAACTTGTAGTAGATTTCGAACCATGGTAGATAGCTGCAAGAGACAGAGAGACAAATGCATTATTGGCAAAGTTTCAATTTATTTTATGATCTGCTACAATAAATAAACAGGTGTGCTTCAGTATGTTTTTATCACAGGGTCCGCTCTATTTAAAAGTACAACAAATGCAGAGAGATTTAGTCTCCTGAAAACATTTATTAGTGCATTGCGACTTCCTCTTTGCCCATCACAATGTCTATAAATAATTCCACCATCTGCTGGAAAGTAAAAATGTAAACAGCACTGAGTTTGTTATGTATAGCCTGGCTGTATTACTGTGTGTATGTACCGGCTATTGTCAGTGACCTATTGCTTAAAGATCAAATGCATGCAGGACATTGATAATGGATTGTGTTGCCAGATACTCCAAAGCACTGAGTCGTCGTAACATTGAAAAAAAGGTAAATGCTATCTAGTCCTTATTATGACATTCCTCGTACCCAGGGCCCTCCGCATGCTAAGGATTCCTGTCATGTCTGCCCTTTAAGCCAATAGGAGGGGAGGGTGGAAGAAAAAAAAAACAAAACAATGATTTGAAAGATAGATTCTTTAACAAAAAAAACACCATAGCTTTCATGTGACGCAGTGGGATGCTATGGTTTACAAGCATGCTGCTCACAGATGCACAGGCTTAACAAAAATGCAGTCCAAGATGCCTCCTGCACCCCCACCAACCCCCCTCCTCCACCTCCTCCTTCTGCCCCTCTCTGTGCCTCTTCTTCTTATGCCCTTCGCATTTAAAATAAATCTTTGCCTTATGCAATTAATGTAAAATAAATAAATTCATTAACACGCTCAAAATAAATTATACTGCGGTGTTTGTGTTAAAGCTAATCACTGAGTACACCCACCATAAGCTAAAAGCATCTGCAGCATGGCTTTCTTTACAAAGTTGACATATTCTTGGCCAAGTCGACTTGCTTTCCGGGTGGAAGATGGCCAACATTTTCTTTTGGCGTTAAAAAGCTGCGAGGGCCCAGTTCATTTAATGTTATGCAATCAAATAATAAAAACATGGTGTCCTATCAATGTATTGAATTTTTATTTAGTTTGGGGTTTTTAACATGCAGTTTTGAACACTGCATGAATAATGATTCCAGATAAGGACTTCTTAGCATTATGATGAAATAAACAGAATTTCCCATTAATGCTTCATTAACTTGCCGGGATGCAGGGGTTGAAAAATAAATGGGTGGCCAAATGATCAATCAAAAGTGGATTTGCTCACCAAATTCAGCAAGTATTTCTTAATGTCAATAAGGAGAAATGGCGTTAAATACACATTTTTAAAACAACAATTTCACTCAAATTAAAAATCTGACAATGAGCTTATATCTGCAGTTTCTTGGTTATATAATAGTAACACATAAGAATGAAGGTTGGATTGTGTGTGACTTTGTAACACAGTGAGGTCCTGCTCAGACAGTTGGCTGGAGACTGAGGAGTTTCAAGGGCATGGGTCACTGGCTGCTCTGTAGACTGGAATTAACAGACAACAAGAAAACAATAAAGTGAACCTAATGCAAATTTTCATATCGCTAAATCCGCAAGAGGCCAATGACAGGCCGGGTTCCCGGAGGAGTGCAGCCAAGCGCACCAATCAGAGAGGCTGAGTGACCATTAGCCTGAAACAATCAGCCTCTTAACATGCCAATATTTTGACGTCTGTGTGAAGATTTACCGCAATCAGGTCACATTCGTGGGAGAGCCTAAATCAAACACGCGTATGTTAATTCACATGCTGACCGGATATCAACCTGAAGACCTATTTCTGCCTCGTCAAACAACATAAAACACAAATATCTGCATATGGGGTCAGTTTACATTTAGCACTCACACAAAAAGTTCAGCCTGATATAATGACTAAGGGGAGAACAAAGCCTGTGCGTTATCTGCCTCCAGTATGTGTGTATAAAAAGCTAGGCTT
Source organism: Cephalopholis sonnerati (assembly GCA_019142605.1). Lineage (NCBI taxonomy): Eukaryota > Metazoa > Chordata > Actinopteri > Perciformes > Serranidae > Cephalopholis > Cephalopholis sonnerati. The sequence continues at coordinate 27,146,167 of JAGQAX010000006.1, forward strand.
CTGGACATTAATCCTTCATTTTTCACAGTTGAAGGGGATGTAAATAGGACTCTCGCTGTCAGTGCAGCCGTCAGGCCTCACAGATCTCACAGTCATTACACTCCTACACCAAGGTGCTGTAAATCCTTTGTTTTAGAGGCAAACACATGATCGCTGGCAAAGGCAGCCAACCACAAATTATCAATATTCCTCTAACATCTTCCTACAGTAAGTTTTCATGCTTTATTCAAATGCAATAGGATGAATATAACTTAAAGATGTATTGTTTTGTTCTACTTATCCCCCCCCCCCCGCCCCTGCTCTGCTCTCTCTGTTGATGCAAAGTTAAAGTTTGGAAAGCTTAGAGAGATACTCCTACTCGTCACAGTTCATTGCTCAGATCTGTTTGTGCTTCGCAAATCCTCCGATAGAGAGAGAGAGGCATCCATCACAGGAGTGCTCAGTGTGTGGGGGCCCCGCAATCTCTCCTGCCATTTTAAACACATGTCTTCTCAAAGTGCCATGTACTCAAAGAATGAACCAGTTAATCTGCGGTCCACTCACAGCCCGTCGTGCTCTTCATCCACGGCTCAGACTACCTAACAGCATGGAAATATCTGACAGAAGACAGGGACATGGAGGTGCCTTTGGAACCTACAATTACGCTATTATAGAAAGGAGCACACACATAAACAAATGTAGCAGAAATAAGCCTTTCAAAATTAGGTTTCACAAGCATTGTATATATCCCGGAAGAAAAGGAAAATAATACAAACCATTCACAAAATCTCCCGATTCTCTTACATTTCATCTACACATCTCAGTAGTTAAGGTGTTTGATTAACCCTTTACATTGAAACACTTACATCAGCCCCTTTTGTTGTCATAAAGTACCTGTTGGGTGCTAAACACGACACTTATTCCTGCTCCTTAGATGAGTCTTAAATCTCCTTTAATGCACAGGCACCTGTAATCGTAAGTCATCTTACACTTTGTAGACGGCTGAGTGGAAGATTTCATTACACCTTTACTTTCTCAGGTTAAGGGTTAAGTACAGGGAAGGAAGTGCCCTCCGGCGATCCGCTAAGTGACCACAAACTGGAGCAACGCAGTCCCTAAAACGTATCCTTAAGATTCAGTCATTAAATTCACATTTTTCTTCCCCGAATTACTCAGATGTTCAACAGAAAATCCACCAAATGTGAGAGACAAGGAATGAGAGAAGACGGGGGAATAACAGCACAAAATAGAACAAGTTATAATTATCTTTTTTATGTTGTTTCTTTTTCTTGTCGAGAATTTGCCTGAAGGGAGCGTGGCCCTTTCGGCCACGGCTTTAGCAGTGAGACTACAAAGGGCTGTCCACATAAAACTGTCCTACTCATTAAGGCACTTCCTCCTGTAAGCAGAGGTGACAATTTTACGGTCCCAGCACTTCAACAATCACAGAGACGCAAACTGTTTTAATTACTTTTATTCTATTTTCATGGCAAATTATAGAAAATAAACTAGTGGGCCTGGGCCTTCCTGCTTTACATTTTAACCAGACACAATTTAACTGATAATTCTTAAAGATAAACAACTTAAATTATCTGCATTTTTTTTCTGCTTGTCTTTGGTTTATGATTTTTTTCTTAACACAAGCAGTTTGCTGTCATTTCCTTAATAGTGTTTGCATAACTAATATGATAGAATGAAAAACAGTTTAAAGAATAATGAACAAAGAAAACAAACGTTTGACCAAGGACCTTGAACGGAGCAACTTAATTCATACATATCTCACATTTCTTCAATAAGATATCTAAAATGTGCTTTAAATGCTTCAGAATATTTTCACATATCTTCCTAAGAAAAAGAAAAAAAAACACACAAAGCACACAAACAATTTTAAATTAACAACAACAGAAAAAAACTTTCTATACGTTGTCTTATTAAAAATGAAGCAAGCCATGCAAACTACTCAAAATGCATAATGAATTTTATACATCATATGTCAAATGAATTAGCATGTCTAACTCAGCGAGAGGGACAGGGGAACCTCTGCTAATTGGCAGTGAAGCTTCATGCATAATTATGGGCCAAGCGTCTTTGCTGTCGCACTGTGGCAGTAGCCGAATAACGAGGAGAAAAGAGAGAGAGAGACAGAGAGAGAGGGAGAGAGAGGGAGAGAAAGAGGGAGAGGGGAAGAGAGAGAGCGAGAAAAGAAAAACAAAGGCCATGGAAGCTGGCCGGGAAGGGTGGGTGGTGTGGGGAGGAGGGACACTGTTCTTCACAGCAGCTCATCAGGGCAGCGACAAACCCACGACTGTCCATCAACAGCCACACACACCCAGCACACACACACACACACACACACACACATACACATACAGAGGCGAGAGCAGCACTTACAGGAGTGCTGCTTTGCACTAACAGAGAAAAAGAGAAAGGCTTTGTGCTCCATTTCCAGTTTGTTGTTTGGTAAACTGCTTAATACATTCATTAAAAATGGATTTATTTCCTACATTTTCCTCAGTTATTCTAAAGTGCATAAGCCTGTCCACTGAGATTACCGCTGGAGTGCTCCTTCTTTGTAATGGTAAGGTAATTACATCTGTAAAAACATTGTGTCAACATGCAATTACATGGGAATTAAATGATAATAGCCTTTGTTGGAGAGTAATTATGCAGAGAAAATGCAATTTTCCTGGGTTTGGTATCCTCATTTATGTGCGCTGTGATAAGATAAATCCACCTATGAAATATCAAAAACTGCTAAACTTTTGGATAATTATAGGCACATCACTAACATATTTGTGTGGGCAGATGAGAATATAAATTTGTTATTCTGGCATAGTGCAGCTCAGTGTGAAGTGTGAGAATGAATGGAAATGCTGTCTAAAAAATCTGTGTTCACTTCTAAGATCTGGTAAATTAATTTTTTTTTTCATCACACTTGAGAAAAAAATGCAGATATAAAAAAAAAAAAGTTCTGAGACTGATGCATAGATAATTTCAAAAAAGGGCAAAACGGACCAAGTCTTCAGTTATTTGAAGGAGTAAATAAAGACACTGGTGTTTGAGCGAGTCCTTTTCCACACATTCTCTTGATTCTCATTCAGAAACTTAAATGTGAAAGGCTGACTTTTATACATTTGGATTTGTGAAGCGTAGCATAACTTTGAGCACATCCAGTTGTCGCTTTCGACATTTGTTTAATTTATGGAAGTTGGATACGTTTATTCTTTTTAAAATTACAAAGTGTATGATGCCCAGTGTTTAAGACTGTAGTAAGATGCAGCCCAGTATGACAACATGATTCTGAACCAAGAATAGAAAGAAATATATGTACCCTGGAGTAATAATTCAACAAAACGGCATGACAAGATTTAGTGAGCATGTGAATGTGTGTGCGCATGTGTGTGTGTTACCTGAGCAGACATATGCAGACCCGGCAGCCTTGAGTGAGTCGACAGAAACCAAACCTCTGTTTGCTGTCGATGTCCGTCAGCACAAAGGTGAAATTCTGCCCCACCTGATTCTGGGAAACCCTGGGGCCAGACACATGGGACACACACACACTCACAAATGGCCAAAATCACATAACTTAATCAAGTGAATATAACAGAGTGCAGTAAATCTATGAAATCATATATATTTAAAATACAATATAACAAAGCATAATTTGGTCTGGCTGGATCAGAGACAAATCTCACCATGAGCTAAATCTCCAGTCAAGGTCCAAATCTGATGTCACATATTTCCAGTATGGCTGCTTGAAAAACTGGAAAAAGCTTTTCGAATCCCAGGACAAATTTCAGAGACGGTCTGTGCGTTTGTACCCCACTAGATGGCAGCAGCTCAGCTTCAGTAAAAGACTGCACACACGTACCCTTCTTCCACCCTCCCCTGTCTCTCTCTCTCTCTCTTTACAATGGGAATTTTAACATGTCATTTTCCATCCTCAAAATAAAAAGGCCGGTACTTTTCAGAGAGCTGCCGGCCTGATCGGACCTATGTTATGTAGAGGAAAAAAAACATCCTTGGAGTCTTTCACACACATGCACTTATAAACATGCCACTGTGCACGACACATCAAGTGGGCAGGTCGCTGATGACCTCATCTGCATCATCCTTTAATGGAGCTTGTTGTTATTATTATCATAATTATTATTGTGTGTCGTCATCGTCACACCATTTACATTTTGAAGGATATTTTGCCAACAGCTGTGTTGTTTTCAGGGAGGGTTAGCATAGAGTGTATGAAGGAAAATGTCAGATTTGTTGCGGCTACTTGCAATCACACCACAAATACACTCATCATTACACCTTGACTGTTAAAACGATCATGCCTCTGCAGGAATGATGGTGATTTCAATGGAACACAACTGCGTGATGCACAAAACACACATCATCTCATTTCCTTTTTCAAATGCATATGTGTCTCCGTAGGTGGGAGGAGGGCTAGGCGTATATATAATTTGTGTGTGCGTGAATGAGGTGAAAGTGAGCTGCAGTGCTAAAAAACAGGGAAGCAGAGAGGGAGAGGAATCGTACCTTTCCACGTCAAAGGGAAAGCAGAACTTTGGTATCGTCTGAAGGACCTCCTGAGAAACCAGAACAGAGAGAGACACACACACACCTTTTTAGAGAAACGCACATCACAGGGAAAACAAATAATAACTGCGTATTTCAATGGTAAAATCTCTTGGGCTTCCACTAAGTGGGTGCTATCAACTGGCTGAACAAAATGAGGATTAATGTTAAACGCTGCTGATAGCAATCTGACAAAGTGTTCACATCCCAAACACTGCAACCTAAATGCACTTAATCCAAATGAATGGGCAATATAAACCACTTCATTTGGCAGAACTGAGTGGAAAGGTTCCCCTTTTTTTCCGAGGATGGGGAGGGATCCTCGATCCACAGCTTGAATAATTAGCAGTTAATAAGTTCATCGATTATCGGGTGCCAAAAGGAGATGAAAAGATGAAGGAAGAGAGAGAAAGAAAGACAGAGAGAGAAGGGGAGAGAGGGGACACAACACCAAGGCGATGGTGGCAGATTGTAGTGACAATGGGCTAAGCAGCTCTGAGGGGTTAAGAGGTAGGAGGGGGGGGACTGGGGGGGTACAAGCCTTCAGGGCTTTACCTCCCAACACCTCCCTTGTGGGTTGAGGGAGTGTGGGGAGGGAGGGTGAGGGTCTGCATGCTCTTGAAGCGAGGTGGGAGGGGAGAGGAGGGGGGGGCACCTTTCCACCAGCAGCATATGGATTTAGACAGGGAGCAGGAACAGAGCGGAGCACCATATGGGTGAGCCACTCCAGACCAGCCACACAGCCACCGAGTACCCGGGTCCCCGCTCTGTCTGTCGTTCTGTCTGCCCGTCTCTCTGGCTGCTAACCTGGCCCAGAGCAGGCGCCAGGCACCAGGTCCTTTTTGCCGTCTGTCTTTCTGCTACCTCTCTCTCTCAGTTCTGGCCAGGCTCTGCCAACCCCACAGACTAATCCTTGGGACTGGGTGGCTGTCTGCTACGCTCTGGCCTCTCTCTCTGTCTCTCTCTTTCTCTTGGTTTGCCTGCCAAGCTCTGCCACTGAGCCCAAGGTCTGTCTCTTCTTTCTGATTGGAGATGTCCGAGCTCAGAGTGATGCAGCTGCTCCACTATCTTTCTGTCTGCCTCCCCCAAGAGACCGATTCGGACGACAGGTTGGGTGTCTTCTGCTGCTGCTGCCTACTGTTGCTAAGACCTCGCCGTGGGGAGCAGTCACTGATTCCCCCCCACCGCCCCTCCTTATCAAAACTTAAAGCTGCCACCCCAGCACAACACGACCATTGCTACAGACAAGCAAGCAACAGCAACAATGAGCTATGACAGGAGGGGGGGGTGAGGGTATGTGAGTGTGTGTGTGTGTCATGTGTATTTGAGTGTATGATGTACGTGAGCCTGCTTCAAGGACTTTGTGCATTCAATGTGAGAGGGTGGTTAAGCATGTACATTTGTACGTGTGTGTATGTGTGGGTGGGTGGCTGAGTTTGACTCGGCTATATGTTTGTGTATGTGCCCACATATGGAGCGTACAGGATGGGCGGGGAGGCGCGGTAGGGTGGGAAGTGGTTGTTTTTACTTATCAGGATCTGTGATAAAATTGAGAACTCAACAAAGACGGAGGGCTCGGTGGCAGAAAAGGTCTCCGTCTCTGCTGTGGGAGTGTGTGTGTGTGTGTGTGTGTGTGTGTGTGTGTGTGTGTGTGTGTGTGTGTGCGTGTGTGTGTGTGTACATGTGTGTGACTGTCTCTTGGCGTGTGCGGCTGTAAAACTGTCACACACATCAGAGCTGCCATCGCTGTATGCGTTTGCTACTATTATTAACCACTATGTACGCACACCAATATGTTCCAGAGAGCCCTCCCTGGCGCACTGCATATGGCACACAAACCCAAACAGACACACACACATGCGCACACACACTCAAACACACACACTCAAATACACACACATACACAGGCACTCGCTTTCCCTGCAAATAAAAACATTTGACTTGCCAGATTTGAGAGTTGTCACAGCCCCGCCCACATCAGTTGTCTGTGTTTGAGTGACAGTCTAGGGGCTGCAGAGACTCTGATCTCGTACAGGACCAGTGGGAAGTGATGTGTTTGTATGTGTGTATAATGTGACAGCAGACATGCTCTCTCTCTATATATATATATATACATTCTAAGCACCATATATACATATCAGTCTATGTGCCTCAGGTATACTGATGCCATACAATCTGCAGACATTTGTAATCTGCTGCCATTAAATAGACCAGGAAGCTGTTCTGTTTCTGAAATCAGACAAGACCTACCTTCTTCTTTAGCTACCAATTTATAGCAACATATCCTAGGGCTGCAACTCCATTATCCACAATCATTATCAGTAATCTACTGATTATTTTCACTATTAATCATAGGCGTAGATTTCAGGGGGGAACACAGAGGACGCGTTGCCCTCAATATTTACAACATGTGCATTTGTCCCTGATGATAATAACATTAAAGTACCAAAGGACTTTATTTGGACAAATTAAAGACATTTCCCCCTTAAATTAATGCAGAAAAGGCAAAAAATTCCTGCGTAAAAATTCACCAGAATGCAGAAAAATTACATGTTTGACACTCAATATGTCCTGTGGGAGGACCCAAAACCTCCCTCCTGTTGCCCCCACAACAAAATCTACGCCCGTGCTATTAATCAATTAGTTTTATAAGTGAAAAAAAAAAATCAATAATAGTGGAAAAAAAAATAACCATCACTATTTCTCAGAGTCCAATGTAATGTTTAAAACTGCTTTCTGACTAACAGTCCAACACCTACAGATACTGAGTTTACAATAATGTAAAATTATTATATTTGGGAGACTAGAACCTGTAAATGTTTGGCATATTTGCTTGAAAAATGTCCATCAAATTATCTGCAGATTAACTTTATGATTGATAGACAAATTGGTTACGCTTTGATATATTTACACACATATGATAACTGTTCTTTTCTGACAGTGGGATGGAGCTAGTGCTATATGGAGAAACTCAATGACACAATGTTTTTGGCCAAAGACCTCGATAATAATATTGTGACAGTATTGTAGGGTTGACTACTGGTGCTTTCACAACATTTTCACACAAGGAATATCATCAGTAATGTCGATATAAATGTCTACTTGGGTAAAGGCAAATAATAGAACAGCAGCAACAGTTTAATATAATGCACCCTTTTAAACCACACATCATGCCATATATAGATTTCCAAAATCTAAGACAGTATCTTGTCTCATATGCCAATATATCAATATATATAGCCCAGCCCTAGATGCGGCCTGGTTATCTAGTCACTAAATGTAATGTTGTTTGTATACTGATCAAACTTTGAAGGGTAGTGTAAGAGAAAGCAACATTTCCAGTCTATAGAAAATCAAACGCACCATCAGTGTTAGAGGGTCAGTTCAACCAAGTAGATACTTTTGGTCTTAGGTTTTGGTTGAGGTTTTGAGACACCCAATATAATGGAGTTGAACAGAATATATTTTGTAGTGTTCACAGAATTGAAAAAATTCTATTTACATGTCTTTTTCTATTCAGCGTCTCCATTACTCTGGACAATCTACAGACTTCACTGACAAAAGTTTTCATTGGGTTTATTTCTCTGGTAGAAAGTATGCAAAAAGATATGAATATCTCAAAATATATGTATGTAAAAAAACATATCTCAAAACCTGGGCGAACAACACCAAAACTATCTGCATGGCGACACACCACTGGTAAGTGAAAAATATGTTTTGGATGAATCGTCCCTTTATACCAAGCTCGACAGTGTTCGTGTTCCAACACCCCTTTTCAGTTTTTAACCAAATAGACTGCTTATATATGTGATGCGCAACTCATAATCTTTCTTTTCCTCATCTGTCAGTCTGTTTTCTGTTTCCTACATCATACCTGTATCACTGATAACTCTCCTTCGGATCTGTAGCGCTCTTTCCACTTCCCTCCCTCCATGACTGGGCCCTATACCGTGGGGATATATCTAAACAGGAATGGCACAAAGGGGGGTGTTCTTCCACAGTTTCTTAGTACAGTAAGCCCCCCACCACCTCCACCACACACACACACGCACACATGCACACACTCCCCCTGCTTGCCATTTTCCCAAGACAAAAGAAAAAGAGGCAGCTAATATATTTGCAGCTTTGCGAGGGGGGTAGGGGGGTGGGGGGGTGGAGGAGGAATCTGCTGCTAGGCTGGGCTTGGCAGACAGTATGTGTATGTGTATGTGTGTGTGTGTGTGTGTGTGTGTGTGCGCACTGTTTATCGTGAGTGGAGACAGGGGTATCACTCAGTGAGACAGAATACTCTGGGTTCCCCCAGCGGACGATCCTGCTATCACTGCACCACAACACTACAACAGCACACAGCAGCACTGTGCAGCTTTGCACCGTGCCCCTGCAGGATAGCACGGTACAGCAGGGAAGAGCAACAAACTTTGCAGCACAGGGCGACAATCTCGCTTTTCTACTCTTAAAAAATAGGCCTAAACTTCACTTTTATTCCTGCTCTACCCTAATTCTCTTAGAAGTATTTGTGGTGGGTTAAGCTATATATGGTTGAGGCATACAGGGGGGTACTGTAGGGATTTGACACGTGACAGATCATACTCTGTGGGCTCTATGCATGCACCTCCCCTCTTGGCCACGCACCATCACTAAAAATTGGAAAACCAGCTTTTAAGATCACAGCAAGTGGACAGCATGATGTTAACCAGTTTATTATTAGCAGATTAAATACTAAACTCAGCATCAGCCATGGTGTTTCATTTTGGGTGTGAACTTCATGAGCAACATTCATTTCCCATATGCTTGCAAATACAGAAGAAAGAGGAAGAGGGGTGTTGTAGAGTAACGTGGACTCAAAGAGGGAAGGATTAAGGATCGAGTAAAAGGGAAAATAAAATGCTGAAAATAATAAAAATGAGAAAAAAAGGACAGAGGCAGACAGAGTGAATGTCTTGAGAGAGAAGAGATGGAGAAGGTATTCGATGGACGGACACAACAGCAGAAGGAGGGAGGAAGAAAGGGAGGGAGGGAGGAGCAGCCCAGTTCATGCCCCTCTCCCCATGCAGCGAGGACTCCTCCCTGGGGGGACTCAGACTTTAAGCCCCTGCCCTGCTTTATATTCCCCTGGCTACTGCAGCCAGATCAATCTAGCTAGCTTCCCAGTGTAACTCAACCTAGTTCAGTGCAGCCTGGCCCCCAGAGCCCTCCACACAGGGTGTAGTTTTAGGAGGAATGGAGGCTGGAGGCAGGCAAATTTGTAAATGTACCACTGGTATAACCATATTAGAAGCAGACTTTAAAAGGACTATATCAGTGTTTTTGCATATGTTAGCCCATTACTATAGTTCACATATACTTTACATTACTGTCAGCTGTTTTCAAAGCATGCTGCACTGGTTTAGATTTCTGAATGTGTTTTTCGCCGTATAATCCATCACAGTGAACATTGTGCCTGCTTTTATTTTTTGTCAAAGTTAATTTATTATTTCCTGGTAATGCAACTGCAAGACTGATTTGAAAAGCCTGCGCTGCATTACTACACAAAAATAACATAACTCAAAATAATGCAGGCAAGATGTTCACTGTGATGGATTACCGAACCCAAGTTGAGTTCTTGCAAGATGAGTTTTTATACCATATGGAAATAAATACAAAGCAATTAAAGCTGGGAAGGTAGTAAAACACATTTAAACACCTAAAGCAGCATGTGAGCATCTCTGAGGATTCAAGATTATGCTGAGCTCTGGAGTAGAACGTCACACGTGGTCAGTTAATGTGTACAAGTCATCAAAGGACAGTGGACTCAAATCAGCTCTGAATTACTTTGTTCTTCATAGAGAGTAAGAACCTCTCTACAGCCATGTTAACAGTTTCAACTCACTGTCTGTTACATCATTAATGTCAATTAACTGGTGACCTTTAGGGTGAGATCTGGTGAACTGTTTAAGGCAAATCTTCAGAGAGGACAATAATTAAAACTACTGTGGAATAATAATAAAAAAAACAGTACTTAATTCTGTCACGTTATAAGTATGTGTAGTCAGTAGGACTGACCCAAAGGCTTCAAGGCTTCAATCCTTGCCTTAGTAATCGATGTCCAACTCAGTATTTGAAACCCATAAATTAAGAAATAGTATTTCAACATACTTCATTATGTATAATCATTAACTACTATGCAGTAGATAAGGACATATAAACTTAGTAATAGGCCTACTTTTGACCGGCCGTGACAGGCTTACAGATTCGCTAGCGAGTTATTGAGAAGTCAGGGCGACCTGTAGCTGAGCAGGTTGAGTGTGCACCCTTTGCCAGTCCCAGTCCGTTGCGGAAGACCTGGTTTGATATCAACATGTGGCCCTTTGCTGTGTGTCGTCCCCATCTCTCCTGTCTCTCTCCAGCTGTCCTGTAATACAGGCAATAAGCCCTGGAAAAGGATTTTTTTTAAAAAGATGTCGGCAAAGTCAAGTGCCTTGAATAGTTTCAAAATTTCCAAAGATGACCCACAAAAAGTCAAGTGCCAGCTAGGCAAAAAGAAACCAGTGTATTACAAAACCCCGAAGCTTCAAATAATCTCAGATATTTCTCACTGAAGCTTCAATGCCCCAAAACTGGTGTTTGGGAAACCCCTTGTTGTCAAATAACTCACCTAGGCTGCAAAAGTTAATGAGGATGACATCACATGGTCAAATTAATTACCCATTAAACAACATCTGGGTGAAAGCCAGGATGCTTCTGCCCCTCTGAATCCCTTAAACTCCACCCACTGAGGAAAACCACAAGATGTGCTTGAAAGCCCGAGAGAGAGCTTTTGACTGGACCTTGAGTTACTTTTTTTTCATCCAACTGCTTATTTATTAGCGTCAGTCACTTTACACAGTGGTTGAACTCTAAAAACATACTATAGTTAAAGGAGTGCCAAAGTCACTCATCTCAGTACACAAACATACAATCTCTGAAATTAATTAACAGTTGGGACCTGCTTACAACTCTATTCAAAATTCATTACCTCTTAATTATATTAGATCACAAGCCAATATAATGACGGCTCCATATTGCCGTTGTGCTGTGCACTGAGTGGCTGAACACATGAATAGTCACACCTCATAGGATATTTTTTCTCAAACTATTCATGTATATGAGAGTATTCCCCAACTGATGCCTGCTCTGAAATCAAAAGTATTATTTAAGGTAAAAGTTGAGAGAGACCAGTTCCTGTTTGAGTATTTTTAATAACGGCAAGGAAAGCGGTATGAGCAAAGCTATCTTTTCCATATGTGTCAAACATGCAGTATAATGGAGTTTTAAGGCTACAGTGGTTTGCAGCAGGCAAGGACCCCGGTTATCCAGCCAGCACTTCAACAGTATAATGACATAGTCAGCAGGGCTACTAACACATCAGCGCTGGAAACCACAGTGTCTCCGCTCACCCTTCCTTCACCTCTTCCTCCCGCACGCTCTCGTGCCCTCTTCATCACCTCCTCTCTTCCTTCCCTTCCCTCTCGTTCCCTCCATCCCCCACTCTCCGTCCTCTTTCACCTCCCTCCTAAACCCCCTGTCGTCATCTTAGATTCCCCCCTTCCTGCATACCCCACCTTTTCCTCACCCTTACCAACACCCCTCGTCCCCCCCTATCGCCCCCCTTTTCCCAATTAGTCTGTCTGTGTGCAGCTACCCAGCCGATCTCTGCCCATCCTGCCGGTGCTGGTTCGCTCACCCAGCCCCTCTGGCGAACATGACAAAGAGAGATCCTCAGTATTCAAACAGACACACACTGCTTTCAAATGCCGAATGGCAGGGTCGACCTGGGTGCAGCTTTAAGCAAAATATTCAAATTCTCAGCCTTTCTTTTTTTAAGAATTTGCATGGATATGCATTCATTTGCAATGTGTAAAGGCACAAGGACAGCTGAGCCTTGGTTTTAGACAGAGGGGAAAAAAATAAATAATGCAGAATAAAAATGTATGATGGCATGAAACCTTGATTGGGTAGACTGGTGGAAGAAAGCTAGGTTCAAAACTAATAAAAACACTGCATCACAAACAAAATGACTCACATACATTTTTGGCACCAAACAACTGATGAGCTGATGACTACTATCAGTACTTTTACCAAGAAAAGGGTGTGAGTTAGTCTGTGATCTAATGTACTGTAAACAACGAACTTCCTGAACAACTTCCTGTTTCCTCAATGATCTCCAAGCTGCACCAGATACTGAAAGGTTACTGGATGTGATACTTTAATGTCAGAAGGACAGAGAAAGAGACTGAGAGAAACACAGAGGCAAAGAATAAGGCAAGACAGTGAGAGAGAGAAGATCAACAGCTTGTGATGTAAAAGTTTAACGCTTTAATAGAGCTTTTGAACATTAAAAAAAAACCATTAACACTGTAAATCCTAAATAAACGGTGGCCCTGGTTGTGACATGATGAGCAGTTTTTGTTCCTCTCAGGCAAACAAAACAAGGGGCTGAATCCTATTACTCTTTTTTTTTTAATTTCCATACCTCCCACACTAAAACCTTTCCGCATTAACATGATTAAACCAAAAAATATGGAAAAGGCACAAGAGATTAATCTAATGTCATGTTACAGATGACAGCATATTCATCCAATGCTCTACAAGTATCAAACAATCCATATGAGCAACGTCTTCCAATAACGTTTACCAGCCCACTACATTTTTCAGAACAATGGCATTATTTTCTAAGGCCAATAAATAAATGCAGGTATGGTCGTTACTGCAAAGTGCTGCATGAGTCATATTACAGTTAAAAACAGCTTGACCACAGAGAGGCATGCATACAAATGTAAACCCCACTTGGACAATGCAAATTTTTTTTTCAGGGTCAGAAATGACAGCGCTACAGGTTATTTTCCTGTGAGAACCACTTTTGCTAAAAATTGACAATGTGAGGGCCACGCAAAGCTACTTGGTGTTCACAAAGACAAGATATTCAGAGAGTGGGAACCATGATTCAATCCCCCATGTCAGGATTTAGTATATATGTCCTGAGCAGGTAGCCCTGACCTCTGGGCTTCATGTCGAGGGGGCATAAATGTAAATAAAGACAATTCTCTGGTTGGGATCAATGTGGTAAATTTGTTTTTCTTCAGGTAATATCTGAATCATTCCTGTATGGATGATTGTAAGATGGTCAACTGGGACCACGATTTGAAAAAGAATGTGTAAATATATATATATCTCAGAGGCTTCATGGTAAAATCTCTACCATTGTAGTATACTCAACAACATGCATTAGCAACAGTCATCAGAACTGACACTTAAGCCTTGTCTTATTCATATGTGACCAAAGCCAATTTTTTGGAGGGCAGCTTAAGAAATTCATAGGAGTGCAAACATCATCTGATGCAGATGCAGGTTGAGTAAAATGTGAAGATGCAGAGTAAGAGAGAGAACAAGGAAAAGGAAAAGACAGAAAATGACAGAGAGACACAGACAATGACAGACAGACACACACACAGAGACAGGGGAGATGGCAGGGAAGCCAGATTCAGAGATGGAATGAAAAAAAAAAAGCGTACAGAATAGTGAGGAGAGGTGCAGAAGAACAACGGGCAGAGGCACAGCCTCCTCTGGCCGCTGCAGACCTCAGACCCTGCAGAGATTCCTTTCATTAGGCTTTAATAGTATGCTGCCGGCTTGCCATTCTGACCTGCGCTCTGTGCCAGTAATAAGAACGGCCTTCAAAGCCGGACCAAAGCAACAGAGCTGCTTGAGATGGGGGAAGGTGGAGGGATGGGAGGGGGGTGATGGAGAGAGGTGGAGGGGCACATGAGCCGATGAGGTGCACTTTCAAATTGACACGGGGGCGTTACATTTTCACATCCTTGCTCACTCTGCCCAGGCTGATAGGAGAGGGAGATGGGGGAAGAGGGAGTTTTGTCTCCCTGGATTTTTTTTTTTACTCCCCTCCACAAGTTTCTGTTCCCAGTGACCCCCCTCTGCTGCAGAGTGTCTGTGTTAAGGGAGGTTATTTTGGTTAACAACGGTCCCATGTTAGCAGAGCCGCTCTCTATGGAGGTGTAGAAGGTGGCAGATTGATCTTCTGGCCTCTTCAAGCACTTGCCAACACCTGACAGGTATGTGTTCTTATATTCATATGTGTATGTGCCACCTGTATGGCAAGAAGAAATCCTGTTTGCTGGGGGAAAAAAATTGTCACTTTCAAATCTGCACTTCTGGACCCTTAAGGACATCACAGATGCCTAAACCAAGGACAAAATAAAGGCCTTAGTGCGGCCCTCCTGTGAAGCGCAACAGCACATATTTTCACTGGCCTCAACACCTTACACTCCCCTCCTGAAGAGAAACGTCACAGGAAAATTTGCGTTTCAGAAGCCATTGCATTTACCCTCAGAGTTGTCCTTGCTCAAGTTTAATAAGGGTAAAATGTTGCTTGGATTGTTTTTTTCCCCATCTTTAGGCTATCACGCACATGTAGTATGAATTCATCAATTTGTGTTAACAAGAAGGATAACATCCCCTTAACCTCCCACTGTCCAGCCCCAAACTCATTCCCCCGTCCATCAGCAATTAATGAGTCACCTTTAATATAAAAACATTCCACTGGGGTATTACACATGCCGTCCATTGTACTGCACTCATTTATTCTCTGCTTTTGCCACAATGGATGTATTTATTTATGTTATGGGGTGAAGGGGCATACTGCTTGGAGAATAAGTATATGGCGTCAACAATAACAGTGTGCATTATTCCAGTGCTAATAACCTGTCCTGCTGATGTCCTTTCTACATATCACAGATGGGCTCAGACAGGGGAGAGCGGCAGTATTATGCCTCTGCCGAGATCTTCCACTGAATATATTACCATGTGATAGGGGGAGATGTCTCACTCCCTAACACACACTAACACACACACACACACACACACACACACACACACACACACACACACACACACACACACACACACACACACACACATGCACACACACTTGTAGTGTTGGGCCAAGAGAGCTGCATATGCCCCAAACATACAAGCATGGGCTTCATTAATGAAGTGCCAGGAGGAGAGGGAGAGGGATAGAGAGAGAGCGAGAGCACGTGTGTATGTGTGTGTGTGTGTGTGTGTGTGTGTGTGTGTGCACCAAGCAGCCGGGGGGGATTTCCTTCTTTAAGCTTTCAGCTCCCACTGGGCTTAGCTCGACTGTATGAACCCTGATGTGGGCCTGCCTCTAACACATGGCGTCACACACACTCACACACATACAATCTTTTGCGCGCACACACACACACAAAGAATGTATACATTGAAGCTCAGCAGGAGGGCAGCAGTGCAACACTGGCTCCTAAACATTTGGCTGTGGACGTCTCATTGACAGATGTACATGGAATCTCGCAGAGGAGGTCAGGTCATCGCTGCACCCTCCTCTTCCTCCATCTCCTTCCCCTCCTCTCTCCATCTTTCTCCTCCTTTACACAACACCCTACTTGTTCTGCCATTGCTTCTATCTCCATCTCTGGCCAGTGGCTGCTGCTTGTGCCACGTATCGGGGTAGTTAAGAAAAGATGCATGCCAATTAAGCTACATCTTTATATGTGTGATAGCTCTGTTGGCAACAGCGGTATGTGGTTAGGGTAAGTCTGGCATCTGATACCGTAAATATGAGCTTCCTGGTTGACAGGGACAACCTGTTTCCAAGTGTAGATGCACTCTTTCTTTCTCTATGACTGCAGCCATAATACTAAGGGAGTTTGGCAGCATTCACAAATATAATATACAGTACATTTGGAGAACATGTATGCAGCATCACATTAGTCGGTCAGCCAATCACTTGCATATGTACAACCCAACAAGAAGCTCTGACAAATGGATGTAGAATTCATTATGAAACAAGGCTGAACAATGTTTTAACACATGACTAAAAACCTCCCTGTTCCCTTTTCTAAAATCTCTGTTCCTTTACTGTGGCCATGTGTGCAAAAACAGTTTCAAACAGACCACAACAGCAGACACATATATGCATGTTTAAGAGATATGATGCTTCATGAACTTTTTGTGTCATCTTGATCTACTGTCCAACAAAAATGGTAATTGTTGACCAAGTAGGAACTATCTTAATACACATAAACCATCCATTTACTGCACACTGCTTTGAAACAATTCGTCCTGGGAGTAGAATGGCAGTGAAGCCTATGTACATCTGTAGCTGAATCCACTACTGTCCACCTGCAGCTTGGGAAACACAAGCAGCCAACAGCTCTTTACTCCACTGCCAAAAACACACCACCGCTTTCTTTTCGCCGGTCACTGGGCGATGCTGGAGAGATGTGAGCAGCGGGGCGTAAAAACACTTCCCCTGCTCTCTTCTTCCGTCTCCACCACCCATCTTCTCCCAGGAAGCCAGCCCAGAGGTCAGCGCAATCAGGACCCATGAGCAACAAAGGGCCCTACTTAGGCGTCCGGCTCAGTGCCCGAGCCAAAGGCCAGCTTAGTGGGGCGAGACTGTCCATTAGGCAAGACCCTGGAACACCCCAGGGATCTGAGGTGAAAAGGGTTAGGAAGAAGAATAAAAACACCATCAACCCAGACACACACACACACATATTCTCAAAGACATACACAGATCATATGAGGCCTTGTTTGACACTGCTGTCAGGGTGCAGTGAAGGGGAAAGACGAGACCCTGTGACATGCTGAGACATCACACACATACATGTACACAAATACGCAGCGCACAGCCTATACCTCACCGCACACACAAACACAAAAAAGGTATGAATTTCCATCTTTTTCATGTCTCAGTTTCCCACACCTCGCATATCGCTGTTACATCTTCACAAAACTGGCTGTAGCAGCATCCAAAAAGCTGGCAAAAGCTCGTTCTCAACAGCTCATCACAACACATCACTACTTTTCTGTCTCCCATCTTTCTGGAGGATGGGTGGGGAAGTTGGCCCCCTGTGAAGAGACTCTGACCTGACAGAGGTGCTGTACTTTTCTCTTCAGTATCATCTTCTTCACTGCTATCAACAACCCTAGTGCCTTCCTCTGTCAACCACTCTCGGCCTACACAAACTTTACCGTGTGGTGCCTCACTATGTCATTGAAGACATCACCTACTAAACTACTTATTGGTGGTTGGTTTTCACACAGCGTTGTGGTGATCACTGCAATATTGCAATACCAGGCTATGCGACCACACGGAATGCCAAATGACTGCCACAACTGTTATGTTAATAGGGTTTTTTTTGTTTTGTTTTTTAATGGGAGGGCCACATATTTACACTATACTACTAATGCCAGCAGTGTGATGCGCCACTGAGCGTCTATTCTGTGCTGAGCTCTGCATGTTTGCCTTTTTTCTGGTCAACGAGACTTGAAAGATATTCAACTTTAGGTAAAACCCTGCAGCCACTCATCACTGTCACTTTATACCCAACCATCCAATCACAGTGGCGGAGGGGTGGGGCAAATACCACAGAAGACCAACGGTCACACACGCACTGAACAACAACAACAAATAAGGAGAATGAATCCTAAACCCATATAGACCAGTTGGTCGGTCCTCTCTCCCAAGTGCTTCAGCTGCTCACTTCATTTTTACGTCCGTGGATATTCTGTATCAGAGCAACCACATGCAACCAAAGCGTTTCAGCTCCCATTGCCATTTGTTTTAATACTGTGTAGTTTTTGTCAATTAAAAAGTAAAAATAACCTAATAATACCCTAACAATAAAGCTTATTTACAAAGCACTACAATCAGGGTGAATTAAGTAATTTGCAAAAACAACAAAAAATGGCAAAATACTGCATATGGTGCCATTAAGCCACCCTTAATCACCGCAAGGGAAATTCCTTCACCATGACAGCCCTAGTTTCACATTTAAACTTGTCAGTCTCTCAGTAACTGTGTAAACAACCTTATCACTGAAGTCACAACAACATTTTATGTTGGGTTTGTAAACCCTGAGGCCACAAAATTGACACTTCACGCAGCAAAAATATACATGTACATTTTTGGATTTCTGCAAACAAAACACTGCACTACTGAAACTTTCATGCCACCAACTCTCCTGTCTGCCAAACTAAGTCTCTGCCTTTCACTGTCCCCCATCTTTTCTCAATTTTTCTCATATTGTCATTTCACATGCCTCTCACCTTGCAGTCATCCTTCCACCTCCCTATCCCTCCAATGTCACCACTTTTTCACCTGCTTCCAACTTTACCTGTTACCATTTTTTTGTGTTTTGTGTGTCTCCTTTTAAACTCATCTACTTCTCATTCTCCTTTTTCTTACACCTACCTTTTCTCCTTTTCTATACAGGCACCCTCCTTTGGGTGCTATACAAAGTCTCAACTGAGGATCACATATCATTGTCTTCAAGTTAGCATCTCTGGCCCCCTGCTACCAAACCTTCATGCACCCACCTTGACTCCTCCACCACTACACTCACCCACTATCTCCTCCTCTCCTCAGGGTCACTCAGCTCCCTCAGGGCTGAAGTCACCAATCATGTCCACCAGCTCCTCTCCTTTACCTCAGTCCTTCAGACCACTGCTACCTCACCCACCCGATCGAGCCCCCTCCCCGCCTCCCCCACCCAGGGCCTGTCCAGGGCTGTGGCCACCAATCACATCATGTCAGGCAGCCTGTCCTGATGGAGCACGGTGTCAGAGCAACACTCAGAGTTGCCAAGGTTGAAGCCTCGAGAGACTCTCCGCCTCTCTTCTTCTCTCTCTCTTTGTCTGTCCCTCCCTCCCTCCCTGTCTGGCTGATGACACAGTGGGCTTTTCAGCAGAGATGGATATACAGGACTACGTGAACAGAAAATAAGCCAAGTATAGCCTGAAGTCATGGCATCTCAAAAAACTTGACAGTGGTTAAAACTAAATACGCATAAGGACAGGATGATTGGAGTAACATAATAAAAGAGAGACAAAAATCAAACTGGAAACTATCTAAAACTGTTTAGGAAATGGCAACAGGTAGAATGATTTTGAGCACTGTCGCTTTGCCTTGTTCCCATGTCTAATTTGCCAAAAGCAGACATGACATGACATTACGTTAAGACACTGGCCACTCTGCTACAGTGACGTGTGATACAAGGAAATATTTTTACAAACTAAAACACCTGCTGTAAACATCAGGTACTGGTGTAAGTCCAACTGAAACAAAGGACAAGAGCTTTTTTTATACTCTCTGTGTTTTGCACCAAATTGTAACACTTACTCGAGGAAATCATTGAAGAAGCAAAGATACTACTTACTCCACCTCAGCTAATTAGTACAAAATGCAAAGTAGCATCAACACATAAAATGCCTTAAATAAGGTCTGTGACTCAGTTTTTCCCAACTGGGGAAACTTTTTCTTTGCTACTGAGATTGCTCTCTTCACCACCTACATGTTCCAAATGCAACAAGCTCATAAAAAAAGGCCTCCTTGGAAATGTAGGAAGTCACAAGAAAATTGCTCATATCGAGGGGAAAAGTACATGACTACATTTCTCACAACACAAGTTCCGGAGTGCAATAAATATAACAAATTGATTATACATAGCAACGTATATGTCTGTATCAAAGCAAAGATTTCCTTTTAGGATCAAATCACACCTACTGTAGCCTTGGTATAAATGAAAAACAGCATGTTATGCGTTCAAATCCATGCAGTATGCAGCAGGAAGATCAAAGGTTCCCTATTAAAATGTGTGGAATGGCCATAGAGACTTAACATCAACTTAAGTTCATAGCTGAGAGTAAAATCTATTCATTATTCAATATTTCCTTTATTTCTCTCTGGATATTATGCTGCAACCAGGCTAGCAGTTGATATGTAATTTGCAATTCCCTGCAACAGTGTCTTTAGAGGGGAAATAAGAGATAAGGTGTTTGGGAACAAGAAGGTTGATGAACGGGCAGGGAGCCAGAGATACAAACGAACAGAGGAGAAGGAGGGATAAAAAAAAGATGGGCATAAATAGAGTTATGAAGGTGGAGAAATGAAAAGACAGGACAGGAGACAGAGGGTGAAAAATAGGAAAGAGATAAACAGGGGCAACGAGAGGTTGAAGCAGAATGACGCATGATGAAGATATGCCTAGAAAGCAAACAGAAACGTTATCACTCTGTGTATGCGTGTGAGTACATGCACGTGTATGATATGCAAGTAAACTGGGGGAGAAAAGCTAACTCTAAACAGGAAGGAAGGAATGTGTAAGAAAGCACAATAGAGAGAGATAGAGATGAAGAGTGTCTGACAAAAAACGTGTGCAACTAGTGTGTGTCAGTGATAATATTCTAAATGTAACAGTCAAATTTCATCCATTTTCATGGAGAACAGACAGGTGACAATGTCTATAAAAAGGTAGGAGAAGTTTATCTATAGCCAGCATTTGGAAACGTTCTTTTACATGCAGCCATGAGGATGTTCAGGAGCTAGGCCTATAAATCAGATTCACACAAACCTTTTGGTTTATCTCCAAAACACATCTGTATTAAAACCCTGTATCCTTGACAATTAAAAGTCCCACTTTGCCAAAAAAAAAGCTAAATATATGTGGCCATGGTCGACCACCAGCAGGAGTACTGTGTCCCAGTTAATATGGATTTCTGCTTAGGAGTTATAAAAAAACAAACAAACAAAAAAAATTGATTTGTTTTCAACACATATCTCTCCAGATAAGAGATTTGATAGAAGTACACTGAGTTTCCCAGGCTTGCAGCCACACCCCCCCTAAGGTATTTCCTTTCTTATCTCTTTTTTCCCAACGATGCTTTATATAATTTCTTGAATTTTTGTTCTCTGAGGTGACACCCTTGTATATTTTACCTATAATATCTTTGTTACTTTTACCATCACAAACACATATGAATATCTGTCAAAACTGACCTGTAAGTACCTATAAAAATCAGCACATCTTATTAAACTTCAAATGACATCCAATTTTATAGAAGAGGTTATTCCAAGTTGAGCTGAATATAGATCAGGTAAGAGTGACACCTTATGTACAAGATCATTAAGTATGTTACTTAAGGATCGGATGGTTTACACAAGGCTTGTTTGTTTAACTTCTTTGTTAACCCTATATGTCCATGGTGGGTTGACAGCTGGGAGAGTTAAATGTATGGAAATGACATCAGGACAGTCCAAAGTGTGACTAAATAAATGAACAGAAAGACAAACACATATGTGTATGTTAGAAAATAAGTTATTCGAACACATAATAAATGCAATGGTAGCTTTGGAGCCTGTCAACCTTAAAAATATGTTTTTGCTGGCAAAGTTGGACAAGGAAGTACAGCGATTTGCAGAGGGGTGTATCTGTGTGAGTAACTTAACATTTTTAAATACTGCGGAGCTGCTCACAGTCTCTTTAAGTTTTCAAATGGTCGTCTGTTTGTGGAACTTGCTGAGTGTTTATCATATTATCCTCTGTTCTCTACAGAAGAGTGGGCCCTCTATACACCAAACTGTAGTTAGCTAGAATTAACTGGCGAGACCATTTTCTGTGTGTATGTGTGTGTGTGTGTGTGTCGCAGTGCACATATGTGTGTATGTGTGTTCTGTCTGCTGTGTTTTTTCCACAACTTTGGGATGAGATCTGAGAGGAAACGGACAGATTTCCATCTGTCTGCTTCATTTGCAAAAAAAAAAAAAAAAGCCCTTCTTGCGATTCAAATATATGCTTTAGCCACCTCTCTCCTGCCCTCCCTCTCTGTCTTCCATCTCTCCATCTCTCCCTCTCTATCCAAGTGGCATCTGTGGATGACCAGGGCATCAAGAGTCTCAGGGGCTGAGGGAGGGAAAGGGGGAGCAGGAGGGAAAAAGAAAAAGAAAGGAGAGAGAAAGAGAAAGAGAAAGAGAAAGAGAAAGAGGGAGCAAGCGCCTCTCACTTCATATTTCCCCAGCACCACCCCGGCGTGCCAGCCAGCCTGCAGTCTGTTCTCCTTTGAGCTTTCTATTCTACCACGGAACAGAAAAAAAAATCAATTCATATTTCCATAATCCACACTCCTGTCTGTCTGCATGTCTTTGCCTCTCCCCCTCCTTCCATGCCTCTCTCTTTCTCCCTCTTTCTGTCTCCCTCTCTCTCCCCCTCTCCCCTGGGGTAGACTAACCCCTCCACCCCGATCCTACGGCCTACAAATGTCATTACGCTGAGCAACAATAACGGCCTAAACAAAAGGAGGCCTTGCTCTGAGCTCTGAGCCCCTCTGTGGAGACTGTTGGCTGCTGCTGCCATATGCTGGCCAGCTCGGGCCACAGAAAGAGACAGAGACTGTGGCTACAGAGGACTTCAGCCTTCAGCCCCACAAAGGAGGAAAGGAGCCCTAATCCTGGTAATGAGGCCCGTGAATACAGCCTTTATGTATACGGGGGAAAGGGCCAATCCCTCTGTACACAGCACGCTAACTAGCCATCTTAAGGGCCATCTTATCCACACAAACGATCTGGTCGACAACAGAATGAAAGAAAAGTAAGGTTGTGGGGGGGCTAAAACGAGAGACGTGTCGGAGAGGAAGGATGAGGCAGGCCCGTGACAACACGTACACTATGTTTACACTATTTTTTATTTCATCTCTCTTGGGTTCAGCTGCTCTTTTTTACTCCTTTTCCATCACTTCCATTTCCTGTGCCTACCTCTGCAAGTCTGTAATTTCTTGCTCACACTCTCGTTCCCTCACTCCCTCTACCTCTTACTCTGATAGCATGCTCTGGTTCTTGTGGGGCAGGCAGACATCGCCTGAAGCATCTTTCTACAAGCCCGTTTATTCCTCAAAGTGGATCAGAGAGGCAGGAGAGCTGTTTAAACTCACTGGCTCGGCTGCTGTGTTGAGAGGTAGTTAGCCTACGCACATATTGTTGTCTTTTTCTCTATTTTTTTTCTAGTTGTCCATTTTTTCCTCTTTGGCCCATTGATGAGCTGCTGCAGTCATCTGTCCAGTAATTTGCTCCAGGACCTTTTCTGGGCTGTGGCCACTTTGGGAGCAGTAACGATATCTTGCATGTCTTGTGTTTTTTTCCTGTCAGATCTCTGGTCCTCTGTCAGTCATTCTTAGACTAACTAACTGCCCGTACAAAAATCATACATACACATGCTGGCTGAGAAGCCACAGCAGCAGAGAGTAGGAGTCATGGAGTCATCACATGTTGGAGCAACAACAGGAGAATGAGTCAGCCTAAACTACCTACAGCGTTATGTGCACAATGTAGAGTTTCATACGCATATTATTACAGGCTGTGTGATTGTTTTGATCAAGTTGGATCTAGACTGTGGTTCTTTGAAGGTGAAGCCAGAGAGAAATAACAAAGACACCCTGCTGAGGTGGTGTATTTTTCGAAGGGTAAAGAGCAAGGCTTTTAAATAAAAGAGATATCAAATCAATTTAAATTATTCCAAAGATTTTTTTTTGCATACATGCATGGTGTTCCCCTGGGACAGGAGAAAAGACCTGATTGGCTTAAGGGATAATTTGGGTTTATGACAAGTTGGGTTGTATTTTGTCGTTTTGGCCGTCATTTCTATTGGTAGCGTTAACACTGCACTCACCAAATTAAAGTGACATCATTAAGAGAAGTTAGATGGGGCAACAACCATTTAATAAGCATTTAGACAACAGATTGAGAGATAAACTCCCAGGAGGAGAAAACTTGGGATGCACTGTTTCAGTACTTCAACTGAGGGTATCCACCCATACCAGGTACTAAACTGATACCACTGCTCTCTTTTCCCCAAATTTAAATCAGTATAACTCAATGGGTGGAATTCACTGGATTTATTTTTATGCAAAGTAACATGAGGCCAGGAATTGCTTTGGGACTGTAAAATAAAACACATTATTTTATTTATTACCTCCATCGAGGAGGTTATGTTTTCGGTTTGGTTTGTTTGTCAGCAAGATTACAGAAAAATACTGGCCCGAGTCATTTCATGGCTGTATTAGCCTTGATTCCAACCTGCACAAGACAAAGTTTGTACATCCCTCAAGAAAACAAAGGCAAATCAAAAAATATTACCCAAACTGTAAGGGTGCAACCCTCCATTACAGGTTATAGACAGACTTCCTAGTTTAACTTTGACCTGACGTTGCACACACACGGTAAGGCGATACAGCAAAAAGTTTGGGTAAACTTACTTGCAGTTTTAACTCCAACTAGTTTTCAGTTTCGATAATCAGTCTTGTTGTAAACTTGTTGGTTAGTTTGCAACCTGGGATTGTCAGTCTGCTCGTGTTTCTTGCCCCGTCTGATTTTGTGTGTAGCAATGTTTCCTACATCTCAGCTTCTTCACTGATGAGTACAATGTTATTATAATCAATAAAAAATGATAACCAAAGATACAAAAATAAAACCCAAGTTGGAATCATCCTTTAAATCAAGTCTTCATCAAAATGTAATTCTTGAACAATACAGCCTAGTGGGAGACTGAGGTGTATATAACCCTGCAACACTTACCTCTGACTGGTTTAGGAGGAACATGGTGTTCCAAAAAATATTGCAAAACAGCTGCAGGTTTTGCTTTCAGATTGAAAATGAACCCGATAATGCTATAAATGTGAAACAATGGGAAGCAGACACAGTAGCACAATGAGAGAGAAAGCAAGAGATACAAACAGAAAGAGGGAGAGAGAGAGGGGAAAACAGAGGTGTGCATTCCTGTCACGGTTGCATGATAATTACTGATTCGTCGGTTATTGAAGACCTGCTCACTGCTTTTCATTACCAGCAACAGACGTACAATGAGACAGAGAGAGAGACAGAGAGGAGGAGGAGGAGGAAGGAGAGAGAGAGGGAGAGGGAGAGAAGGAGAGAAAGCACTGATAGGGATGAGGAGGAGAGTGGTGGTGGTGGTGGTGATAGGTGTTGGGGGGAGGTTACCACAGGATGGCAGGGTGAGTGAGGGCATTAGGCAAGGAAGGGAGATGGGAGAGGAGGAGGAGGTAGAGGTTGTCTGTAACAGTGAACGAGAGAGGGAGAGAGATTTGGAGAGAGAGGAAGAGAGTGAGAAAAGAATGAAAAAGCAGAGTGTGTTCCAACCTGGTCTGTGTGGTCCTGGGGGAAGCTCCACAGCACGGTTGGATCTAGAGGTAATTGACAGACAGCATTAATCAGCGGGTGAGAAACACACCGTCTTCGCTAGCTGCCTCAGAACACATACATATTAATGAGAGGGGTGGGGGCAAGGGTGGCTGCTGCGAGTCTGTGCACGCACGCACACACACACTTACACTTATATACTCACTTACACACACCCATATACAGAGCAGCGCACATTGAAAGACAAGAGAGAGTGAGTCTATGCGGTATGTGCTGTAAATATGCTAATCTATATTCTCAGTGTAGATATGATAGCTTATATTATACACCAAATCATGCACGTTTAAGAAAGTCATATCAACACACACTCTAGTTTATTTGCTTAATTATTCCTACATTGATACAAGCCTGGCTGTTTGCTGGAGGGATGTAAAACGAAGCTAAAAGGGTTATTACTATAACAGGGGTTTGTGAATGTTTTTCTTCTCCTGTAAATAACATTAGTGAAAACGGATACAAGTCGATTATATGGTTTTTAGACTGACAGGAAATTCACCAATTCTGATACTGTCAATTACAATTAAAGGTCCAGTGTGTAAGATTGAGGGGGATTTAGTGGTATCTAGCGGTGAGGATTGCAGACTGCAACCAGCTGAAACTTCTCCTAGTTGGAAATCATTCAAACTTCATTGTTCAGGAGGTTTTTGCCAGGAGCCTGAATTATCTGCAGAGGTCTCTTCCTCTCCAAAAGAAACAGACCAGGGATATCATTTTTAAAACAGTGCATAGGATCCATACTAAAAATGTACGTACGGACAACAGCCAAAAATGGTGTGCACCAAAAAATATTTGATAATTTCTACAATCAGGCTCCCACCTCACCATGTGCATCGCCAATTTCCGTTTCTAAAATGTTGGAGAGCATGGGTCAAATCTTCTTCCATTAACTCTGTTTTTAGAAGATCACAGTTTATGCGTGTACATCTCCTTCAGCCCTTCAGGCCTCGTTTTGTGCGTATGTTTGCAATGTTTATAAATGAGACCCAGGTGATTAAACCAGAAAAAAAAACACTGAAAAAAAAAAGAAAATTCACATAAAAAACAAGTTTTTTCAACACTCCTTGCTGCAGACGGGCTGCTAACTATGGTGGCCGACACAAAAACACTAATGGTCCTATCTAGAGCCAGTGTTTGGTGTGTCCAATCTGGGCTACTGTAGAAACATGGTGGTGCAATGTGGCGATCTCCAAAGACAAGCCTGCTCCCTTTGGAGATATGAACAGCTTGTTCTAAGGTAACAAAAACACAACGATTCTCATTTTTAGGTGACTATACACAAAACTAAACATACATATTATATTCCATTTCTGCCAATAAACCCCCCCTAAATCCTACACACTGGTCCTTTAATTTAGTTAGTGAGTGTAAATAAAGAACATTATCTGATTCAAACACTTCACAGATGCCATCATAAATGAAATACTTTGGGGATTCAAGCTGCTGATCAGACTAAATAAGAAAAGCCTAACAAAAACGTCTTGCTTTGGTGAGCTGTGATGGTCATTTCTCATTCTTTTAGACATTTTATAGACTACATACTAAAATATTCATCAAAAAATAACACTGATTAATCAGCGGTAAAGTAATCATTAGCTGCAGTCCTTGACAACCAAATATGGTTATTGTTTGTCAAAGAGTTTGCTTCAAAGAAATTCAGAAAGCATATCAGGTTATTAATGTTTTATATAAATAACAGAGACATAGAGTACAACAAACACATGAGTGTTATTCTCTTAGTGCTGATAGTTTGATGCTATAGTACTAAAGATGGGCATTGTTCATTAAAGATGGAGTTGGCCAATTGACAAAAATACTAAACAGCACAAAATAAACATTTATTTTTCCTTAAATAAGCAGCCAGTTTACTGTTGCCTTGGTGTCACTCTCACAACATGTTGCAACTCTCTTAAAGCTTCCCAACCAAAGCATGAGCCTCGCTTCTCACAGGCTTATACCGTGTGGTTGAAAGGAAGCAGCCACCGAGCCATAGCCTGAACACAGGGGTCTCTGGTAAACATGGCTTCCACAGCTCCAAGGTCACCCTGTGACCTCGGCAGGAACAGCAAGGGTTTGAAGAGATGAGCTCTCGCATGCCAGGTTCACTGTCATGGACATACAAAAAGCCTACAGGCTCATGAACACACCCCCACCTCTGTCTAAACAACACTGGCTGAGAGAAAGTGAATCTGGAAGCACCAAACATTTTGATAGCTCGGATACATCAGTCAGAAAACAATAACAGAGTTCAACAGGTAGAAACTGTGATGTTGATTAAATCCCTTAACTGAAGATGTATGACCATTTTAACACAGGCTAAATGTGGGTATGATCCTGCCCTACGCATATGCCCAAAAAGATTAATGTAGACATTTATAAAGCCAGAGAAGAGGACCCCTACCTCTTTAAAGAGGACACGCAATAACATACAATGTGTAAAGTAGCTTCATGGCTAACACACCAGGCTGCCTGAGAGAGAGAGGCATACAATGGACAAACGGATGACAGGACGCAGCAGAATCCATCATGCCTTACATAATCCTGTTGGATAATTTCATGGGCCCCATCTTGAAAAGAGCGGCACAAAAAAAAAGCAGCAGAGCTCAAAGCTCTACACACCAACTCCGACCCCCCCCTTCTCCCTACCCTATGATCTGCCACAGTTAGGGCTATTTTATGCTGATTTACTGGGTGAGAGGATGGGAACTGCTGCTGGAGTGTGATACAGAACAGAAGAAAAGGGGCAGGAAGAGAAGAGGGTGGGGGGGTGTAGTGTTTGTAACTTTTGGAAGCCATGCCTACTTTCAGTTGTGATTGGTCAGGTGTGTAAAGGTATGAAAAAAGGGGGAGCTTCAAATGTCTACTTTGTCAGCGTCCATGTCCACAGCTCAGTAGAGGTGTGACTGAATTCAAGATCGAGTTCTAATAGTGGCTGCAACACATACTGTATGTGCCAATTTCTATACAGCAGACATTTTAACTTGTTGGGCCGGAAAAGCACAGGTGACAACCTGTAGCTGCATGCTACATGTAAATGAAGTAATTTCTTTCTGCAACCCTAAATTTACTTCTTGTATCAGTTATTACTAGTGGTGATGGTGGTGGTGGGGGGGGATCGATACAGCATAGTAGTGCATTATTTCTGTGTGGCAATATCGTATCATCACACAGTGTCAAATCTCGGTTTTTTTTTATTATATAAATGATTAATAGGGCAAATACAAATTAAACTTAAGGTAACTTGAGGCTGAAGTGAAATGAACAGACTGAAAACTTTATCTTATTACATAAAACAGATGTTGACAAAGTTTTCCTTTGGGGACATAATTTACAACTGAAAAAGGTAATAAATCACAATATATTTTGTCGCAACATGTTTAAAAACCACAATAATATTGTATCATGACTTATCTTAGATCCTCTGGTGATTCCCAGCCCTCGTTATTACAGTATGATAAATAGCTTAGTGTCCCTAATTTAATGGTAGCCATTCTAATTAAGTATTTACTACTTTTTACTAGTATTTACTTGGGCTGCAGGATATGCAAAAAAAACCATATTGCAATTATTTTGACAGATATTGTGATTGCCATATGAGTCGTAACTTAAGTGGGAATGGTAATTTTTGCAGTTTATTTTCAGCAAAAAAAATTTTAAATGATGACGTGGTTTTTGCTGGGGTCTATATCAAACAAGTGCGGTCCCTTATATCTGTGACACGTAGGCTAGAGCATCTCTGTAGCACCACAACGCTTCATTTATAATGGTATGTTGTGACACATTGTACCTTTATCAAATAACTGCACTTCCTGTGATTTGGATATTGCACTTGGCCATATTGGTATTTTGATAATGTTTCGATTAGTTGTGCAGCCCTTGCATTTACTAAAAGTTACAAAATAAAAGCTGAGAAAAAGGTGGAGGGAATGATTAGTTGTTTGATCTATAAATGTCTGAAAATAGTGAACAATGTCAGTGTTTCACAAAGCCCAAGATGATGTCCTCAAATGATTACAACCCAAAGATATTAAGTTTACTGTCATAGAGGAGCAAGGAAACCAGATATTTTTTTCTTAAAAAATTACTCAAACAGATTAATTGATTATCATATTAGTTGGCAATAACAAAATGACTAACTAACATACATGTTACAGTTCCTCTTTGGGTCATGTATACCATGCAGGAAAGCTCTGACAGTAGAAAGACATAAGATCATGTCACATGACCAAATTTACTTCAAATCAGCACTCATTTCCTCAAACATTTCATATGTGTGGACTGGATGTGTGTGTTCAATTCAGTCTTGAGTCACACGGAGGGAGAGTGGTGTAGAGTGAGAGAGCGAGGCATGAATAAAGAGAGCACAGAAGGCAGAAAACAGTGAGCTGTAACAAAACACAGCAGAGGACATGTGAGAACTTCAGAGCACTACCAAACACCTTCCTTTATCATTCATATCTCCTCTCTCCTCTGCATCCTGTGTGCACTCTCCTTTCTATCCAACAGGCTCTTATTCTTTCTGTTCTGCTCCACCTCCACATTTCTCTGCCAATCACTTTACCTCTTGCCTCTTTTTTTCTGCTTTATTTTTTCTCTTTTTACATTTTTTACCACTTCTACCTCATTTCTAGTCCTCTTCTCTCCTCTCTCTGTTTCCCATGCTTGCCTCATTTTTTTATTTCTTCCACAACCTTTCTTTCTCTTCATCCCGCCCTCCCCTGCAGATCTCTGTCCTCTTCACTTCTGCACCCCCCTCCTTATTTTTTTTTTCACTCTTTTGCCTTCATATACCCCTCCCTTCGGACGTGCTGGGCGTGTGGTGGACGCAAGAGGGGGCCTGAAGGGGGTTAAGGCTGAAAGTTGAAGGTTACAGGGGTGAAGAGGACCCCTGCTGCTCCGCCAGGGGACACAAATGTCACCATGACAGATCCTGCACCGGTTAATCCACCCTCCCCTTTTATACACACACACACACACACACACACACACACACACACACACACACACACACACACACACACATAGAGCTCAGTGGCACTGGCCAAAAAACAGAACAATTAATTTCTGAATACTGCAACTGTCAACTAAAAAATATGCAAAATAAAAAGCCTGCACTAGACCATTTTCTTTTCAGCACATACAAAATATTTGAGGTGCAAATGATACGCTCATAATTTTCTATGTTTGAATGTTGTCAAAATGTTTCATTTCTTGCTTTGCAAGGCGGAGATTCTGGACAGCCATGAGTCCACAGTAAATACATATCTGTCTGTAGCCTCTGTGGGATCTTGACTTTTCAAAACACAGGCTGTGAATTTTACAAGTGCATCGAATGAATGTTTTGGCTCGCTCACAAGGTCATAAAACATGTTCTGCATGCAACAGACAATAGTAGGTAGCTGTCAGTTACATTAAAAAATGACAAAGTTAGAGACTGAGGGGCTCTGGAGGACACCAGCAATGCAAGCATGAGAACATAAACACATACAGAGCTCATACAAATGTTTCCCTGCAAAGGGCTGAAATGCAGAGCTTGTCCATAGGCACAAAATAAGGTTTAACAAATGCTAATATGCAATGACTGCATTGTAGTGTTTGACTTTTTCAACCACTTCCTCCTCTTTAATTACACCTGCCTACACTGCCACCTGTTTGTCCATACATACGTCTTGCAAACCACACTCTGTTAGGCCTGCCTGCACGAGGCACTGCTTTGTTAAACATCCTTTCCATCACCTATCTCCAAAAACTGATTCAGAATGTGTTTATTATATTTCCTACAGTTGACAAAATCTATAAAGAGCTGTTGTAGAACAGCATAAAACAGTCAAGTTGATGTGACACCAGTAGTAGCGGAGAGTGACAAGGGGAAAACAACCAATAGCATATTTCACCCTGGTGGAGTGTAAACAGATCCAGTGGGTGAGAATTGAATTGAAATCACCTATCCAGAGTTAGATTCCTCCATTCACACCCCGGGAAATGGAGGTGGGCAAATGTGACAAAAAGCTCAAGGAGTGACCGTTGGCCTCTGTTTGCAAAGTGCACGTGTGTCTGCGCAGAAATATGTGCCGCACAAGTACATGCGTGTTTACAGATAGATAGCAAGTGAATATTTACTGTACAGTAGCATGTCCATTGATCTCTGAGGGCTTCAAGCGTGGCTGACCTCCAACAGTCACGATGGGGGCAACATGCGGGAAGCCCCTGAGCCGTGACACAGATACTGGGGAGAGGGGGGAGCGGTGGTGGTAGATATGGTGAAAAATCAATGTTTTGGCTATTCCTGAGACACCCGTCTTTAAAAGTCAGAGGAGAAGAGTGAGCGAGGAGAGAGGAGGGTTAATAGGTGAAGGGTGCTGGGAACTGAAAGCGGGGCAACAGGGAAAGAGTGGGAGGAGGAAGGATGAGGTGAGGGAACAAATAGATGGGTTGCCTAAGAGTGGGAGGTAGAGATCTGTCTCTCCCAACTGACACTTCCTTCCTACCTACTCAGGTGGATCTTTAAACATGATGGGATTAAACAGAATAAATTAGCAAGATATATGTTCACCGAAACATGAGAGAGACGAGAAATAAGCCTACTCCTTCATCTCTTATTTCTTCTATTCTCTGCATAAATCTACTGGCACTTCCAAGTAGGCTAAAAATGAAAAATGCTGGCATCTTCATCTTGGCAAAAATCTACGCTTCTTGGGATTTCCAAGTAGGCTAAAAAGAAGCTGTTGGCAGAGGATGTCACTGCTAATGCTGCTGGCTGCAAGAGAAAAAGTTGGCGCATACCACTAGTGTGTCAGAAACCTCGCACTGTCCAGTGCTGCACGGCAAGTTAATCAACTTTAAGCCATTTTGTCACTAAACTAAAAAATTAGAGCTTACTTTGAATGATGTCAGGCTTTATAAAAATAGCCTTTGCAAACTGGGAAAAGCATATGATAAACATGAAATACACCCACAGTGCAGAGGCCTACGTTTGTGCTTCTATAGGATCACCTTGGCAGCTCAATAACAGTGGCCTGAATGCATGGTTCTGGCTTTAAGACTGAGAGAGATTTCAGTAAAACACAAAAAGACCTAACCCTAAATCCAGTGTGAATACACATTTAGATGAAAGCCTCTAGTTTATAATTCTCTATACTATGTGAATCAAACGCAGACTTAGAGCCCTCATGGCCATCCAATGTTCTAAAGGCATAAAAAATGCACTTTTTTCACCTTATTCCATGAACGACTGAATGTGTGTTGTGAGTGAATAGGGGGCCTGTTTGTTAAGAGAGGCCAAATCCCATATGGTGAACAGCAGCTCCTCTGGTGAGAAGAGAGGCTGTGAAAGCCACCGGCAGCCCCTCTCCTCCATCCGTGCTCCGGAGATGAAGGGATGTAGCGCCTGCCTCTCCTTGTTCCTCCTTTCTCTCGCTCCCTTTGCCTCCTCTCCTCCCTCTTTCTTGGCCAGGGGTTAAACTGCTGCACTCTAACCTCCTTGGCAGTGATTTCATTCACTCCGTTTCTCTCGCTCGCTCTCTCATCTCTGAGAGAGATTTATTTCACAGTATGTAGTGGATTAGGCCCCCCTCGTACGCCCTCGGACAAAAGCATTGTTTTAGCACTAGCCTGTTCGCTGTAACGGGAGGAAGCTACAGCTACTAAGCATCCACAATACGGCCATTGTGGACACAGGGCTGGAAGGACCCTGCCTCGGAGGCCGTCTAGACTTTGAGCCTGGGCCGATTGGAGAAACAGAGGGAGAAAATCCCATCAGGCAGTGGAGTGAAAGTTAACTAAGGTAACCTGCTGTGAACCTGATGAAGATGTCAAGCCAACATATGGTAAAAAATGTCTATTGTCAGAACAAGAAGCTTTCTTTCCTCTGAGGGAGGGTACGGTGGAGGAGGAGGAGACGAGGGGTGGCTAAAGAAGACTAAGGGGGGTTGCACAACCTAAAGGAAGGAATAACTGTGGTGGTCATCGTTTTACTTCTGGATCAGTAGCCTTATTCTGGCCGGGAGGAGGCCCAACCCCTACACTCACAATTAAAGGAGTAAGCAGATTAACTGGCATCTTTCAAAGGCCAGCAGAAAGAAAAACACACTCACACACGTTTAAAACATTTTTTTCCCCTTTTGCCTATCGAGTCTCAGACTGCACACTGCAAATGGCATTACATTTCATGCTGATTTAGTGAGCAGAGGTTTTCAGAAAAGAAAAACTTCTTAAACGATGATATGGTCCTTAAGTTTACTAATTCTGATTGGTCACACTATGTTGTTACAAATGAAGACTGGGGACTGATGGGAATAGTAAAGGCACTGGGTTAGTCAAAATCTACCTGGATTAAATTAGAGCAGATTTTGTTTGATGTTTAATTGCTATCTATAACTTGAAAATGCTGATTCTAAACACTTTAAAGGGTATATAATTTCTTGTAAAAGGCACAAGCACATGCATCATCACGTTGGTCTAGTTTAGGTCTGGAAATAGGTCTAAATTTGCAAAAGGGAGATACATTTTAATTCCAATGCTTGAAAATCTGAATAAAACAAAAAGAAAACAACCTCTAAGGTAGAACCTCCTTTACCAGCCAAAAAAATCAACTGGCAGGCTTCACATGTGAGAGATGCTGGCCTGGGGGATTTCTAAGCCATTTCTACCGCTACATCTGAAAAAAAGATAAACAACAGCCTCAGCCACTGGAAGGAGAAGAAAGAAAGAGCTGCATGGAGATGATGTGACCCTATTAATGCCACATTAGTTGTTCCGTCTTCCCAGAAAAATGCTTCAGTGGGATGAGCTGAGAGAGAGAGCGACGGAGAGAGGTGGAGAGAAAGACAGAAAGAGAGAAGTGAAAGCGATACTGTCTCCAGGCTAGTTGGGATGCAACCCAATTTCACAGCTTCACGAATGAGTGGCACAGCATATGGATGCAACCTTTGTGACAGCCTCTGTGTATCACCACATATCAGCGCTGATATTCCCAGTCAGATTCCATACTGGTCCAACATTATGTCAAACACTGGCTCCGCATGACTGCATCTTCAACACAGCACACAGACAGCATGTTTGTTGGGGGGGTTGTTAGCCTCCTAAGCTAAGGAAAACAAACCAGTATCTCCCTAGACAGACTACTCTCAAACTCTTTTGGCACTGTATGATGCTCAGTTGCTGCAAAATAACAAAATCAAATGCCTACATTAAAGCAGAAACGTGCCCTAACATCTGAGATATGACCTGAAATTTGAGGTATGACCCAGATATTTATCTAAATAGAAAGGGGAGAAGGAAGGTGGGTTGCAGAGTTTTGTTCTGTATGTGATGATTCCACCTCTGGTTGTTAAAAACCAACATTTCTTCACATAATCACATACTTTTCTCCATATGGTCCAACCATCTGCCACGGTCAAAAAACAACATCTATATAAGCCCAGTAAATTAATAACTCTATTATTAAGCTCATATGCATAAAAACACATGAATGTAACCTGTGCTAAGAGGTAAGTTAGTTTAAACTGTACTACGAACCATGAAAACTGTTGACTTTGATATTATGACTGTAAAAGAAGCTGTGCAGACTCCATGTTGTTCGGTGTGGTCTCATGTGACGGAAATGTCTGATAAGTGTGTCAAAAAAAATTTGTTTTTAGATTTACAACTTGTAAAGTTTTAAAAATTCTGGTGATCAGGTCATTGTCACTCAATTACACATGCTTAGGGGAGAATTCCTTTTCTTGTCTTTGAGGTGGTGGTTGCAGCATCAGAGAAAACACTGTGTGTAGCACAGCAGCTCCTTGAGGTGTGGAGAGGATCGATCTCAGCTAATGTCATATGGCACAGCACCCAGAGGCAGCTGCGTGGTGCTGATGACAGTGTAAAGCCTTGCCTTTGGCGGCTACATGCTTGGTGCTGCCGAGCTGTGATTTGAAGTTCACATGCAAAGGCTGACAGACAGACAGCTCTCAGTCAGGCAGTCAGTCAGTCAGCCAATCTTTCCACAGGGATGACAATACATCTGTATCCGTTAAAAGCGTACAATAGTGCCTAATCCTAAACACATTCGCAGGGGTCTCAATGCTCTGCAGGACTGATGGACGAAATACTGACAGAAAAATACACTATCGAACCACTGAAACTCTCTCACACACACACCCACACATACACACACTTCCTCAAAATGTAACTGGCCTCAGCAAAAAAGTAAAGGATGTCAAGTTTTGGAGAACCATAACTAAAGAGATAATCTGGGATGGTCATTTGAAGACAAAAGGCCCTTGCAGTCCAAAATATTCAATCATTGTTTATCCACTATCATATTTTGCATTTTTCTAGTTTAATCATCAGTTAAATGAAGTCAGGGTTGTAAGTTGTTAGACAAACTGACTAAATGTTATAATAATATCTATGTTTACAGAGGCTGATTGGTTCATTTCACTGTGCTTCATCACAGTGCTTTCCCTCGGTCTCATGGGAATCTGAAAACTGGGTTTAGCAAACAAGTGATTCAGCAGACAGGACTGGGCTAAGACATATCAACAAAACTACACCCACTTTCACACACAAACCCCTGTTTGATGTGGGTCAGTAAACACACATTCTACCCACATTGGACCCGTTAATATTACACTGTTGTCACAGCTTTAATTCCTTGTCATCCACATTCACACAGGATCCAGTTCCACTGAGACTGCTGCTAACCCAGTAATTTACTGGTTACAATAGACCTGATTACAGCTACAATGATTTTTTTGTCACTATTTTTTGGGAAATTGATAGAGTATAAAATATCAGAAACTCAGAATTGCCCATCATAATTTCCTAAAGCCTTTAAAAATTCATTCATATTCTGTAACCGCTTATCCTGTTGGGGGGCTGAATCCCAGCTGAAATTGGGCTAGAGGCGGGGTACACCCTGGACAGGTGACCAGACTATCACAGGGCTGACACAAAGAGACAGACAACCATTCACGCTCACATTCACACCTATGGTCAAATTTAGAGTCACCAATTAACCTGACCTGCATGTCTTTGGACTGTGGGACGAAGCCGGAGAACCCGGAGAAAACCCATGCTTACATGGGGAGAACATGCAAACTCTGCACAGAAGGACTCCCCCACCCCAGGGTTCAATCCCCCCACCCTGGATTTGAATGGATTTATGAGGTTGGGATTTGAACCCTCTTGCTATGAGGCATCAATGCTAACCGCTGTATCACTGCACCGCCCACCCTTAAAAATGAATCATCCAAGTTTTGGTCATCTTATTTACCGTCAGTAGACCAATAAATTAACACACAAAATATTTCCACACTGACCTAATATTAACTGCATATTTGTCACTGTTGTTTGTGGAGTTGTTCACATTCACTTCATTCAAAGTAGCTGTTGCTGCGTATACATTGGAGCGTTAAGTATCAATAACTATCTCTGAGATTCACAAGAGCAGAATTTATGACTAAAAGAGATATAATTTGACACCAATGTCTACCATAAGGTTGAGAGTAATCCTTACACTTTTGCCAGAAACACATTTAGGATTCTATACTAAAGTCACAGATTTAAGGATGGAGAGGATCACATGTTGTACCTTGAGGCAAATTTGTGATTTTGGGTTCATAAATAAAATTAACTTCATTTAAAAGCTGCGCAGCAGTCTCACCCTGGTTAGAGGCAGGTCCTGAGGACTGACTGCATAACAGATGTTAGCCTATTCACTCTGACCACAAATAAAGGTTAATCCTGCATCATTGTGTCAGTCTGAATGGGGTATTAGATGTTTATACAACTCCTAGTCTCATCTAAACTAGTTCCACTGGAGCGAGATAATCAGAAATTATCTCACATTTAGGAAATGCACACAGTCAACATGAAGGTGGAGAAGTATTGGAAGGTGTGTGTGAGTGTGTGTGTGTGTGCATGTCCATTTATATGAAAACAAAGACCTTGTGGATGAAAGACATGATATGCAATGATAAATGGTCTTAGACATTCACAAAGACATCAAGATTGACCTATATTTTCTGTCTTGAAAAAATAGGCCAGAACCCAAATTAAGGGCCAGTAGGGCTACTACATGCATGTAAACGCCACCGTCTTCACCGTAATTGTGTGGTGTTAGGCAACATAGGAGCAGCCTTGAATGGAGAGACATAGCCTCGGGGCATAGCTGTTGACATGTAAATAGTGGGGATAGAAGCCGAAATGACAGCACAGACAGTGGGCTTGTATGACTAGTTCTGCTTGACTTGGGTTTGGCCTTGGCCACAAAAATTAAGGTCTAAAGGACAACAGTCTAGATGTCAGGATACCAGTACTCATATCATGTCAATAAGTAGGTTGATTTCCTTAATTGCCGGGGAAAATACATTTCTGTCTTTTACGTCATTCATCTTTTGGATCATTTTACATCAGTGTACATGACAGCAGCCCTGTGAGACCACAATACAACCTGAGACTACATCCTTTGTAACAATCTCTGCCTTCATCTGCTTCTTCCGTTCGTCTAAAAGTAGGGTTTAAAGAATGCTGGAGATCCCCTGCAAAATGAATACTCATCATTTACATCATATATTATTTGCTCACAATACAAATAAGACAGCCAGTGCCGGTGTATTTGTACTAAACTTAACCTGAAATCAAAAACACTCACAGGTTAAAGGTTCCTGCAGGAAAATCTCAGAGAGAGTGGTGTCTTGTTTAATATGGTTGGAATCCTTCTTATGAAAAGATTTATGAGCCTCTGGTATTGCTATCACTCCCACTGCACACGACAAGATATGTGGGCAGGTTGATGTAGTCATGAGTCAACCCCAAATCCTGTTAAAATCCTGTCATTATAAAATCTTCTCAATATGACAGTCACGAAAGTCAACATATTTTTGAGCACAGCTTTTTTTATGAAATCCAATTTGCCAGACTAGGGACAGATTAACATCACTAAAGCTACATTAAAGCAGGAGCTGCAGTAATCCTGTTCATTTGTGGGCTAAACTAGGCCACATTGGCATTACATGCATAAGAACCAGCCAATCATTGTTCTTTGACTCACAATACTTGTGAGCGTGTGTTTGGTTGTACATGCTCGTGCCATCTGCTGTGCTGAACATATACACTTCCCAGCCATCTATTGTCATCCTTTGACATGATACATGTGAAGAAGAGCTTAGCTTCAAGATGACACTAGCGATTTTTTGGAAGCTGAATTCAGCTGGACGTTATCCTAGCCTTTGCATCATGCTTTTTATTTTTAAACACATAAAATTCCCACAGCTCTCTGGAGCATAGCTTAAGAGTGGTCACAAGGGAATAAATTCATCTGCCACCACACAAAGATGCACAGCACATGCACACAGACACACACAAACAAAACACGAGCCACCAACAACAATGCTGTGAGGCTGCAAGTGGGGGTGATGTGATGAAACCCTTCTGCATTCATCAAATTCATCTCATTTTAAATCATTGATCGGGTCCCTACTTTTCCCCACTTTTTCGCCGCGGAAAGGGGAAGTCTAAAAATAGCCTGTGAGCGTCAGTGCCTAGAAGTCTTTCCATGTTCTCCCAGTCTGGCAGCATTAGTGAATTCAGATGAGCCTCCTGCAGCTCTCACAGCCTCTGTGTCTCTTTCTCATGCACATTCACACACATGCTTGCGGCCGTGCACACACACACACACACACACACACAGCCATACATGCACAACACACACTATTCACTTAAACATGTACCTGCTATCACACACAAAACAGTTTGCCCCTGGAGTTTCAGTACTGCGTCAGTGAGTGGGAAAGCTCAGCCAGCAACCCCCTCAGTATCTCACCTCTCAGTTTATAGACTACTGCCATCAGCATATCCACCACCTCCTTCATCCTCTCTCCCCCATCTCCCTCCCCTCCTCCCTGCCCCACCCCGTCTCATTTTGCCCCAGTTCTTCATACTCTGCCCAGTAATACTTGGTGCTCTGAAGAAACAACAGAGAAGTCAACTTACAGCTGTCCTGCTGGTGGTGGATGCATGTGTGTGCGTGTGTGTGTTTGCCAAAACATGAGTGTAGCGAGGTCACATGGCACCACCTGAAAAGTCACAGTAACTTGTTCACTCTCTCCGTTCTCCCTGTAGGGCCCGTCTGTCCCTGTCATAACGAGTGATAATCAAAAGGGGCGCGAGAACGATTGCGCCTGTGCAAACGTGTGATCACAGAGAAAAAGTTGCTATGTTGGAGGAAGAACAGGTAGAGACAGGATATACAAAGTGTGAGTGAGACTTGTATGCGCGAAAAACGCATCTGTTTCTGGACAGAATGAGTAAACAGGGATAAGCAATGACAGGGAATTTTGTGTCCATTTTGTGTCCAATTTTTGTGAGCCAGAACAACTAATGAGGTTAATGAGTGCACCAACTTTGCGATAGATTTTGCAGACAATGCTTAATTCTCCTGCATTAAAATCATAAAAAATGCTTTGTGATATTTGCAAGTTATCATTATTGCCAATGATATCTCTTGGAATTTCACTGGTGCCCTTACCTGGGTAACAGCTCGCATGTCAAGTGTCTGCACTGGCCAAAAACTAACTATTTTTAGTCTGAACTTCACCATATAATCTGATACAGAACCAGCCAGGGTGAGATGTGAGGACAACACTTGTTTCCATCTCTTTTAAATAAGAAAAGAGCTGGAACTAAACCCAGAGAGCAGCAGGCCACCACACATTTACTGAATGGATGAGTGACTGCGAGCAGGGAGCTACAAATGACTCCAGACACGAACAAAAGAACAAGGCTGTAGAGCACTGAGAGGAGCAGTTACACTAGCTGGCCAACTTTGTCATCTGGATAACCAAAATAGAAATACAAACAAGTCTTATGTTACATCTATTATTATGTAGCTGAGGTGGGACCAGGTCACTGTTTTTGCAAGTCACAAGTAAGTCTAAAATCTTTGCACTCAAGTCCTAAGTCAAGACAGGCAAGTCCTAAGTTAGGTCCCAAGTCCTAAACTTTGATTTTCGAGTCCTTAACAAGTCGTAATGTACTCCTCACCAAATGTTATGTCAGTGTAACAGAGAAACAATATATTAAACTTACAAAAATCACAGCTTTTTAAAAAAAATTTATTTATTTGTTAGAGCACGTTTCAACTTGCACGTTT
Source organism: Cephalopholis sonnerati (assembly GCA_019142605.1). Classification (NCBI taxonomy): domain Eukaryota; kingdom Metazoa; phylum Chordata; class Actinopteri; order Perciformes; family Serranidae; genus Cephalopholis; species Cephalopholis sonnerati. The sequence continues at coordinate 27,186,921 of JAGQAX010000006.1, forward strand.
TGCTTACTACATTTAATGTTTTGTTGACCACATTGTAGTGTTTGTATGTGAACGAAAAAATGTGTGCTCGTTAGTTGATTTAGGATTGACTCATGGCACATTTCACACACAAGTACTTTTTGATCTTTGGGCTTGGGGGAAGGTATCAAGTATTTTTAAGTCAAAGGCTCAAGTCTGTGTGAAGTCACGAGTCATTGGTGGTAAAGTACAGGGTAGGGTTGCAAATCTTTTTTGATTTTGTCAAGTTGAGCCTAAAGTCATCAAATTTGTGACTCGAGTCTGACTTGGGCTCGAACCTCTGCTGTGTAGTACAAAGGAAAAACTGGGATGAAAAGCGAAGCATTTGAGGAGGAATCCATCTTGGAAACTGAAGTCACATTGTTAATCATATCAAACAACAACCTAGGCTTGATTTGAGGACATGTAACTATTCCTTAAGTGAACCAAATTTAAAATACATTGTCAAGAATGCAGATAATGCAGACTGGATAATAAAATAATAACAATAATTATCATGATACAATATTCTCTGACAGATATAAAACAAATTTTTGATAAATGTTTGATGCAATAAAGCCAAACAATGAAAGAAGGGAATGCTAATGCACCATGAATGCTAGCTGCCACCTGCCACTGAACAGAAGAAGATGAAGAAGATGAGACCTGCCACCAAGGCTTACCATCACTAAGCTAATGTGGTCACCATGCTAATGCGTGCGGCAACCTTGTAAAGTTACAACACCTTTCAACATGCTCATAAGGTTAGTTTTTGGTATAATTGTTTTAACCATGGGTAACGCCGCTGAATTACCCCACGGCTGAATTCGCCACATAACGTTAGCTTCAGTAGTTGTATGGGTAGTTGACTCATCTAATGCTAATGGTAAGTTAGAGGGTTAATGTTGTGTTAGTTGTGGCTGTTTCATTAAAATTAAATACTATCGTATAAATAAAGGTTACTAAACTTAACATGAATAAAACTTTAATACATTAACTCCTTCATTAACATGATTACTACTTCACAACATCATCAAAGTCCATCTTTTGTTTTTTGTTTTGATTGAGGAACAGCAGAAATCACATTCTATGTGTTTCAAACTTACTGACCACAGCTAAAAAGATTTGTGTATTTTGTTTACATTGACAGCTAAAACACTTACAAAATGTTTAAACTGTATGTTTAAAGAGTGTGACATGCTGCTGACCAGAATTAAGATATCTCTGTGAATTTATTGTTTTATTATTGACATTATTTTGATTATAACTGATTTGAAACTACCTCAGATTTGTGAAATGTTCCACTGTTTAGCAAATGTTTGTAATGTCCTGATAATAAAAAATAGTTGAAACCAAATATGATTTCATCAACTTTCACTCAGGAGCAAAAAAACAGGCTTTAAACTTGAAAGAATAAATAATTTGACATTTATCGTGATAATTATCGATATCGACTGATGTAAATGTTTTAATCGTTATAACATTTTTGGCCCTATCCCCCAGCTTATCCCTAGCCTGAGCTGTTCTGATGCATTTGAAACCTTCTTCATGTGGCTGTGATCTCCAGTTCAGGTGTTGCAGTTTTGCAAACTGTCATGTATTGTTTACTCAGACACATTTAGAGGGCACTTTGGACACAATGGCCAATCATATGTCTAATGTCTTATTATGCCATGTCATTAACAGTGCTCACAAAAGGGCATCAGCAAGCAAACAAACAACCCCAAATATCCATCCACTGCCACCCCGAATGCAGACAAAAGAAGAGGTTAGGCTGCTAAAAGTCAGACTGTGGGTCAGACATGATCCTATAGACACTCAGATGACACAGAGTGGGAGGGGATTTCTCAAAGTTCACTCACACTGTGGTCATTACCATACCATAGCAGGGAAGTTAAGAGACTTCCTCAATTTGCTTCAGAGGAAACCGATAAAAGACAACAAAGACTTGGATGATATCTGACTCTCTGTAAAAGAGCCAATTTAGTAAAGTCATATGGGTGAGACAAAAGAGAAAGGCAGAAGGGTTGTGAGATAAACAAAGTGTGAGACCCTGGGGTCCTCTCAGGAGTGTGAGTGGAGGAGTGTGGCCTCTCTAATGACCAATCAACACCCTCCTTGCTGCCATGGCATCTGTTAGTACTCCAATGGCCTCCCATCTGAGTGTGAGCCCACCGTGAACTCAACACGCAGCCGGAATCCAATCAGACTGCAGAACCGACAAAGCGCGGGTCAAGGAGCAATTCTGACATTTTGCAGAATGTCAACGTTCAACCTTTTCTAAAAGTTCTACAACACGGGAGTTTTGCTCTGTGAATACGAAGGGTGGAAATGCGAAGGGGTGAGAGCCAAAGGAAAAAAAAAAGGAACATCACAGCGCTGCTTGAGGGGGCTACAGCAGAAAAGGAAGCAGATTGATAACTAACTAGCGAGCAGTAGGTGACACTGTGAGACCTGCGGGTCGCAGCGAAAATGTTCTTAGGATACAGAACAAAAGTAACTTTTCATAGTTGGACAAAGTGAAGCTATAAGGCCGCGTGAATCAAAGAGCGAATTATGTATACCCTATACTACTGCTTTCTGGTCCCCAAACCTATGCAAGTGCACTTATATTTTAACATTTAAACCTCCTGCAGAATTTTTTAATAACAGTGAGAAGCAATCCTGAGATACCAGAGCAGCCAATAAATCTATCATTCATCTCAGACTAAAAGAAGACACATGCTCAGCGATAAACAACTGACAGGCACAAACATGAGATGAAAACAAGATATGTGCGTTCACCCACTCTCCAAGGCAAGACGATGTCATGTGCTGTGCAGGTTGTAATGAATGTCAGTTTATCATAAAGGCAAGGAAAAACATTCACATTCATTCTAGGACAATTTAGAGCTACAAATTCATCTGACCTGTGAGAAGGACAGAGTGTCATATGCTGTACACACTGTAAAGCTCCCAGAGGCAAGTTTGTGATTTGTGATATTGGGCTAAAAAAAATTACTTGACCTGCATGTCTGAACTGCAGCAGGAATGCAGAAAAACCAAGTGTGCACAGGAAGAGCATGCAAAGTAAAATACAGAAAGAAAAACCAGGCCAGATTTTAAACCCAAGACTGTAGCCCTATGAGGCAGCAGTGCAAACCAAACTGCCCTCAGTAAAGTGTTTTGGTTTTTTTAACAATAAATCGTTACCCTAATTGCAGCATGAATGTTGCAGTAAAATTGATTCGCTGATCTATTAAGTTTATTGCTTTGTTACTGGGAACAATCTGGCTGGAGGGAGCGGGCGAGGACAGGTAGCATCTGTCCCCACCTACTGCCTTGGCAGCATTAGCGTCATCTGCTAGCTTTGGCAGCATCTTGGAAGCACATCAATATGGCTTTATGTAGCCAGGGCCGCTAGTAGCTAGCATGCCAGTCACGCTCTCAGGCAACACTCGCTCACAGCTCGAGCATCCACAGAGCACTGAGCCAACAGAGCTAAGCGGAACTGAGCTCGGGCTGAACAGGGAGGCCAGGTCTCCGTGGACGTGCATGAGGAAAAAGGGCCAGTGTCTGTCATCTATCCACACATGCGTGGTTAGAAATGTGGGGCCAAATCCAGATATGAACACTGTCACCACTGTAGGTGTGAGCTTTATTTTCTTATTTTTCTTTTTCTCCATATACACTGCTGTTGAGGAATGTTGATGCTCTCGTCAATTCTCAAAACCTACTGTATTAAAATCAAATCTGAAGGGTGATGGACTTTCTGTTCCTACCTGCACCACTGATGTTATGTTGTTACCACAAGTGTTTGCCAAAAGACAGGGAAAAATCAAACCTACCCCTGGGAGTAATAATTGGGACTTTGTCCAGCGGGAACAACACTGGCAGAGTTATTTATTCAAAATGACATGCTTCTAGCTACACACTAACAACTAGCACTCTCCTTGACCACAGTAAGACAAAAACTTGATCTGGATGCCTGTGAATCTGACTTGATGTTCAGACTAAAAGGTCATACATCAATAGCAGCAAAGTCCATGTAATGCAGAGTAGCTGAATGGTCCTGTTGGCTGAACATCACAGGTCTTCAGGAATCTTATGAGACTGTGTTAACCGCAGTGTACGTGACGGTTAAATCTGTCCAGAGCATGTGACAACAAAGTACAAAAACAGACAGAGTTTATTTTAGTGGAATTGATTTTAAATTGGACAGTTTTCTGGTTTTTATTACTGGAAACACAAAGGGAAAAAATGTGCTGAATTGGCAGCTGCACCTCAGGACTATCTTTAACAATGCTTAGTTGCAAGGGATGCAAGTTTTAAACTACTTCCTTCAAGGTGCCCTGTGGAGTGTTTTTTTGTAAACAAGCTATGTTTACATTCAGTGTTACTCGCTGAAACGCACAGCGTGTATTCTTGAGGTCTATACGTGTCAGATGCATTTCCTTTCTCTTAAACATCTGTAAAGCAGATTCTTTAAGTGTTTTCAATTCAATACTTTATTGCCATGTCAACACAGAGGACAGGAACTTGCCTCAGTGCAGCTCTTAAAAACAGACAAAAAGACTACACACATAACTAAATTAAATATGTCAAATAAGGGTTATCACATTCATACATTCAAACACACACAACACAATGAAGTCCTTAAGTGCTTTGTGCTGCTACATTTCACAAAGTGTTGAACAGCCTCAGGATATGTGTCATTCTTGAGGCAATATGTCCTACACCTAAAACTCTGGAATTCCCTACCGGAGGGGAGGGATTTGACAAAGGAGCAAGACGGGGTGAAAGGAGTCAGCGATGACCTCCTGCGTCTTACATCTGATACCTGCGGCATATATGGAGGAGACAGAGGGAAGGTCACAGCCAGTGACCTTTGACACCGTGCATTCAACTCTTTCCAACTGTCCCCTCTCAAGGTGGGTTGTCTTGCCCTACCACGCTGTGACTGAGAAGGCGAGGACACTCTCCACAGTAGCTCTGTAGGAGTGCAGCATCGCCTCTCCAGTCGAACCAAACTTTTTTAAGCTGGCGCAGAAAGTTTAGCCTCTGGTGGGCGTTGTTAATTATATGGCTGGTGTTGGCTTCCCACTTCAGCATCAATCCAGCATTGTTTACATCCATGTTTACTAGCTTACAGTCTTCTCCTTTAATGCCTTTAATGCCTTTAATGGCACAATGCAGCGTATCTTAGCATGTTACCACCACCTGTTGTGTCAGTGGAATAGTGCTACACCACTGGTAGGATTGTGTATGATGTCCCCCACATGTACTTGTGATAAACAAAACTACAAAACCCACTCACAGAAAAACAACTCCATAGCACTACTAGAGGTTATAAAGTCCACAGGGAACTTTTAACCAATTATCCTTGATTGATAAATATTAATAAAACTGATTAATCATTAGTGACTTTTAAAACACAAAATAATTTGCTTTTGACATTACATCAGCATTTTTTGCAACACAACCTTGCTAAATATTCGAATGAGCACAAGCTCAAGTGTCATGCTGTTCGTCAAAACTGCCACTCCCACTCTGTTACTTGGTAGTCAGAAAAAGGCCACACAATATGCAAACAGTTAAATATAATTCTGCACAACTTAAGTAGTGTTCTGGAGGACATAAAGGACACTATTTGCAGGGCACTTGAACAAGGCCTAAGCCTTTCACTGAAGAACAAAACAGCCTGCACAAATATCTGTATAAAGTAGAAATTTCCCCAAATTAGCTGATTACAGTAAGGTGGTTTTCATTTTAAAATATGTGGATAAATCCGTGGTCAAGAAAAGGTTGTGTGCTGCTTAGTGAAACTACTTGCAACACGTATTTGCAAGAGGAAGAGTGTGAACCACAGTGAACAAGCTATCTGAAAATCTGCAGTCGCTTACTTCAGTTTGGGTCAAGTCAAACTCCAACCAGTCATCAAGGTAGGCAACACTTTTTCCTGTGTTGTCACACCATGCCTGTATCACTTGTTTTTAATTGTGCACACGTTGCTGTTATCTATGGAAAGTCAACATAGATCTAGCCACTTAAACAACCCCCACAGATGGACAGGTTTCCTGTACCAATTTTGCTCTTTGTCAGTTGATATATTTTTCAGTTAAAGTCTTAACAGTGATTAATTAGTTATTGATTAATTATTAACATCAGTATCAATAATTCAGCACTCAGGTCTAAGGTAAAGAGAGCCCATCACATAGGGAAATGTTAAGTTGTGGACTTAAGCTTTGCACAGTTACTATGCCAAAATGTTACCCTTATAATGAGTGAGCAATCTATTCTGAGACCACCGTATTCAAAAGGTCACTGTGAAACAACTTAATAAAAAATTAGCCTTATTGCAGGCCTGTCTGCAAACATGTGGGTGTTTTCTGCACTCATATCGCTGACTACAGAAGGTGTGAAACCCAGTTAACACAGGAAGTTGAGGGAAAGGTGCACTGACCACCTATAAAGGGCTGGGCTATAATTGTCTGACTACAGTGCAGGTTTCTCTGCAGTTTGCTCAAGTCTAGTAGTATTAACAAAGGGGACTACCTCCTCCACTTCGACACTATCATGCCACGCTATCGCATATGGATCTAGTTTCAGACCTGTGGGACCAGGATGTGGTGAGTGTGGCCAAACAGTGGTGCGACATCAGCAAAACCCTGCACCCTGCACACACCAAGCACTCAAAGAGGACACCCCGCCAGTCACTTTACAGCAAGCCATTACAAACTAGTTGGCTGATAGAGGGAGTACACAAAAAATGAAACAAAGCCAAAATCAATCTAAAATTAAACTTGTATTCCCTAAACTGTAAGGAGGAGATATGAGAAATATGAGCAAGCTGAAACCTTCCACCACTTCTCCAAATGCTCAAATGTTCTGCACCATGTTGCTATGACAATTTAATTATAGTCTATCATAGTTACACTGTTGTTTGTTTGCCTCTGTGAGTTAGTGGGAAGATAATGTGTGAATGTGAAGTGGTGCTTTTTGGCAAAGTACCTAATGTTTGGCTGAAGGAGAAACATCTCTAGTTTGTGGAGAGTGACTGTGTAGCTGGCCAAAGCTGGTCTGTTATGACTCATAGCATTAACCCTTTCAGCTCGTAATAAAAGTAAGCACTACAGAATTGAGATAAATGCATACATAACTATAAGACAGGTCAAATTTTAGGGCTTCGCGCATGTGTACATATGTAATATTCACATACAATCAATCCATTCATGCGTGGTACAATGACAGCAGTCCATTCAGCATAGTTTCAGCATTTCATTTCACACAGATGGCAGCTAAAGCCAAGTCAAAGAAAGGGAAATTGATCAGATTCAGAGAGAAGTGATTCATTTCTCAAATGGTTATCTGAAACTGCTCCTTCAAAAAAAATCCACCACAACCCTAAGCCTCTGCTGGCAGACAATGTCCTTCTACATCATGACAATGGCCTCAACAGGGACATTCTTACATCCAATCAGGACTCAGCACAGGGCAAAGAGAGCATTTCGGTCAAATGTCTGAGCAGAACGCGTATGTTCAATTTGACCTGAGGGGTGTGCAAACGTTGCTCTGTAGCTGTGCTCCAGGGAGCAAGAGTCCGGATATGAGTCTGACCCTGGATCATACATGAGGGGAAGTCAGTTATTACAGCACAGGCCGGTGGTTTATGAGTTTGGTTTAAAATCCAATATCAGATCTACATCCAAGGACAACTTTGAGTCTGCTCTGGTCAGCTCAGCAGCTGCACAAGTGAACCGTCCACATAACACCTCTTTAACGTCAAAGCTGAGTGGGCAAAATAAGACAGCTAGTGTAATGTACCGTGAAAATGTTTTTACATGATATTTGACTTATGGCTGACACTGGATATTGATGTGAAATATAGGTTACTTTATTTCCCATATTCATAAAGGGTAGAATATGGTGTTGTTCTTCATTGGCCACAGCCATTTCCCGAGCTAGTCTGAACACTTTTTGTCCTGGCCACCAGTGCTGGAATGTTTGACCACTGCAAACAGCAGTACGGTTCATGCAGCTTGCTGACCCAAGCGTGATCTTTCTAAAACAATCTTTGTGGGGTCACGGTTACAAGAGAAATGTCTGCACTGGTTAACTTATGGTCAGGCCTAATAGAAGAACAGTGCAGACTGGAAAATCAGGTCAAATAAATTGAGAATGCATAACAAAATCTTAAAGCAGCTAACATCTCTGACAACTTTACAGCTGAAATCGGCTGTGACCTTCTCTTGTCCTCAGGATCTTGACAGAGTAAACTCTGGAGCACACGTTATAACGCCACAGACATAATGATTGCTCTCATTGTGCAAGACTGGACTCAGTCATGCAGTCAAGTTATGTGACGCTCGTTGTCTGACTTAAAATACTGTGCAGAAAAGCTGTTGCTAACATTGCATGACATCTTGGCTGTACAGCCTTACAATTACTGTAATTACACAACAAACAGTCATTTTTACAAACACATGGCTTACAAAAAGATCCTACTGGGAAGCACACATAAACTTCTTTATCAAGACGAACTCACAACCACTTCCATTGCTGAAAACTCTTGTTCATTTTTTTTTTAATAATTAATTGTTCAGTCTATAAAATGCAAGAAATTTTAGAAAAATGTCATCACAGTTTCCCAGGGGGAACATCTTCATCTGTCATGTTTTGTCTCTTCAACAACCAAAACCCAAACATAAAACATTTCCAGAGAATATAAAACTATGAAAGGCAGAAAATCCTGACTTTTGGGGTGCTGCAAACCAAAAATGTCTGTCATTCTCATTTGACATATCACTTAAAGAATGTCAAGCTGTTAAAACTGCTGACAATTCATTTATGCCAACCATCTAATAATTTCAGCACTGACTGATTAATAATTAATACAGCCCTACTTAAGGCTGCAACAAGTTATTATTTTGATTATCCCTTAATCTAATTACTTCCTCGACTGACCGATAGATCTTTTGGTCTATAAAGTGTGCAAATTTAGGGGAAAATGTCCATCACAGTTTGCCACAATCCAATGTTAAGTCTTGAAATATGTTTGCATTCTTTCTTTACAATGATGCATGAATGTTTGGCTTAAAAAATGACTTTGTTGTGGACTACTTTTCTATCCAAATAGTCAATTAATCGTCTGATAGTTCAGAAACTTTTCCCTTTTAGTTGTCGACATCAAGCAGATCACAGACTGACAGCACATTATCAATGAAAATAACGGCATCACCTACCCTCATTTTCAGATGTTGGACATGCCACCTGTACAACCAGATCAAATGTTCTTTCTGGATTCTCCCTGTAAAGAACAAAACACTGTTTACTCGGGGGAGACAAGGGGGCAGCTGTTGTTATTGCACACAATCACAGGCAACAAGTGTGTACTCAGCACTAGCTCACACAGCAACTGTGCTGAACTCCATTACATGTGCATTAGTGTTACATTAGCAACCATATAGTGGACCTGCCCTACTTAACGTGAGTCATATTGTCAATACCCGGTAATGTGAATAACAGCTTGTTAGCCGAGGCTGGTGGTGCTTTTGTGTATGAGAATGAGAAGTTTTATCATCTGTGACAACATTATCTGGACAAACCTGGGTCACGGGACCCGGTGTTACAGCGGTCGCACGGTGTCGTGTCCACATGTAACCTATTTAACGCCGTCTGCTTGGCTAGCGGAGCTGCTAATTGGTGGTCAGCTAGTAGACGGAGCAACAGACTGACCCAAATGCTGTCGAGCCAGCTGGCCTGGCGGTTAAATCCACTGCTGGAGATGGCTCACGTTACGGCCAGACATTCCTTCGTATATTTCGGCACTGAGTCAACGTTACGTGTCGGGGACAACACATTAGCCGTTAGCTCGACAGCTCTCTATATCAAGAAGCGACAGACAGAGGGGAATAATGAACACAAACTCAGGCGTCTTACTTTATTCTGCTGTCCATGGTTTAGCTACAACATCGCGACAACTCCGTGCTGTCGGCGGCTCTGCTCTGCTCTGGCTCTGCTCGGAGTATTTCCACCTCGTCCTTCCTCAGTCTCAGCCGTCACTTCTTCTGCCTTATCTGATACCGGCCGAAAGCTGCAACGACCGCATGCTTGTGGAGGTGGGATAGGGTTGTAGTTTGTGCCGTCCTTCCGCCGTTTAACGTAGCCTGAATCCCCCCCAGTTCAGCACCACGGCGTTTATTTCCCACAACAAACACCACTCCAGGAAGTGCTGTCAAAGATTTGGTGACGTCAGCGCGTCAGATGAGCACCTTGCTGCCGCTTCTGCCTGCAAGCATCCTTCTTCCACTTAAAAATGAGTAACAGGCATGATACACACCGCAGACCTGAACTGTGTGATTCACGCCCCCGATGAAAAACGTGTTTACCTACGAGACTGCGTTATTAGTTTAGTAATTGAGGCAGCAGTAGCCTGCAGCGGTGGCTCCCAAAGTGGGGCCCTGGCACCATCAGGGGTCCTTGTGAGGGCTTCCAAAATGAGTAGTTTGAACCAGTATTAATAGATGTTTTGGCCACTTGAGACTTCCCAAACAGCCTGCAAAAGCATTATAACATTACAGATTATCATCTTCTTATAGAGTTGTTATGCTGAACATAATAACAAACAGTTGCCTATATATATCTAGAACAGGGGTGTCAAACTCATTTTTGTTCAGGGGCCACATGCAGCCCAATTTGATCTCAAGTGGGCCAGACCAGAAACCAATGCATAATAACCTATAATAGCAACCCCTTTTAAATGTTCCCTTTTTAGTGTAAAGAAGTACATTCAGAAAATGTGCATCCATTTACAAAATGAATGATGAACAGCTCGCAATATCCTAAAAAAAAGTGTAAATTCAACCGTATCTCTGTTTTCCCACGCTCAGTCTACTACTACTCACTGTCATTACATGTGCATTTTTTCCTAATTTTCCACTAAAGTAGAAGCTATTGATGAAGATATAAACCATTTACAATCTGAAGATTTGCCAGTGCCTCAGCAGCAGGGTTCCTCTAATACTGTTTTAAGACAGATGTCGGTTACAGATTCTTTTGTACTGAAGCTGCTGGTTGACAATATTTTGCGCAATCGTGTGCAATCTTTAAATGTGACCACAGTTCATTGTTATTTCAGAGAACTGTATTCTGGTCAGAGTGGAAACCCTCTGAGGCTGTATTTTACATGTTTAAATTAATCCTGAAACCACTCAGCCTTCACAAGTGCATCAACATTAGGTGTGCAAAGTCATCTAGAGGTCCAGATTGGACCTCCTGTAACATTCATGACATGCACGGTTCATGTCATGACAGTCATTTTCATAGCTACTTGACAACTGTAAGCTCAACTCTCTTTTCAGGCCTGTGTTGATCTCTACCACCACATGAAGGCAATACCTTGCTCTTTAGCTGCTAAAAGCTCCACAGTGTTCACCAGCTACAACAAAGCTGATGACAGCAGCCAGAGTAAACTAAAGCAGTAATGTTTCAGGCCGTAAATACCATGAGCTGACAATGAGCTGAATGAAGCTAAAATTATCCTCAGACCTGGAACTGCAGAGGTGGGTGATAATTCTCACCTTTCACCATTGGCAGATTATGAGACAGCGGGTGTCTGAGTATAGATATGCAAAGGGTCCCACCACCTCTCCTACACAGGTGCACGACACATAGACTTGTGGTGGTATTGCATGTCTTTGTAGTCATTATTCATCTTGTTGTGGTTTGTATCTCTTTAAGGTCATTTCGTGTCTCCTTGTGGTTGTTTTATGTCTTTATGTAGTTGTTTGTGCCTTGCTGAGGTAATTTTGTGTCTTTTTTGCTTGTTTTATGTTGCTTTTGGTCATTTTGTGTCTCTTTGTGAGAGTTTTGCCTATTTTTGTAGCTACTTTGTATCTTTTTGCAGTTGCTTTGCATCTCTTTGTGGTGGTTTGTGTCCCTTTGTGGTCATTTTGAGTCTCTATTTTGCATGTGAAGGCATTTTGATTAGTGTAAAACATAATGATTTCCATAAGAATTAGTACAGTTCTTGACAATGTGTAACAATTTCACATTAAATTCAGCACAACAATATTGCTGAGATCTCTTAACCAGTTTACCAGCTGGGAAAACAAACAACTACCCTGTGGTCCCAGATCCTCAGAGGCCTGAACTCTCAGGTTCACTGTGAGGTATCTGATTTTGGGAAAGCTCAGTTAAATGCAAATATGTTTGCACCATTAAGATACTATATAGATTTAGGTAGTTTCTACATAATCAGTTTCTTGTAGATGACCCTGTGTCAAAATATAAATTCAAGACCTTAATTATTTTAATATTGCATTGTACAGTTTAATGTTGACATCACATTCCTAAATAAAGGTGTGTTTATTCCACAAACTGACACACTGAGAATCTGGTTGTATTATTCCAGCGCAGGAGTCCTCTGGCTCTCTGGTGTATCTGCCATTAGTGGTCTGCTGTGAGCACTTGGAGGTAACAAGGGTACGTACACAATGCACAGAGGGCAGTATTTGGATTTGGGGGTTAAAAGGAGCCTAACAGCAAATTTAGGTTATCAGGTTAAGCCGGCCATGAACACAGCTTATCAAGCATGGGTCACTTGCATAAAAAAAAAAAATAGGCCTACAGGTTTGAGAGGCAAGTTCATGACTGGATGATTGTGGGAAAGAGTGTAGGTTTTATTTCAGCACATATGAAATGGGGGCTTGAGGCCCCACCTGGGAAATTTGGAGCGTCAAACACTTACCTTCCTGCATTCTGGGGAATTTTTATATGTCATTTTTTGCCTTTTCTGCATCACTTCAAAGTGGAAACAATTTTAATTTCATCAGAATGAAAGACCTCTGCTACCTTAGTGCTTTTATTCTGAGGCACAAATGCACACACTCTAAATATCGAGGGGGATGTGTCCCCTGAGTCCCCTTGAAATCTACACTTATGATTGTTGACTTGATCTGTGTCAGGAGAGTGAAAGAGTACCACTTGCCCCTCCTTGATTACCACCACTGAAGTGCCTTTGAGCAAGGCCCCTAACCCCAAACTGCTTCAGTGGAGCTGCTCAGCAGCCTACAGATCAGACTGTGGTGAACAGTAGAGGACTGGTGAGGACTGGCATGATTATTTGACTTTATCCTGCATAATTATAGTGTGTCATGTGTAAATGCTACTTACAGTGTTAGACGACAGTACTCCATGCATGAAATAAATGCTGAAGTCGCAATACATAACTCAGTTACATAAGCTTTTAGATAATGAAAAAACTGTCTGCGTCACACACACACAAACCATGTAGGCTATACACCCAGCCTATACTGTATATGACTATATAAATCTGCAGCAGGACTACATATTAAACACATTGCTCATGAATCAGCTGAGTCACCGGCCTCTTAAAGGGGAAATCCACCCTAAAATAAAACGATTTCAATAATTCTGTACCCCTTTGGGATTTCATTTGGGAATTTAAATGAGACAGCTTCTTGTTTAGTGGGTACACGTCCTGATTCACAGCTGTAAAGCTTCATTAAATTAAAACTTATTTAAGTGTTTAAACAGGTAATTAGCCTATATGAGCCCACAGAGTCACAAAGTCAAGTGACACCTGCTGACATAATCAATTAGTATCATGACGCTTTTGATGTATTAATTTGATCATTTGAAATATTTGATTTCATATAGATGTTGTCTTTACAGGCCAAAATCAGTGAAGTGCAGTGCTATGTAAATTTTGTTTTAGGGTGGACTTTCCTTTTATTGTTTGCATGTTTAAGCAATATTCGTCCCATGGTAAATTGAAACCAATGGCTTAGATGTACTTCTCTCCCCTCTCCAGAGAGTCTGCCTGGATCACAGCCAGAATCCTTCAGGCTGACTGGAAGGTAATTAAGTGGCAGCAGACTGGGGCATGCTGTTTCAGGCATCCGTATGAAATGATAATGGCAGGGCTGCTGCCTTAACATAAAAAAAAATAAAAAATAAAATAAACAATATGAGACACATACACACAAAGAGACACATACATAGCTCTTAAGAATCTTGGGCACTGGGAACCAGTGAGGTTTCACATTTCAGAGAACTGTAAACAGTAAACAGTCCCAGATTATATTCATAACTAACACTGAAAAAAGGACAATACAGTGATCCTTTGTTTTTTGTTTTTTCGAGGCCCTGAAATTATATTTCAGAATGGCTTGAATTTGGCCTTGCTGAGGAGCGTATGGTTTATCTTGCTGAACTGAAATGTCACTCACAAGAAAAAATTACAAAGAGCGTTCCCTGTGTTTTCTTTTTAGTTTGGGAAAATGCAGTCTAGCCTGAGTGTAGCCAGCAGTAGAGTTTATACAAAATATGGCATTGCCTCCCAGGTTCTACAAATAAAAACTTGTTTTACAGGCTACATAGCCCTGTTCTCGTGCACAGTGTCTCTCATAGTAAGCATGCATATATGTATTTTTTTTTACCAGTGATGTGTAATTTGTCTGAGGGTAAATTGACCCCACAGTGTCAGTCAAAAGACACTTGTCAGGTTTCATTACCCAGAATTCTGTTGTAGACACATCATCAGAGGTGGCTTACAGCAGTGGATAACCTTGAACGGACTCATTAATGTCCACTCATCAACCTTGCAGTGCTTTGTCCAAGTCACTCTATTACTTTAATACTATGGGAAGGTGTCTTTGTTCACACTGCAGTGTCACTGCGGAAAAGGGGAGCAAATCTAGAGATAGTGTAGGTGATGCTCTAGCTCAGTTTTGCCATATGAACAATATCACAGTTATATGAATGTTGGAATGGCATACCTTATGTAAGTTACATCATGGTAAGAGGTACACATAGGACTAAAATACAGCATAAAAACATAATTTAAATCTAAGTAGGCTACTTCTTCCCCACTGTCGTACTACTGGGAGTGAGTGATGTTTTTCTCAATTAGGGTGAGTTTACGCTTTAATTTGCATCAAACTGGTGCACCCACAGATACTTATAAGTAGTCTATGGATTTTTGCCTCTGCTAGGGTTGTTAAATTTTTACTGATCATAACTAGTGGTCACGATATATTTCATTCTGTATTTAGTTGCATGCGAAAATGTAGCCTAATTATATAGTGATAATGAATCTTATACTAGCCCTAAATTTACCCTTAAAGGGTTAGCTCAGATTTTTGAAGTGGGGTTGTATGAGGTACTTATCCAATATATTACCTAGAGTAGATTGAGACTGCAGTAATATGCGTGACAAGTCAAATGTACATTTGTAATTCCACAAAATTTGGTTCCGTTGTTATTACCTAGGCCTCCATACACACGCTCACCTTTAGGGGTTAGCCCACCTATAAAGGGGTGTCTCCCACCTTGCCTCTCCCTCTTTGCTGTTGTGCTCCGTGGGAGAGGTAAGTGACGTTGCTCTTGTGGTAATATCCGTGTTTTAGCGGTGTTTGGCTATATTTCTAAGTTCATTTTATGCTAACATAATCTTGTGTCACTTAATTTGTGTAGGAGCTGGAGTTTGTGTGGTTGTATATGACGGAGGATTTAGTTTTGCCACTTGTTGTCAGGTATGTTTTCTGTGTTTCACTGTACTCAACTGAACGTAACATGGCGCCCTTTTGCTGTTGTACTCTGTGGGAGAGGGGCTGGAGTTTGTGTGGTTGTGTATGACAGAGGGTTTTGTTTTGCTGCTTGTTGTCAGGAATAAATGGAAATTGCCTCTGAAGATATCCACGGTCTGGGCCTCTTTATATCGACAGAGTCCAGCGGTTACACTTACTCTGTGATAGATTATTTTAGGTGGGCCTTTTTTTTAGGTGGCTAAAATATGGTTTATTGCTGACCCCTGTCCACAGCAGTATATTGCTTAGTCTCTGTGTCAGACTCCAGCCTGCTTCTCCAAACTGGGGGCACACCGACTGCCATCTTCTGTTGGCAATACACTGACTATGTATAAGTATCTCATACGACCCCACTTCAACAAATCTGAACTATCCCTTTAATTGCGTGTTTTTTCCTATGTCTCCTTCAGTATAGTGTACTTATCATAGATATAGAAACAGCATGTGTAGGTCCTCAGTACTTGTCCTCCTGTCAGCAGGAAGCTCTTGTAGCTGCAGTCAAACAGCAGAGGCGCTGTGTGCACCAGGGGATCTGAGTGACGAGATGGTCACATGTCACCACTGTGACGAGGCAAAGCAGGAAGAACATTTCTGTGCCGGCTAAACAGAGTGGAGGGCAAAAGTAAACATGTAACACAGACCATCTGTGAAAGAAATCATCAGTCGTTACTGTATTTAATCAAAAGATGGCTTATCTTTTCGGATATCTTTTTGCGCGCAACTGAAAGGCGAGTAGTTTAAAGTAGTTCAACTTTTTACCTCGTCAGATAGTTTACAGGAGCATGTTTCACCTAAACTACCAGTGTAAAGTATTTGTCAGCAAATTGATTCTCCTCCACGTCCAGTTTAATAAACGACTTGTAACAATGTCAATACCGAAGCTCTCAGAAGAAAGCTGGAAGAGAGGCAGAAGCAGCTCACAGATCAATGCAGACAGCAGAGCAGCAGACTTCAATGAGGTGGTGACAGGCAGCATGGGGGGTGCAAACGACCACACTGGAGGAAAGTTCACAGAGGAGGAGATGGTCATCCACAGAGTCCATACAGAGGCATGTGCGGTAAGATGAATCACTTCATATCCAATGATGTCATGCTGGTCAATCTGATGACCACAATTACGCATGATTAATAGAGCCAGGCATCCCCACATGTTTGTCTGTTGGTTGTTGTTTTGTGCCACAAAACTGATGCATATATACTATACCTGTCAAATAACAGTATTTCAGTCAAAAATTATATTTCTCTCAGAAATGCTGTGGACTAATATTAATGTATAAAGTGGGATACAAATGGTACCTCAAGCTTGACTGTAGTATACTACCTGAGTAATGTACTTAGTATTAAACTATTTATATTAGAGTAGCTGAGCAATTAATGAATAAAATATGAACAAAATAATATTAATGCATTCTGTCCTAAATGTACTGCTGCATTGTAAATATAATAGCAGTCCTTTAGCAACACAAGCTGAATCCATTTAGGGCTGCAGTGGTGTACTGTAAAGCCATATTTGTGGTATGAATATTGACCGTTATCATACTGTGTACATTTGCTTGTCTACGGTGATAAAAAAAAAAAACAGATGGAGAACCTCACTTGGACATCTTCTCTCTTCCTCGACTGTCTGTCTGACTTATATATCCTACATTATACTACATATACTTCCATTTATAAAATGGTTTCAGTTATAATAACGTGTTTGTTCAACCAATAAAGCCCTCTGTTTTCATTCCTTTAAGGGTCATTGTAACTGATAATTATAGTAATAATAAAAATTGAAATACTATATACTGTAAAAGTGTTAGAGTACCCTAAAAATCTCATACTGTTGCAACTCTAATTTGCCAAACCAAGTTCAAAGCATGTCATTACAACATCAGTTGTAATGATTTTTGGAGTTAATACCAATACTCAATATTTCATCCACCACATTTTTCAATGCTGTCTGTTAATGTATGATTTATGAGGCTCTTAGTACGAAACAGGATGTCAGACGTCACTACCTTGAGGTTACTGTGTTTTTTTAAAGACCATCATATTTACATTTACATTTCTGGTAAGTGACACGCTTCTTAAAAAAACACACCTAATGTCTAAATTCATTCCACAGTAGGTCCAATATCATCAGCACAGATAAAAGCAGAACAATAAACCACTGTTTATCATCGTGTGATAATGTGCCAGCTTTAGGGCATTTTGTGGTGTAATTCTAATTACTTAAAGTGAGTATAATCAAAGATTTTTGCTTAGATACAAGGTTTTGTTCTTGCTATTTTTATGTCCCTAACATTAGATTCTTTTCTGAATCACTGAACTGAGAGGGTAGATTAGTCATCTGTGGTGCAAAAGGTGGCCTGAAGATGTTTTAGGAAGATTTTGTAAATAAAAAGTAATGTTAAAATTGTACTTAGAAGTGCTTTATACACATTACCTGTCATATACAGTGCTGATGACCATTGCTTTTGTCAGATCCATCATATTCACCAAATCCTACTCGCTCCTCCATCAAACAGAGCCGGTGAGCTCCGTCCGTGGTGATGACAGTAGTGAATGGGTGTCATCTTCATGCCTTGAGGCTTATCTGTTGTAAATATTGTGCTTCTGAGTGTGGGTGAAGTTGAGGCAAGTTGGCCGCGACCTGAGGAGAGTGGTAGGGCCTGGGTGGGAAAAGCACAATACAGAGGGGGCCCAGCTATGCCAGCTTCACTATGTGCCCCTGCAATGCCATGTGAAATGACAGGTCGTGTCACCAAAAGGCCTGGGGCCTTTTTCCCTTTGTGGCCTGTCAAAGCTCACCAACTAGTGTGCTCTCAGTTTGAAACAGACTGAGAGATGACATTTTCTAACTTCCTAAGGGATGACAGAGTAGTTCAGTGTTTTCCACGTACAGAAGGTGTTTATGTGTCTGTACAAGACGAGCGATTGGTCAAAATAAAAGAATTATTGCGTTAAAAAAATATGTTTTTTTTAAGCATCCTACAATTATGCAGTGAATATAAATTTTATCACAGTGCAACCAGTTGATCAATCATTGCAGATTCATACCTACTGAATTTCACACAAAAGAACAGCATTAATTAATTAGTAACATCATAAGAGTTAGACTGTCTTACATCTGTTTGTATGCATAGAGGTCGTCCATTCCCTCGTCTCCTTGACCCAAAGCAATCTGTCTCTATGTATATGTTCATACTCAGTATTATGCTCGCATGTGCCTTTGTGTTTAGGTGTGTATATGTACTGTATACGGTTATGTATGCGGGGGTCACACACCAGCATACGTGTTTGTATGTCTCACTAATTAAATAATAATATCTTCATTATGTTCAGGCAAAGAAGCAGATGTATGTCGACCCTTCCAGTGGGTACAAGGTGTTCACAGAGTATGCCCACCTTCAGAGAGGGAAATGCTGTGGCAGCGCATGCAGACATGTGAGCTCTTTGTTTTCTGTTTTTCCAGGTTGTTTGTTTCTCATCTGGCCTCAGCTGTTTTGTTTTGTCTCTTGTCCTGTCTTCTTCTGTTCTTTTCTGTTATGGACCCTGTTTCCCAATAATGATTTACCCCAGATGTAAATTTAACAAATGTTCTTTATTGTTTTATAACCAAAACATCACATAAAAAGAAATTTATATGCATGACTTTTAAGAGCAATTAGTTTAATTAAGTAACAGGGAATTTTTTTGTGTACTTTTCATTTTCTGAGCGACACAAATGCTTATACATCATTTCACTGACAGTTTACCTTAACGTTCAGACAACACTCTGAGCTCCCAGCCTGCTGCAGTTTATATGATACGTGTTACTTGTTTGAAGTTAGTGTAAGAAAGTAAACTGTAAAGTAATTTGCCTGCTGCTGAAGGCAGATGTTTCCCATAAGCACAAATTAAGAAATAGCTTCAAATCTAGAAGTGATTAGGATTCCTGAATGAAAGCAGTGTCATCTATCTATGCACATAGCCATTCTGTTGTGAAATAAACCTTGCTGTATAAGAATCCAGTTAATGAAACTGTAAAACGGTGCCTGATATCAGACAGCTTTGTCAACTTGTTACACTCCATTTCTGTCTTCAGTTTGACTTTGCATCCACTTTTACTGATCTTTGTGGGGGAGGGGGATTCGATTCCCCCTAACCAATCACCAGAGACCAACAAATCTGCCTGAATCTAAAGTCATTAAAAGTAAACACTGATACGTTGCCATGCTGATATATTTGTTTTGCCGGGGGTTTAAAAGTGGAGCAGAAAGACATGTCAATTTAGAACAGCCTCTATAGCAGAGTCTGTCTTTTTATTAGTGGCCACCATTGTTGTTATTACTCCCTATTGGTTCCTGACAACAGCTTGACAATGGTGTTGGTCCTCCCACGGCACTCATTGCATTATTTTTTATTTTTACCGTGTGTGTCCACTGTCGCATGTCATGATGCCAGATTAATTTATCAACTTGGTGGAGTGGGTGGATTCCAGGGTCTGGACCAGGCAACAAAGTGTCAATTTAATAACAAACTCTCTAACAGAGCACCAAATGGTGCTAGAACAAATAGAAAGCAACCATGCCGAAGATGGAACACTTGAATAAAGTGTCATTTTGATAAGATGATGGCCAAAAATAGTGTTAAAAGAAGTATAGGTAAAAGTCCAGCTTGTTTACTTAAAGGGACAGTTCACCATCAAATCAAACTATATATTGTTCCTCTTACCTGTAGTGCTATTTATTAATCTGGATCAGTGGTTCCCAACTGGTTGGTTGTGGGTCCGCTCTGAATGAACCACGAGTGACTCACAAATGTGTCAAGCTTGTAAAAAACATGCTTTATTTTGAATTACATTTAATTTCCAGCACAGAGTTGTTATTTTGAAGTGCTGTTTCCTGCTGTAGAGTGAGTGGCTAGCAGACAGCTACTTAACAGAGACCGCAAATTAGCTCAACAACATGGCCAAGCACAAGTATGACCTTTAACTAATGACTAAGAAGAATTCTGGACCCTGTGGCTGGACCAGTTGGATTTTGACTTAATAATTTACATGCAAAGATTTGTGGTAGTAGTTTATTTTTTGTTGTAATCCATGTTCAGCCATATGTCTCTTCCACTCCAGCGTGGCAACATGTCACTAATGTAAACACAAAGAACAAGGGCCTATGAAACAGGCAAGGTCATTAAAAGCCCATTGCTAGCTCCTAAAATTGGATTGTTAAAAAAGTCACAATATATCGCCTCCCTTACAGTATCACAATACATATCATTTTCTTTCTACTAATCTACGCCCGCCAACCGAATCACCATGCAGATGGAGGCGTGCATCTTTTGCTAGCTAATGTTACATTTTATTAGAGAAGGATGCCATTAATGTTTACATCTTGCGCTGTCATTAGCACGAGCCTCTTGTCCATGAGTAGATGTACGCTTCCTTCTGTGCTGTGATTGGTTTGCAGGTGTAGTTCAGTAGAAAGAAAATAGTTCCCACATGAAACTGCTCACAACAAGGTCTGTGGATTATCTTGAGTGGACCGGTCATGATTTCTAGAAAGAGACGTTGCTGTTGAGTTTTTCAAATGTACTTTTTGGTGCTTTAAGCACCACAAGCAGAGTGCCATCTAGTTCCATTACTTTTGAGAAAAGGCGGACTTCTCAATGGCCACTATCTCCAACAACACATTCTCACTCTGACCTTGTCACATATTGACGTTTTAGTCATGGACGTTCTGGGACACTGTGTCAAGTTCTCTTCTTACAGGAAATTTAACATTTACATACAGTCCCTTTCAAAATAAACGAACTATGTTGGCACAACACTGCAAAATGACGTTTTTTTTCCTTCAACAACAAACACACACAGTTGGGTTTAGGCAACAAAAGCACGTGGTTGCACCTTTCTTCGTTAGTTTCTGACACTGCAAGTCACTGCCGAAGCGCCGGATTTTGAAGACTTCGGAGTGAGACCACGCTCTCTCCAACACACCGCAACTCAAACCAAAACTAGACTCATAAATAGCACTACAGGTAAGAGGATTAATATGTATTTTTGATTTGGTGGTGAACTGTCCCTTTAAAGGACACACCATCAAATCAGGATAGAATCAAATTAGAAGATCGGCTCGATAATAAACTCCAGTATCTGTTTATCATTGCTGCCTTGGTGATGACACCCTTACATGATTTAGAGGAGGAGGATGGTGACAGATCAGCTGATGTGAACCAGACAAGAGCTGGAAGACGTGGCCTGCTCGGTGTACGTCAGCTTTTATTAATGGAAACAAAATCTTTTTTTCCTCCTGTGGTTTTAGTTTTGCAGATATTACTGATTTAACCCGTGAAGGGCTAAAATCTGAATTTGTTTTGGCCCGTTTTACAAGCGTTATTTATGTTGAACCAAACACCACATTTATTCACAGAGAGATTTACTGGTTTAAAGTTTACTGGTTATGATATTGGCTTAAAGATCAATAGAATAAAAAAAGCAGCGCATAGTTCACAGTTAGTCCTTCAGGTGTTCAGACTTTGTAAGATGCTTCTAACCTTTTACAAGTTGACAGGAATCGATCTTTAGTTTTTACATCTTTATCAACAGCTGGTTTTGTAAACAGCCTGTGAGTGGAGGTAGATACAAGGTGTGTTTTATGATCATATTATAGCCTCAGGATACTTTAGGAAGCAGGGCCCTGCTGTACTCACTTCACTTCTGTTGTGTCCTGGTGACACTTGTGCTTTGTCTAGTCCACATTCAGTCCCATCCCTCCCTGTCCTATGCCATCCCGTCCTGTCCAGTCTTGTCCTCTGTCTTGCTGTGCTCCATCCCGTCCCATCCTGTCTTCTCTTGCTGTGTGCTTCAGTCCTGATTCGGCCTCATCCTGTTCTCCTTTCGTTTTAGGCTTTAAGCTTACATGTCCACATCTTGTTCTTGCAGCTGAAGTCCTGCTCCACATGTAGCCATTTAACACCTTTTTTTTTTTCTTTTTCTCCTCTAGTGTCCATACGGCCAAGTCAACGTGAAGGACCCTGCAATGAAGAAACAATTTAATTCTCTTTTTTACATATAGGCCCAACATGACGGAGGTAAAACGCCTGCTCAGAATGGAACCCAGAGCACGTTGCTTGTCTTCTGCCTGTCGTTATTTGGACTACTTGAGAGTCATTTTTAGCAGTGTACCAAGTGATGAAATATGGGTAGTGTCTGTGCAATATCTACCTCCTGTGAATCACAACTATTCTCAGGATTATTTTTATTCTCGCAGGACAGGGGAGGAGGAGAAAGGATTTGTTCACTAGAACCTCATGTAAAATAGCCTTTTATCACATTTTTGTTTTGCTATATTTTTCAGATATTTTTCTCGAATGTCCAATGAAATGCCTTGAGCTTCATTTTTCGTTTCTCTTTAAGAGTATTTAATATTTTGTGGTATTCGGCTCCTCTGATACATTTACAAGGGTTGTGGGAGTATGGAGATGAAAACCGAAAGAGCATTTTAGATCTTCGCCCTCAAGATAAAGGGCATATAAGCGAATGGAACTGTAGCTAGTCAGATGGAGTCTTGTGCTCTTTTGCTTTGCATCTCTTGTTATTTTTCCTCCCAAATGTACGACTGCATGAATATTAGCATCATTTACACTCCACAAGTGCTCGACTGAACTGTCTACCTTTGACTGAAACACTGTGTTGTTAAAAATAGGCAGGGGCCAAGGGTCAGCCCTCACACTTGGCTGCGCTGCTTTTACACCACTTGATGGAATCAGGCTGTTAACAAACATGCCATGGACATCAACAGCAGCCCTCCCCACCGGACTCGCAGCTCAGCCTCCTGGCAACACTTGGCTACAGCACAGTTCCCTGCGGCTGCTCTCCTGAGCTGCAGCCTAATGAACTCCTGGGCCCTCTTATCCCAGCACTGCAATAGATCAGCTCATGTTCACGAGCATGCTTAGACGCACACATGCATAGGCAGGCTTACTCCATCAGAACACCCTGTGGCTCCTAATAGGCCAATATAGAATAAAGGTTGCACTAAACACCGCACTCTGTAGCCCACAGTAATAGTACAAGGTGAGGTCAAGCGCCCATGCAGCACTACCTGTGCGTGCAAGAGATGTTGAGGAAAGATGTGCCACTTGATTTGTGAGTGCATGTGGGTAGGCAGCGCGATGCCTCCGGGCGCTGGCTCTGAACCTGCCACACACACTCGCCTGTCTCCGCCTGATTGGGCAAACAGCGTCGGGATGAGAGGATGTGTCTGCCGCGGAAATTCTGTCGCAGCCGCCTACTGGCGCGGCCACAATTTCCCCTCGGCAGGTGGGTCCCAAAGGCAAGTGCTTAGTGATCGGAGGCAAAGCCCTGTGAGCGGCTACAAGGAGATTCATGATCCCAACAGTGCTGGGGAGGACAGGTTCTTGGGGACGCGTCGTCAGGCGGGATGAGAGGCGAATTTATTTGGTGTTATTCTAAACCGAGGCAGCGGAGCGTGCGGCAGCAACATTTCTACAGCGGGACGGTGAAGGTGTCACACTCATCAAGTACCTGGGCCCGCTTGCCTGCCGCGGCTCTGCGGGTTTTGCCTAGGGGACTCGTCTGTCACATTAAAGTAGATGCATTGCCATTCAGGGCCTCGGCGGTCCCGCAGCCTGACCATGAAATAGGCCAACTTTCATGTCTGCCTCATCCCTCCACGTCTTCCCAATCCAGTGATGGCACAGTTTGAAATGTTTTCTTTTTTTTTATATCATGTTATAGCCTAGCAGTTGGTGACTGAGACACAAACAGCACAGCAATGCCTTCAACAGATTTATGGAGAAATTTACTTGAAAATCAAACCCTGCCTTCTCCCACCATGGTCACTCATCATTAAAGTATGTTTAGAAACAGTAAGCCTCGCTTTACATTTGTGTGAAGTGTGCCATTTTATGCATGATTGAATGTGTCATGTACTCCCACAGTGAGAGAGCATTTAGGAGTCTGATCATCAATTGTGGAATTAATAATGTAGCTCACTTTATTTGACAAGTTCATAACATTAATGCCATAATTCACTGTCTTAATAACTGACCTCTTTTAGTGATTAATTAATTTAGTTTATTTTTGATGTAAAAAACCAGCAGAATGATAAAAACTGAAGATATAATAAGTTTTATTTCTCAGTACGAGCTGATATACTCACATACACATACAGTGGTATTCCCTCTGTGCAGATGTGCTCCAAAGTTACAACAGCCGACCTGACATGTGAGGTGTTTATTTCAGGCATTTTGGACTGAACATCTCTGACCTTCAGCTGGAGCATATGCTGTGCTGGAGCAGAGTGGCAGCTATATACCGTGTGCCTTTCTACAGGACGATGGCACTAGCCGCAGAGAAAAAGAGAGCTGTCCAGTTTGGAACTGTGACCAGACAGGCTCTAGTCACAACCAGTTGACAGGCCAAGCAGCCCCCCTCACCCTTCCTCCCTCCAACTCCCCTCCTCTCCATCTCAAACAGGCACAGCAGCCCTGCGGCCAATGGCCCCAACCACAGTCAGTTACAGTGTCTCCATCACTGTTGGCCAGACCAGCCAGGAACTGACATGGGGTTGGCGGCGGAAAAAAAACTTGAGTGTCAGCCGTATGATGGCTGAAAGGAACATCAGTCTCAGCAATTGGCCAGGCACTGCTCTGTACGTTTGTGTGTGTGCACGCACGCGGGGGGACGCGCACGTGAGTCTTGATATTCAAGCAGCATTTGAGCAGCCCCTACATCAACGTCTGGTCGTTCTACACAGACAATGTCAGCTCGCCTCGGGGCAGCAGCCTCCACAGTGGTCATATGGACAACCAGATCCCTGTGGTAGAATTAGTGATAAAAAACACACATGGCCACTGAGTGACAGTCAGCGCACCAGATTCCTTTGGACAGACAGGGCTGCAAATAGCACAGAGGAGCAGTTTCTCCCTCAGACCGCAACTGGTGGTCAGGCTCATGCCAGGCCAAGTCGTGGCCGCCAGATGAGCCCAGATAAAAGGAGAGTCAGGGGCAGTAACAGGCACCTAAGAGCCTAAGGAGCACTTTGGCCTGTTTATTTCCCTCCCTTGTTTTACATCAATGCACTTCTTTCTGTGATTTCTTGTCTAACAACAAGACAACTGATGTTATTGCCTCTTTTTTTTTTTGGCTTTTACACTATCTAACCTCTAACTTAAGTTCCCTTCTGACTCTGTCTTCAATGACTGGTTGAAGCAGGAAGAAAGAGAGCGTCTGACAATGTAACAACATATACAAGCATCATCTAAACGAGAGCGTCTCCTCCAAAAAGCCGCTCTGCCCCATAAGGTTATATAGCGATAAAGAACATCCGTCTATTATGTTTCCATGTCCTTTCTAGTGTGGCCAGATATGGACTAATACGCGCACCATTCCCCAGGAGGATACTCTGTCCCCAGAGGAGATGGAGGGGGGTGGGGGTGGAGGGTTGGAGGTGGCAGTGTGCTGTTGGAGCTGTTCTGGAGGCAGGGAGGGGAGGCAGGCAGCAGTTGGTGTGCAGAGAGCAGAGGCTCAGGCTGGCTAGTTAAGAGCTTCTCTCTCCTATCCTCCATCTGCCAGGGACCGGGGTTGTGATTTGAGCTCCAGCAGAGCAGAGCAGGGAGGAGATCGAAGGAGGGGTGGAGGGAGGTAGGGGATGGGGGTGGTGGTGGTGGTGGTGGTGGTGAGAGGTAGTGAGGGGAGGGGGGGAGCGTTGGTTGGTTGGTTGGTTGGTTGGAAGAGACAGAAAAGAGAAAGTGGAAGAAGCGGGGAGTTGGAGGAGGAGAGGGGAAAAAGTGAGGGAGAAAAGACCTGGAGAGAGAAAATAAGGATGGAAATGAAAAACAGGATACGTGGGGATTGAGACGCCTCAAAAATCTATTTAAAGGCTTATTCTTGTCAATCATTATTATTCTAAATCACTGTTGGACATTTTAATTTGAGGTATCGGCTATAAAAAAAAGTGCTTTGGTCATATTTCACCCATGCTTGTGTATTTTGATATTTCCTCTCCTCCAATAATTATGAAGCCATGTCCACTGTGTGTTTGTAAATATTTCCAGGATGTCTCACACCCTCCTCTCACCCACCCACCCTGGCTCATGTGACTGGGATACATGTGACTGGGATACAGCTTTACAGTGCTTCACTCCTCCCTCTGTTCCTCCTCCTCAAAACCCCCCTCTCCCTTCCCTTCCCACTCCTCTCCTTCATTCTGTCAGTGTTTAGCCTGTGGTTCCCTGCACCACAGTGGATCCTGGGAGAGCCTTCCCCACCTCCTCCTTCCTCGCCTCCTCCTTTGCCTCTCCTCGTCTCCTCCGCTCCTTGCTTTGGGAGTGACTGAGAGCTCCCTCCGCGAGACTGAGTGTCACTTGAGGTGACCCAGAAATGATGACTCCAGATGAACCCTGGATGTGTGGTAATCTAACCACCATGCCCAAGGAGCCAGGCAGGCAGGCATCCCGGGTTGATGCTGTGTCTGTGGTCTCACTGTTGAACCAAAGCACGCTGCAGAGCCTGTCTGGGTATCATGCTCGGAGAACGCTGTGTGCACGGTACGTGTTGTGGTACACAGTGAAATGGATCTCAGTGCCGTTGCATTATTGATGAGATACATTGTGATGTCAGCCCAGGCGGAAGGAGCAAAGCAAAATGACTGTTAGCAGTATGGCACAGTGTCATTTATGCAAGCAGCACAGAGGTGTAATTAATTGTCACCCTTTGCTCTCGAGCATTCACAAAATACGAACCCTCTATTCACTTGTTGTCAGCTGAAATCAGTCCATCTACACCTCAGTGTGTTTTCCAAGTGGCCACTGTGAGCAGGTTTAGGCCATCCTGTCTTCTGGATGACCTATCTCTGTCACATTAACAGTAAATATAAAATTCATTTGGAGGCATCATGCACTTTCAACTATTTTGCATTCTGTTACCACTGTCATTATTATTTAATAGCTTGTTGTCATATTGTTTAGCCTGTCAGCTGAATAATAATCCAATAGCGCACAAGGAAGTCACACCAAAACAATGACAAAAGGGACATTATGTTAAGATAATGAATACTGAAATGGAGTAAAATATAGACTCATTAGTGGCCAGGCACAATCAGACCATCTTCAAAGCATAAACACTATTAATATTTACTTAAAACTTGACATTATTAAACAGTGGTGAATTTTTCATCAACATTTCTTCATCAGTAGATGTTGCAACATGAAGCCAAATGTGTGCAGAATGGTTCCTGGCTAAATACACTCCAAACAGCACTGCATTTATATGAGCTTTATCAGCTGGATCCTCCAGGTGAGACACATGGAGACACGCACATCACAGCTCAGGGGAAACGAAATATGAGCCCAAGAATGAAAATGTGTTAATATTTTTTGCAGGATTTATTTAAATAAAAATAGACAAGAGATTAGGCATGCGTAAAAACATTTAAATTATTGTTAGAGAGCTTTGTGCTGTTTTGATGACGTTGAAATAAACATCAAAATCCATATAGTCAAAGCAGCTGACATACCAGTGCTGGAGTACATTATTGTCACATACTAAAATGCGTAAAATATAATTTTTTTTTTTGCATTTTTACTCGGGAATAAATTTCGATTTGGCATTCATACCAAACCGTTTTTTCAGCAGGCTTTGTGTTGCTGTGCTCCATATCTTTGTCACACTGATTGATTTAGTTTGACTATTATTTATTCACACAAACCTCTGCTCTCACACCAGTGAAATTAAAGCTGCAACCGCACTCACTTGAATCTCACACAACATGAACACTATGTGCTTAAACGCTCTCATAACTTTGTTTGCAAAATGCGTTTAACTCGTCGTTGGGGGTTAAAATGAAACTTTAGGATGTGAGTTTTTAAATGATAGCTGGAAAATGAACGGCGTTTAAAGATGGAAAAAAACATCTGATTAATTTGGAATGTTCCTAAATGTTGCTGTGTATAATGGTGGTTATTTATTTGGCGATCACCGACTCCAGATTATGTAGTTTATTCTGTAATTTATCCATCACACATTCTAACCTACATGCTGAGTAGGCCATTGGCTCATGGCTTCCTATTTTCTGTGCGTTCACTGTGAGTGTGCTGTGCAGTGCTGTGTTGAGGGCTGCCTGCATACGGGAGAGGAATATTTAAATGTCTTGTGTTTTAATTGACGCTCGAACTAGAACTGTAAGCTCAGAAACGAGGAACAGCCCCCATCTACCGGCAGCGTCTCCTCTGTCTCCTCTGTCTCCTCTGCACAGTGCGCACAGTCCGGAGCTCCTCAGCCTGCACGCTGCACAGGGATCTCACACACAGCACAG
The DNA here is from genome assembly GCA_019142605.1 of Cephalopholis sonnerati. Lineage (NCBI taxonomy): Eukaryota > Metazoa > Chordata > Actinopteri > Perciformes > Serranidae > Cephalopholis > Cephalopholis sonnerati. Next base: position 27,215,812 of record JAGQAX010000006.1, read on the forward strand.
CCGCAGGTAAGACTAGTTTTTTTCTATATGTCTGCTTAAGGAAAAAAAATAATATAAGGTTATATTTTAATAAAAGCGTGTGAAGCAATGCGCGACAGATCTGATGCATGATGAATACAGTGACATGGCTGGGTAATATTCGGGATAAACAGGGACGTAAACATACCAAAACTCTCTCTGCTTTTATTTTTATTTACGCAGTATTATAAGCAATTTTTTTTACCCTGATAATAATCCTAATTATGTGAATATACAGCCTAACACAGGCGTTTGAGAGTGCAATCAAAATCATGCAAGTTGAACGGCAGGGGAATATAAAATGACGCTTTTCTTAAAATATACTTAAAACAAGTATTTTTGTTTGTATTGTTCGCTGAGATATGATATCATATTTTGTTTATTTATATGAGAAAAATCCGTGACCCACTGAACCATCCTGGATTTCCACGCCATTTTAAACATGCTTGTTAACACTGTTTTGTATTTAACTTTCAAAACGGTCAAAGGTTTGAAATGGAGCTCAATAGAGAGCATGAACGAGCAGCCATTATGATGTGTTTTTAAAAGACTTCATTTAGCCAAGCAGGGTCAGAAATATTAAATTAGGGCAAATCATTCCCAGTAAGCAAACGAAAAAATGACACAGAACCGCCCACATTAATTTTCCTCAATTTATTTAAAGCAGTGATGAAATATGATGGGTAACATACATAATTAGGTTGATTAATTAATAGTGTGTATTAAGAAAACGTTTTGAAAGAGAAGTGTTATTTACACAGCACGTAAATGTCACTTTTTGTTTTTTTAAAGCGTGATTTTGTGAATTGTTTCTGCAGACTTTCTCAAAATATGAGCTAAAATAATAAAATTTTAAAACAAAAAAAAGGCTCATTAGTGATATTTAGTCGCAGGTAATATCCTAATTAGATGCAATGAAAAGGGAACAAAACAAAACGAAAACACAAAAGACATGATTCCCTCAGCCCCTTGGTGTTTACTGACACATTGTTAAACCCTCTTCAGTCAAATGAAATGTCACTGCTGGAGGCAACGGGTCAAAACACTGCTCTTTGTCGACATTAACGATATGATCGATGTCTTATTTAAAAAAATAACATCATGCACATACTGTATTTGTGTTTAACTGTGTGGTTAAGTCCAGATTTTTAAATCAGAAGTCGCCTTTTTTTAATTTCCGGGAAAAGATGGAGAGAAAAAAAAAACAACAACAACCAGCAGACAGATTAAATATCACACAGAGCAGAGTTGATCGGTCCTCTCAGGGTGTCTTTGTCCAGGTGAAATGAAATCCGTGTGTCCTTTTTGAGTCTCTTTTCACCGCTCTGTGGCTCGGTGCTGAGACACTGACAGAGCGCAAATTAACGTTACGCTTTTCAGAACAGCTGCAGGTCCAGCCCGTCCATGAGGGTCCAAGCCTTGTCTTATAGCGCTGTTATCAAGGGGCCTCCAATTAAAGCCAACACAACTTCATGGTGGGGGGGTGGTAGGGAGGGTGGGAGGGAGGCTGGAGGATGGAGAGGGGGAGGGGGGGGTGCACATGATAATGTAACACGTCTTGAGATGAAGCATCCACACCTGCAAACCCCCCTGAGCCTCGGTAAATCTATTAATGGGACCAGAGCCGAGCCACAAGACTCCAGCCGAGCCAGTGTGTCTATATGGCAAAAAACAATCTCCAGCCATCGACCTTGCGCAGACCAGAGCTCGTTATCCGACTTTCAGCTGTAAAGGCTCGTGTTGTGTTAGTCAAAATACAGACCTTGAGCTGCCTCGTTTTGGTTTGTTGTCACCATATTTGGCCTGTGTATTGGACAGTTAAGCCATTCAGGCTTATTTGCGTAACAGAGTTTTCACACCCTTTAAAACTGACACAGATCTTTATTGTAGCTTCACAGTCGCTCCATGGACTGTGATAAAATACAAGGAAGGATTTCTGAAAATATTCAACAACTGCTGGTGATTTGCTATCTGCTTGTTGCATATAAGATAAATAAATTATGTTTATAGCTGCGATGGAATCAACTCTCCTGCAGCTTTACAAGAATTTTGGCCTAATCCAAGAGACGCAGGAAAAGACAAGGGGCGTGTTAATAGATGCTCGGCAGGGAATGAATCCTGTTTCAAATGAGCATTTAGTGGAGAAGAAAAAGGATCTTGCACTGAAAAGATTATATATATGTTTTAAAAAAACTGCATCATGGCCTCGTCACATCATCTATAGAGCATCAAGATAAAGAAAAAGAAAAACAAGCTGGTGTGTGTTGGTCTGATTTGAGTAAATAGGATGTAACGGCGTAGGATGCTTTTATTTTTAAAGCAAATCTCATTCAGTTGTGTTAAAAAAAATCCTTGTCTTCCAAATTGTTTAATACAATCTGTCCCCGCCCTCTAGCCTATCACTGATCACTGCCCCGCCCCAAACAATACATTTATAACACACACACACACACACACACGCACACAGTGCCTATTATGTTATTTTTAACCAAACACCTGATAAACACTGGATTAAACCTCCAAATCTGAAGTTTTAAAAATGCAAAAGCTCAAACTTAAACAAATTAATTGTCTCCATGTAAGAGGACCACTCACCATCATTTCTGACCCCTTTAATAAAACCCCAGAGGAGTTTATTATACTTTAGATGCATATTATTTGTTAAAGACGTGTTAAATGAATAAAATATTTACACTCAAATTACCCCATAAGCCCATTTCAGCTTTATGCAACTTCTGACTACACTCCAGCATCCTCTCCTGTAAATGGGGGAATAAAAGTAATGAAAATGTCAATACCATAAAGTAGTGGTCCTTCGCGCAGCCAGAACCGGGAGTTTTTGAGGGAAGAGTGACAGCTCTTTGTTGCTGAATAGAAATCAGTGGCGATGGAGAGAGAGGGATTGAGGGAGAGACACAGAGTGAGAGAAGAGAGAGGCAGAGAGAGAGGGGAACTCCTCCTACCAAATTATTCAGACTGGGCAGGCTTTGCTCTCTTCACAAATAGGACACGGTGCTCAAATCCAGGCAGTCCCAACCTGACCTCCAAGCACCAAGGAACCCCTGACTGGGATATCGGGAGAGAGAAATCACCAAAAAGAAACAACAAAAAAAAACTTTGTGTCATTATTTTTGGCGAGTGTTCACACTGTAGCCCCCCTCCCCTCCTCCCTCCCCACCACCACCACCACTTCCACACCGGTTTGTCGCGTCATTTGGACTATATATTTTTTCTGGAGGAGAGACATTCACGGGAAGAAGGAAAAAGCTGGTGCACCACCACCACCACCGCCGCCGCCGCCACCACCTCCTCCTGTCCCACCCATGTTGTAGTTTCTTCGTTCTTCTTTTTCTTCCAGTTGCCTTTGCACTCTGGCGAGGAGGTGATCTCAATCTCTGGGGTTGTGTTGTTGTTGTTTTTGTGTGTGCCTCTCTCAGAGCCTCAGAGCCCATTTGGATGCGCTGAGAGAGCGGGGCGCAGCGCTGCAGTACAGTATATGGAAGTTGTGGGCTGCAAGACAGAGGCAGGCAGTTGCACGTTGCGTCCAGGACCGGGAGCCATGCTTTTCCACGGGATCTCCGGGGATCACATCCAAGGGATCATGGAGGAGATGGAGAGAAGGTCGAAAACGGAGTCGCGCCTGGCGAAGGGCATGCAGCTGAACGGGAGAGAGTCGGTAAGAGCCCCGGTCGACCCGTGTTTGAATTCATGTTAAAACTCGTTTTAACCTGCGTAAAAGACGAGTGTGACGCCGTCAGGAAATGTACAGTTGTTTGGGGGTAAGTAGGAAACCAGTGAGCAGGATTTATCAGATACTTGTGTTTAATTATAATCAAATATTTTTAGTTTAATTTTTTAAATCAAAAATCTCTTTTCTGTTGCCTAGTTAAATTCATAATGATGGTTAAAATGTCCTACTATTTTAATAGCTGCTACAAAAAAATATATACTGAAATACACTGGCTGCAGCTTGTTAAATATATTTGAAACACACTTCTCTTGACGTCAAATAAAATATTGTACATTAGAGCAGAAATATTTAATTTTCTGAGAATAAACTCAGCCATTTTAATTCTGGCAATTATAAATAACAGATGATAAAAACATTGAGATTTAATAGTGTTATTAAACAGCTGAGTTTTATCATTTTAAATGGAAAAAAATACTACATTTGCTATATATTTTAATAGGCCTATATTCAGTATTTAAACAGTGTGTTTCTCACCAAAACTGTTACAGATAATTTTTTAATTTAATATCTACGAATAAAGGGGATATTAAACTAATAAAATATTGACTGTAATTTCAGATGTTAACACAGTTGTTTGATAGATGGTGTTTATTCCCTCAACACACACCGAGCCTGCATTTGTTTAGCAGCGTGTTTAAAGAGCTCTTTAAAAGGCCTTAACTTAAACAGATGAAGAAAAGTTTAATTTTATGTCCACAAAGCTGCTAAAGGCCTGCTGTTGTTGTTTTTGTATAATATATGTTGCATGAGATTTCCTCTGCAGTCTCCTGAAGGACGTTGCCTTGAGCTCTCCTCTCTGTCTCTGACTCAGACCATGCCTTCCATGAGCCCGGAGAAGCCTGCTCTGTGTGCCGGCTGTGGCGGCAAGATTTCGGATAGATACTACCTCCTGGCCGTGGACAAACAGTGGCACCTGCGGTGTCTCAAATGCTGTGAATGTAAACTCGCGCTGGAGTCGGAGCTAACGTGTTTTGCCAAGGATGGGAGTATCTATTGCAAAGAGGATTACTACAGGTAAGAAAAATTAAGGTTACACATTTATAGTCTGTGAAGGAAAATATTTGTCTCCATGTTACGCACACATGCGCGCGCGTACAGCCACCCAAAGCTGCTGGCTTTGTAGGAAAATTAATTTTAAACTCTTAAACGATTTTTTTTCTCGAGAATAAAATGCAGTCATTATTATTAACCCTAATTCAACAGGCTCCGGTTGTTCATCTGGAATAATGTTGAAGCTTTTTGGTCCAATTAGGCCTCATTCTTGTCTGAATAGAATCATAGCAGTCTCCCAGGGGCCCTGCATGCTGTTAATAGGGAATAAGTTATGATATGAAATTTTGACTTTTATTCGCTTGTGGTTGAGATGTAATAGTTTCCATGGCTCTGAGTGTAATATAAACTGCATTAGCTTGTGTTAGTCAGCCCCAGAACAAAGGAGAGCACCGGTGCAGCCTACATTTATAACATGTTTGTTTCAAAGTAACCTATATTAGTGGTTTTAGTCAGCATGTAACATGCATGAGTATGGAAATAACAAATTAAAAATGCTGTTATGAGTAAGATATGTTTTTACACAGCAATGCACAGGCCAGGATATTTATAAAGAAATGTGTCTCACCATTATAATACAACTGTCCCGCCTTTTGCCTACCTGTAGCCTTTTTTGTTTGTCAGCCACACTGCCAGTATGTTATTAATAGTAGGTTTTATCACTGAGACTGTAGACTGATTTTTTACTTATTTAATAGGGAAAATATTCCCACATAAAAAATATTTTTACACCAAACAAAATGTGGCCTATTAACCAGCCGTCACCCAGTTGTAGGCCAGATGTGGCCATATTAAATCAGGATGTAAAGTGAGTGTATGGGCCTGTGATACACTGCAGCTGTATCAGACACACACACACTTCTGTCACTGAAATGCACGACACATACCTGGTTAGCTCACGGTTAGCCCATTCCGTCCTGTGTCTTTGTGTTTGTCCCATTTGGTCTCTATGTATGAGGAGTCTTGACGATTTGTCTGTTCCAGAAGGTTCTCAGTGCAGAGGTGCGCGCGCTGCCACCTCGGGATATCGGCCTCGGAGATGGTGATGCGGGCGCGCGACTCCGTGTACCACCTGAGCTGCTTCACGTGCACCACCTGCAACAAGACGCTGACCACGGGCGACCACTTCGGCATGAAGGACAGCCTGGTGTACTGCCGGCTCCACTTCGAGACGCTGGTGCAGGGACCGGACTACCACCAGCAGCTCAACTTCGCCGAGCTGGCAGCCAAGGGCGGCGGCCTCTCCCTGCCATACTTCAACGGCACCGGGACGGCGCAGAAGGGAAGGCCGCGCAAGAGGAAGAGCCCGGCCATGGGGATAGATATACCCAGCTATAACACAGGTGAGACAGCGTGCTGCTCACAGCAAGGCCTCACATCCAGTCAAGGACACACAAACCACACACACATCAGAAAATAATTTGTAAAGAGTCAGCCTCAGTTATTTGTTGTTAGTTTCGGTGTAAAAGTAGACAGTGTGCCTTATATGCCTAATTGAAGGGGCAGTGAAACCTACAGCAAAACACACCGAGCTTTTTAATTAACTGCACTCTACACTAAACTATTCCTCATGTAGGTTAAATCCTTCTGGAGCTTAATGAAACATCCCGGATGGTGCCTGAACCATAATTTGGGAACATTTTACTGCATTTATTCTCCACGAAAATCTACATGGTCCTCCAATTTAACTGACCAAAGTCTCGTCGTCTTAATTTAATTTTATTGTTTTCTAACACGGCAGCAGAAAGTATAAAATATAAGTAAAAATCAATCACAAATAAATAAGAATATGAATAAAAATAATAATGAAAAAAAGGAAAATTTGGGTAGATTTTTTTCCTTTACGCAGAGGACGCAGGGCTCTCAGTCCAGACGGTTCCTTAATGCCCCATCTTTCACCTCACATGTCTGACATGAATACATCCCTCCTGCAGGCTATGCTAATATAGGTGAGCATTGCCTGCGTGTTTGGCGCACGCAGCCTTGGGCTAATTGATCTGCTTTCTGTCCACGCGTCTCCAACGCACCGTTTTCGCGCTTTAAACCGTGGCGTGTGTTGCGCGGAGAGTGATCGAAATTTGACCTCGCCGTTAACGTGCACATCGGGTTTTCTAATTAACACTAGGTTAATATAGGTCAGAATAAATGTGTGGGATGGGTGTGAAGGGGGCACATGAAGTTTGGGACTGTCGCGTAAAAATCGTGGCTAAAATCTCTGATTTGTAAGTGTTTGTCTTTTGTTGGAAGACAGAAAAACTAATCACAGTCAACACCGAGCGACTGTTAAATGTAGGTTTCATCTAAAATCTTGCATTGACTCGCTGAATGTTAGAACCCGACCCCCACCCCCCCCTGCAGCGTCCCCATTTTGTTGTCGCTTTCTGCGAATTAGTGCGCGGTTGAGAAAGTTTGTCATTGTGCGCCAAGTTTCCTCTGTTCCCGGTGAATAGGGAGGAATAAGGGTAATCTGCGCGTTAATTGTTCTTCGTTAATTGAAGGTGACGTTGGAATCCCTGGCCTCCTGTGCGGCGGTCAGCACAGTTCTCAGGGACACAGCAGCGCCGTGCAGAGGGGCCTGCTGCAGGGAGAGGCCAGTGGCTCCAAAAGCACAACACTGTACAGGCAGCGCTCCGGCTGAATTGGCTTTGGTTTGTTATTCGTAAACATAATTCCAAGAGATTATGCAAATCCTAAAGTTCTCATGGACGCCTTAATAGGAAAATAACTGTAGTAGCACTGTGATTTTTTTTTCTTTAATGGCAGACTAAGCCTACTGCAACAAAGTGTTAAAATAAAATATGAAATATAAAATATAATGCAGCCACAATAGATAAAAAATCACACAAAAGAAAATCCCACAGAGAAAGACATAAAATACTGTAAGATGTCCCTGTGAGCTCATTATTAAGCAGCACAGACACAGTAAAGGTCCCAGTGGGAATATTATATTTTTCATTTGGGATATTTAAATAGAATAGAAATGGATGAAGTTGAATAGAATAATGCTCTGATTTAAAAAGAGGCTTACTAGCTGCTTGAAGCTTAAGTGACACACCTCTTTTGTCCGTTTTGGAAATGTTAAATGTGCTGACATTATATGACAAATGTAACACCTTATAACATTTAAATTTAAACTAAAATAATATAGCTTAAAAAATTACAAAATAAAATAAATAGAATTAAATTAATTAAATTAGGTAACAACCTAAATATTTTGTCTCCTCTTTTCCAAAGTGCTCTGTTTTCTATCTTGCTCAGGTTAATGTCTCGCTCTGCACATCAGGAGCCTCAATATTCATGACAAATAGGATGAGGTTTTGTTTGAGGTTTTGTTTCTGCTTTAGCGAGCACATTCATGTTTGTTTTCACCAGGGAAAGGTGTGGGTCTACTGAGTATTCCACACCACTCTGTAAAGTTTGGTTTTGTTTGGATATAGAGACCCCTAGTGGGTAATATCTAGTGAAACACAATCCAATGAAGGCTGAGCAGAAGAACATAGATGTCAATGATTGTCATATTAAAGGTTCAAATAAGTGTCACAAGAAAAATTCTGACATTGAAATAAAAACATAATTCACGGCATAACACATTATGCCACACCTGTAACATCCTATAGTGTGATGAATCTGTTTCTGCCTTATTCAAACTGATTTGTAATTTAACTCAATAATTAATTTTAGAGAAAGTGTTTGCACTGCATCCTTATGATGAAACGATGGTGTAAGCTATTTGATATTTTATCATCCACTGAGCAAAACAACAGGTCAGCATTTCGGTTACAGGGAGACAAGAAATCAATAGAAGCTACTATATAATTTAGAAATCCTATGCTCTTTCTTTGGTGCCTAGACTTCCTCTCCTTTTGCACTAAAGCAAGAGACGACATCTTATTGAATACAAGGCTCTATAGAAAAATCTAAATAAATAAACAATTGATCATCATTAATTGCATTCAGTCACATGCTAATTTAACCTGCATGTATTTATTTGGCATTGGATTTTTCAGTTCCCACGATATATATTATACAAACATTTTATTTGCAATACAATAGGATAGTGAAATAAAGTGTTTAGATTTTTTTTCTTAAATGCACTGATGAATGTTTCAGCAGCACTGTAATTTAATTTAGTGGATACGTTTTTGTATTTCATCGTCTTTAAGTATTTTACACATACAGCACTAAGCAACTGACAAATGAGGCTCATTAGGACTATTAGTCTTTGCAAACACAAGCAGAAATCATTTAGCCTGGTCCCAGTGTATGCTTAAAATACATCATTTTGCTTTAAAAAAAAAAAAAAATCTAAAAGCAGATTGTATAAAAACAACAATAATCCCAATGTTTAATGCGTTACAGTAATTTCAGTTCAGTCAGTTTAATGAGTTTGTTGACTGTCACTTGTTTGCACATTCTAATTTACTGTTATAAATATACCACTTTTATTATTTATCATGATGCGAATATTAGATCTGTTAACATCAGTGAAAATACAAGAACCTTCTACAATCAAGTCCACATGTGATAGCCTAAATCTGCTTAATTGTGTATTTTCTTTCCCTGCAACACTGGGCCATGTAACAAGATATTCAGTTTAATAATGAGCCTTAAAACTTGTGTAACCCCTAATTAGTGACCATTGCAAATAATCAGATTCAAGCAGCTTTCTGATTTGATTAACGTCATCTTGTTTTAGAGGACTGATTTTCTTTATTACTGCTGGCTTGTCACTTGTTTGTCAATTTTGGAGTACAGTGAAAATTCATTCAGACACAAAGGACTAGTTCTAGAAACCCAAATGAAAATGTTTTGCAGTTGTTTCATTTGGACTGTGATGTACCCTCTGTGCTCTGCTCAGGCTGTAACGAGAACGACACCGATCACTTGGACCGGGACCAGCAGGCCTACGCTCCAACACAGAAGACCAAACGCATGCGGACCTCCTTCAAGCACCATCAGCTGCGGACAATGAAATCCTACTTTGCCATCAACCACAACCCAGATGCCAAGGACTTAAAGCAGCTGGCCCAGAAAACAGGCCTCACTAAGAGAGTTCTACAGGTAAGCACCAAGTCATTCTTCTAACTGATCTGATCACCCCATATCTGTGTCTGCACCCCCGCTCCTCCTCCATGTCCCTCTCATTTCACACCAATATGATCATTAAATTCATCCTTTTGATTTGTTTGTTTGTTTGGTCCATTTAGTCATTAGATGTATATCCAGGGGTTTTTATTAGAAATCTTGTAGATTCCTAAGTGTTTTTTTCTTTTGGGAAAGAGAGGAGAAAAGTCGTTCATAAGCGTAGAAGCTTAAGTGTAAAACTGCAGCTGATATGATTAATAATGAGAGTGCACATGTTCTTTTTATCTGTGAAACAGAGAAGGGTGTAATTCAGCTCTCACAGATAAAAAATTTAAAAGGATAGGATTATTGTTTTGATTTGCTATTAAAGTCCACATTCTTGTATTCAGTAATTCAGTGTTCAGGAGCTAACTGCTTCATTGTTATCTGCCCCTTAAGATCAAAATAATGTATGAAAATTGCCATATCAAGATTTATATTCACAAGGCCAGGACAAGTGGATACAGTAATAGCTGTGATAACTTGATATGTAAACTACTGTACACATGATTTGATACTTTCTTTTTAAAAATTTAATCTTAAACACAAAAAGTAAAAGCCACACTGGGATTGGTTTGCAGGTTTGGTTCCAAAACGCAAGAGCCAAATTCAGAAGGAACGTTTTGCGACAGGAGAATGGAGGTGTTGATAAGGCTGATGGCACCTCACTCCCTCCACCCTCATCTGACAGTGGGGCCCTGACCCCCCCCTCCAGCGCGGCCACACTAACAGACCTGACAAACCCCTCTATCACTGTAGTGACCTCCGTCACCTCTAGTTTGGACAGCCATGATTCGGGGAGCCCTTCGCAAACTACCTTGACAAACCTTTTCTAACAAGCTATCCCTAGCAGACTGATTTTTTTTTTTTTTATCTGATTTTATTTTGTTCTGTTTTTTTTTTTTTTTTTTTAATTTTATTTTATTTCTTCAATTTGCATTTTATTTTTTTAAGTGACACCTTTAAATCTACCAGAGACAGCTCCCTGGAACAGAAAGTGCTGTACTGTGTACACAAACAAGAACAACAAGAGCAAGAACAGCAGCGACCACATTAAAACACAAGGAAATCATTTTAATGTGTAGCATTTGAAACCGCATGGCAGCCGTGTCTGTAATTGACTTACAGTATGCTGAGATTGATTTTGGACGGGATATTTTTGAAGCTGACGGCATTAGAAAATTGTCATGGATCCCACAATTCATCGGAAAAAAAAAAAACTTAACTTGAAGCTTGTCTGGAAACCTAGATTTTTACTTGATTTGACTTTATTTGTACATTTGTATTGAATTATGATCAAATGAGCCCTTCCTAATTTATGGTTAATTGGTAAATTTTAAAATAATATGAATATTTTGCCCTCAGAAACCTGTATATGTATGCACTGTGTTCGCACTATCCAATTTAAAGATTTTTTTTTTTCTGTTTTGGAATCATTTGGGAAATAAACTTGTAGAATGTTCTGTATATGGGTAACTCCAGAAAACAGGCTTTAATTATTTCCGAATGTTTCAGTCTTTGAGACTGAGTTGGATGGAATCAGACACTGAGATATCTCACAGAGCTACATGTCTAAATTGCATAATAAGCACCTAACCATCGCAGCTTATACGGCAGGTAGATGCTGAAACCACATACACTTTTGTCTTGATTCGCAGATCTACTGTGATTAAGAGAAAGAAGCTAATCCCACAATCTGTACAGTGGTAACTGTTCAACATGTAATGCAGTCACATTGATAGAAATGGTTTGATAATTAGAAATCAGCAGGAGAAATTTGGATTGGAGAACAGTTTATGCACGCTGTTGCAATCGATTGTTTTCTTGACAGAGCACTTTTTCAGATTTGTTGGCCTCATAGATTAACCGTAGTCAAATGGGTAAATCCTAGTAAACATATCCATAGACCCACAGCTAAACTCAATTGCACAGTGACAATATACTGCCCAGTGAAAAGTGCATTATTGTTTTTATCATGTTGCTCAGGGTAACAATGTGATTTTAAAAAGGGAAAAGGAGTAAGGGGGTGAGAAATTAAGTGGTTGCGACGTTGCAGACTAGATTTGTAGAGCTGACATGAACATTCAAATGACCTCAGATAGGTGGAGTCGTAAGAGGCAGCCAGTGGGAAATCATTGTCCATGTGTTCTCCTTTTTGGCCATATTTATACTTTCTTTAATGACACTTGCCACTGAACAGACCAAAAACATGTTTCTTCTGGCTGAAAGATAGAGAGAAAAGAAAGACAGAGCAAATCTTCAATGGAGTTGATACATTTCATTGTGAGCGTCACAATTTGTTCTATTGTAGAACAAAGTGGTACTCTAGATCTACTTAATGAAGTAGATGCCTAACTCAGTTCTACTATGTGCCTTATGCTATAACTTGGGAGAAAGTTTGTGAAATTCAGGATATATGTGTTCTTTGTTAACTGATTCACATCCTTTTGACGCCTCACTAGTTTTGTACTGTTTTGCATCTTATTTCCGAAGATCTTTTTATGGTGTATCCTGTTAAAAAGGGGGCAGCGATGTCATAGAAAGCATTTGTGCACTCTTTCAGATATAGTTGGGTAATCCAAGAACCTTATATATTGATCTTCGTGTTAATAGTTGAGTACAGTAAGTGTTCTATCAAGATTGTCCATGTTTCCCTGTTTCTTGATAAAGATGGTGTATAGAAACTATTTCCCCTTAAATATTTATGGACCAAACGGTTGTTATATATCTTATTAAATTTGTGTGAATAAAAAAATACTTTGCTTTAAATGGGTTTTATTTTTCATTACACTTGCCATTTTTTTGTGTTCTATCTTGAATACAATTTTCGTTTATCACATCAACAAACGAGAAAGCATTCAGTTCTTAATGACCAGTTAAACGTCCTCATTTTTGCTTCCATTTTTAATTTCTATTTCCTATTTTATGATGTTTATGGTTTTTAACGTAATGCCCCATGGATTTGCATCTAAACCCTGCAGTCAAAAATATGAAATTGCTTTTTAATGCATGAACATGGCTTTAAAATTTAAATCAAAGGAATGCTGCAAAGCACATATTGATATCTATCTCTATACATATATAGTATATATTTATGCATAACATATTGGTAAACCTAAAATGAAGTAAGAGTAAATGCAGACCTCGTAAAGCCAGGTTGCTCTGTAGTTAATATATTCTTACTCTATCATTTCTTTCAGGGAGAACAAATCTTGGGGCATTACAGCCATACATCCCGACGTTTGAAAATTCCCTAAAGTATTAACAGAAGGGGAAAACTTTGATGGGAATTCCTCACCATTGAAGACAAAGACAATATTAGGATAAGATGATAGCATATTGAGAACAAATAAACAACCAACATAAAACCTGTTTTAGTTGCAAATGTACAACAGACGATTTTTTAAAAACAAAAGTTTGTCCTGAATGTTTGAATCCATCAACGGAGGAGACCCCACAATGTATGATATTTATGATATCAATGTGAAAAAAAAAAACTTTCTGTATTGGAATGGTTAATGCACAAAACTGATGATAAAATGTATTGTAACATAGTAAAATAACGACAAAAAAACAAACTCACAGAAAGGCACAGGATGTGATTAAAAGACAGCAGGCATCCAACATGACAAGAGTGTGAAACAGAGACGGTATGGATGTTATTGGTACGAACACACACACACATGCACACACACTAGACACAACCTTTCTCCCACTGCCTTGCTCCTATGTAAGCACAATATACACATTCCCACAATCTTTGTTCTCCAACACACACACACACACAAACACACACTGTTACGCACGCACACACACGAATGCACACACGCTGCTGCCCCCATGCACCCCACCCAAGAATCAGCTTGCTAAATAGAAGTTTTCTTTTGTCACAAGTGTCATTTCGTAAACACATGGCCTCCTTGAAACTCGGCAGCAGGATGCCCATCAAATATGATGAGTGTATGAAGAGGACTGCAGAGCTGGAGCTTTGCCATCTGGCTGTACCGAGGGAAGGAAGTGAAAAAAACAAAGCAGATAAAGAAGAGATTCTCATTTTGCATGCGCCTCATCATCTTGTTAACATTTTCCTTGAGATGTATATTATTTCCTTTGATTCATTGTATGATTCATTGTCAGCTGCAAAATAAAGCATATGAAAATGATGTCCCTGATGCCCATACAGTACCTCACGGTGGAAAAACACTCCTATAGATTATATTACAGCTGCCATTTTTTACTATTTCTGGTATAAAACAATTCTTTTCAGTTCTGTTTCACTCAAACTTAAAGTGATTTAAAAGCACAGCCACATTTACGCTCATACACGTTTTGTAATAAAGGCTAAAAACAGTAAAGCAACATTCTATTGGCCGGTTTGATTAACGTTGCAAAAGATGGACGACGTAATAAACTGTGACACAGACAAAAACACGATTGCTTCACTTAGTTGTTTGGCAGTGTCATTACTTAGAATGAGCGCTGGGTATGTAATGTAAAGAAGGTGTGCTGTGGAAAGGGAAAAAAGAGAAAGAAAGAGACTGAAGCCACATGGGGACCAGTAAACAGGCTGGTGTTGAATTCCAACAATGTGGGAAACAGCAAACACTTCAGTCAGTCCAAGAGGAAACCTCAGTCGCTGGGGTGCCTGTGCGCTGTGGCAGCAGGGCCTGTGTTCCCCGGGTCTGATGGGAGGACGGTGGGCGGGTTGACACCACAGAGCTACAGGAAGCAGGGGCTGGAGCAGAAAACACAAACAAACACAGCCAGCCCTGCTCAGTTTTTGGAGCTGCGAGATGAAAATTCTGGACAGCGTCATGGCCCTGTGTTGACAAGAATTTCAGGGGTTTGCTGCGGGGCTGCTGGTGACTGGAATGCATCTTATCGGTAACATTTGTGTGTGTGTGTGTGTGTGTGTGTGTGTGTGTGTATGCAATGCAGCCACCTTCTTGCCAATAGGATTGCTTCAACCTATTCCAGGTAGGTTTTTTTATTTCCAAAAATATACTAAAGAATAGAAAGATTTAAAAAAATACATCCCCTTGTGACTATGTTACATTTAAGCATTTGCGCACCACATGTCTCTTCGGTCTTTTAAAGTGGAAATAGACACCTTTTTTTATTTTAACTTGACATTATGAAATAAATGTTGATTGCACAGTGTTATGGCTATAGAGTAATGACTACTACAAGCCTTGCTTTCACCATGTGATTCTGTCTGTAAGCACGTACGATCTCCTGGGAAAATAGATGCTTGATTATGACACAAAGGAAGTGCGTCAGCTATTGTGCAACCAAAACAGGAAGAATCAGCGCTGTTGTTTTCCCTGGTAGCTATTGGTAGCTATCCCTAGTTTTTAGAAATGTAGATTTCAGGGTGGTTTATATTTATAATGTACATTTGTTATGTCAAATAAAAACATGAAAGTAGCAGAATGCTTTTATTTTGACAAAATTAAAAATATTTACATCATACATCAATGCAGAAAAGGCAGAAATTGGTGGATAAGAATTTACCAACATGCAGAAAATTAAATGCGTGATGCTCAAAAATTTTTTGAGAAGGACTTCCAAACCATCTCCTCAGTGCTAAAACAAAACATACACCCTTGCAAGCTGTCAGAGAGTATGAATGTAAGTTCCCTGCAATTACGATGGTGAGAATGAACTGTGTTAGTTGTTAGGTTCTGAGGAAAACGGACAGCCATCTGGTCGAAATGTTGCCTCTTGACACTTTAACTTACTGTAAAAACCACAATGAATCATGAAATAAATCTCATTTCAACCTGCGACGCTTACTGTTGCATTAATCTCGGTGTCAGAAGATAAATACAGCGTTGTCTGTCTGCACGGAGACCTCAACAGGTAAGAAAGGAGGGCTTCTGCCAGCTGACATCCTCCTCCACCTCTCTTATCTCCTCCCCTTGTTAAATGACAGCCTCTGTGTACTATGACTCTACAAAAACAATGCTGACAGCGATGTATGTTCTCTGTCAAACTAGCAGCTTGTTCATGAAGCTCAGGTGACTCTGATGTACGTGACACTTAAACAATAAAGAAAAAATCAAAATGCTGAACCACACTAGTTTAAAGACTTCTGTATTACTAAAAATATACACTATTGCATTTATGGACAACACATGAGCAGGTTTTTTGCTTAATTCAATTCACTGACAGCTGATTTGGAAAACGTAAACACACAGACTTTTCAGTATTTTATATGTACCAGCATGGACAAAGTAAATAAAACTTACAATGGGTTCATGCCAGTTTATCAGGGTTTTACAAACCTGCTCAAACCTGTGACATTTGCCACTGAGGCCTGTCTGTTTGGTCAGCTCTGCCTGAAAAAGAGTGTTACATATAAAGGTCACACTACAAGGGCAAACACTTTACTCTGCCTGTCATCACAAATGAATATTAGGGGAAATCTCCAGTGTCCATAAATCATGTTGACATCAAATATCACTGTGTGACAACAAAGCAACAATACAGTCACATCCTCTGGTGTCCAACATGTTGTAGGTATCAAAGCTCTTCTCAGAATGCGAGAGGTTGTAGCTGTTGAACTGAATCTGGGTGATACTTTCAGCATGGTAAAACTCACTGTGGTAGGCAACACCTGTAATTCACACTACCTTTTACAGCTATATGGAGAACGAATTCCCCACTGCGTTCGGTATACTCCAGGAAAGTGTGTCTCAGCAGGCACACACACAAACACACGGTCACACGGACATTACCACACATTATACACACACAGTGACAGGCGACAGCGTCGAAACAAAGTATGGGATGATCACTGAGGCATAGGCCACACCTGCAGTTTACATGCTGCTCTGATGGTGTTGTTTCTATTGTCACTGCTTGTGTGTGAGTGTATGTATATGTGTGTGAATGTGTGTGTGTATGTGTGTGATATTCTGCCAGTTCCGCCTCAGTTCCCTCCTCTCATTGCTAGGCGCCTATTTAACCTCACCTCACACACCAACCACCCTGCTAACACAGATACACACCGGCACTGGGACACACACAAACACCGACGCACACAGGCAGATGTCAAAGGGGTGACGATGTGAATGAGACGCAGCTAAACTGCAGTGTGTGTGTGTCTGTGTATTTTCTGTTTGTGTGTGCGAGTGTGAGACTGAGGCCTGCCCTGCTGGTTGATGCAGAGCAGGTGGAGAGATCCTCTGTGCTGGGTGTTTGCCAAGAGAAGGAATACACTAACATATACACATGCAAGTGCACACAACACACACGCCGAAACACCACACAGACGCACAAAAACAACCACTGAAAAACAGATTTTATAGAGTGATCTAGGCAGAAATAATATGCCAGTTTTGTCCTTCACATTACCAGACTACCTCTCCTGTGCCTCATTTGTGCACTGCTCTCCACACGCCATAAATCCTTTATTTCTTTGTTGTGCTGTTATTCTATATTTACAGGTATTTGTTATGTGACGGCTCACATCTAGACAACCTTGAAAATGCTGCGATCAAGGCTGATAAGTATGGGTTGCAATTGCACTTTGAAGACAAAACAACATTAATTAGTGTTTAAAATGGAAATGCAGGCGTCACATGCATGCTGCCTCCAAGTTCGCCTGGGTATATGAAGAGAGAGACAACATTTCATACATATTTCCATCTGTAATCCCTTTCTCTTTCCCTCTGATAGCTGTGCTCTGTGAGGTACATAAACAGGAAGCTCATCTACATTGATACGGCATGTTTCAGTGTGTGACAGGTCATCTTTGTACTGGTAGAGTGTAACCTCTCAGTTCTTGCTAAACCTTCAGGATGCACGCAGCTCCTCTCCCCTCCATCTGCTGGTCTCTATGAAGTCTGCACCGGATCACAGGAGCTTTGACTGCAGCTTCTGTCTCTACCACATTGCAGTCATACCTAACCCCTGAGCCAGATCAACAACACAGAGGGAAATAAAAAAGACATGAGTGAAAACATCAACATTTTTTTTTCTTTTTAAGTGTTTAAAATGTGCTCTCAGCCCCTGGGTGCAAAATATCTGCATATTTAGCAATGAGAAACCCAGGTAGAATTGCACTGCAATGTGTATGTTGAAGAAAACAAAAACAGAACTAGTGTACATGTGTTGTAAAACTACAGGTGTTGTTCACGGTATAGCTATAAGTGGTGTTTATTGTCACTGCAACACACAGTTGATCTGAAATTAGCCCTTTTTCCTCTGTATTTAAAAAAGGTCAATTCTGGCCTAAAGTGCTTCTAGATGTTCTCTCATGGTGTTCATATTCATAAGCAAAACACATTAGTGGCCATATTCTCGTAAATTCAACTTAATTGTCATCAGATTACATTTGTAGACAATTTTTGCTCGGGAAAAGGCCCATAATATGAGGACGGGTTTGTTCCAACACATCAGAGGTAAATGTCACGCTTACAGTAAAATGTCTAAAGCGTCTCTATAAATCCAGCGATTCAACCTTCTTCATTTCCCCTGGAGGGAGAACCTTTTCCATCCTGGTTACCTGCGAGCGACACCAGAAAGTTTGAAGGGGAAGAGAGTGAAATAGATGACAATACTCTCTTCATTCTAAAAAAAAAATATCCCTGAATCAAAAGGAAATCCTTTCTTTTAAATAAACAATATCAGCAAAAAAGAACACAAAAAGTTTGCTATTGGTTTAAAGCACCAGATCAGTGCAGAGAGCCACTTTTAGAACAATGGAAATTCAACACGATTATTAAACAGTTTTCTACCAAACAGACGTGGAGGCATGCGTGTTGAACTAGAGGATCTCTGGGTGCAGCTCCCCTCGCAGACTGATGCATTACTTTTCATCCATCCATCTAATTATTCCCTCAGAAACCTGAAATTTGAAGATACAAAAGACCGTCCCTATCTGTCACTGAGCGCCATTGATCTTATTGAAAGAAAATGTGGGTGTAGAGGAAACCCAATATAACTCATGCCATTAAATTCCACACAGCATTATTCACATACAGAATTGACAGATTTCTGTGAGACGTTTCTTTTAATCTTCAACTGTTGTTGAAGAAAAAGGGGGAAAAATCCTACACTCCAGGCATCTCTCCCTTTTCCATATTTGCAGTGAGGTTAACAAAAAAGGCTATTGAAGTATAGCAGAAAAAACACAACCCCACCTAACTTGTTGATTATTAACAATGGGGATGGGAAGAAGACAGATGTGTTTCCTGTGTATCAGCAGTGTTTGAATTGTCAGTCTGAAATCAGCGATGAAACTTTTATCAAAGCAAAGTAAGCTGATCAATTCCAGATGCTCTCGCTGTCCATGCGAGTCAATCTGCGATACCATTTTTGTCAATAAATTCTCATGATATTCCCAGGAGCACACCGTGGGTGTGTGTCATGGGATGTGTGGGTATTCTGCATGCATGTGTATAATGATGGCAAGCGAGACTGTGTGTCGAAGTGTGTGCTTATGACTGTTGTGTTCAGGAGAATCCATTAAAGCCTCGGCTGCCTCTGTCTCTCCCTCTTGCATGCAGACACACTCACACACACACATCAACGAATCATCATGTGGATTCTAAACGAAGTCGGAATAACCAATCTTTTAGTTTTGTTGCAACTTATGTGTCACCCTCAGCTGTTTAAAGTAACTAAGTATATTTACTCCGCAGCAGACAGCTGTTGTTATTAGTTACTCTGAAGATCTCGATTTTACACACAAAACATGTTGCCAGTTTACAGAATATGATGCAGTTTAATAGATTTAATTACCCAACATTATATGAAGTACAATCAGAATCAGTGGTGTGGTGGTACTTGATGAGATGGGGTAGGCAGATTGATAAGTTACAGAGGAGGAAGTGGGTGTACTCTCTGATTGGCTGATTGGTGGGCATACTCTATATGGCCAGAAAAAGATATGGCCATACCTGCATATACTTATGGTTGCATTATGAGACAATAGGCCTCTAGGAACAGATATGCAAAAGGCCCCACCACCTCTCTAACACAGGAGCAAGATACACAGACTTTATGGTGGTTTTGCTCTTTTTTGTTGTTGTTTTGTATCGTTTTAAGTGTCGTTATGCATCTTTTTGTGGTTTTGTTTTGTGCGTCTTTTTGGTTGTTTTGCTTATTTTGCATCTCTTTGCACTTCATTTGAATCTTTTTGTATTTCTCTGTGGTAAATTTGGGTCTCTTCCTGGTTGGTAATTTGAGTAGCATTTTGCAGATGAAGGGCAGGAGAGGCCCTGACACTTTGGGCCCCTGGGCCTGTGCCTGGTAGGCCAGCACAGTGCATACCCTCCACTACACCACTGGTTTGAATTTTTTCATGCAGTTCAAAGCTCAGGAAAAAGAAGGCAAGTTGACCTTGATTTAAGATTTCTTTCTGTTGAAATGGCTATTTCCAGATCAAGAATTAACTTAGATATATCACCCATCCTTGAGAATAGGGATAAATCGTCCCACTGAAAACCCTCTAAATTCATAACTTATCAACACACTAATTAAATTTCTGGGATTTTTAAAGGATTTATATGTATGAAAACAACAGGATTCATAAAATATTTTTATTTGCTTTCATTTTCTTTTTACTTTCAACTTGCCCTGTGCCAGAAAACACCCTTGTCCCACATAAAAGTTCATAGCTCCAAACAATTTAAAAAACTAAAAGTATGCACTAATAACATCAGTGTAAAAATGTAGTGCTATAATCTTCTTTGTTTTAATATATTGTTTTGGGAAAATGTTTGACCTTTAAAGATGTGTCCCAGATGTTTTCTACTGAGATAAATTTCTAAATACAAAACTAAATAAGAATTATGGTTTAAAGATGAGTATTTTGATTTGCATTAAGAGAACTATTAGCAACTTAAAAACAATAAATTGACTACTTAATACGACTGCTGTGAAATGAATAAATACATAACTTTGTATCAACTTTGTAAGACATCAACTCCATCAGATCTTACCTCTGACATCTATTATGTATGCTATTCAAGAAAAAAATAAATCACTGGGAGGCTGGCTCATTACAAAGTTTAACAGTCAAGACCTTGATCTTTTAAAAATATATTTTCCCAGATTAATTGAAGAGTAAATAGCAAAACTCCAAAAAAGTAAGGGTTTGTCCCAGTTCTCAAGAATGAGTGATATAAAGCAGTTACAAGGGGCTTAATCTCAACTAGTTACAATATTAAATGCCGCTTGCACATTATCACATTATTACAAAAGTCCCAAGTTTACTGTAAATTGTTTGTAGGTCATTAAGCCGAACCAACTGCAAGATGTCATCAGCAAATTTGCACCACTAATGAAAAAAGGTTGGTCCTGCATTATGACCTTGTGTTGTGTAATGTGGCCCTGAGGCCCTCTGTGTCAAAATGTTGCAAAAAACTTGAGATGTTTTTGTCCACTGTTTCAAAGATCAGAAATAACCCGTATCGCTCTCTATCATTTCCTTCACTCAGTAAACATGAGGAAAATTTTCCACACACGTTCACTGGGAATAAAGAAGTCCACAGAGGAGGGGTGCTGGAGTGATCTGAGTTTGAGTTCCTCTGTTGAATCTCGCGGTATTTGACAGCTTCCCTCCGCTCTTTGACACTTGCCCCTCCCCTGCGCTCCGGGAATGCTGGGTTGTTTACATTACTGGCACACGGGTCAGGAGTGTGGTGATGAGAGGGGCCTAGCTACTGGAGACACTGTCTGAAAACACGTACACATCTCGACTGGCTCCACAGCACAGGCTCTCTCTGTCCGTGAAAAACTTTCTCAGCGCTCAGACAACGCTGCTCAGGCAACAAGAGAGGCCCGCCGAGTCTCGACTTTTAGGAGCGACCTTGGAGAGAAAAGGGAAAGTCAAAACAAAGACAACCGCCATAACCATCAGGAGAAACTTTCAACGTGAAGAAGGAATAGCTTAGCAACAGAGTCCCACTTCCTGGTAAGAACTAAGACACCGTTAGCTGATAGTAAACTTCTGAATCTGTACTAACATTACTCTGGACAACTAACAAACAACTCGTTAACTGTTACACACATCTGTGTTAACTTAATTCGGGATTGACAGTCTCACAAAGCTCACATGTAGACACTGTTTTTAGTGAAAACGCGATCTTGACACTCACTTGAAAAAGTTTCGAAAGAAGTTCGCTTGCTAGCTTAGCTTGTTAGCCGACTAGCCGCATTGCTAACTTTCACTACCTTGAAAATGACACAGTCACGGCTGTCATGTGAAGTTAACGATGACATCGCAACGCCATAATTACAGTGTGTGAAAGGACAGCTTGCTTATAACTTAGCTTTAAACCACGTAGCTACACCTGTGGAAGTGACATGACACAAGCACCAATGTAGCTACTGACTGTTCCCATGCTAGACTATTACAGTGATGTTATGGTACACGTATACTGCATAATTACTTCCTTATACGACCTTACTTATGTAGGTGTTATTCCTAAAGATGAGACTTTAATTATCTGACATTGCAGAACATGTCTGTATTTATTTGGTAATGTTACTCATGCTGGTTTATGTTTGTTTGACTTTGCAGTGTAGGAATGTGTGTGTGTAACTCATATGTGGTTCATCATCTTCATTATCTCTGTAGAAGTAGCAGACATATTTAAAATATTCATTCATCCATACAAGCTGTCTTTACTTTGGATCACTGAAGTATGGCGATCTGTCAATAGGAGCATTTTTAGAGATAAGCTCACATTCTGCCATGTAAATGAATACAACAGATGACACCTGGCAGTGCCATTAAAAATCTACAAGCCCATAGTCGACATCATTGCTGCTCATCTACTTGATCTTTTACGGAAAGTGAGCTTGTGTTAAGTGTGAACAGGCTTTGCATTTTATCAAATGTTTCATCTGCATCCTGTAAACTAATCTACAAACCACAGAAGCGCTTCATGCATCCTCCCAGGTAGAGAGCAAAAACCTCAACAACTAGCAGTACACACATCCACACTGCATCTGCTTTAAGCTTAACTGGCAACTTGTCCTCTGAGAGTTCACTCAGCTGTCCAGCCACTCATATTGTCAGGTAAAATAATAGGGCCCTGTTTGTATAAAAGACGAAGAAAAAATTAAGAATCAGAAACAGCTGATAAAAGTAATATTTATGTGATAAATATGCGTTTGAATTGCAACTTAAGTGAACTGATAAAGTGAGACTTGATTGATAAAGGCAGAGTGACTATCAGTGATTTTCTTGGCTCAGATGAGGCAAAGGTGGCCTTGATTTATGAACCTTGATTTACAGATCTATTAGGAAAATTTGATTACCACCATTAGCCATAAACTGTTGATTTGGATGTAAGTTAAATTTCTATGTACTAGCATTAAGTGATGATGAGAGGGAAGTAAGTGACCTTCACGATGATTTGGTTGCTTGCTGGTTCACTTAAAATGTGCTTGACTATCACAGTGATTTCATACCTGCTTTAATTTTCACATCTATGCAAATGTTCAGTGATAGATGGCGTACAGAGTGTAATGAACAATAAAGATGTGTAATAAATATGGTTTTTAAAGTCACCAAATTAATAAATAATGAATTATATTTTAAGATTAAAATTTAAGAGCACATTTATGAATTTATTTACATTTTAAGGAGCTTGTTTGTTTGTTTGTTTTTGCTTGTTTCTTATCATGCATTAGTTCCAACCCGCATTAATGTGGCCTAATGCATTGTTAGGCTACAACCAAATGCTATCACAAGGCCACCTCTGTATTTCCTCTAAACCCTTAAACCATGTTTACAAGTCTTACTAACAAACAAATGTTTCTCAGCCATTAAGTCATTTTCAGTGGAAACTGTGCCATGTGACAACAGTTAAAGTGTGTTAAGTGTGTATTCTGACCCATCTCTGGAAAAAGCCTTGGCTCAAGAGCTGTTTCAAGCTGTCTGTTTCATGCTGTTTAACACAGTAAGAGTTATAGCCTGGAAGACAGTGTTTATTTGGAAGAGAACTACTGGTAGTTGTAACAAGATGGTTTATTTGAATGAAAAATAAATCAAGAAGTATTTTTTCGGGAAGAAAGTGACTCACTGCTTTTTTTGTGAGTCACAACGGTTATTGCAAAACCTTCACATACTGATTGCAAACACAGTTCTGGTTGGTTTACAATGGCTCATCTGTAGTAAAAAATAATACTTCTAGTTTTATAAATTATCTTTAAAAGATACAATAATAATATTAAGAAGAATATAATAAAAAGAGGAATTACAACCCAGCAGCTTGACAAATAGTTAAGTAAAATAAACTCACCTCTCCTAGGCCTAACCGTTTTTGGGGTCACACATAGGGTGAAAGCGGTGTCTCATGCCATGTTCCTGTCGCTGCCTATCACAGCCAAATATTTCAGGCGTCATACTATCACATTTGGCTAAGCTGCAGAGAGATGATTCAGACAAGAGTTAGTGGGAACTGACATACCTTGTTGACCCAATTATTACTCACTTCTGTGTTGCCACACTCGATCATCGTCAAAGACAACAGGCTTGAGTCTGCCAGCGTCATCAGGTGATGGAGATGAACACCGGCTGGCTCTGTGAAGTTGACTATCAAGGAATGTGTCATGAACCGGATGATCAGCAAATGGCTGCCAAATGTTTGCATCAGTCTCTGTGGTGAGGGATTTCTGCCAGTATATCCAGCTTTGAATTTCTGCTGATGAGAGGTGGATTACTTTTGACAGGCTTTGGCAAAACTTAATCATTTTTTCCTTGTTCTATTGTTTGGATTTAATAAGGGAAATTAGGGTAGACTAGAAAATGGTGATAGCAGCAGTGATCAGTAGTGTTTAGACTGATTGAATCTGAAAATAAAAGCACGTAGAAAGAAGAATTTTGTCATCAAAAATACATGACTTTTTTCCCTTCATGTTATTTTACTTGATTGTAAATCTCTACTAACAGATATGTGCATATGTATGCAGAATCTGCAGGCAGTGGTACAAGATTTTGGTATTGGAAGTGTTGTGGTTTCTGTTTGTAGTCTGAGTAGTATTGATCAATCATGTGTGAGCGGCAGGTAAACAGTCCATGTGGAGAGGGAAATGTAATGTCAGCACCCATGAGCTATTGTCTGACATGATTTAGCTTTTTATTAGCTTTTTTCTGTAATTGCCTGCATTTATATGCAGGTATCTGTTCATAGAAATGAGCAGTGCATGGAAGATGAGGTCATGACACAGAAATTTGCTGGCTACACCTGATCTTCTGAATTATTTGCCATTACCCCCAGAGGCTTTTCGTCATCAGCTGATGACTTCTGAGATTGCTTCATTATTGGCAGAGGCACTGATGATGTGCCATTATCACAGGAGCAAGATGTTTGTTTGGGTTCGCATAAATTCATTGGCTGCCAAGGCCGTAAATATCTTCTCTGTCAGTGCTGTTTTAAAAGCAGCTAGACTTTCTGTTACTAAGACATTCAGAGTGAGACCTAAAATGCCATGCATTGGTGTGGAGGAATTGGAGGAATCTGCTGCACCCAAAGCAGTGATTTAGCGCAGTGGAATTTACCAAATCGCTCTATCCTGTGAGAGTTTCCTGTTTTAGCCCTGGAGCTGGCCCCTCTGCTGGATTAAAGATCAGATGAGACATTTGTCATCTGACCACTTTAACAGTCATCTTGCCTTTGGGTTTCACAAAGAACAAAAAATGTTAGCTCTGTTTTTTTTTCATTTGCAAAGCATATTTGAAGGAAGATGCTTCCTAAGGCCATTTTTGAGCTACATTAAACACTGTCTTCTGCATGATGTCAAAGACCTTGGCCAAGCATTGTACAGAAGTGGTGCTGGCAAAGGTAGCAGATCACTGCTTAGGATATAGACTCGTGTGTTGTACTTTCTTTGAGATTAGTTGTTGTATTAATAATAATAAAAAGCAAGAAAGAGAAAATACAGGCTTGATGCCTTCCCCAGAAGAATTTAGAATTGAGTCTTTCCTTTCCAGGCTCAGTTTTGGTTAGAGTTTAGAGTAAGGTCTTTGGCAATGAGAGTGGGCTGTCTGAGCAGCTCCTTATAATCCCCTCTAACAGCCAGCCAGTCAATATTTTTCATATCCATCTCCCTTCCATCTTATGAAGGGTCACTGATGTTTCAAGCATTCAAATATCCTTGGAGGATGCCTCGCGGCTCACCGTGTCACGTGAAAGTTCTCAATTTCTCTGTGGCATTGATGCCTTTTCTCAATGGGCTCTGTAGTGCTCTGGGGGGAAACAGACTTCAAAGACATGCAAACACAAAAATTACTGACCTAGGACCCTATTTCAAGTTTATGAAACGCTTTCAGTGCCCTTTGGTCAACTCATGCCATGACCACACAATATCGGTGCTTTATTTTCCTACAAAGAGTGTCGGAAAAAAGGTTTTATTCATTCTTTATTTTTTATTTTTTCCTCCAGCTCTGAAACCCTGCTCTAAATGAAAAACTCTATTTATATATAATGCAGTTATGAACCTATTATATTAATGGATTGATTAAAGCAATACCATAAAAGGCATCTTTACCCGCTTACAGTAAAGAGCCTGTAAGCAGAAAAAAAGATTTAAAAAAGATGAAGAAATAAATAGCTTCAATACGCACATCTTTTCACACCAGAAAGGTTCAAACAAGGCCCACTTAGAAATAATGTTGTTAAGCTACACAAAAGGTGTGTAAACATTTTATTAATTTTGATGTATTGACAGAAATAGCCTGTTATTTGCTGTTTGAATTATTCAGAGATACTGACTTGACTGAAATACTTGTAATGTTGTTGTTATAGTTTGTTAACCTGACTCTTTTTCTAATTTTTCAGCTTGGTAATTGAGTGGGCTTTTTATTTTAGAGTCAGTGTTTTATCAACCTTTGTAATCCATGGCAGTCTGCTTAAAGAGCCATTTAATCAGGCTATTTGTAGACTGACTGCACATGCATTATACTGTAGATATCCAATACCTATTATTTATGAACTGTTTCTGTAGGTTACTGCAAATTGAAGAATAAACTGCTGTTTGTTGCCATCTAAACAAAACTGCCAAATCCATGTTGGCATATTGTGAACTGTGCTGGAAATATGGCTCTCAAGCAGCATCCTCCTTTTTTATTGGAGATCACTCTCCAATCGTCCCCTCTCCCTCTCTATCTCTTTTGATTATCCACACGCAAAAATACAAATCCCTCAGGATACAAATTCACTTTCACAGAATAATTACAAGATGCTATATGCCACTGTAAACACCACATCAGTGACAGTGACAGTATGCATTTGTCATGAGATGAGACAAAAGCAGAAGGAATTTGCACTCATGAACAGAATAAGGGAGGAAGATTTTTTTGTGTGTGTGTGTGTGTTGCTTGCTGACTGTGCTATGGGCGTTTGTTCCAGCCTCATCACAAATGAGCCTTAATGTTTCACACGGGATTTGCTGCAGAAGAGAGCAAATTTGTATGAGAGCATCTTGTTTTGACAGACTTGTCTGTTTTACCCTCCCCCTTTTCAGTGTGAAAAGCTAGGACATTTCACTGCGCTCTTTTTCTTTCTTTCACGTTCTGTTTCTTTTCTGTGACGTGAGTTGATCTAGAACTTGGGCCAGATGAGGCATTTCTTAACTGATCAGTATCAGTTTTGTAAAGCTACAATCTTTATTTATTGTTACCCATTACAATCTGTGTATTCCAGGTGCTAACACTGCCTCAGTGCGCTCAGTTACAGCTCTTACAATATATGTAATGTATAGTGTTGGAAGTTACTTAACTGCTAAACTCCGCAGACAGTTTCAATTAATGATAATCACCATGTCATTGTGCATCCACTGGAGGAGAGAGCAGAGCTGCATCCTATTTTGATTAATTTAGGGATATTTAAATCTTATCTGTCCAATACTCCATATTTTCCACAGTTCCACACACACACCTCTCTCAGTGGATATTATACAAGAAATTATGGGACACCATGCCAAATGTTATAGGATATTATTAAAGAAAAGATTGTGATGTGGGCTATTGTTTCTAAATGCAGGATGCTGTTAAATGTATCATTTCCAACTTTGATAATTCTAATGTAAACCTGCTTTATAAATACACTGTTCAGCTGTGTTATGTAGAAAAATCTAGATATCAGATTGGTCTTGGTATAGGTGAATACTGCTTAAATGACTCAGACCTTTTCAATTTCCGTCTCTTTATCTTACGCTGCCTTGTTCAGGCGAGGGGGACATCTTTCTCCCCCCTCCTCTCCCCTCCTCGGTCTGTGTTTGTACCCTGACTCACAGCTGTCTTCCATGGTCTCCCTGGTCTCTTGGTTTGGCCTGGGGCTTTGAGGTTGTGGTCAAGGCCTGGGGGCATGAAGAAGGAAGAGGAGTCATAATGAGAAGCTCCCCTTAACTCCTGCTGCCTAACCTGCCCCCGAGCCCCTTTGTCTCGCTCCCTTTCCACTTCCATGCCACCCATCTCTCCTCCTCTTCCTGTATTTCTGCTTCTCGTCGTAGACACTTCTTGCTTACCAGCCCCCCTCCTCTTCTCTGTTTAGTTTCCTTACTACTTCTTCCCACCGCTCAACCTCTGTGACTCTCAATCTGTCCCCCATTCTTGCCTCTGCTCTCCTCTCCTGGGGGTCCTCTCTACCCGGGGCCTCCCCTCAGCCTCCTCCTCTCTGCCCAGCCTGGCCCACAGTCAATGGGAGGCAGGCAGCCTGACTCCCTCAGAGCAGCAGGAAGCTGCAGCAGCAGGGGTTAGGCCTGTATGGCGCTGCCGGCTGGCTCTGTCAGAAGTCCTGCCAAGCCAAGGATGAGAGACCTTTGCCAGTGCGGTATTGGGGCACCGAATAAAAATATTTTACAGATGTCTGAAGTCAGGCATCGGGAGTCAGCAGCGGCTTACTCAGGCCTAGAGCAGAGGTGTCTTTTAAGTGCAAACGATGTCTATGCTAATGTATTTGTGTGTAGGATTTATGATAAAGAAAATGAACCTTAAGTATGAGTGCATGAGAAAGGGCATAAAAAGGACTTAATAAAGTGGCCCTCAGGAGTCTTGGCATTTCAGGAAGTGGGTGTGTGGTAAGAGGAGGGAAGTAGGCCGGTCATATTCTGGATTGGCTGGAGGAAAAGTGATTGATTTGGTCGGGTTGCGTTTGAAGAGGGGGAGCATCCAATGCGACTGTACTGTGAATGCCTGGCTGGGTTCCCAACCAGTTCTGGCTTGACAGTTTAACAGTGAATATTTAACATTGCGCCTCTCTGCGGGGCTTGGCTGTAAACAGCAGTCAGCAAGCAGCACAGCAGCAAAAGTCTGCGTGACGCTGGGCCTTGGTTGTGAAGCCCACCTAAAAACAACGCACAAGCAGGAAGCACATCTTGAAGTTCTGATTTTAGAAAAAGGCAGATGGCATGGGCTGGTGGTGTCACACTGTAAAAAAAACACCAGGATCGCCTGATGAAAGCAGCTCCCGCTTGCTTTGAACAGCGAGTCTGTCATGGTTGGTGTCTGCTGTGTGGCTCCGGGTCAAACTGTGATACGCAACTCCTGGAATTTGCGCTTTTTAAGTTTTTCATGTTCAAATCGTCTGAGGGGGAAAAAACAGAGGGGGGGGAAACAGGAAGTTTCATTAATATTAATATTCTAATGTGTGAAGGAGGCAGGGA
This sequence comes from Cephalopholis sonnerati, assembly GCA_019142605.1. Classification (NCBI taxonomy): domain Eukaryota; kingdom Metazoa; phylum Chordata; class Actinopteri; order Perciformes; family Serranidae; genus Cephalopholis; species Cephalopholis sonnerati. The sequence continues at coordinate 27,245,381 of JAGQAX010000006.1, forward strand.
AGACCTATCTGGTTTAGCTGCTTTGCTTTCTGTTTTTCTTGCTCTTTGTCTTTCCCTCTGTCTTTCTCTGCTTTTTCAGTGTAACTACCGATTTCATTTCCTGATTGTTGTCAACTCTGTGCTTATATACACAGCTGGCACTTGGATTCCCCTATGACAGTCTAGTAAGTAACATGGATTTTAGTCTGAAGTGTCATCAAATCTGTGTTATAGTTCTGATTTTTTTCACATAAAAAAAGATTCTTCATGAATTGTATAAATGAGCTGCTAAATCTCAGCCGGATTTGGTCAGTGTACCCAAATGCCCTCCCGAAACTGAATTACTTTTTTTGTTATTTGTGTCAAACATGGCTAGAGCTTAAATTGAATTGGCCAATGGCAATATTTGAGTTGAAATCAACTTTTGGATGTGTGGGGATATAAAGGCTTTAAAGTGAAACAATGAGCCCCAGTGAACCAAACAATGTAAGGTCTTTGTATTGTTTTGGATATATTTTGAATTTTTATGTTCTAAAGGGTATAAAAGAAAAGGCATGGCTTTTAACATGCAAACTGCTGCTCTGAATTATTATTGATGGCAGCAGTGTATGTGATCATTCGAAAACATTGAACACTTCAAAGAAGGAGTTTCTGATGACAGGATGAAGACGTTGGAAGAGTGATGAGGTTTAAGCAGAGTTGTGTTATTGTGCAATGATGGACGGGAGGGAAGAAAGAAAAGAACTGGTTATATGAACTTGAGAGCAGTGTGGGATGGGTCTGATGACAGGATTAAGAGAATGGTTCAGACTGTATTAGCAATTATGAGCTGGAAGAAAGCGAGTGTTTATAGGGTTGTGACATTTGATTGTTTCCTGCTTTTCTGGGCTCTCTTCCCATCTCTAAATATTTGTGAATGATCATTTGGATACAATGTAATTTGTGCCTGTGAACAAGTGTTTCTGGTGGAGTTCACTTGTTTTTGTGGTCCAGTTGTAAGTCAGTGATTCTTATTATTTGTTCCATGTCTCAGAAATAATATTGTGTCCAGCAGATAATATTTGAACCCAATGGGAACTGGGTTCAAAATAAACAAATACTGTGTTTGAAGATGAGTTGGAGACATTTGGATTCTGCTGTGGCCCTGTTAAACTCCACTCAGCCCTGATAGCTGGAAATGAGGCTGATTTGTGGAGTTTTACAGATGTTGGGTGAATGCAGGGCAGAGTCCAGCCTCTGTGTGAGGGATGGTGGAACCGGTCTGACATCTCTCCTGAACTGAAAAGGGAAATCCCTGCAGGCATGGAGTGGAGAGGAGGGATAAGGGAGGAGGGCAAGAATGGAGAGAGGTGCGACCCCTTAGGGGTAGCGTTATTCTCCGATCGTCAGCTCCTTACACATACACTCGCACACATACTGGGATGCTCTGTCGGTGTGCCGGGTGATGCACTCATGCAAAGAAGGACGAGAGCCCGAGGAATAAAAATAAACTTATTGTGCGTGCGTTTGTGTGTCTGCCAATGCATGTGTTGTGCTCACATGCAAGTTTGTTTTTCTATAATTATTTGGGTCCAAATGTACATTTTTGAGGTGTTTGGCTTCCACTCTTGGCCTTTCAGAGCAACTCCAAGTGAGTGAAATGGCAGAATAAGCCTCATTTCTCACGTCCTTGCTGCAAATAGACAAAATATATATTTCTTTCCCCAGAATATTGATGTGTAATAGAGAAGTGGCAAGCAAAGAAATAGAAGCCAGCAGGTTTTTTTTCAAGTACCCATTCCAAAAATGTTGACTGGCTTTTATATAGTCGCATTATTCCTGATTTATTTTCAGTCCCAAGTTTTTCCTCAAAGGTACACCTCCTCTTCAAGACAGAGCCATATGTCTAGAAATGAACAATGCACGCCTGCCTGCGCCCCTGTTATTAATCATCACACAGTTTCTATTTTTCAAATCCCAAATTCAAAACCTTGAAGAAAACCTTGAGCTGTTAATTTGGCTTTGCTTTGTAGATTTACATATGTTGTCAAACCGAATTGTTTCTGTGTGATGGGATGTGATCTTAAGCCAGGATAAATTGTGCTACTGGAATCAACCAAAGTAGTTGCGTTATTGTCGGTTTCATAGTAAGGAGTCTTCCACTTTGGCAGTATGACAACAACATGGGTGTATACACACACTCATGCAGCAACAGTACTGTATTTGACCTCTGATTGAGTAGACGTGCTCTGGATCTGGTTAGAAGATTCTGTGTGCGTGCATGTGCGGCAGCCAGCAGGGCCCACCACAGAAGCCGCAGCAGGCTGAAACCGAACCAGAGCCAGAGCCAAGCTTGATTTCTGTGGAGCCACGTTCCCATGGGCCCACTATTAGTATGCATTCAGTATATGCATCCAGTTTTACATTCTGTGCGTCTGTTTGCATGTGGGTTTATGTGTGTAACATTAATGTGTGGACTCACATTTTATGGATTGGTATCTCTGTCTCTTCTCGTTGGTTGTTTTGGGTTCAGGGTCTTGGATGTCTCCATTAGTGACGGTGGAGATGCTGAAGGGTTGTGGTCCTCTTCCCCCCGTCCCCCACTGAGCATACGAGAAGGCTTGGGCCCAGAAAAGCCCCAACACGAGCCCTTAGCCCTCACGTTAGCACTCAACTATGTAACGAGACATGCCTGGGAACTGCTCCTCTCACATTACTAATGACTTGGACATCTTGCTCTTGTCATTTCCTCTTAGACAAACTTCGATGCTGACGCAGGGTAACTGCTTCAAACTATCCAGGGAGAAGGGGGAAAAAACCTGCTCGAAGGGAGTATGAGAGACTGCTGGTTTTGTGTGAAGGGAGAATAGACTGCATTCACCAGATGTTTTTTTTAATGGTTGTTTCATAGATGAGAAACTCAAATGACAGGCCCCATCATCTCCAAACAACACAGAGATGGGTCAGCAGTTGCTACTTCATCAGTGCTGTCCTAGAACCCAGTCACAGCCAGAACTGCATGCAGGGTAGAAGGCATTAATGCTGGTTGGAATAAAGACAGATTAAAAGGATAGCTGGGATTATAGGTTTGTAATCTTCATATAAACACCTATTATACTTTAATGTCTGGTGTAAGCAATAAAAGCCACATTAAGTCTTCTTTGTCACAGTCTTTGTGGCTTTTATACCATTTTTTTTAGTTCACATGGGCCGTGACAAGCTGCCTTCTTCTTTGCAGCATCCTCCCCTCTTTTATAGATATTAATAGAGGACAAAGAAGGGTAATGTTGTTTCAGAATGTGAACACTGCTCAGTTGATTATGTTCTCGTCGGTTGTATGATCTGTTAGTATGATCACGAGGTTAGGCTGTGCTGATGAAGACCAGGCTCTTGGTGGAAATGCTGTGTAAAACAATCCTTTATTTAGAAAAGAACAAAAAAAAATGAGCGTGGCATTCCCTTATTGTATTTTTTCATGAAATTCCCTCATTTGTCCCTATTTAATGTCTTTAGTTTCTTTCTTTTTTTTTACTGTAAGCCCTCTGGCCTTGCAGACAAACAGAGCCACAGCCCTGCGGTACTGAATGTCACATCCGATATCCTGGTGCCAGAGGTGATGAAGCTAATTTGGTGGTCAGTCAGTGACATGGCTAACAAACAAAGCCCTTATTGGTCCTGGAGCACTGGAAGCTCCGCTCTGCTTTGCAATGCTCTGTTTTGCATTGTGAAAGACCGTGAGTTGTTGCCACAGGGCGCTAACGCAACCTAAAGCCTCGGGATCTTCGTCATGCTGCGGTGTGCAAATCCGGGTGTGGGCATTTGGTTCAAATGTTCAGATGAGAGGTGTGCTCTTAAAAATACCCTAAATAGCTGCATTCATACCAAAAAAACAAAGTAATCATAGACATGAGCATTTTTTGTTCCACTTTTTATCTGATGTCTGGTAGCTTGTTGTGTAAAGGTATTTCAGTGTAGAAGAGTTGAAGTATAAAGGGGCCCACTATGCTGTGCTTTACAGGGATGTGATGTAACTACTTAGAGGGTTTTCACATTAAAATGCCACATGTGGACTGCCTCAACAGTGACTGCACTACTTTCTCCTAAAAAAAAAAATCAGAGCTGGAGCTGCAGTGATAAGTGGATTGACTATTTTTGATAACTGATCAATTGTTCAAGTCATTTTGTAAGCAACAACGTAAACACAATGGCTTCCTCTTCTCAGATGTGAGAATTGATTGCTTTCGTTATAATTGATAAATAAATATTTTTGGGGCTTTGGAAAAATGAGACATTTGATGATGTCACATTGGGCTTTAGGATATTGTGATGGGCGTTTTCCTCTGGTTTCAGACTTTAATAGACTAATCGATTAACAAAGAAAACAGTTGCTGGATGTATTTTTTAATGAAAACAATCAGTTAGTTGTAGTCCTAAATCAGACGCACATACTTTTTATTTTTCACTGTCCTGAGTTGGACCTGCTGTATATGTTAATGGTCTCAAAGATTTTCTCTATAATGGTGCACTTAACTTTATGTGGAACCCTAAAGTTGTAATTCTACTCTCAAACCATTGCAGCCTGGAGTTGGAACTACATCCACGATTAGTCCCTCGAACATCCTAAAAACTTATGACATCACTTGCAGCTACATCAGCCAGCCTAAATTAAGTGCTCTTGATTTTCTTTCACATATTATGCATTCAGTTTCTATTTTAACTGAGGTGTGATGGTGATATGGCATTTTGAAGGGCTGTGAATGTAGTGAGGGTGTGCAAGCATAGCCCAAACCCCCAGGGTCCCCTCTCCTGAACGCCTGGGGGGGCTCTCTCCTTCACACAGCCTGCTCCTTCACACACTAAGCTGGTTTCTGAGGGATCACAAGGCTGTCTTAAATGCGGCTCTGTTTTTGCATACTTTGCCCACACGATTTTGTCTTTCCTTACACAGTCAGCAATTTGTCAATATACCTTGTTTATTCTCAGTGATTGACAGTATGAATTGGTTTCACCTAGGAAAAGGGGGGTGGTGAGGAAAAAAGAGAGAGGGGTAGTGTGGCTGGCGGTCTTTTTTTGACTGGTACCATGGCTGTCTGTCACTCTTCTTTTATCATTGAAATTGGAGTTTATCTTTTACAAGCCTGAGTGGAATGTTTTTGTTTTTCAAGTGATTATTAGCATCCTCCTTGGCTGCCGTCTCCGGCTGATGAAATGAGCACATCAAACAGAGCGCCGCACTAACGAAGCGGTGCGGGCTGGCTGGCTGGCTGGCTGGCTCCTGCCTTTTGCTGTAAGGCACCTGCTGAAGTGACAGGCTGGCAACAAAGGGCCCCTCGCCACAAGAGAGTCGTCAGTGCCGCTGTGGAGTGGGCAGGACAATAGAGCAGAGAGGTGGCCTGGGCTTTTAGCCACGTGCCAGCTCGTGTCGACAACACACAGGAGCAACAGAGCACATAGGAGCAGGAAGAGGAGGCGGTGGGGAGGACAAGAGCGAGGGAGAAGGAGAAAGGGGAGGATAGTGGCTGACACCTGCATGTCCTTGAGTTCTTCTCTCAATGGTGGACATCTTTACCACACATAGTAGTTAAAATGCGAAAGGAAAACTGAGATAGGAGGGGATATAAATGTGCAGGTGTGCATTTGCAGGCAGACACACACACAGATGAAGACAGAGGAGAGTCCAGTGTTGTTAATGGGATTACTGGCTCATGGAAGGTCAGGTGATAGTGCAGATGTGTTTTATAGAGGCTGCAGTGGGTGAAATGTACACAGAGAGGAGCACTGTGCTAGTTTATTTGGATTGTTAGGGAATAAATCAATTTAGGCCTCACATGAAGCCCAGGCTATTTGTGCTGTGCTATTTACTTTTGCAGTGGAATAATCATTAGCCTATAAAAATCTGAAAGTGAAAAATGTAAAGTTGGGCTATAAATAGTTTGCAAGCAGCATTATGGATCACTGGCCTTGTAGTGTCCCTATGGACCTCAGCGGTGTCTTTGTCTTAATTCCCTTTTTTATCATTTCTTTGTGCTCCCTTCACTAGGGAGAGGGTGAAGGTCTGAGCTGTATAAAGATATCACACTCAAACATACACACAGAGCAGAAAAATCACAGTTTACATTTTTTATACTTCATGTTTCTTCATGTGGAACCACAACACATTATGCAGACACGTTACACTGAGTTGGAAGTAGAGCTAAAACAGTAAATCGGCTGTGCCCATATTAACAACCAGTTCTAGCTAATTGCAGACATATGAGTGTGTACATATATATCTGCCCTTAAGTAGCAAGAAATTGTATTTGAAAATGCTAAAGATCTGTTTAGAAACCATTTTTCAACTTTAAATGTCATGTTCAGGACATATAATATCACGCATTTTTTTAAATAACAAAATTTAAGGCATCCATTTAATAGAGGGTTCCTACAGATCTTTAAAAAGTCTTAAAAGGCAAATTAAAAATTAATTAAAAAAAGGCCTTAATTGGTATTGAGATGTCTTAAATCAGGATTTTTAAAGTTTTCAAAATCCCATTGTAAAATTGTATTTTTTGTAAAATGCCAAAATATTTAGTAATGTCTATTTTTCTTAAATAATTTACAGAATGTCTCTTGCATTAACGTCACGCAGAATCAGCAACACTTTGAACAATTTGTTCTTGGCCAGGATGCTCAGAGCAGAGGATTTACTGTCTGTTAGCTAGCTGTTGCTGCACCCTGGACAATATGAGGAAGTGTAAATGGCTTTTTAGTCAAGGTTCTGTTGCATGGCTGAAACCGGTACAAGGCTAGGTGTACTAAATGCAAAAAAATTTTCAAGGCAGTGAAATCCTGCATGCAGAGGGAGAAAAAGTTGCCAATATCGCTCACCAACAAATGCCAGGTGTTTCTCAGTGCTGTTCTGCCCTTGTCTCCTCCACGAGATGAAAAGTCATGCTTTATGCCACAATAAACATTTAGGGATAACTTTCCCCAATTATTGTCGGTTCATGTGTTTTTTTTTCCCTTAAATTTTGGTTATTCTAAAATTGGTAAATTCATTCCTAGTAGCATTTAAAAGTCTTAAATCTGACTTACCTAAAGCTGTAGGAATCCTGCAATAAATGTTTGCTTGTGTATACAATATAGGATTCCACATAAATAATATTGTTATCAGACTCTCAAACATTAATACCTGCATTGGCCTCAAAAATCCAGTTTTGGTCGGGCTATAGTTGCTGGAAGAGCCTGAAAAGCCACACTGAGTTTGATCAGATACATACAGACCTAGCCATTAATCCAGCCATGTCCTTCCTGTTGAATAATGAATCCTGTTTGATGTCAGTGTTGTTGTTTGGGTCCTCTGCCTGTCTGTTGGAGATTCTGTAATATTCTCATGTGGAGTTGCGCCCTGATTAACTTTATGCTTTTGTAGCCAGATTCTAGAACGGAAAAGTCTAAATGATTTGACTCTGTAGTGTGTTTGGCTGGCTCTGCAGAGCCTGTTTTCAAAGGTTTCTGCCTTTATCTTTGTGTTTTTTCTTTTAGATTGAGAGACAATAAAGTTTCCTCTCTTCATTTTCTATTCCATCAAGTCTTGGACCGTCTTACTCAAAGACCTCAAAGACTGGCTCACATGCTGAGGTGTAATTGGTCCTCTCCCACTCTCTGTCTCTCTCTCGGCTCGTGGTCCAACGAACACGAGTGCTCGCACATTTGGGCTAATGATTTTGAATAGTGATTAAAATGAATTGGAGAGTGCGCTGCTTCTGTAGTATCCGGACCCCTCCATCATTAGTGGTCCTCTTCCTCTCTCTTCCTTTTTTTCCTCTGTCTGTATCATCAGTGTTAGTCAAGCAGGGGTTTCAGACGGGGCCTGGGGTGGGCTTTCATGAGCACAGACTCAAAGATTTCTCCACTTCTTGTAATCATGGACACCACTCTTCTAGCACTTTCACTGTCGTCTTCTGGCTCCTCAAAGGTGCCTTTGATTCCCTCACATCCTACACCCGGGCTGGATAGTGTCACATTATATTTTTCCTCTCTCCTTTTTTAACTTCCCCCTGAAACCCCTCTCTTCACCTCCTTTCTTGCTCTTCTCTTTTCTCTCCTCCTTAGACCCGAGCTCATCAGTCTGTGTTCATATTTATTGTCCTCGGATTGAGAGCTGATATAGCACTCTTCTCTTTGGGGCCGCTTAATTCCAGGACCCTTCCCCTTCACTTCCCCATTCACCCCCTCCCCTCCCTCCCTCACAGTTTGCCTTGATCCACCTTTTTAAAATCGGCTTCCTCTCTTTGTTTTTCCTCTTCTCCTGTTTTAAATGAATAATGCAGAAGGGAGGAAATGGGGATTAAAGAGGAGCTAAAGCCAGTGCCAACTTCTGTGGTGCACAGCTCACACCGTCTCTCACAGGACCATGAACACATCAGGGCTAACAAGCTTCTTTTTTTCCTCTCCTGCCATTTTTCTCAGTTCTGCATCTGTCCTACTTTGTCCTACTCCATCCCTGCTGTCCCCTACTCACTTCTCCCTTTTGCCACTCAGTTTTGCCCCAGATGACTGAAGATGTGTTCTTTCATACAACTTGTTGTCCACCACGGCCAACTTGTGCAGACCTTTTTAGAGCGCTTTTTTATAAGGCTGGGCTAAAATGTCATCAACATTGTGATGAAGGAAATGATATGGTTGAACAATTCTCTGACAGAATAGACCAATAAAAAAGCTACAGAAAATAAAATACTGAATTTAGAGGTGGCAAATAGTTTTCCTTGGGATTGTTTAATGCAAATAGCAATTTTAATTTAAGGGGAAGTACACCCATTTTCAAAAGTCATACATGTTATATGGTCACAGAGAGTCCAAAAGTATTAGTAAATGTGAACAACTCTCTCCCAGATCCAAACTAGAGCACCTAAACATGTCATAGGATATTAAGTCTGGCGCTATTCCATTGATAGTGAATTGTAGAAGAAAATCCGTCTTATATCAATTGTCTAAGGAGCAGCGCCAGACTTAATATCTTATGACATCACAAGTTTTGTGGCTTTAAGAGAGAGTAGCTAATGCTCACAAATATTGACTGAGCTTTTAATTTAGGTGATGATCCCCTTTTAAAAATGTGGCATGGTGGTGTAGGGAGAATCTGTCTGTTGGTGCATATGTGCTCTGAAATCTTGATCTTGATTAATCAGAAGATTATATGGTCCCCTTTAAAAAATAAATCAGTGGCTAAATGTTTTGACCAGTAGTGTGCTTGGCACAGTTGCTTTTTCACAAATGGACTCTGTAGAAATCCTGGGCCAGAAGAAGTGACAGATTTGATTATAAGAGATTTAACTTAACGTTAAAATTTATTGTGTAGATCAAGAGGAGTATAAGGAAAAGAGGGGGATTTTCCCATTGACTTAAAAGGGCACTGATTTTATTCATGAAGATTAGTTTATTGTCACGAGGGGTACTGCTCAGCCTGTGAAAACGGTTGTATAATGTCCTCCGTGGTTCTGGAGGGAGCTCTCCGAAGTTTAAAAAAATAGCCCCGATGATGTCATCTGATGAGTCCCCCAACATTATGAAAGTGCAATACATAAATCACTGAATTACCCCTTTTAATTACGGTTGGATTTTTGATTGGAGCCAACTTTTTATGGCCTTCAGGGGACCTGCAGCTTAAAGTTACTCTTTACTTAAAGTCTATTTCTTGTTGAGCCGAGGGTGTAGAGTTTTGCACAGTACAGTGGGTGATAGAGCATATGTCACAGGAAAATAACACAAGGAAGAAATCACAGATTTGAGATGAGTATGATACGAAGAGGGTGAGATAGGATGTGTAAGTAAGTAAGACAAAAAAAGCAAGTGTGAGAACAAAGAAGACAGAAAACTGCTGAATAGTCTTGGTAATATCCTTTTCTATCCCCGTCTTGTTCTGTCTCACTCTGTTCCTCCCTTCCCTGCTCTATCATTTAATTACCTACGTGTGATTGGGCCTGCTGTGAGAATGTCGGACTGGAGTCTCACATTAGATGGAACGCAGTCAGAAAACAGGGTTTGTTTACACTGAGTGGTTGGTGGTCTGGATAGGAAAGTTTTTTTTTTCCACTACTCAACAGAAAAACAACCATCAGTTTGTCAGAGAGATAAATGGTGTTCATGCTAGCTCACTTGCTTCCGTGTTCTGTAGATCTCACCAATTTATATCTGCAAAGAAATTATATATTCACACCTGTCAGCCGAACTGAGATGGAAATGGCGAGAATGGTTGTGGAGAATTTAATTAATATAATAGTTTGACACTCAATTTGATTGATACTTCACAGCTGTGAGATGATGACGGAGTCTAGATGTGACTTAAAATATATACATATGATTTTAGGTATGAGTGTATTGTGTGTCCACATATTTTGCCTCTGTACTGCACTCTAAACGTGGGTCTATCCTGTTGTATATGTGCAGCTGCCTCAGACCAAAGCTCTGAACCAGACCCTGGCATGCATCTATGAATAGTTAGGGGATTTAGCTTTTAGCTGCTGCTGCCCCACAGCTGCCAAAATCCTAGCCAGCCCGCCACCATTTCTTGTCCCCATGACAGAAAGACTGGTACCTTGAGTTTCCACTGCTGTTTGTGCCCACCAAATGTTTTGGAAGTCAAGAGAGAAGGACCTTTTTGTGGATCAGAGACAAAACAGTGGAAACAGCTTAGCAGGGTTTTTGAAGAGAGACATTTAGTGGCTTTAAGGTTCACATGATGAAAGTTTAAATCAATCAGTTTGTTTGATTTGTCCGGTCACAAGGACAAAAGCTCTGCTTTTGCACATTACTTGAACTGTGTGTGAGTGGTAGCCCCTAGAGTGTGACCCTGGCCTCGTTTGATTGAGTTAGCGTTGTTAATTGTGCTGTTTCCTGGTGTGCATTAATCTAACATGGCAGTCTTAATTGATCTTGTTAACGTAGGATGTGGGAGGCGAAAGAACGTCAGGCAGCTCAGATGCCCCCTGGTTATTTTGACACGTAGACAGTCAGAAACACAAGAGGGTTAGGGAGAGGAGTAAGGGTGCCAGCCCCAATCTAACAAAACACAAGGCTGAAGTGCAAAGAATCACTACGAGAGGCAGGAGGGCCGCCCGGGTGGGTGACTTGCAAAGTCCCCTGTGACACCGCCATGATGACTAACTAGTTAGCCATCCAGTCACCTTTTGTTTAAAGGGCCCCATTTTCATTTGGTGTTAAAGTCTCCATGCATATCCAGGATGTTTTCAGATTGTCTTAATAGGACTTGAGGCCAAATTAAAACACAGGTACAAATATTGAAGGCTGAGGTACATTCTTATTTTTTAGGTCACTGCTGTCTGTTTTTCTTCTTATTTTTTAAGATATAATTCATGTGAAGTGCTGATAGGAGAAAAAAAAATGTATCAGTTTTTAAAACTTCTTTTAATTTGATAATTATGATACACATTTGATCATCATCACTGAGATTACAACAACAGTTTTTAACATTTTACACAATCATTATAATTCCATAACATAACTACAAACCTCCACAATAAGCTGTTATGGTTTATAATGATCCCGTCACCATGGTACACAGTATGTGGGTCAGTGTAATGTAATGGTGCTGTTTATTTGTGCTAGTCAGTCATGTAAACATACTAATTCACACTCGATCACACTTTGTGATCACAGGTTTCTCTTGTAGAAAAAGTGATCGAATCAAACTGTCAAACACCTTGCATAGATCTGCATGTTAATGAGGACAACAGATTTGCATGACATTAGTTTTCCTTCTTAATGCATTAATATGCCAACCACTCAAGTAACGTGAAGATTATTATACTGAGAAAGATACTTGACAGGTTATATTTTCTTTTACTGTGATGACTAGACATATTAAGGTCATTATGTTTAAAATGTTAAGGCTATTGTGTGGATGAGGTGCTGATCTTTTATATGACTGGAATCATTTTTAATATTTGTTTGTGTAGGGAATTACATTTCCACCCATAAGCCAACTTATGTAGGGTTAATGTGGGAACAACAAGCAAGAGTGTCCTATGATTATGAGGAACATGATTTATTTTAGTTAGCTTTAACCACTGAACAGTCTTTGACACGCACATATAATGAACACATTTCTCTGTGTTTTTGTTTAATTTCTTTTTAACATTATTTTATTATTACTCAGTCAAAAAAAGGCAGCTTAGTTTGGGACACTGTAAGTAGCCTAAAACATCTTTTTACTGGTGTTTTATGGCAACAGTCAAACATTAATCGACATCAGTATGTTGTCATCGGTATATTTACACATTCTAACCAGGCCTTTACAAAAGTCACGCCAATAGTTGTCTCTCAAAAATTATTTTTCTTTAGTGTGTTTCTGTTAAAAATAAGAACCAGAGGAGTCAGGATTGGACATTTAACAATGTTTTTCTACTTTTCTTTTTTTGCTTCCAGCCGTGGATGCTTTTAAATCCTTATTGTTTGTAAACCTTTTTTGCATTTGAATTGATTTAAACTTGTTTGAAACAAGCTTTTAATGTAAATTCCAGAAAACAATATTCCCAATATAGTCAATGCAATCCCAGGAGAAATAGTGTTGTGCAAACAGTTATTTTCATGAGCTTCAAAGCTCACATGAAGGCCAGCGAACCCCCCCGGAAAGAGAACCTGAACTAATCTAAGATAAACAACCAGAGCATTTGCAAAATACTTGCATGCTCACACGTACACATGCTTTCCTACATGCACATATTAAAGACCCCCAACACGCGCACAAACATGCACTTATAATGCCATGCATATAAACGTATACATATTGCAGATGTCTAATTAGCATTATTAACCTTTAGTGAATAGGACTGACAACATCAGCAGAGAGACGGCTCCTCTGCGCCATTCTTCTCTCCATTGTACCAGGGGATTTTTAATTGGCCGGGGAGGTTTGAGGCGACAGAGCTGAGAGACAGCTAGTAATACACAAATGACAGACTGACAGATCTGCAGACAGACGGCCTTCACTCTTGTGGAAAAACATGCAAATGTCCCACTGTGAAGTGCGTTGTGTCCCTTTTAGCTTTGTGGAACTTTAATGCGTGTGTTTGCCCATTTGTATTTGCATGCATGTACAGTGGTCATGTAAATTTTGCAAAGAGACAACAGATAGTGCCAGAATCATAAATCACTACATTAGAATCCGGATGGGTTTGCAAAACATATATGGTAGTATCCTTGGTAAGTTCTGTTTTTCTTTCCTTGCTGACTGAATATGCAAAGTCTGGACTTTTTTTATTTTTTATTTTTTTACATTTTTTATGAGCCTCTGTCGATAGCCTCTGCTCGTTAATGCTTTCACCCGGCATATCTACAGATACATGTGTACACACACACTCAAACACCACAGCCAATGCGTGAGCACCCATTTCTTTAGCTTAATTTTGTATGCTAAATACATGCAAACACCTCTTCTCACATAGACATTCACTTGTGGATGTCACATAGTTGCTGTTATGCATGCATTGTATTGTGTACAAATTATAAATAAATTGGTGTTAAATGTGCATCATAGCATTGGAAGTAATCTCAGAGCATCTGTCAAAATCAGAGTTCTTCTCACATACAGGCGTGGACTCTGAAATCATAAGCTAATTGCATGTGTGAATATAATTTTTGCATCATACTGTTCAAGATTTGTGTAAATTATTAAATCAGGTAACATTTCTGATTATGGCACTGTCTGATTTAAGTGCGGTGATAAGCCAAGCAACTGGTGGTGGAGTATCTTATGCAATTAGCTTGCTTCTAGGCTACAAGCCAGAACATGCAATTATACAGCACCGTGGCATACACCCATACCCAACACACTCACCTCTGTGTGACCCATATTTTCTCAGAAAATGAAGTGGAACTGCGTAAATGCCGGTATAATCAGAAATTCCCATGAAAGGTTCCTTGGAGGAATGCCAAGGAAATACAGAGTGGCATTATCTCTGCTTTGTTCGGATTAATATTGCTGCCTGCTGTAGCTCTGCCATGCTGCAACTTGAGAGGGACCCAGACAAAGAGTGTCAAATCCACAGGCATGACGTGGGATCCAGTTCTGCTGAAACTGGACACTGGCTGCAACCAGCACTCAAGAGTTTAGTGCTGAACAACAGAGAACAGTTGTCCTGTTGACTGTCTGTTATTATTTTCTGTCGCGAAATGTTCAATGTAGTGAGTTTTTTTAAGAATAACACTGTTAAGTGTTTTGTCTGATGTTTAAAGTTGACTTGGCTAACCAGAAGTTCTATCTTGTATGTTTAATTCTCAGAGGTGTAAAGGATCGAGCTCCTAACACCATGGATATGGACACGCAGCCACAAGGACAGCAAGCAGCCGTGCCAGTCTTTCAACCCCAGGTAGACTCCACACACAGACACACACATAAACGCAGGCCAAACTGCTAAATCACATATAAAGTGAGATGATGAAAATTGTCAGATGCCAGATATTTCTTCGCACCTTTTATACATGAGTAACTGATTTAAAGCTCTGGTTGTTCTAGGCCATTGTGACTTATGTTGCAGATTCAATGAGCAGTAGAGCTGCTGGTTAATTAGCTAGGGGTCACCTATTAACAGTTTGAATAATTTTTCAAGGAAAGTAAGTCAAGAGTCCCTTCTTAAATGTGAATATTTTCTGGTTACTTTCCTCCTCTGTGACAGTAAACGTTTGGTTGTGGACAAAACAAGGCATTTACGGATGTTCTCTTGGGCTTTGGGAAAAACTGACCGTCGTATTTTACTATCTTTGGACATTATATAGACTAACAAGTGATTAATTAATCAAGAAAATAATCGACAGATTAATCGACAATGAAAACAATTGTTAGTTGCAGCCCTAATGAGCAGGTCTCCTATAAGGCAGTATTAGATTCAAAGGATCGTTGCGTCACGATAAAAGATTTTAAGATCTGCTCCCGTAGCTAAGTGTTTCTATTTTGGTAAATCATGTATTACACTCATGTCACGTTTTATCATACAGTGACTGATTTTGCTAAATTTAATCAGGATTGTTGCATTACAGATTGTTTCCCTGTAGATTTATTGACAGGGGGAAGTATTTAATAATTAATGATGATATAACCCATTCATCCATTCACTGCAAGCATAATATCCCACCTCCTTCATATTTTGAACTGTAAATATTCTGTATTGCCCTTTTTTCCCTGCGTCAATCATGCTGTGCCTTTCAGACCGCGCTGTAGCCTGCGTGTGAGACAGACAGCAGTGGATGAATGTTGAGTTGTTTCTATTGATCAGAGCTCTGGAGGCTGGCAGAGCCTGGCCTCCCTGCATGCCTCTCTTGGTTCGATACAACTCAGGTTTCCTCGGTGCAGATCTGGTCATTGTTGGATTTTAATACCGCCCTCCAACATCAGGTCCATTGATTTCTTTCCAGAAGGATGTTTTTGCCTCCATAACTATTGAATAGACTTTAAACAAAGAGGATCATCCATATGCCCCAGAGTAAATGTGGATTTTTTTTTTTGAGGAAGAAACAACACTAAAAATAGGCCTGTACTCTCAGTTGTTGTTTTTCTTGCGTATGCAAGGGCACTGCAACATTAACACTGGAATTGCCAAGGGGGTTAATTTACTCTAAGATTTGTAATTGCAAAATTAAGGATAATTGGGTTGCACACAGAAGAAAGTCAGATAAAAGCTCTAATGATTAATTTCACTTAGGCAACACCCCCCCCACGCATACACACACAGACACTAGATCTTCCACTGATCTCCCAACAGTTGATTGTGTGTTATTGTTCAGGCTTAATGATTTCTCTCTCTGTGTGTTTTTCCAGTCTATTTCTAGCAGTTTACATCAGTGTTAATTCCAGGCCCACTTTCTGTGCTTGGGTTATTGGTAGCACAGTGAACTCTCTATGTTGCGTCATGTTTTTTCACTCTCACAGAAGACGTCTGAACTGATTTCACATTTAGTGGGAGATGGAGAGAAACAGTCAGGGTATGTAGATGGCTGTCTAAGCACCATCCAGATGGGTGTCTTTCAACAAGTCCTGTGTCTGTTTCACACTTTCCCAAGGTTCAGTCTGCTTCTGCAGCACAGGGGAAAAAAACCCACCAGCCTCCTCCTGAAGAAATCTGAATTGTATATGTGATGAAGGATATTCTGTATCGCTTGCAATATCATTTCTCTTGGTCCCGGAGGTATGATGCATATGCATTAGGTAAACGAGATGAGCTGGTAAGATGTGCATTTTTAATGGCGCATTTGCTCTTTGAGTGAGTGGGAGGGTTGGTGAGGAGGCCCCCTCAGATCAGATTTTGATCGTCACTGTAGAGTTTGACAGACATGGATCTGTCTGTAAGCGCTGAGACAAGGCGGTGCGGTTGTGGAGCAGATTGAGAGGAGAAGAACGATAGGCACCTTTGGGGTGAATCCTGCTGGTTAGCTGAGGATGAATATTGCATGGTGCCGTGCTCAAGGGGGCAGGTGACTGGTGGGGGTTGGAGTAGGGCCTCCTAGCCTGCCAGTTGCTGTCTCTGTCTCTCCTCGTGTCCCTTCCTGTCCCTCTTCAAGAATACATCCACAGTAATCTGAATGATTTTGTAAACACTGTTTACATGTGAAAAAATTGTGTCTACTCTAGACCTTTGAGGTTTAACTCTGTCCATAATAAAATGCTTGAACAGCAAGAAAACAAATAACAAAATCTCTTCTTCTTTATCCTGTTTTGGTCAGCAAACAACAAAACTGTGCATCACAGCTAACATCTGTTGGCACTGGGGAAGACACAGTTCTAATACAGCTAAAGTTACAATTAATTTGTTGTCATATAGTTTTTTAATCTACAAAGCAAATTTTGGCTGATACCGATGATTAAGATTTAGAATGAATGATCACAGTTCGTCTGGTGGGATTAATCCACCAGGGGTTAAGGCACAGACCATGAACTGCATCGTACCCGGTTTGCATCTAGCCTGGGATCCTTGTTGCATGTAATTTCCCCTCTTTTCTCTCCTCGTTTGCTCAAAATATTTCTACTTTCCACCAAGTAATTTCCCCCATTCGCACCAAAGCCACACAGCTGCAGCCTCACTCTGGAGACAGTGTTTTCAAAAGCATAGTTTTTGGGTGTGTAAAATGCTGGTTCAGTGAGCCAAAAATGGAGAGATGCGTTTTTAAATTTAGCCGGCTCAGTGTAAACGTGCCCCGAGTTTCTCTCTCTCAGTTACTGCATCCCGCCATGTCTCTCTCCATGGGAGACAGCACCTCTCTGCCGCCGCTGGCCTTTCTGTGGCAGCCGTTGGCACTGCTGGGCTGTCACATCACACCCTCGCCCCTCTGCTGCTTGTCTTTCCCCCCTCTCACTCTCACTCTCTCTCCCTCTGCCTGTCTTCCGCCTTCCCTCTTCCACTCTCCATGTGTCTTGTCAGTTGTGTTTGGCAATGGTGTCATTATTGGGCAGCCCGTATCACACTTCCTTCGATAAGCTGTCTGTCTGCTCTCCCTCTGTCTCTCGCTCTCCTCTTCTCTCTCTTTTTCAATCCCCCTGCTAGTGAGTTGCCCATGGCGGTTGTGTGTCACCTTTATACCCAAGACACGCTGTCCCTCACAGACGTTACCCATAATGCCCTGCACGGCTGCCACTTATCTCCATCCCCTGCAGCTTGTCCCCATCACCAACCAGAATGATGTGAGTGAAAAGAGTAAGCACACCACAGAAATGTAAGTCAAGAAAAACATGAAGAAAGTCTTCGTTATGAAGATCCAAATTTAGAAAGAGGCGGTAATAATCACACCAGACTAACTGTCTTTGTCTCTAGTCTTCTGTCTTCTTAAGGTAAATAAGCAGCTTTGTTTTAAAGCCTTCTGAATTATTTTTCTCAGTAGCATTTGCTTTACCCGTTCAGATAAACAAGATACACAACACCTGTTCTTCTTGAAAGGTCCACTAGGCAACCCCTTCATCATCATATTTACCATATACGTGAACAATCAAGTTCAGATCCTTAAAAGCAGCAGTCTGTATAGCCCACTCCTCCCAATTTTGTTCAGGCGCTGACCCCTGCGTCATTCAGGGTCATTCCTCTGTGACTTCCCCCTATGTGTATGAGTGTGTGTGTGTGTTTGGCGGGGCCTTGTGTTTCAGCTGGGAGCTCCTGATTGTGTGACACCCGTGTGCGGCAGATGAGACGGCCTGTCACTCAGCTTTGGCCTGGCTGCCCTTTGAAGGCCAGGCCAGGGGGCGAAGAGGTGCCGCAAATGGCCTGTGAAGTTTACATACACTGCCCACTGCTAAACAGATTAGCTCTAATGAAGTGTCTAATGCCGGGGCCGCTGGCTGACATAATCCTGCCTGGCAGCCCGGCCCCTTGGCTGCCAAAAAAGCCGCCCTCCCTCCAGCCCTCTCTTCCGCCCTCGCACGGCCTCTGCTGCCACCCAGGGCGACTCCACACAGGGAGGTGCCCACTGTTAATCATGCCGGACAGTGTGCGATCTGACATGCAAATGTAGGTCATTGCATATGTAAATGTGTGATTAGGGGGCTGGCATGCCAGGACACATTAGCAAGACTGTGCTCTCAGCAGGCGGTTGTCACAGCGCTTTAGAGGCTCATGCTAACATTTGTCAAGCTACCACGCAGCGAATGAAAGCAATGCCCTCTTGTCCTCTCTGCCCCCCCACCCCCCATCTCTCTCTCTCTCTCTTTCTCTACCTCTCTCACTGAATCTATACACCTCCAACTGTCCATCCTTGCACAAATGCGTCTGTCACCATTATGACAAGTCGTTGCACAATATGGCCAGACTGTTGATGTGACACACCTTGTAGGTCTTTGTTTAGGTTTGCATATTTTCTCTCTTTTATTCAAGTTTATTTCATACGTGAAGTCCAAACTGAAACAATATGTTAATATTGTCATAGCATTCAGTGATCGCTATTAGCAAAGCATTTTTTTGAGCTGCCATGATGTTGAACAATAGGTTGCGGAGCAGTGTGTCATGCTCTCTGTCACAGTGACTCTCAGACAGCTTGTGATGATGGTAGTGTCATGCTGAAAAATGCACACACCTCGACGGTGTTAAGTGTTAATTGGACAGGGCATCTAATTGGCTCGCGCCCCTTCCTTTGGCTGTCAACTTTAAACTTTGAAAAACAATGAAATGTTCAGATTGGCCACCCCCCACCCCCCCAGCCGTAATACAGTACCTTTATAAACAATCCTGTTTGGTGTCATGCTTCTCTTCACTGTCAGTGTGTGTCTTTGTATTTGTCAATATATAGGTTAATGTTTGTTAGACATCATGCAGTCTTTGGGCCGGTTTTATCAGCACAGAGACAATTAAATGAGTGACAACTGACTATTAAACATATAGGCTGACATTATAAGGCATAATATATTTTTTTTTTGCGATCAGATGTTTTTATTTTGTAAGGCATAATCTTAGAGTTGACCAATAATACTGAAAAAATTAGTAGATTTATTTAAAAAAATATTTGCTAGTTCCAATAGCTCAAATGTCAGCATTTGCTGCTATATGTAATTGTAAACTGAATATTTTTGGGTTTGCGACTATTGACTGGACGAAATGACTAATTGGAAGGTGTTACTGTGGGCTCTCTGTTACTGTTGGGTAATCTCACATTTTTTTTACATTTTACAGACAAAATATTAAGTTGATTAATTAAGAAAATAACCCTCAGATTGTTCAATCATGAAAAATAAAATGTTAGGTGCAGCCCCACCAACTACAAGTAAAACTTGTTTCCTTTTCCAGTATTTTTGATAGGTTTAATTGTAATTTTTCCTTGAATCTCATTGTCTTCGCTGTGGTGACTAGGCGGCTGAGGGAAACCTAAACAGCCCCTGGTCTGATGATAACGCCACAGCAAAACACAAGTGAAGCAGTTCGACAGTTACCGTGAGTGTGAGGACACTCCCTTGTTGTGTGTTTTTAGTGTTTGGGAGATTAATTTTTGACCTTCTCCCCCTCTTCGTCTTCCATCCCTCCGTCCCAAGTTGCTTGCCCCTGAGCTGCTCCCACGGCCACACTGGCAGAAGTGCTGGTGACATGTGGCATTCTGATATCTGTCACCTTCTGTTTGCTCCCGCCGACGCCTTGTACAAGTTTACCAAAAGGCTGGAAAGGTCACGCAGCCTGCTCTGTGCTTTTTTTTCACACATTATATCCAAGGGGCTCATTCTGGTTTATTTTGAGTGTGTTTGAGTGATTGTGGAAGGTGAGCGTTTCAGCGTGTACAGCCAGTCTTCTGGCGAGGAGAGGCGAGAAGTCCTGTAGTCTGTGGCTCAATGCCAGACTGGTGCTGATATAACTTGGCAGACAAAAGAAGGAAGAGAACTCTGGATTCGTGTGACTTTAGAAATCATGTCAGGTGGAATGTTGAGATACCTACACTTATGTAATAGGATATTTTGTTTTTCCCCTGTAGGAAAATAATTTTTTTCACCACTACTTCAGGGAGGTCAGGGTGCTGGTTTAGCCACAAAACAGCACCCATGAAGCCAAGGGTGATTCACTTGCCTGATTTGCACATATAAGGTATAATTATGAGGTTTACGTCGATCCACATATATAAATATAGAAAGATTACTAAGGGTAGTATTACCTTAAACAGGCTTTCTACCATCTATAGGCTTATGTGAGGTGATGTGATGCTGCATTTAAGTGTGTGCCTATTCCTTAAGACCTCTCACAGATTCACACATCAGCCTAATGCCAGTCAAATCATCAGCAGCCTAGAGCAGCCTCTCAGCAAAACAAACTACAGAAGCTGGGGCGTCACCACCGTTTCACCCACATCCTTCAGCCCTCATCCTTTCCTCTTTCAGTAATGTTGAGCTCGTTGCACTTCATAGGGAAATACATCTGCAAAATGTCTGTTATTCATTTGTTTTTCCTTTGTAATACGTGTGTGTGCACATGCTGTGTGAACAAGCACATAAGAGAGCGTGTCTGCGCAGTTGATAATAGAGTTGTTTTTTTTATCTGTCAGAAACCATTGCAACCAGACATGGGCCACAACTCCCTGGCAAACTTCCAGATTGAGAAGAAGATCGGACGTGGTCAGTTCAGCGAGGTTTACCGGGCGAGGTACCTGTTAGACAACACATCAGTGGCCCTGAAGAAAGTCCAGGTAAGATGCTGTAATGTTTCTCAGTTTGGATACCAAAGTGAATTGTTGAACTATTCTTGCCTGTTGTTTTTTTGTTGTCCTCGTAAATGGTCCACCCCAGGCAGGCTGTCAGTCTGTCACTAAGCCAACACAAACCGACAGCCAAGTATGCTCATACTTAAGGGCTATTCAGCACTGGTAACTCACCTCACCTGCATGCATTACATTCAGCTGTAGTAAAGTCAATATGCTGTCACTGTTAGTCTTGCTGCACATTAATGAACTCAAGAAGGCATGGTTAATCAGAAATAAACTGTCACTGTGACTGAAAAGTACAAGAAACATGCTTTTTTTCTGTCTTTAAACAATTGCTAAACACTATAAACGACCATTACCACATTCACACACTTATACATACATGTGAGTTATTTATAGTTTTTGAAGGGCAGCATGTCTGTGTAGGCTAGTCTGCCTTCACTATATGACTTAGTCCTTTTGGTGACTGTGCACACACGCACATACATGCTCATACATTCAGTTTCACTGACTTATACCCACATACACACCATCAGCAGGATATGCTGCTCTAGTTGAGCATGTATACACATACACACACCTCACACACACCCTACAGAGGGATATGTGCGTGTTACTCAGATGTGAAACACCTGTAGTCACTCCAACGCCACCCTCTAGATAACAGCAACCATGTTTTCTGTTTAGTGTTTTTTTTTTCCTATTTTCTCCCCATCCCTCCATCTTAACATTTCTTGAATATGTCATAACACCCCTCTCTGTCCTCTCTCCCTCTCTCTCTCTCTCCCCTTTTGATCTCTTGATAGATATTCGACTTGATGGATGCCAAAGCTCGGCAAGATTGCATCAAAGAGATAGATCTCCTTAAGGTAAAGAACCAGAGAGGAGGGAGACGGCGTCATGCGCAGCGCTCTGTTCTCTTAAGGTGCCTCAGCTGAGACCTTCCACCACAGGAAAACAATTGATCTGCACCAGACGGCTTGGATTTGTGTGCTGATGTGTGGGCACATGCATTTGTGTGCGCGCGCTTCCTTGCATGGCTGTGAATGTAGAGGGGTGTTTGTGCACACAAGTGAGAATGTGAATGAGTATGTGTGTATGACTGTACAGTACATGTGTATTAATGTCTCCACATGTCTCCAAGCTTGAGAGTGTGTGTGTGAAGGGGTGCACCAGTGTAACATCCCTCCAGGCTCACATTGACTCTTTTTTTAAATGCCAAAACTATTGTTTTTTATCTTTTTGTAATGTTTAGAGCCGGGCAACAGTGCATCAGCATGGAAATTTAGCAGTCTCCCTCATGTGTCTCTTGATGTTTTACCTCCTCCCTTTCCTGATCTTGCTTTATTTTTTTTTTCTCCAACAAAGTGGTTTCATTTATCACACTACCTTGTACATGTGTCAGCTGGGTTGCTCTCAAATACTAATGAACAAACTAATGACAGCTTCAATATCTCCCCCTGTCTGCAAGATCCTAGATGTGTGTCAAAGTTGTGTGTGTTTGTGGTTTGATTGTGTGCATTCATGCATTCCTGGTAGCGTTTCCCTCCATATATGAAGCCTTTGTGCGCATGCATGTGAACTACAGGCAGTTTGTGCACATACACACGCTCACACATACACATCAGGGGAAGAAAACAAAACCAATTAGTTTGTACCACTCAAACACATCAGTAAAGCTCCTGGGGCTCTTTGGGCCAATCAAAGACAACAATACTCAGATGCAGGCGAGACCCTGTAGAGAGCTGTAATCTGAGTAGCAGATCATTGACTTGACGACATGAGACAGCGGGGTTCGCCTGGATCTGTATCTCCGACCTCCTAAGAGGGGTCAGGGCAGGGTTAAATGTCATACTCTGCCAGGTGACTATGTTTCTCATCCCCTTTATGCATTTCCCACATTAACTTAATTTCCCTCTCATTACATGGATCCTCTTCTTCCTTTCCCTTCTGCTTGTTCCCATCTCTTCTGTCTATACCTTATTCACCTTGATGCTATGTCGTTCCATCCATCCCTCCTGCTTTCCCGTTCCTTGCTCATCTTCCCCCCTCAGAGCTTTTTGTTCCTTCTTTTCATCCTGTAAGCTGATTGCTAGTGAACATGGAAGTTATGCCCGGCCCCGCGCTGCCCAGCCAGCCTGATAATAAAGGGCTGAGTGTGAGAGAGAGACAGTCCTTCTGCCTTATCCCCCACTAGACAGGCCAACAGGAGACACAGCCAAATCAGAATAATGAGAGGCACACTGGCATGGACCGACTGGAATGACACACATACTGGCGCGGGATCACACACATGCGCGCGCACACACACACACTCAGTCATGGCCTTTCAACAGTCTGCCTATTTGTTTGTTTGTCTGTCTGTGTTTATGTCTGCCCATTCATCTGTATTTTCCCGTTGTGGCATGATGATCTCAACTCAAGAATCTCACTTTCTCACTCAGTCCTTTTGTCTAAATCCTCGCAGATAGGAATTTTGGTTGCAGAAATAGCCTGCTCGCTGCCAATCCGCTTGTTTCACCATTCTTGAAATCCCACAGCTGTGAATTCCTCTCGCTCGTGGGCTACTACCAAGCCTGGATTATATTCTGAAGACTAATGATCTGCCCTAATCAGCAGTGAAAAGCTGTAATGATGTCTGTGTGTTTGCGTCTCTGTGTTTTGTGTTTCTGTAAAAATGTTTGGTGTGTGTGCGTGCATGTCTGGGTTCTGCATCTGATTAGATTATATCCGAGGTTTACTGACAAGACAGAGAACTGGCAGCAACCAGCTTCATTCAACCTGATACACACACTATAAATTCACTTTAATCTTTAGGTCTCTCTATGAGCAACGCATTTCTTTTGCAATTTTAGTACACATTACGTTTCTCTTCTAATGGACAAACAACCCAGAATTGCATATCTACTAATTTTCTTGCTCAGTGAGTTGAAAAATATCAATATGTCGTGTAACACAAGGCATTAAATTCTGCTGGTGATGGACATTCAAAGCTGCCTTTACCTCATCTTTCTCAGCTGAAACACACTAGAATGTATTATTAATGTACTTTTAAATATTGTTGTTCATACTTCTACCAGCTGCTTCTCTGTGAGCATGTAATTCCATTTATAAATACACTGTAACCTAATTATCATGATTAATTTTGTACCATCAGATTGCGTTAGTCAGTATCTTGTTCTTCTTTGAAACACATCACCAGCTCACCAAATATATCACATAGAGTCTTGCATGATTAAGTAATTACACACGCTGGTGGGTCTCAGCAAGCATGTGTAATTACATAATCATGCAAGACTCTATGTGATATTTCCCAATGAATGGTTGTGGTATTGCATCCATCATTTACATAAACATCTGCATGTGAACATATCTCTTTATTTCTCTGCATCCTCCTGCCTGAGGTTCAAGTCGTGGAAGAGGAGTGGGTTGGGGTGGGCTTGTCATCACTCCCTGGCTGTGCTACAGTGTGGAGCCGTGCAGAACTGCCACTCTGAGCCAAAAATACATCTGGCAAGAGAGGACAAGGGAGGGAAGAAGGAAAGATGGAGACACAAGGAAGGGAGAGAGGGTGTTGTGGAGGGATGCAGAGACGGAGTGGAGAGTGTAGTGTTGCGTAGTGTACTGTACTGTGCTCTCCTTTCCCCTCTTCTCGGCATCATCCGGAGCATGAACATTTCTTTAATCACAGCAGAGAAAGCAGAGCGGAGCCGAGTGGAGGACGCGTGTCACACTGCTCCGTCTGCTCGCATCACGCCCCCCACCCCCCCCTCCTCGACATTGCCACGCCACACAGCTCCATGTCTCCAGCTCTCCACATATCACCGTCTCTCCCTTCTCCCTCCCCCCCTTTCTCTAACTCTGCTCACCTTATCCCTCTCCTGCTCTTTTTTCCTTCCTCACCTTTGTTCTCTTTCCCTGCCCCTTCACCCTGCCCTGTCTCCATCATTCTTTTGCTTGTCTGTGTCACTGTGTCATTTGTTTCTTTCCCTTCATTGCGCCTCCCTCCCCCTTTTCTCTTCTTGCTCTGGATGGATAGAGACTTTTTGTTTACTACAGGGAATGCTGTTCCTGCCTTATTGACCAACCAACAGGAAGGAATCTCAGCCAGAGATGAGCCTGGGATGCTTGTTTTTCTGACTGCCAGCCATGTCAGCCTGTCAGGCGTGTGTGTCTGTGAGTGTGTGTGTATGTGTGTGTGTTTCACACATGGGTTGTTGTCATCACAGACAGAGGGGTTGTTGTGACATGTCACCCAGCTTTGTCACACTGGAGGACAAAACCGTCTCATTAGGTCCACACTTACCAAATGTGGATCCCAAATGTGGATTCAACTGTTTTGTTTTAATTGGTGGTGAAAGTACAGTGGATTGCACAACTCGTGACATGAACCTCTGTTATTTATCAGCTCATAAGGTTGTGTTGATATCAATTGTGTAACAAGTTTGCAACTAGATGCTACTGTCTGTAGCTTCTAAAGATAAAAATTTTCACTGTTGGATTTGGTAGAGTGACCATGAAAGTGGCACCAACATGTCTTCTTTTTGCTTTTTCTTTCCTTCTCGATGACATGTTGTTTTTTTGTCCTCTCACAGCAATTGAACCACCCCAACGTGATAAAGTACCATGCGTCTTTTATTGAGGACAATGAGCTGAACATAGTCCTGGAGCTAGCGGATGCAGGGGACCTCTCACGTATGATCAAGGTAAGGAACTCTCCACAACAGCAAGCCCACTAGCTATAACACTCTTGCCCAGACAGCTGGAAGTGCAATTGATTTGTTCATGTGGTCATGAAATACTTCAAGTAACACTCAACCGCAGGAGCCATAAAGGACACAGACTCAGCCATCTTGGTTTATCATACTCCCTTTCCACTAAAATTAGCATGTGTATGCAGGTTTTTTTATACACAGGAAAACCCTTTAAAAATAGGCTATAAACTCCCTTCCCCACTACCAGCAGGCTGGAGCTGTGTACACAGCTCTGCAGCAGACCAGTATGCCTTTCTGTTTGTTTGTTTTGTCTTTACTTATGTGTCACTTCGATGTCACGGACAAGCTGGAAAACAGGTTAGTGAACAGAAGATAGCAGCATGGAAACCAGTGAAAATGTAAATACCGATACCATTAAATACAAAAGCCAGACGTTAGCAGGTGTTGGTGAGGATTTTTGTGCAGTGGGAAAGGGGCTTCTGATGAACCAAAAATCCAGGGTTTTGATATATCAAGGATGAATTTACAATCTACAATCTGACAAAACAATCAGTCCAACCAGACAAACACCATCTCACACATTTGGTGTCAAAAGGAGTACTGGCATGGAAGCAACACACTGCTGACGTGGCCTTTCAGTAACTGAAGGAATGGTGGCAGGAGGTCTGTGGTTTGTGGTTGTTACGGGATTTTGACTACCTGGACACTGAGTCAATCTGAATCATCCATTCCATACTGAAACCAAAAACCAAGTAATGTAAGGCCTTCCTGCAACACCCTTTAATCCCTGCAGTGTATGTAAGCTGTGGAAGGGAAGTTGTTAAAAATCAAGCAATGATTAATGGTCATAAAGTTCCAGCATGTGTTGAGTGTAGGGGGTATGTGAACAAATACTGAGCATAACTTATCTGGCTTTAATCATACGTTTTCCTCCTATCTTTTACATATTAAATCTTGAGGTGAGGTACTTGCCACAAAAGCTGTCATTAGTGGTAATATTCGAAGGACTTTGGGAAATTTTAGGTTTTAATTGTTTCTTTTTGTAATGTACATTGTTATTTTTGCCTCAATCCTGGCCAGATGTTATTAGAAGAATGTCTGCCGAGCTTTTTATCTTGGCTAGATCTCTTTCAGAAAGGAGATGTAATAATTTCAGTGGGTCTAACCAGTAAAATCAACATTGAGTCCAAATATAAGCAAATGTATATTAGAATTAAGTACATAATGTGTGGCTTTGAGCCTGCATGGATGTGTTGAGTTGACCATGTCTTAAACCTAGATCAACAAGGTTTTCTGTGGGGGGATGTTGTTGTTGAAATTGGAGCAGAAAGAACAGGGCTGTTCAAAAGTGGAAGCGATTACATCCCGGGCTCACCCTGTTATTCGTCTTTGAGTTAGACCAAACCCCCAGTTATTATAAAAACCTGCCAGGATAGCAAATTAGTGGTGTGCATGTAAAAAGCCTGGTCTTCTCCCATGCATAAATGATGCCGCGGCGTTGTATCGGCACGGCTCGACAAGCTGTTTGGAGTCATACTCAGCAGCTCCACATCCGCACAGTTCAACACAGCAAATTAGGAGAGGCGAGGATTAGCGGTACAAGAGAGTGAACATGGCAGGCTCAGCACACACACTTACACCAGTGATATATATCCAGTATACACACATTCACACACTCTGAATACGTACATATGGTATACTGTGCAAGCAAAGAATGTGCGACACAACTGTAGAAACACATTCTCAATGTTCAGAGATGCATTTTACAAAGACGTATCATGGCAGCCTGAAGAGGTAAGATAACAAACCGCTGAGTGTCACTGCTATCTTAGCTAAGCTACTGAGGATGCTGGGAGCATTCAGACTGTGTCATCTCCTTACGGTTGCTGACAACATGCAGTCATACACACAAGTACACGCCTCTCCTCCTCACCATTTGTCTCCTTCACAGTTGTAAATGATTTGTTTTTCTAATGTAACAGTGGCAGTCCAGAGGTGCGTGCCATGGATTAGCCCCCCCCCACCCTCCTTGGGCCGTAATGTGAAGTAAACACATTCGAACAGTGTGCCATATGTAAAACAGAACCCCCCCGATGCATGAATTTAACATTTTTTATTCTTTTTGATTCCTCGTCCTACACGCTGCTCTCTCCTCCTTTTTCCTCTCCCTCCCTCATTCTCTATTACTCTCTCTCTGACCATCTCAGAATTCAAATGAAATCAAATGGTCCTTGATTTGCATGCACTTACAGAATATTGCATGTGCAGTGTTTGCTGTTAAAGGCGTGGAGAGGAGGGTGGTGGTGGTGTTGGTGGGCGTCTATGTGCTCCCCCATTGACATCAAACAGTCCTCTGATATGGAAATAGGAGGGCAAGAGAAGAATGGCTTCTCACTAAGGCTTTGTTTGGATGTAGGCCAAGGTCTATCCCTCCCTCTCTCCATCTATCTTCCTCTATCCCTCTCTTCCTCTCATACCTTCCTTCATTTGCTGTATCTCTTACCATCACCTACAACCTTCCCTTTCCCTCCTTCACTGTTCCACCATTTGCTATCTCCCCGTTCATCTCCTTCTATGTCTCTTTCTTTTCTATTTTTCCATATTTCTTGCTTTCTTATTGTTTACAAGGACTATGTATAGAGAAGTATTTCTAACAGTCCTGTCCTCTTTCCTCTTTCCTCCTTGACCCCTGACCATACTAGAGACAACAGGTTATTCCAGTTTTAAAGTTGATATCAAGGATGAGACAATATATGTGCAGATTGTGACAAGACACACTCAATAGGTTGATCATGGTGAATTTTCATTTAACCACCAACCAGCAATAAAAGAGACTATGCAAAAAAGAGGATGCATACACACCAACATCAGAAACATGCAAAAGATGTTAATAAAGCATTGTCATACTTCATACAGATTCCATTTCAAATAGTTGATTCTTAGTTTTTCACTAAAAAGGATTTTCACTAAAAAAAGATGCGTCCTATCTGTGATGCAATAAAATTTTTGTTTCTTAACAAAATGCAAGGTGAAGTGCCTCTGGTGTGTTTTAGCGCCATCTTAGGAGTTTTAAGCATATTATGATGATTTTTGTGTTGTGAATCGCAGTTATTTTGGCCAGGATAGCTGTGATATGAAATTTTCATATCATCCAATGCTTACTTCCTACTAGATATAAACTTGCCTAATGTAGTGTCATAAATATTGTAGCCTCATCAACAGAAAACACTGAAGATGTACTGGATTGGTTGGAAAAGTGGATTCCACACAAAGAACTCACAATCACACACACAGTCGTAGCAACAATAGTTGTATCCCCATGATTCTTGAAACTACATCCATAGAGGCACACACAGATAAGCAGTCGGAACAACGTAAAACAAACGAAAGTTCCCCTGCAGTAAATTTGTTGAAGCAGTTAATGTCTTTTTCCTGATTCAGCCTGATAATCACCTTTGACGTTGCAGTTTGCAGTGTTGCTTAGCAAATATCTTGTGCAATGTGTTCCAGTCATTGTGCTGAGAGCATGCTCGCGACCACGGTTCCTCTTTGATAATGCAGCTTTCCTGTTATGTTGTTATCATCATTTTGCAGAGTTTGTAGATGATGCATGAGCAGCAGCTCAGATAAGCAGTTCCGATAGATTGTAGGTTGATTCTGTCACTTATGCATTAGTATGAATATACACATAGTATGCAAAATGTATGTACATACAGTATAAATATTGTATATTGTGTAGAGACAGGTACCCTAAAAGAACAACATGAATTACTGTCAGGGATGTTCATTCTTTACTTAATTGTTTTTAGGTCTAGGTCTGATGTATCTAGTTACTTCCCTACTCCCTACTGTTGGTCTTTGTGTAAGTTGTTCAAGGTAATAGTCTCTGCTAAATGCTTAAATTGTAATTGTCATGAACAGGATCCTTATCCAGGCTGGTTAAAGTCCAGGCTTTCCTTTCTTGCTAATGGAACCATGAGGACACACCATAAAGCCCTGCTGGTAGCCAGACTTTTTACGTCTTCTTAGTCTTACCCACTGCTGTTTGAGGAGGAGTTCCTTTCCTCACTTGTTGATTGTTGTCACTGTCGATCAATAAGCTATTATGTCTAGTTGGAGCTCTGTCTTCATTGTGGCTCCTCTGGATACAGACCCCTCTCTTGATGATCCAGAACGACTCACTCAGCCCTCGGAAATGAATAAATAAACCAAAAACAACTGGAGCCACTGTGCCACTGAAAGCTTTACCTAACATCAGAGCTGTGTGCCAGATGGGAGAGTTTTGGAAGGTACCACAGATTTCTTCTCTCTGTTCCTGAGAATGCATGTGCTTTCTATTGAAGGCCATAGAGAAAATGAGACGAAGCTTGGTTAGGCAAGGGACAGACTGTGAGGAGAGTGGTCTGGGTTCCATTAGCAGTGGAGTCAGAGCCGGGGACTGAGGCTGGAGATGGATGCTGTATAAACACACACAGACATAAACACTTTCCTACAATCTCAAAACTGTATTCCGTGCTACACAAGACCTTTTCCCCAGTCCCATTAAAAAATTTTATTTGTCCATTTTTTCAGGTATGCTAATGTTGCCCTGATTTTCTGATTTGATATGTTTGTGTATGTGCCTTTACTTTACAGCACTTTAAGAAGCAGAGGAGGCTTATCCCAGAGAGAACGGTGTGGAAGTACTTTGTCCAGCTCTGCAGTGCGCTCGAACACATGCACTCTCGGAGAGTCATGCACAGAGGTAGCACTGATACACACACATACACACACTTTACATAAGCATACATCCAGACACTTATAATGAAGAAATAAGCCAATTTCTTCTTTGCATTAATAAGTACATCTGGACAAGTTTGAGCTTATAAATTGAGCCACCATGAATATTTTGAAAAAGTATAGACTTATAATAGCAATAGCTGTAGCTGTCATAACTCTCATATCTGTTCTCACCTCCTAATAATGTTGTGACATACTAACAAGAAATCCTGTCATATAAAAACAGTGGTTACCTTTTATAGAAAATTAAGTGTGAGCAAATCTCAGAGATATGATTCATTATGTGAGTGATCTTTTAAAGCAAATGACCAATTAACGCTTACATTAGCCCTTGAAAACACATTTAAAAATCTTTCACTCATCTAGCTTCTTTCTTTTTGTTTCATGTACTTCATCGTGGTGTGAAATTGTAGGTGCTGAGACCTTACAGGCTACTTGAAAAAGCTGAACCCTATTGCAGTCATCGACCCTGGGCACAGTTTTGTCGCAAAACATTTTATGTTAACCTAGTAGTTCTGTTGTGATGTCAGAGTAACTCACAGAAGTGAGAGGCATCCTTGATACAGACTGGCACACCGTCCTGTCCCACCAATGCAATTGATGCATGTTTTATGATGTTTGAGACACGCCAGACGAGGTGTGCATTGTCCCTGTCTCGACAAGGGGAGCGACAAGAGCCTTCCTGCAACTCATCTGAGACTGCTCTCGTTGTTTAGTGGACACTTGGCCTTAAAAAAAGACATAAAAACCTCAACCAAAGTGAGATGTGGTCCCCTGTGTGCCAAAGACAGGGAGAGTTACCAAAACAGTTTTTTTCTTGCACCTGCTTTACCATACAACACGAGCAAAACTTTGACAAAAAAGTGAAGGTGTTGTTTTCTGTGATGGATTATCCGTCTCAGACAAGTTTCAAGCCTCTGCAAGTTAATTTTTAATAGCATACTAAATTGATGTCTGGAAGTTGGAAAATAATCTTAAAAAGTTTTTGTATACTGCGGCGGTCCTGTATGTTTTCTAGTTAACAGACTAAAAGTTACAATACTTCTAGTATGATCCTTCAGTGTGATTGACACTGTTGCATATGACAGAGGGCTTAAGTGTAGGTGTTAAACAACACATAGACCAGAGAACACAGTGTTTATGGGCCCACATGCTTTCAGTAGGGCCTAGTCAAATCAAGTCCTGCACACACACACACACACACACACACACACACACACACACACTCATCTACAGGTGGTGTACTTCCGTTGGGCTGACTCTGATTAGGGCACAGGGACATCAATGAACCCTGAGCTCTGGGCTTTAATGACCACTTAACAGAGACCGCCTATTCAAAAGCTGCTTACATTTATATTAGAGCAGTAAATTTCAAAGACTGATGCTGGTCACATTAACATTACTTTAGAAAAAGCAACAGAAATGATTTGCTAATGCTCACATTA
This sequence comes from Cephalopholis sonnerati, assembly GCA_019142605.1. Lineage (NCBI taxonomy): Eukaryota > Metazoa > Chordata > Actinopteri > Perciformes > Serranidae > Cephalopholis > Cephalopholis sonnerati. Next base: position 27,277,428 of record JAGQAX010000006.1, read on the forward strand.
ACTGAAATGAGTATTTTCAATACTACACCTAAAGCATGTAATACGGTTTCTGGACAAGGACAAAAAACAAAACTTTCCCAAGTATATCTCCATCACAGTGGACATGCACTTGTTTATGATCATATCTTCATACCCTGGGCATTGTTGCCTCTAAAGGTTTTAATACTGAAAATAAGAGATTCAAACAGTTGTTTTGACTTTGTTTGCAACCAATCACTCTCCTCTTCTCCCCAGATATCAAACCAGCCAATGTATTCATCACAGCTACAGGAGTAGTGAAACTAGGAGACCTGGGACTGGGACGATTCTTCAGCTCCAAAACAACCGCCGCTCACTCACTAGGTATTTTGCAACAGTCTGTACATATTGTGGAATTACACACTTAAACACACGCTCTTCACTCATGAACACACAAATGCACACACAGACACTTAGACACAGCGGTCCCCCAGTAATCACCCAGTGCTGGATGTGTTTCATTAGGCATGGTGAGCCCAGAGCCATGTGTCATGTATTCATGCAGGCCTGGCCACGTCTGTGCCCCGCCCCTTCATAGGCCACTTAGCCACTTCCTGTTGCCTTGACCTTTAAACCTAACACAGATGAAGACCCGGCAGAGGCCTTCGACACACAGCTCCGATTGTGACTGTGTGCCATAAAACAAGCCAGCCGACTTAACAATCAGAGTCACTGTTTGGCACCGATGGGTGTGTTTGTCAGCTGTAGGAAATAAAATCATATAACATTATTTTTTTTTTGTTCGGTGAAGTGAGAATTGTAGCCCTTACTCTTGCCACAATAATTAAGACTTGTTTTAAGACGTAAAAAAGTGAAGTATGCTAAACCTGAGACTGTGCAAACTGACAAACAGATGGTACCACATGTTTAAATGCATTCTTTAACACATAGGGTGTTTAATGACTGCGGGGCTTTTACTGTAAATCACTAGGAGTCGAGCCTGTAACCTCAGGAAGAATGTGAAGCATCATTTAAGTCATTATTGATTTCCAAAGGAAGAGACATTTGTGCCACTTACTTACCAACCTGTAGCTTGCCTCACTTTACAAGAGACACAGTTTAACACAAATACACACAGAGACACACGTATACACATCTACCTCAGTTCAAAGGTGTCCTGCTCAGCATCAGTCGTAACAAAAACATGTTTCTCAACCCAAGGTGAACAAAAAAATACATAAAAATCATCTGTTGTCTTGATAGAATCTTGTAATGGCCATGGTTAAAGAAAAAATCTAAGCCTTCTGATACATGTAACAAGTGTGGTTAAACTCCTTTGCCAACAGCACAAACACAGAAGCAGACATTGCTTGTCATTTCCTGTAAATATATTTGGATCTTAAATCAGATGTTTTATGTTAATGGTGTTAAAATTAATTTGTTGATTTTACTAACATTATCCATAAGTAGATGAAAGTAAATTATTACGTAGCAAAATGCAGTGAACATGGTAACACTGGTTTCAGCTTGACCTCGTAAGGTTCGTGTAGGTGCTCTCTAATATCCCCTCTGTAATTCCAGCTGCTTCATAGATTAGAAAATGTAGGCAAGTGAAGTCCATAGACAAATATAAACGCTGTCATTCACACCAACTCACTTCCCCATGTCAAACTGTTATTACCACAAACAGCATGCTATTCTCAGCCCCTGTACAGCAGCGGCCCAGCCGTTTGAGAAAGTGTGAATCACATGATCAGCTCAACAGTAGCCCTATCAGCGCAGCAGCCTGCAGTGCCAGCAAAGTCGGGTGAAAGCGTCTTGTGATTGCTCATTAAATGTTGAGCCCACAGCACCCTCTTTAGGCTGACAGAGGACAGGCAGCCCCACAAGCACAGGGGTCAACTGGAACACTCTCATCATTAATCTGAAGCAATCAAGACTGCTTCGTTAATCTCCAGAAAACTACACAAATCACAGTGTCATATTTTGTCCACAGTCATGTGTAACATAGATGCAGTTGATTTAGAACAGTTCAGTTGGCCCTGAGATCATAACATTTACTCACCACAAATGAGCATGTAATGTTACATTTAATATGTACTTGTGTCACCACAGTACTTTGTATCCTTTTAAGAGTATTTTGAGGATGTATTCAGTCGAGGCAGATGATGTTAGCATGACCTGTCAACACAAGGGACTCAAAGTGCGTCATCCTTCCACCCTCTGTCCCTGGCTTTCCCCTTGACATTTTTTGGGGTTTGTTTCAAATAGCAGATCTCCTCTCTGTCTTTTTCCTTGTCACATATAACTTCTCTCCTGCTGCTGTTTCTCAGTCTTACTTGTCCTCCCTTCTCCTTCCCCCTGTCCCTCCCTCTGGTGCTTTGACTTTTACTCAGAGAGAGAGACATAGGTTAGGGTGAACCGGAGAGAGAGAGAGAAAAGGTGTGAGAAAACTAGAGTTGAAGAATGGGAGACAGCACACAGAGTGAGAGAGAGTGAAGAGAAAGCAATATGTCAGAAAAAGAAAGGAGCGTAAGAAATAGAAGAACGGGTGACAAAGAACCAGAAAAAGAAAGGAAGAATGTGCTGGTTGCGAGAGAAGAGAATGTGACAGAGTGACACAGGGAAAAAAAAGAGGAGAAAAAAGGAAGCAGAGAGAAAGTTAGAAGGAGCAGGAGGAAGAGGGGAGAATATGACAATGTGACAGAGGAAAAGAAAAGCAAGAGTGAGAGAGGGATAGATAGAAAGAATGTGAGGAAGAGGTGTTTGTGTGTGTGTGTGCGTGTGTGTGCGCAATCGCGTGCCAGCGTGGGTCTGTAATGAGCCCAGCCACCCAGCTGAACAGTAGAGCAGGGTGGTGGAGATGAGATGGAGGTCCAGGCATACAGCCTGTCAGCTCCCAGGCTTTCAACTCAGCCGCTCAGCAGCCTGCAGTCACACACGCACACACACACACATAGAGTATTTTTTTGTCTCTTACACACTCTTGCACACACTGAGAGATACACAGACTCTTTGTCTCCTATACAGATGTATGTATGCACGGAGGGGCATGTGCATATCCATACAGGCTTGAATGCATGCACAGATTATGGTGCACATTCACACAGATTTGCAACATACACGCATTTCCATAGACATACACATACACGTCCACACACTGGGACATTAGACTGGCAAAAGTACACACAAGCATGCAAAAGACACTCTGCTTTTCAGTGCTGAGGATGCATACAGAGGGTTATGGCAAGAGTTGGATTAAAGAGAAAAAAGAATAAAAGAACGATAGTTAGAGGAAACTGATGCAATCGTTGGTGGAATGAGAGACTAGCCAATTGGCAGCAATAAGTAGTATAATATACCTGCAATTAACACCTGTAATGAGAGAGGTGTTAACGATGAGTACTGGGGGAAAGGGAGCAAAAGAAATGAAGAGGAGGAGGGAGAATAAGATGGAAGCAGAAAGACTATAGCGAGGCTGATGTTGAAAATAATTATGACTATTTCAACATGTATATAAAGGCTTGATTATCTTAAAAAGGCATGCAAGCAAATTGTGAAACAGGGAGGGGAAGGTGGGGAGCCAAATGGAGGCGGGGGTAAGGGCTCAGCAGGACATATAGAAAACCATGAAAAACATAATGGGGCTATAAGGGACTACAGAGAACGCCTTCTGACTATGATATGAAGTCCTTTCTGGCTCTGCCTAGAACTTTACGTCTTATTTATTAGAACATTAGAGAGCAGAGGTTTCCAAACCCCTGCCCTGGGTCTGAATGAGAAATTCAATCACAGCCTTTGAGATTCCAGCAGAATCTGGCTTGCTGTTCAAAATACAGAAACTGGTAATAGAGCACAGATTAGAGATGGTTTACACCATTAATGGAAACTCCCTGTAAGTGTAAGAGGCTCACTGTAGGTTTAAATTGTTGATGAGGTAATTGCAGCAAGTGTGTGCAATCAAATCAATAAATGTATTTAAAAGAGTACCAATTTGGGTTCATTTAACAGAACATTCAGCAGGGGGTTAGAAGTGTGGGGTTCTTTATACTGTATGGCATCTCACCTTCTATACAACGACGATTACCCTGTTTCGCACAAAGTACAGTGTTGTCACAGCCATTCACAATAATGGAAATCAATCCCAACATGACTTTCAATTTATTTGCATGAATAAGTAATGTGCCCTTGATTTAGCATGCTGAAGGAGCCTGAGCCCGGCGCTGCCGCCTTTTTTTATGCCACTATTAGCATAAGAGAAGCTGATTCTTTTTAATCAACTAATAATGAATGTTAGGGGAGCTTGTTCAGACCGCACCATGAGACCTCACAGCTCACACTCACACACACACACACACACGCACACGCTCACACGCTCACATATAAACCACAATACCAACCTGATGACCAATTAAAACAGCAATCCCCTGTTTATTCTTCCACTTGCTCTCTCTTGCTTCTTTCCTGCCTGTGCAGATGCTGATTATTTTTGGAATGACAGGTAGCACTTCATTATTCAAAACCGCACATTTAAGATAAAAGCATGTTTTTTCAACCCAATTAGATCTGCACCAAAATTAAAAGTGCTAGCTTTTATTTCAGCTCCCATAGACTTCAAATCTAATAGCCCCCTCTGTAATAGTTTTATTAATTGCAATTACATTAGCTGAGTTTCCTCCAACCTGTTAACGTGCACAGTGGCTCTGGAGGGTTTGTGTGTGCGCGCATATGTGAGTGCTGTGGGTGAGTGTGTAGTTATGGTTTTTTTCACTAACATTTTTCCTGCTAGCTGACTTTTCTCCTGAGTTGTTTTCACTTGAGAGCTGTTCTCACCTACCCAGCTGACTTCAGCTGTTTGTGTGTGTTGTAAACTCAACAACTACCAGTTGCCCTCTGTAAAAAAAACTCTGCCTCATAGCTTTATCTACCTGTTTCCCAGCGCACATTTCGTATACAGGCTAGGGGCTAGCCAGGATTTGGGGTTGGTTTATTAAAAAAACAAAAACTTTTCCCTCTTCTGTAGGGAAATAAAAAAGTAAAATAAGAAATACCTATTACATTGCATTGAATTGCACTTTAACGTTTCTTCATTTGGCAGAGTTTTTTTGTCCAAAGCAACGTGCAAATGAAGTACAACAGTTTTTTCAACTTAATTTAATCTGGCACAGCAGACAGGGGGTCATGCAGCCTTACACATCTTAAGGCCTGATTTATAGATTATTGAATTCAATGCCTTTTAAGTGGTTTTACGTTGTCTTGAATCAAGCTTTCAGAAGTCTTAAAAATGCTTAGGTATGGGAAGTCAGATTTTATGAACCTGTTTTTCTGATGTCTAGTTTTAGTTAGGGTCCCTGGTTCAAACCCAGGGTGGGGGGTTTCCTGCGTAGTTTGTTGTCCCTGTGTCAGTGTGGGTTTTCTCCAGGTACTCTGGCTTCCTCCCACAATCCAAAGACATGCAGGTTAGGTTGGTGACTCTAAATTGCTCATAGGTGTGAATGTGACCATGAATGGTTGTCTGTCTCTATGTGTCAGCCCTGTGATAGTCTGGCAACCTGTCCAAGGTTTGCCCCGCCTCTTGCCGAATGTCAGCTGGGATAGGCTCAAGCCCCCCCGTGACCCCCGACAGGTTAAGCGGCTACAGAAAATGAATGAATGAATAGTTTAGTTACTCAAGTTTATTTGATATGCACGTCACAGTCGCATTAAAATTTTATGTCTCTGCACAAGAACCAGATGCACTATGTTTAGTGTTTGGAATGAAACACTAATTTGCAACACCTATCCAGAAGAGTCATTGTAAAATCTCAAAATAATTAATAATATCTGTTTTTAAAAAATCCAGATGGTAATGTCACCATAGCAGAACCAGCAACACCCATGTTTTGCTGTCTGCTAGCTAGCTGTCACACTACCCTGGACAACATGAGGGAGCACAGATTCAACAAAAACCGGCTATTTAAACAAGATTTTGCGGCGCTGCTGAAACCAGTTCAAATTAACACATACGAGGCTTGAGGTATTTCATGCAAGACATTTTTAAACTTGGCAAAATGGGATTTGAGGCAAAGTGAGAGACACAAAATTGCCAAGAAAACACCATGAGACAAAAAAGTCATGTTTTGTGTTACAATAAACATTTGGGCTGAAGTTAACCTCACCCCAAGAAATAGAGGTTGGTTTTTTTTGTGTGGCATTAAAAAAGTTTTACAAAGTCTTACATGTTAAGCTGTAGAAACCCTTGCAGAGCTATGAAAAGATTCTCCTAGTTTTTCCTCTCAGCCTGTGGTATCAAGCAATATTTAAGGTTTACCTCCACTATTTACTCCACCAGCTAATTTCATAGAAATGTGTACACCCTCGATTCTGGAGAAAGGAAACGAAATGTGCTGGTATCATGTTTGATTTGACCTAAAACCTGAGAACTTCTCCTTGGCAAAGCACTGGTCACCATAGTCTTAGAATGAAAACTGGGCACACTGCATTTCAAACAAGGAGAAAAGAGTCAGTAACAGTGAAAAAATAAAATGATGCAATATAAAGTCATTGATCTCATATTGTAACCAGACTGGAATTCAGCTAAAGTCACGTAAACAGTTGAAATACAAGAAACATAATTAGTAAGTCATATTTCAGCGTAACCAATCAGTTTGTCAGGTTAATAATCAGATTGGATCAAATCGAGAATGCAAGAAGATGTTGATTATTTTTGACATGTAAGGCACAAGCTCTACAGTGAAGCCTACACACATTTTCATGTGCAGCGATGCTACTGATGGATGTTGTACACCAACTCAGCAGAGCCTCTGTAGCTGTCACCTTCACATGTCAGTAAGCCTCCATTCACACGTTTACTTGAGAGGATGTGGAATGAGAAGAGTCTGAGAGCTGCTCAGCACAGGTTAGAGAGCTGGTAAAGTTTCCATCCTTTAACCATGTGTGATTAATATAAAACCTCTGCTGGATTTGCTTGATAGACTTTTACATGGAGAAATCACAGCAAACTGAAAGCAAATGAAAAAAGCAGCCAGTCAGACTCGGCTAAGAAAGCAGCAAATCTCCGGAGCTTCCTGCAGCGTGTTATGGATGTGATGTTGAGCTGTGGTTCGTCTTTGTGTCCAGTTGGGTGAAGGTCTGATTCTCTGGAGCTCTGCCAGTCGCCATGGCAGTTTGGGATTCTTGAGTTTCCAAACCAGAACCAGAAACGGGCCAACTTTTGAGGCTCCACCGCCGTTCCCTGGGCGGACTCTCTGACTACTGTTTCAGATCATTACTTAGCCCCAGTAATCAGAACTGATTTATGTATATTTTGTGTGTGTGCGAGTATGTCTGCTATACATATGTATGCAGCTTTGTGGTCCTTGTGCAATTGCATGCACTGTATCGGTGTGCATGATAATATCTAACCTTATTAAATATCATCTTACTTCAGCTTACATAGAATTAACAGAGGCAATGCACTTTAAAGTCTCCCTCTAGTTTTTTTAACTGTCGCTAAAATCTGGTGAGTATTCCAACCTCTGAATGTGTCACACTGTGAGAGTACACCTCCATTCCTCACCTGCCTTCCTGTACTGTGTGAGGTGTGTCAGTGATGTTGATGAACTGGGGGAAGCATGGGTTTGCATTGCAAAATGTTAACGCTCACTCTCTCTTTGTCCTCCTCTCCTTTTCTACCTCTGTCTGTCTCTTTTTGTCCTCTCTTGCTCCCTCCCTCCCCCACCTCCTCCTCTCCCTCCGTGTTCCAGTGGGTACTCCTTACTACATGTCACCGGAGAGGATACATGAAAACGGATACAACTTCAAATCTGACATCTGGTCGCTAGGATGCCTGCTCTACGAGGTAAACTATGGGAAAGTGTGCACACACTGTCACCCTGCAGCCGACTGTAGGAGTGACGTGACAACACATTGGCTCAGAAACACATATAAACAAACAAAGCATCCTCAATGTAATAGAGTACTGTAAGAAAATATATACAAATACACCTGCACTTTCCTGCTGTGTCTACATTTCCCTCCACTACAAGTCATAATGTGCAAAACCAAAAAAATACACATGCTTATATAGTAGAAATATATTCAAATGTTGCATTTCTTTATCTTTCATCCCTCCTGTCCTTTACTTCTTTCTCTGTGGTTTGACTGAGCTGAGGCCTGAAGACTCTTTGAGTTAAAGTTCTTTAGCTTGGGAACCTGCTAAACGTTGAAAAGCTGGCGAGTGAAAGGAACTGACATGGCCATGTGTTTTAGATAAGGCCGCCCAGTGACACTGACTAGTTTGATTAGTCAGGAGCAAAACACCACAGGGCTCTGCTGTAGACCACACTGAGTGGAAACGAGCCCAGGAGGAGCACGCAGCGGAGGGAACAAAGAGGAGAGAGAGAGTGAGGAGCAGAACAGTGATAGACGTGGATGATAGCAGTCAATCTGATGTTTCACCTTGCCAACCTTCACATGCACTGAACACACACACACACACACATTTTCAGAGACACACTGTTGGCCAAGGAAACACCCACATTTTCCTCCCCTCCTCTCCCTGACTCCCCTGAGTTGCTGATCACTTGGGCTGCATTTCAACGCACCAGTGGCTACACCTTCTCTACAGCGCCTCAGGCATAGAGAGGTGGAGAACGCGCAAGGAAGAAGTTTGAGCTCAGCTTGCAGGTCATGGTTGCTCAGAGACCACAGTCCTTCATGCTAATTAGCTCCCCACAATGCATTGCGGCAATGCAGGGCTGTGGTTGGCTGAAAGCGGTGGATGCTGTAGGTCACATTCTGTTCTTCGTACTTTTTATATGTGTGGTGTATGTGTGTTGTTTTACATGGAATATTCCACTTTTACTGTTAATAAAAAACAGATTGCTGTAGTTGTCTTACTCCTGTTGCATAGTTTCTGCAGGTATGATGACTGCGTTACCACACCGACACAGTTTTGCTTAATTAAACTTTTTTTTATGTGGTTTATTTTGTTATGGTGAGATTGGTGTAGGTTTTTATACAGATTTAGTTGAAACAAACTGTGATGTCAGTTGCTGTACAACTGAACACTATTTATTAGGTTATTTTACAATTTTCCAGGGGGCATTTTGGCCTGTATTTGAGAGAAGCAACACTAGAGATACAGACAGGAAATGCAGGGCAGGAGAGATGAGTACGACATAAAACAGAGCCCGCCAGATACCCTGGACACTGTTTTAAAACTTTTATACAGCCTCTGCTTGAGAGTTGAATATTTTAAGTCCCTCAAAAAATCATCAAACATTTGGCTTGGTTTAATTATATTTGAAGATTCTGTCTTTTCAATATTTTGTTGAGGAAGTTGTTCATTTTGAAATTGTCATAGTACTGCATAGGGTTGCAAATTGTAAGCACTTTCCCTAATCGATCATTGGTAACATTAACCATCAGTTAATCGATTAATTGCGATTTTGCTTCTTCCTAACAACATCAAATGCGTCGTTGTCCTCAATCACAGCTCGCTGCACAATATTGCATATTCTGACAGCATTGTATAGCCTATGAAAAGTATTAAGATGTAGAACCCGAGACATATCAAACACATTGAATACAATATATTATCGCTTTGCCTGCTTAATTTTATAGCATTGCTGCTGTGCCCTTCTTCCAGACCCCAAAATGGCACCCTTGTCATAAAATAGTTATATTGCGCTATTTGTTTGTTAATGTTGGTCGCTGAAACATGCTTTTTTACATCGTTCTACTGATGGTCAGAATGTAATGCAAGATTACACATTGTTTATATTTCAGAATAAGATGTTTATTTAATCGATTACATTTCACATGGTCAATCAAATTCTTAACAACCAATTAATCTATCGCTGATTTATCGTTATCATCACTAGCACTGCGTGTAGAACCTGAGCATTGATTGTTCCACAATTTCAGATGGGAGCACAGTCCATTGATCTTTTATGATTTTCACCCTCAGGACAACTGCTAGGGGTCGTAGTCTGGACTACATATTGAGAAAGCAAGATGGAGCCCAGAGATAAGGAGAGGTAAAGGGAGAGCTAGAGAGCAAAAGTAAAAAAATTAAAAATAAAAATAGAGGGAGACTTGTTGCTCCCTCAGGAGGCGAGGAGGCAGGGAATAAAGATGTAAGGTGAAAAAGTTTAGGAATCTATATAGGAACAATATAGGAAGCTAGAAAAAGGGGGAAGGGGATAGCCAGTAGAAGTCTTAAGAGAGAATGAAAAGAAAGAGGAGATAGAAGGTTAGAGAGAAAGAGCAGAGGGGGAGATGTGGAAGGGGAAAATAACAAATAGCAAGAGCAGGGTTATAGATTGCTGGAGAGAAGAGAAAGATTGGGAGGGGGTGTTCATTCAGAGAGGAAGTACTGTAGGTACAGGAGCAGAGACAGAACTCCAGCCATCAGGTCAAGGTGAGCAATGCAAGGAGCCTGTGGAGATAAAGATTTTACAACCTTATTGTTACCAGAGCGGTGCTCACCACGCCATGCATATTCTCTTTGAAGAGCAGACCCTTGCTTTCCACTCTTCTTGGTAAGCGGGCTCCACAGTGCATTCAGTGTCAGGAAACTTACCTCTTTCTTTCCGAAACTCTCTCCTCTATTCCGCTTTGCTCCTTTCTGCTCCCCTCTGCTATGTTCCCCTCCGTATGCCTCCCCTTTTCCTCACTTAACCTTCAGGCATAAGAAATTCACACAGAAGTCCACGCCTGATCCCTTTGGTACTCATTGATTTCACTGTGAACATACAGTAGGGGCTGGGGATTGTATATTTTTGTGTGTGTCTGTCCATGAGTGTGTGTGTGTGTGTGTGTGTGTGTGTGTGTGTATTCCAGGGAGTTTGGGTTGCTTATGTGTGAAACGGCTCCATTTGAGAGAGCCTGCATTTTTCATTCTTACGCCTGGGGGTTGGGTTAGGGTCCGAAGGGTCGGTCCGTCAATACCTGGTCATTGTATCTGCGTCCATCTTCATCTCCCATTCTGTTTGATCCCTTTCTCTTCGTGTCCAACCTCATTACATCGCCTGACCCTGCCCTGTGCCCCCTCACCCAAACCTCCTACACTGTGGTAAACAGGGATGCTGTAGTCTGAGCAGTTGTCTCCCAGGGTGACCAGGAAGGTTAGGAGGGGATCTGGTCGCACGCCAGTTGATGAGATTGTGGTCTCCTAGCGCTCTCTGCTTCTGCTCTCAGTCAAAACCACCTCATATTCGCATATTCACCACATTGCTCAGCGTGTTCTGTGTAAAATAGATGCATTTTACGCACACTGTGGGTCTCCAGCTTTTACGGATGTTTTGTGGTTGCTGTGTTTTATATAAAGGTTAGCAGGGGAGGAGAGTATCTTGGAAAAGCTTTACTGGAATGTGTCTCCTTCCTGTACGAGCTCAGCCATCCATACCTCTGACTGTGCCCATGTCTCATGCCTCCTGCCTTACTCCTCTCCCTCCCCTTTTGTTTTGCTGTTGGTTTTACGAGGCCCAAGAATGCTGGGTTCTCAGCAGCTGGCGTTTGCATGTGATGAGTTGGCCCTGAAGCTAACTCTCTATATGTTTTTGAAAATGGGAGTGGGGTTTTTTTGCAACCAAAGGCTGCTGCTTATTGATAGCCTTGGTATCCTTTTATCTACTTCATGCGTAGGTTTTGATGTGTTGATGTTCCACCTACCAGTGTCAGTATCAGGCTGCGCCAAATAGAGCAAATTTTCTGACCCATCTATGTCTTTTTACTCTTCCTGCATACATTTGTTAATCCATACCCTGTCTTATCCATGCCCTCCTTCCTGCGTTCTGCCTCCTGCTTAAACCATTAGGGACATTTGGGAATAGAACGTTCAATTTCATTGTACCTTTATGAGCTCACTCCACGGCCATGCTCTCATATCTGTCTATTAAATATGAAGCTGAAGAATCCCTGTAATTCAACAAATTGTCATTTTTACACTTCAGTTCTTGTAAGGATTAAACGAACAATGTGTTAGTCAGCTTTAGAAGTGCTGGTAGGCTGATTTAGTTACTTCTGGACAGAAAACATGAGCTGTTTCCCACTGTTTCCTGTTTCTGTGCTAAGCTAAGCTAAGCTAACAGACTGCTGGCTGTAGCTTCATATTTACCAACGGCATCGACCTTCTCATCCAGCTCTCATGAAGAAAGCATAAAAGTAACAAAATATCCCAAAATACTGAACTATTCCTTTTAATTTTGCAATTCAAATACAACACTTAAACTCTTTTTCACAGTTTAGCTGAAGTGAGATGGAGACACGAGAACTCATCCTTTATCAGTTTTCCTCAAAAGTTCAACCTACTGGAACAATCTGGCACTTTTACTTCATCCGTCCATTCTTCATCTTCTCCTCAGTTTTCTTCCCTTTTTAGTGTGTTGAAGTAGAGGAGTGATGACTCCACTGGGTGTAGGTATATTTTTAATGACTGTCCCTACACTGTGACTTATTGCCTTGATTAATATATCATCATAAAACCACATGAAGGACCAGTGAGCACATAAAAAAGTCATGCTTTCCTCTCTCACACTTAGTGTGTGTGTGTGAGCAGGAACGAAAGAAAGAGAATACAAAATATACATCTATTTTGCATCTGTGTGTTAACATTTAGGTGTTTATTTTGATGTAGCACGCGCCTATAATTGTGTGTGTGTGTGTGTGTGTGTGTGTGTGTGTGTGTGTGTGTGTGTGTGTGTGTGTGTGTTAATAAATGAGTAAGCAAGAACTTGAGAGAAACCCTTCGGTCCCAGGCTGTAAGGGCTCCAGGGATAAAGGGGGGGTGGAGGGAGAAGACGGGAGCCTCTCGCAGCTCCTTTTAATTGGCGTACAGGGAGAGAAGCTGGAGAGAGGGAGTGGGATCAGTGTTAATTACGCTGGAAGGCCCCATCCAGACCTTTTACACGGACAGGGATGCTGGCTTTACATGCCTGGGCTGGGGAGAGCACAGCCTGGCCAGCTGAAGAAGAGCTGAGGAACAAAGGAGTGTGTGTGTGTGTGTGTGTGTGTGTGTGTATGTGTGTGTATGTGTGTGTATGTGTGTGTGTGTGTGTGTGTGTGTGTGTGTGTGTGCGTGTGTGTGTGTGTTCTGCCACCAGCATCTCACACCCCTTAGACAGACAGCAGGCATGCGTGTGCATTGTATGTCTCTCGAATATCAATGAACCGTACACACACCCACACGTACGCACACACACACACAGTCTCATACTCACCAGGGCCTCAGAGGTCAGAGAGTGAGTCAATCATCTAACCCATTGCGACGACACAGTCTGAAAAAAGGAGCAAGAGTGCGTGTGTGAGTGTGCGTGCATGTGTGTGTGTGTGTGTGTGTGCGTGCTGAGAGCAGGGGGCCAGCAGCTGTCAGGGGCTAGGAGCAGCAGGCACTAATGAAGCAGATGAATAGTGCAAAAACTCCCAAATACAAACAGGACAGTTGACATTTTTCATCTGTCAAAAGCAGAAGATGCATGAAAATACGATGGGGTCTTGTTTAACCCTTCGCCTCCTGGTGTCTATAGCTGGGTGATTTTCTTCTTTTTCTCAGTCTGTTTCTGTCTCACTCTCTTTTCCTCTAGCTTACTGAGACATTTATAGTTTTGGGAAACACACTATAATCATCATCCACACTACCCAGTATGCAGTACTAAAAGGTGTATATATATATATATATATATATATATATATATATATATATTTATTTTTTTTGAGAGCCCACACTTTGTTTGTTGGACAGTGATCAATGTCTGAAATAAAAGTGCTAGATATCTGCGAACCACAGTGGTAAATGTCTGATGATAAAATCTTATATATTCTGACCTCACTTGACCAATGACGTATTTATAGGGAGCAGCAAATGGCAAACTAGCTGGTGATTCAGTTGCTGGAGGTGTAGACAATCAAAGAAGCTCAAATTCTAATTGTCATATTAATATTGTTGCAGCCACTTCAATTATGGCGGCCAATCTTGAACCGTAACATAACATAGAAAAGGAGTGGACAGATAATTTGAATTTGTGTCGCTCAATCACTGTAGAATCAAACCTGAAATCTTAGGTTACAGATAGGAGGCTTTGTTGCTAATGGAAGCGCATCATTGCTGACACACACAGGAATACGCATTTCCTCACACATCTCATCACTGTCAACCGCCTGCTGTGCTAGTCTCCGTCGTAATTGTTGGAGCAGAGGGAGAGAGGTGTCCAAGGGGAGATAGAGAGAGAGAGGGAGATCCTCTTAACTTGGCACTCGCATGTGTTTTTGTGAGGACATACTGTATTAATGTGAGTGTTTGATTTAGAGTGTGATGCTAGATTATGTCCAGAGGAGAGACGGCCCACTGAGATTCTGCTGCCGTCATCTTGACTTCCCACTGGAAGCTGTGACAGAGACTCTGTCAAAATCTGCCCGATAGGGAACAAGGACTTTTCTGTCTCTGTGCCATCAATGTTTGACACATTTTTCAGTGAAGACTAAAATGAAGAAGCCGCCTACAAGTTGGTGATGTGCTTGGCACTTTTTGGGCGATGTCAAAGGGTTACATCTGTAGCTGTGTGCAACAAAGTGAGGCAATTTCCACATGGCAAGATTTTATATTTTGTTTTAGTAGTAGTAGTTCTTGTGACTTTATTGGTAAACTGATGAAAAGGCCAATTGACAAAGAACATTTTTAATTGTATTTAACAAGCAGGTTGAAGTGGTGCAATTAGTTGTCTTCGCCAAAGAGATTATGTGCTCAGTTTGGTTTGTCAGCAGGATTACAGAACAACTACAGGCCTGATTTTCATGAAACTTGGTGTGAAGGGTGTAATATGAGCCAAACAAGAACCCATTAGATTTTTGATGGGATCTGAGACATGGAGCAGATTTTTCACTTTTGTTAAAATTGCGAGAATATGGTGGAATACATACTATACAACTAACAATCCAGTAGATGATAGTAAAGTTCAGTGGTGTCAAAACATAGCCAGTCGTAGAAATGCCATGACTCCATATCACAATCCACATTCACAGGTACCAGTAATCCTGTGGGCTAGCCTACACATGTAGTTGCTCAAACTACATACAGAAAGCAGTCAATATGGAGCGCAGAGTTTACGCTAGACTTTTTTTTCCCTGTAAATCCAGAATTTTTGCCATTTGAAATAACTACCAAATAAATGTTTTAAATAACCATATAACAAACTACATTTAAACAACAATGAAACATATGATCCTCTTTCCATACCAAGCCTGTTAAATGACTCAACTTGAAAATAAGATGAAGATGGTCTACTAACAGAGTGACTAATCAGAGAATATTAGTGCCACAGGCAAGGAAGGACTCGGTACAGGAGGCACCAAGTGTCACCATGAGGTCCTTCATGCTGACATCCATCTGGCTTGCCATGGTGAAGTGTATCTCCATTACGATCTACAAGGATACCCACAGTGTGCTAAAGGTCTGCCTGGAGAATGTGATCCATGATGCCATCACCTACACTGAGGACGCTAATTGCCACGTATGTGCTCTGAAGAGGCAGGGACGCATTTCCTACGGCCTCCATGGATAAATAGTTCAGTCCAAAATCTGGTCAGCATAATATATGTTTATATTTAAGCTGTCTTGCACCATATCTTATTGGTCACGCCATGTTAGGTTATATAATATGCTATTAATGAATTTAGTATTTTATTTGGCTGTTATTTTTAATCCACTGGACAACTGTATATGATAACAACAAAAAAACTGCGCTAATGCAAGCCCTCATAGAGCACATGTTTCAAATAATTCTGACAATTTTGAAAATGTATCTAGGCACATATAGTGGTTGCATTTACAGATTTGCAAGTCATCTAAAACTGGATTATTGGCCTTGGCGGAGGTCTGCGCCCTCCTAGTTTTTCTCTGTAACTCAGAGGTAGGGAAGCGTTTGCGAAGGAGTGCTAAGAAATCACCTGGTGTTGCCTTTGACTGCTGTAAAAATGTTCATATACTCCAAGGCACAGGATAGTCTGTCCCCATCGTAACAAAAATACAGCTTCAGTTATTCTGCCTGGATTTCCTTTATGGTCCTATTTAGACAGAAATATGTAGTCTCTGTTGTGCCTGATACTGTGGAAGGTTGCACATACAAGCTAACCTGCTGTATTCCATACGGAGCGATTCCACTTGGATCCATATGTGGACACGTTGTTCTCCTCTTTTTTCACACTACCAATTAACAGGCTGTCAAACACATACTGTATATTCTCCAATAATAATTTATGGAGCCCTGAAAAAAAACATCCATGCACTATGTTTAACTTGTGAAGTGGTTTTCTTTATTTTATTCTTTTATAACAATGCGTGCTGCCAATGATGAAACATTCAGGATTGAAATTCCCCACAGTACTGAAACAAAACTGCAAGATAGAGGCTGTGAGAAAATCAGAAATCTTTAAGCAATGACTGTCTCTTAATGGCCATAGATCCTGTTTCACACTGGTCCAGAAAGATGCTTCCTCTCCTCTGGAAGTCATGGAGATTACAACAATATTGCGAGGTGCTCAGAAATGCTTTAAAACAGCTGAAGGGCATGAAATTGCAATATGGATTTCACATACAGCAAACATATTTGACTGTGCGACCTTTAGAGTAAGACAAGGCCTTTTTCTGCCAGGAAATATCTAATAAAAAAATCCTCCCCTGGTGTCATGTTAGTTATACACTTAATGCAACCAAAGTCTTCCTATGTAATACTATGTAAATAAATGAAAACCAAGTCAACAAGCTCCAGCATCTCTGAGCAGCTCATCATCATCAAAACTGACAGCTCTTCCAACCATGTTTATTTATCATTAGTTAAGCAATTTGGCCCAACACATAAGCCTAACGCAGTATTTATTTCGAAAGCACTGAATCAGAAAAATAAGAATTTGAGTGTGCTTGTTATGCAAGGCGGCTGCAGGCTTCACCTTCTGCATGCACATTTAAACAATAAAAAGTGAGTCAGTCGCTAACCCTGGCAGAAATGGCATGCTATATTTTCTATTCTTAGACAGGCAGGAAGGATTCTTCACCTATTTCCACTCAGCAAAACTCTCCTTATCCTTTCCACTCTTCCTTACCATTCCCATCTGCCTCTGCTCTGCTTGCTTGCATTTGTTTTCCAGAGGATACAGTTTTCTCGCTGCTCCAGCAAACTGAAAAATTCTCTCCTCTCATATGCCTGCACCCCTCTCCTCACTCTCTCCTCTTTCTTTCTCAACTCTATGTCTCTATATCTCTGTGTAACTCTGTATCTCTAAGTTTTCGAAGCAGTGCAGCAGAAAGGGCTGGCAAACTAGAGGCAAACACATAAGCCGAGAGAAGCTCTCATGGATCTTTCTGTTTTGGTCCACTTGAATTTTAGACCACAGCTCATTCCCCAACAAAAAACATTAGTAAGTGTGTACTGATTTGATATGTACACAAAACTTTGGACATACAGTGTATCGACTTGTTGTCTTTATTTGTCTCTCACAGCTTGCTTTAATCAATAAGTCATATACCTCGATAGCAGTGAATTGTGCAGGTTCTATTTTTAACATACTTTACAGCGGTGTAGCACTTGTTGGAGTTTTGACTGGGTGTTTAAAGATTTTACTTTGCTATCTGTAACACCCTGTCCTCTTGTCTTTCCCCCCTCTTTCTCTCTACATTTCCTTCCCGTTTCCTCACATCTTTGTATTTCAGATGGCAGCCCTGCAGAGTCCGTTCTATGGGGATAAGATGAACCTTTACTCCCTTTGTAAGAAGATAGAACAGTGTGACTACCCCCCTCTTCCATCAGATCACTACTCAGAGGAGGTAAGCACTGTACCAGTTGACTTTCACTGCTGTGGTAAGTAGATATGGGCCTGCTCAGTGTTTTAAAAGGATACATGACAGTCTCGACTCCTGAACCCCTTTAAGGGAAAATTCTTAATATCTTATAATATAGTATCTATGTAAGTGAATTACTGTTGTAAGCAGTAGTAGCCAGTTTCTCTTTCTCTGGGCCAGTTTGCTGATTTTTACTTGTGTTGACTGTTAAAGTTATTTTTTTATATGTAAGTGAAATCCACCCAACTGTCTGAGCTACAGTACAGTATGATATTGCTCTGTGATCAAAAGACCGGCTATGATTTTAACCATTTGAAAATTAAATGCAAATATCAAAAGCATCTGGCCACGCTGCAAAGTGGGGTGAAACTAAATGGGCTGGAGTGTCATGTTTCCCTAACTAAATGTTAAATCATCTGCTGTAGTTCTGCGTAGACTTACCCAAGCACAAAAATGTAATGTAGTCAGGCTGCGGTTAAAGATCGCCTTATTGCTGATTGCTGGTGACGTGTGTATGAATGCGCGTGGCTTTGTGTTTGCATGCCCTCTTTGTGTGGGTGGCATTTTTTTCTCTAATGTGTCTGTCTTTTTCTCTTAAATACATTAAGTCAAGTACACACACGTGCAAAAACTCAGACACTGACTCATAGGCACACACGCACATACACTGCAGACATTACTTCTATTTAGCAGTGACACTGTGCCATAGTATGAGCACAATCAAGCTTTGTGAGTTTTTGCATTTGCTCAAGAGTTAACAGTTAATACAAGTGTTCATTGTTTCAGCTCCTGTACTAGAGGTGACAGTAGGGTTGCTACTAACAACCCTGCTGATTAGTTGATGAGTCGTTTAGTCTACGAAATGTCAAAAAATAGTGAAAAATGCCAAGGATTAGCTTCCAGAGCCCCTGGTGACATCTTCAAATATTTTTTCTCTGACCAATAGTCAAAAACCTGAATTTCCGATTCCAGAAAATGTTCTACCTTAACGATTAACCCACGATTAAACAATTAGCTAAACTGTTGATAATTCATTTTCTGTCAGTCCACTAGTTGTTACATCACCTTAACTCTCAGCTCTTAATGACATGTACCTCACAGCCAATCTTGGCAAATATTTTGGGCTGATCCAGTACAGTCACCAAATATATGAGCCAAGACTTTGATCGCTGAGCACCTTGGTTAATCTTCATAAATGGATAACTGCATGCGAATGCAGATACGTTAATGAATGCTAATATACAGCTAACTCATCATCAGACACTAGTCAATGGGTTCCACATTTTAGGCCTCTCTGCACTTACTTTTTACCTGCAGTTCAAACATGATTGGTCAGTATTGCTCAGACTACTAACAGAAACCAGAGAACTTCAGATACCAAAACCTTGTCCTGTCACATACAGATTCTGCATACGTAGTGTTCATTGAAATTAAATGGTAAATGGCCCTGCACTTGTGTAGCGCCTCTTTAGTCTGCGGACCACTCAAAGTGCTTTTTTATACTACGAGTGACATTCAGCCATTCACACACACATATATACACTGGTGGCTGAGGCTACTATACAAGGTGTCACCTGCCACTCAGTTTTTTTCTTAACACATTCACACACCAATGGAACAGCCGTTGGGAGCAATTTGGGGTTCAGTGTCTTGCTCACCGAACCACTGATCTCCTGATTAGTGGACAACCTGCTCTACCTTCTGAGCCACAGCCGCCTGGACAAAAAATGTAGTTTATTCTCAGAGCTAGCGTTTTTGGAGGCCATTTTGTTGTGTTTAGAAATATTAAATGTATTTTTCTTTCCATTCCTGGTACAAAGATGCATCAGCAGAGGATTGAAACACGCTTACAGTGAACATCAAGTGTACGTTGTTTTTTGGCTTTATTGCCATATGGAAATGAATGGAAACAAATGGCTCCCTGGAGCAGAAGGAAGGATACATTCAAAGATCCAAGATTGTATAGCTAAACTGCATTTAAATACATGTCTGCATTGACATGCATCTATGTTATACTGTTATGGAGCTGGAATCATCCTGGCATTATCCTCAAAACAATAAAAAGTGCTCAACCTACTCTGTCCTGCATGCCTTCTACTCTACTACCAGTGTATCTGCATATGTAAGTCCACAGTGGCTAGTTTTAAGTGGCTCTCCTTCTTCCTGTCTCTGTAGTCAGTAGTAAACCCTGGTGCGAGGCTGTTATTATACTGTGGTATTTACTTCATTAGGTTAATAAAGGCTAATTGCGAGGTGTCTCCAGCCTCTGTAGTGTCTATGTGTGTGTTTTTCTATGTGCAGGAGCAATTGTGCAAGTGTATATTTTGCTACAAGAGCTCTCTCCACGCACACACACACCACGCTGAGCTTCTGCGTTGCCCCACATGTCACCCCCATCCAGGAGAAAGGGAGACAAAGCGAAAGAGAGAGGGAATGATAGAGCGAGAGACAGGGCGATGGAGAGATGGAGATGAGGGGGGTGCCTGCAGCGCCTGTCTGGATGTAAACAATGCTCCTGAAGGATCGGCAGCAAACTGTCAGCTGCTCATCTTTGTTGTGTCATTTAACCATCTCCGTCTATGCTTCCCCCCCACGCCTCCCTTCACCAGCTCCTACTCCCCCCTCCCTCCACCTGACACTCCCCCCCACTCCCCCGTCCCACTCGCCATGCAAAGAAGCGCATGAATATTTTACATATCTGCATCTCCCCCCCCTCCACTCCATCTCCATTCTGTGGGACTAATTCTCAGACTGTCTGAATTTGCATCTTTCTCTCACTTTCTCTCTCTCACACACACACACACACACATAAACACAGCGGCTGACGAGAACTCGTCCAAGCCGGTGCCACGCAACAGCGGCCAGGAAGTCGGCAGACGGTTACCATAGCGACCTCGCGTAGATGTTATTTTTTTTTCTTTCCTCTCCATCTTTTATTCTCTTCTTTTTTTTTTAATGATGGCGGTGGCTGTTCCGCCTGCGAGCCTGTCTATCTATCTGCTCCAATCAGCCGCTTCGCTCGGCTTCAAGTGTAAGTGCTGTCTCCGGATGGCAATGGAGTGGCAGCAGCGTGTGTGTGTGTGCGTGTGCATGTGTGTGTGTGTGCGTTTGTGTGGGCTCAGGTAAAAGTGGATTCAGACCAATAAGGGATCAGTGCGCTAACACAGCCTGGTGTCTTTGTCTCAGCTTGATTACTTGTTGCCTTGATATCGCTATTACGGAAAGAGCTCATTAAAAGATGAGCAGGTCTTCGTTAGCAGGGGTTTGTTCATTTCTGGAGCTGCTCTTTTACGGTTCAGTCTCACTACAGTGTCATTGACTGTATTATTTCTCTCTTTACCTCCCAACCAACACCCCCCCCTATCCCTTTCACCAGCTGAGGAACTTGGTAGATATGTGCATCAACCCCGACCCGGAGAAGAGGCCGGACATCACCTACGTGTACGACATTGCCAAACACATGCAGAGCCTGACGCAGGGCAGCTAAGCCCAAAGTTACACACATATCGCTTGCAGAACTCCTCCCCACTTCCCTCCTTGCTTGTCATGCTGGACTCGTACACATCTATCAGCTTTTATACAATAACTAACTCCAGAGTTTAGCTTCTTGTGATAAGTAGTACGTGTAAAGGATTTATTTTCAAGGTGACGGTCTATAACATGACTGACACCCAAACCTTTTCTGCCCTAGGATAAAGATTATAAAGATTATACTTTTTTGTCAGACGGACCTCCCATTCCTTTAACTTCGATTATGTTACAGCACTGAAAGTCAGTGTATTGTAACTCACTGATGTGTTATTAGCTATGGCTTTAAAAGGCACGTCCTCTGTATTTTTATGTAGTGAAGTAAAGCTGTTTTTCAGCAGCTGCTGTGTGCAGATGCTATGTAAAGCAGATATACTGGAAAATTGGAAAATTAGCAGAAAAAAGGCAAAGTTAGGTGTTACTTGTTACCTATCCTCAAGACAGTTAATCAATGCAAATATCACAAATATATACATAAGAAATTACCTTGTAGGGTGTGGTGGGTCTCATGAGACCTGTGGTCAGCTAATGAAAACTCTGAGAACAATAGAAAATTTGAAGTGAAGAGATATTCACTCAATGGCAGCAAAACTGAGAGACGTAAAAAAGTGTTATTGATGGTTGAAGCGTTGTTTTGTTGCACTTTTTACCCTGGTACTGGAAGGCTGGCGGGGTGATCATGTCTAATGAATGTATTAGGAAGGGAAGGATCATTTAGAGGGTAGACTAGAGATGTGCTGGGGGGAGAACATGGGCAAATGTCTCCACAACACTTTGAATGTAAGTCATTTTGACACCTATGTATTGTCTTTGAAAAATTCAGAATGTCTCTGTTTTGACAGCCTAGAAAAGAGCGGTAGAAGCTGTAAGAAAGCAGTTCTACATCTGCTGTTTACCTTTGTCACCGACACCAAAAGATTTCCTCCGTGGTTCAACTTGAGCTAGTTTTTTTTTTTTTTTTTTTTAAATCACAATGGAGACATGAAAAAAAAAAATCAAAGTCAAAACACAAGTTCTCCATCATGTTCCAGTGGCTGCGTTTGACCCACCAGAAAGGTAGTGGAAAAAATGTTGTGATTCTTAATGTTGCTGTGTAAGTTTGCAGTGTAGTCTTGTTAAGTAACACATACGTTGAAGAGATAGCAGGTCCTTGCCTTGTGTAGCCGTCCATGTCATGAGTAAATCACAGCGTGCCTACCTAACTTGTGTCCTCAGTCGAGATACCAAAGAGAAAAGTCACACATAGAGAGAGCAGTTTATGTATATGTTAAGGTATCTTTTACGGAAAGTATATCAAAGAGTTGTACTGAAAAAAAAAAGAAACAAGCACCGATGGGACTCATTTTGTTTTACTGTACATAGTGAAGAAGTTCCTATAGATTTGATACTGTAGGGTTTTAGTGACCCTTTATTCATTTGGAGGAAGGAAACAGTGGTATATATGTATTTTTTTTTTCTTTTTTTACAGTGAATAGGTTTACACCAGTGGGTCACAAATGACCAGCACTGACGACCACTGGTTTACATAATAGCAATAGTACCAGATGAAAGGTATAGTGAGTAAGCAATGATCGATAACACTTTATTTCAGTGTCTTATGAGTTCTTTTACCATTATCAAATAGCCTGTTAACCGCTCATTGAAATTATTGTACATGTATGCCCATGCTTCTCATGTTTTTGTTTTTTTTAATTAACATTTAATACTAAAAACATGTGTTATATACAAAATCAAAGCTTCTAGGTGCAAGAAAATGTAAGTTATTTTGTTTCGGTCAACAGAATATTTTGATAGTGTGTTGATAGTGGTTATTGATACCTTGCAAATACAGTGTTTGCAATTTTTGTTTGCAATTGTACACATTGTTTTTCTCCCCCACTGCAGTA
Source organism: Cephalopholis sonnerati (assembly GCA_019142605.1). NCBI lineage: Eukaryota > Metazoa > Chordata > Actinopteri > Perciformes > Serranidae > Cephalopholis > Cephalopholis sonnerati. The sequence continues at coordinate 27,300,615 of JAGQAX010000006.1, forward strand.
AAACTTTTTTGTTTTTCAATTCAATTTAACTTTAATTTTTCATCATCTTCACCCACAGTGCTGTTTTTACCTCTATCCCCACGTTCACACAACAAGAGCATCAGTATAGCACCAAAATGTTTTTATATTTAAAGCTGTCGTTACAGTAGATATTTGTTTTTATGCTCTACAGAATTCTCTAAAGAAATTGGTACTGTTTAACAGTAAAATTCCAAAAAATGATGATGCTTTTTGTATTGGCTTGACAAATACATTTACATTGATGCATCTGGCAAATGGTGGCAACATGTTCGGTTACAACGGTAAAGAAAGATGCTTGTATCTCGGTTTTATCTGTTGCCTTGTTCGTTAAAAAACATGCAGTATGTGGTGCAAAGTCAAATTTCGTTGCCTTAAAATATTTCTGTGCCGTAATCATTATATTTTCTGTTTACGCACAGGAACAGAGATCAGGATTTTTATTTTTGTTCAACTTTTTGGTTGTTTTGTGAAGTCACTTTAAGGATTATGGCCATTTCTTGAAAGGAAGAGTTTTTTGCTCTCCTTTTACTCATGGCTCAGTTTACTTTTCCACGGGCCCTCTGAAGTTGGTATTGAAGAGTCCAGGGGTTTTCCAAAAAGTCAACTATTGCAATTAATATTTATTTTTTTTTTTGTAGTTTGGCTGTTTTCTGAACATTTCATGTCAAATTAAAGACCCTCATCACAAATGCCTTGTATGCTAACTAAATGTAATAAAGCTTTGAAATTCCTTTTGAACATAAGAGTGAGTGCTTGGAGCTCTTACCAGGTATTAATGAGTTTCATATTTCATCATGTAATTGCCAAGAAAAGCAGAAATAAAACAGGACATGCTGTAACATGCAATGTTGAAGGTGACCAAGCCCGGTCAGTGGCAGCAACAGCAGTGTCACACCTGCAGCTCTGGACCAGTTGGGTCTAAACTTTAAAGGCCCGCTGAGCTTGTGACTCCTCTCACCAACAAAGTGTTAATATTTGTGGAAAAAGGGGGCATTTCCCACTGAATTTACTGCAAGAGTTTGGACTTGCCACTTTGATCAGCAACTGGCAAATGATACCAGATTAATGGTAAGTATACTTTCTATTTCATTGGTCTTGTAGTTCATGTGATACAGATTATTTTCCAGTGATAGGCCATCTGAACATAAATGGGATTCTTGTGGCTACCGTAGACTGTATAAGAATAATACATGGAGCCACCATGACATCACCCATTGGTTTGTGGATTTATGTTTTGAAGCCTAGAGTTATGAATTTTGGCCGTCGCCATCTTGGATTTTTGGGGTGAGAAGTGACCATATTTGGCCGAGAGGCTGGAGCCATGAAGGAGAAAGGAGTGGATCTGACTGAGAGCCCGAGGTGACACCTAGCAGACTGTCTGTCACTCAAAGTAGTTATACCCTTTATTATGCATAACTTTAAGACTTTAAAAAATGTGTGTTAGATAAAAATTCAGCCCCGTACAGTTGTCATGAATGTTGAAATTAGCTCTAGAGACCAAAACCCTTTCTTTGTACCAGGCTGTAAACATGTTTATTTCTGCTGTAAAGTTGGGCATTTTAACATGGAGGTCGATGGGGATTGATTCACTTCTGGAGCCAGCCTCAAGTGGCCATTTAATGAACTATATTTTTTGACAATTGCTTGCTCAGTTTCCATTCCCCCTGATTGCCACTTGGTGGCTACATAGACTAAACCAGGCGTCCTCCAGATATGAGCAACAGAAGGCATTGTGGTTATTTTACACAAACAAAACAAAACAAAAGATTAAATGTGATCTTTTACATTCCCAAGCAAAATAGTATTTTATTTTTGAGTATAAATGATATATTATTATTATTATTATTATTATTATTAATAATAATAATAATAATAATAATAATAATAATAATAATAATAATAATAGTAATAATACTAGTGATAATAACGGGCCACATAAATGTGAAAAGCAATACTTCAAAAATGCATACAAAAAGCAACAACACTAAAACAGACAAACACCACAAAATCCTATATCTGAACTTCAAATGCCTGCTGGTGCTGGAAACATCAACATCTACATGCCTGCATCTGCAGGACTGAAACAGCTGCTGCTACATTCATTTATCTAACTGGTCAAAAAAAAGGGACAATATGAAATGATAACAGAAAATTAAAACACAGGTTATGATAATAAAAGCCATACTATACAGGTGCATTTCCAAGTGATTTTAATGTGCTGCCAGTTAAAGTTAAACTGTTTGTTAAACTGTTCACTGTTCACACAGCCATTGATCCAAATGCTTTGTTCACTTTTGACTTGAGCGTAGTTTAAGAGAAGGCGGTCATTTGACACTCAAAGCCACTTTCATGGTCGGGATCTAAAACTTTGTGATGTTATTTTATCAGTCTTAAATTGCGTAACCTTAAACTTGACCAAATTTGTCTCATTATCTCATCTCGTGTCACCAAGATTAAAATTTTGATGAGGAAATGGCAGTTCCACTTGGCACACAGTTCAAACAACAGAAAAAAGTATAATTATTCAACAAAAATAACCACTTAAAAATCATGTTGTGCCTCTGTCAAGCAAAGCATTATCAGTCTATTCTTATTAGAGCATTACCAATGTAAATGGTAAAATACTATATATAGAGCAGAATAAGAGGAGTATTTGGCTGGCAGCTCCCTTTCTTCATCAGCGTTTGTCTTAACGGGAGTTTTCATATTGAGGAACATTAACATAATCTACGGAGGCAAAAAAAAAAAGGAAATAGTACAATTTATTGTACTCATCAAACTGCACAGTGTACTTTATAAATAAACCATGCAAAAAAAAACTTGTTCAAGTTGCTTTAAAACTTTAAGATGTGATTTAACGTATAGTTAGCAGAAATACTGTTGTGCTCTCATACAGAATTCCTAATGGATGATTTCAGTCAGTGTAAGTATTGCATTATAACAGTTGATGTAATAATCTAACAGCTAAAACATGATTCATAGTTTTTAGATGCTGAATATAATCACTGTTTGTTACTTACTCTGAGACTATTGTATTGAAAACAAGAAAGCTAAAGTCTACTCACCTCCTGTTGGTTCAAGCATCATATCGTCATTCACATCACTGTGGAGACAAAAGTAAAGATTTGCTGCATAAAACAAAGTTTATATAGAATATAACATGTTACTATTAATTGAGCTATTAAAAAGTATTGAAAACAAACTATTGACATATATTTGATTAGCTCACCTCTGTCTTTATTTATGTGGTTAAGCAAATGAGTTCTGCTGCAACAACTGTGTGTGTACTGTAAATTAAACTAAACTGCAACTAATGTAAAACAAACCAGAGACAACATGAACACCCTCTTTGAATGTTGTCACTCGATTGAATGGGTATTATCAGTGGTTATCAGGCTTATAGATATGGATTAGAAAGGTCATGCTACATTTAGTAGCTTAAGAAGATTGTTGCTAACATGTCATATTGTCATGTTTATTGTTAGATGGCCTGTCAGTGGCTGTAGTAATTATAACTGGATTAAAACAGAGGGTCAGGTGAAGTAATGTTTGTGTAAAGAGCATAAAAATCTGTGTCGGGAGGAGGTCAGGATGGTGGATGGGTCAAACAAACGCCAAGGGTTTGTGTCCCGTGTCAAACCAAAAGTCATCGCTTACTTATTTTAACTGACCTGTGTAAGTTTGCCATGTTGCGTTTTGTAAAAGTCTTATTTTACTCCAAAATCACAAGCTTTTCTCTTAACCTGACCACATAGCGTTGGCACCTAAAACCTAACAGAAGTGAAAGTGAAACAGCTCCCGATGACAACTGATAACGTCCATTTAATGGGCTGATAGCAGTGTCCTGGACCTATTAGATGCAGCAGGCCTCTTCTAACCCGTACTGTATCTGTGAGGCTGATAACCTCTGATAATGCCCATTAAATCGAGTGATAACATTTTAAATTGATGTGACATTTAAACTGATGCAGGTGGTGAGATGTAAAATGATCTTTACTTTCTGGACTTTCTGCACTTCGGAACGTAGATCTTGCAGACCACCACAGCAAAGGCCACAGATGCAATAATGAAGATGACAGAACGAACTATGAGAGCTATGCTGTCTGTAAAACAAACAGTTTAAAAAACATTAATCCAAAACTAAAATGTGTTAGGTTGTGCCTCACTCTCTCCCATGTCTCACCATGTATGTTTCACTGTGTTTCTGACCGCAAGTAGATCTTTGGTGTTTTCTTTGCCATATTAGCTTACAACCAAGGAGGAAAGGAGGTCAGTATGGTTTGGTACTCTGTACCACTAAAAAAGATTTAATGCCGGTGCACAGTGCCAAGAAGAAGGGAGAGCAGCTGCCTGACTAACAGTGAAAGCTCCAGAATTGTCTGTAAAATGAAAAAAAAACAGAAGAATATCAAAGTGGTGGCATTTATGTCTTAAGGCCCAGAAACACCAAAGCGACTTCAGAGAACTAGCAGTGATGAAAGCCCCCTGCTGTGTCACCTCACGTTGCCATGCCTCGGCTAAAAAGTTGCACATGAGCACACCGCAAAGACTTAAACTGACGGATAACCAGCACGTACATTCTGCGCTTGTGTGAGAGAAAATAACTTTCAACACCAGCAGACGGCAGTTGTCTGTAATCGTCATACAAAAAGGGAAACTGGAGGACCATCCTGATGCTAGTTAGCCAGTTAGCACATTGACAACACAATTCAGTGTTAAAAGAATGAAACATATTTACCGTGTGCCAGTGAACAATAACACAAACCACCACAGACTGTCTCTGCTAAAGAGCTCAATGGCTAAAAAAAACAATCCTACTTTATGTAGTAAGTTTGATTTGGTGTCACTCGCTCTTGAATTCTGCTTTTTACTCTTTGTTTACTTTTTCTTCTATCGTTTCTTTTCTTGTGTGCTGAACTGCGCAATCACAGTGATTTCATTTACCGACAGGCTCCGCAGTTGCCAACACTGATTCAACATCCTGAATCTGCAGAAAAAAGCCAACTAGTGCTGATGAGGGCCAACAGTGAAGCGACAAATGGCCACAGATGCTCACTACCTGCCCAACACTGACCAACAGCTGAGCACTGGCGTGTCAGGGCCTTAAGATATAATAGAAAGTGACTGTGTACTGTCTGTCAAAGCAAAATGTGTCCAAATTATTTAGTTGAACGATTTGTGGCAGTAATTAAAACAGTACATACATGAAGTGGTCACAGTTATTGTCTTGGAGTTGCTGTCATATTTGCCGTTGAAAGCAAACACCTGGAAACACAGAAGATCCCGTCATCAGGAATTATAGCATTTGAAGAAATATGAGGATTAAAGTTGAAATTATTTTATAAAACCAAAAATTAAGATTATACAAACCTTCACTGTGTATTCTGTTAAGTAGCTCAGATCTTTAAATTCAAAGATGCAGTGTGGTACTTTAAGCGTCTCCTTCTGAAGTTCATCATTATAATACAGACGTGCATAGTATTTCTTGTCAGGTCCATTTGACTGTTTTTTATAAGTACAGATTACTCTGACCACGTTATGCTCTGGAAGAGTCCAAGTCACATGAGGAATATCTTCTGGTTCTGTAAGAAACACCATACTTTCTTCAGATACAACAAAATGCTTACTCACAGTCAAAGGAATATTTTAGTTTGCTGTAACAACAGTTTTAACACAGATTAGCATCATTAGTGTGTTGCTCTGTTGGTGTTCAGTAGTGATACAGTGGTGGAAAAAAGTTTTCGGACACCCCATGCATTTGTGAAATACTGCATTAAGAATCACTCTTAGGTCTTAAAGCGCAATTTCTTTAAGTACAGTCACAGCCAAATTACTAAATAAATCCTAAAAAGCCATTAAGAACTTAAAATTGATTGGTTCCATAAAAATATATGAGAAATTTTGAGTATTGGGTCATTTTGGTACCAGTGATCCACTAATGAAGGTCGTGCTTTTTATTAAAAGACACAATTTTTGTTGCCGTGCTTCGTGTCTATATAAAGCCAGCACATTTGAAAGTTCTTCAGAGACAAAAATGGCTAAAACAAGGAACCTAATGCAGAAAACACGCCTGAAGATACAGATTCTCAGCCAGGAAGGGTATGGCTGCCACCAGATAGCCAGGAAGTGCAGATGCAGTCCTTCAGCAGTTGGATACACTCTGCAGAAATACAGACAAACCAACAGCTTGGAAGACAAACCAAGATCTGGGCGTCCAAGGGTTTCTTCAGCAAATGACCGCATCCTGATCCACATGTGCAGGGAAAACCACTGAATGACATCACAGGAGCTTCAGCAGCAGTGGTCACACCAAACTGGTGTCCAGTGTTTCACTCGCACTGTACGTGACCGACTTTTAGATCATAGCTTAAGGTCCTACAAGGCTGTCAAGAAGCCCCTGATCAATGAGAGACAGAGGTTAGCCCGGCGTCGTTGGGCCCAAGCACACAAGAACTGGACAGCCAGGAATTGGAAGAAGATTCTGTGGTCAGATGAGTCCAGTTTCCAGCTTTATCTTCCTCCTGCTAATGTGAGAGTACGCAGAAGGCCAGGCGAAGCATTATCTCCAGCATGTACAGTACCCACTGTCAAGCATGGTGGAGGCAGTATCATGGTTTGGGGATGCATGAGTGCTGCTGGTGTTGGTCATCTCACTGTCTGTGATGGCACATTGACCTCTGCCAAGTATTGTGCCATTCTCGAAACCCACATGCTCCCTTCTGCACGTGCACTGTTCCATCGAGGTCAAAACTGGATGTTTCAACAAGATAATGCCCCTTGCCACACATCCAGGGCCAGTAGGACTTGGCTGCAGGAGCACAGTATCCAGGTCTTAGAGTGGCCAGCTCAATCCCTGGACATGAGCCCCATTGAAAATCTGTGGTGGATTATCAAAAGGTCTGTTTCAAAGCGTAAACCAAAGAATTTAGAAAAATTAAAAGCAGTAATTCAAGAAGAATGGGACAAGATTACCCCTCAACAGTGTGAAAGGCTCGTGGGGAACATGCCAGCCAGGATTAGAGCTCTACTGCGTGCTAATGGAAGGACTACTACATATTAATTTGATGATGTGATGGTTTATTTATTTTTTGTTGAGTTTTGAACACATTCTCTGTAATTTGTTGACTTTGATACCGACAATGTTGAGAGCTGACATATCGAAACTGTCAAGCATTTAGTTTTGTTAGTTTTTCTGGTAAACAATAAACAAAAAAAATATTGTTTGTATTTGATTGTGTCTGTCTAATGCAGCCACACCTTTTGAAACACAAAAAAGATTTTTCCACAAATATTTCATGACAATATTTGAGATTGAGTAAAATTTGAAGGGTGTCCAAAAACTTTTGTCCCAATGTAAAAAGACAAGATGTGCAAACATATACATGTATATGTATATATATGTATATATATATATATATATATATATATATATATATATATATATATATATATATTTTGTTGTTTTTTTTAGCTATCATTCTTTTGTGTTGTATGTTTGTAAGTGATGATTGATGGCAGCTTTTAAATGTAAACCTCTTGTTATTCCATTTATCCCACACAGCTGTAATGTTATGGAAGTGAGGGACCGTAGGTTGGAGTCATTCTTAAAATAAAGCTATCATGAAATAGGAACTGTAGGCGTTCAAGCTGGAAACAAATGAATCATGACATGGCATATGATCAGCAGCCACATAAGGAAATGGAATAACAAGAATATTTAAAAAAAAAACCTTTCATTTCAAAGTTGCTTTTCAAATTCTTTTTTTAATTTTTTTATTTTTAAAAATCTGATATCAGCATTTAATGTTATTTGTTAAAAAAGACAGACAGGATGAAGAATCAGATCAATTACATAATTCATATATTGATCATGATTAGAATAAATTGCATTTAAAATTATAATTGCTGTAATTAGCTTAAATAATAACTAAATAATTAATTACAGATGTTTGGAATTCAAATACTCATTTACCATATTATTTACAAGACCTTTTAGAGTCATAGTGCATCATGAGTTTTCTCACATACTGAAACATTTAGCAGTTTAATCATAAGACAGTGTGAGATATTTACTTTAACTGCCACACAGATGTCTTAACTGGATATTCAACAACATGTGAAATACACAGACTTAACAAATAATGGTCAGCTTTTTTGTTTCTTACAGGTGTTTACTGTAATCTTCTCCAAAATATACAGTTTCAGACACTTACCTGCAGCCTCAGTCTTCGTTGTCACTGGAGGTGGACTGGTTAGTTTCTTGTTGTTGTATTTGGGTTGAACTGTACACTTATAGTCAGTGTATGGATCCAGTCCAGTGAAACGACACATTCCTCCTGTTTGAGTTTTGTCAGCTGGAACTGCAACATAGTTTCATTAGCTGTGTTGTTGTGTTTGACTGAATAACAAAACAACAGAGACTAAATAACAGCAGATTGTTTTCTTGGTCAAGTTACCCATAAAGTGACAATAAAGTTGATCTTAATCAATGACTCAATCAATCATCCATGTGTCATTGTTAGATCACCAGCCTCTGCAAGTTCAAACTTTAGTACACATCATGTGCTGTTTACCTGCAAGCAGACTGGTAAATTTAATATGTGAACACTGAAGCTAACGAGTGTTTTGTACGTGTATTTTTTGGTTTCCAATAAACAACCAGCTGCTGTAAAATGATTATTTTTTCCTGACCTTGTTTACTTCCTGTTGAAACTAAACTCTGACATTTCAGTTTATTCTGTATTATATTTAATGTCTTGTCTCATCTTCTTCACCAGTCTCAGGTTATTTACACCTACTCTCACTCAGCACGCTAAAGTGTTAGCATGGAGAAATGTAGGTCCATGGATGATTCAAATGTTGGCAGTGTGTTTCACTATTTAGATAAACTGACCAGTAAAATAATCTCCAAAGACTTCCTGTAAAATCAGTAAAATAAGAGAATTATTCTGAATACTTTTACTCACCACTGGGTTTGTGTTTGGAAGGAGGGGCACAGCTGCAGTCATATGAAAGGTTCGCAAGACGAGGAAGATCTGGACAGTCCTGACTGTTCGTGGTCCATGTCAGATCAATGGTGGTTGAGGTTGTACTCAGCTCTGGTTTTATTGTAAGATCTGTTGGAAGATATCAGACATCTGTAACACTGAGCTAAACATCTGGAGCTGTTCTGTTCTCCACAATTATCTGCAGATACACACTTATTGTTCTTATCATTGCACTGAGGTGAAGTAAATATTAACATACCACAGACGATACTGAACGTGATTGGAGTGGTTTGATTAATGGGGACATTGTTGTTCTTGATCTGACCAGTACAGGTGTAATCTGTGAAGGGCTCCAGCTCAGACTCATTCTTGATGTTACTGAGTTCATCTTTTGAGGAGACACAAGGACGACAGCATTTCTTCAACAGCTTGGATTTGTCTCTTGATGCCAACGAGCAGTTACATTTCAATGTGAACACATTCACAGCAAACAAATAAATCTTCTACTCAGATCTGATTCACAGAGCGCACAAAGCAACACCTCCACTTCCTCTCACACCAAAAGACAATTCAGATTCACTTTAAAGTTAAACTGATGTTAATTGTCACGTCTGTTTGACTACAGTGTGAGAATGTCATGTGCCTCTATCCACTTTCATGTAAATCCATTCATAATGTTGGTGACATACGAAGTCTCTTTACCTCTAGTCTTTCCACTTACCCTGACAGGTGTAATCGATGGTGAGACTGGTGCAGCGTTCAGGTAATGCTGATTTTATTTTTGCAGGAAGTCCAGTTGGAGCTGTCTGAGTTATGTCTCTTGGATCTAAGAAATATGTTGAATAAAGAAAACAGCTGAAATGAAATGCACAAATTTGTCTGTCTCATTTCTTAAATTAAAAGAAAATGAAATAAAATTCAACAGAGTGAATTATTTTTACTCACTCATTCCAGTTGTCATAATTTTACTTTCTCTGCTGTTACAGAGTGTTTCATAGCCAGCATTATCACGATATGCAACTCTGTGCTCATATTCAGTACAGGGCTTCAGGTGTCTTATTTCATGTGAGGTTCCACTGAAGGACTCAACAGTGGATTCCTTTCGGCCCTGGTCTGTAATGTATATGATGTAGTTGCCAGGGGTAGAGCTTATCATCATGTCAATCTTGAAGCCAGAGTCGATGGGTGTGACATTGTAAGAACCTGCAAAACAAAATCAACAGAGTTATAACGTCTCATAGTTAATATAAACCACCTGATGACATCTTTTAATGACAGACAGTTTGTTCATGTAGATGTTGAACATGCTGCTGAGAACCCAAACACTCTGTACACTCACTGTACAGATCTATCTGCAGAGAAATACTGGAAAACAACATAATTAGTACATGAGTGAAGATGCTGTGTATTATATCTAAAAAAAATAATACTGATACTCACACTGTGGAGGTGGAGGAGCTGGTGTGGTGGCTGGAGAACACATTGAAATGAGATTAGAATAGGACATAAGAAAATATTATTTGCATGACTGTAACACTTTAAAATACTCGTCCATAGCAAGCTGTACTGCTATGATACTTATATGAATATCTCAGTCTTATCCACAGTCCTCTATCAGAGCAAATGGACCTGTAAAGGAGAAAATTCCAACTGTGGGTGTTGTGCGTGGTGATTGGAGGTAATGTTTGGTTTTAAATGGTGTTTGTCTGAGAGTCTGTTTGACTGCTGGCTGTGTTTGAGGGTGGGGTGCTAACAGGAGGAGTAGTAGTGACTATTAGATAGAGATCTTGCTGGAGGTCACCTTCAAGTGGAAATACTTTACTGCTAGTACTCTTACCTGATATAATGCATATATCAGCTACATTGTGCTGAATGCAACGCTAATGTTCCCTCCAAAAAACTGTGACCTGAGAATGAATACCTCACCAGACACCTCAGCTGAATTGAGTGCTGCAGTTGGGGTTATATGAGGTGAGGGTTTACGGTGGAAATTTAGACATAGATATATCTAAATTTAGATACAGATGGCATGTTTCACACTCTGCTCTGTCTTTAAGTTTTTCTGTTTCCCTCCTGCAGTACTAAGTTGTGGTAAATTAGATAAACTGGAAATTCTGACTGTGGTTAGTGGTTAAGTCTTCTTGCAGCTGCTGATAAGACTGTGTTGAATCTGTCACAACAGAAGACCAACTTTTACAGGCTGCACAAGATGTGAACTTCAAATACGCTACTGATTCAGTCTGTGTGACCTCAGAGTAAAATACTCTGAAATTATGTTGATCATCATTATGCTGACGTATCTTCTGGTTGGTGGATTGTGGGGGTGTTTTGTTGAATTTGTGGAAAATCTGGTGTCTGAGAAGTTTGAACAGAAAGCTAAAAGATGTCATGTTTACTTGTCTCATCTTAATGTAGTTTTTACTCGTAATAGAGCTTGTGATGCTGAGTTGAAAGTCAGAATTGATCGCTGTAATACTGTAAGTCCCTACAAGAAAAAGTTACATTAATCTCTTGGTGAAACGTTGTGGCTTTAAAGATTTGCTCATGTAGATGTTGAGCATGCTCCTGGATGTGCTGAAACAACTCTAATCCAATATTGTGTAAATACACATCAGAATATGTTGAAATAAGTGAAAAATACAGGTGCTAAATGTCATACATAATATATTAAAATTCGAAAGTAATACACTGTGCAGGAGTTGGAGCAAGAAAATGCAGCTACATTTTTAGATGCCCCCCAAAAAACACATTCATCAGTGAATAATATACCAATTCTATCTCCTCTGATTATTTTCCAGGTAGAGACTAAACAATGAGATAAACTAGATCCTCTACTTTTTGTTCTGGCTAAAGAGGCACTTTCCACAGCTCTTAGATGAATAACAATATACAAAGTATCACACTGTCTCACTTTATGCAGACGATCTATCAATATATGTCATCAACCCGCTCTGACTTCACCTGAAGTCCGTAGGGTTCTTGGAGAATTTGGAAAATATCAGGGTAAAAACTTAATTTAAACAAAAGTGAAGACTTTCTCATTAGCAGGCATGCTAAAGACTATCTGAATTTGTAAATGAGTCATTTGAAAGATTAAATGGCATACTTAGACATACTACTAATTGTAACTCAATCATTATGCAATATAAAAAAGTGCCTGGGTGTTTGTAACATTTCTAGTCACTTATCCATCATAAACAATCATCTTTTCTAACCATCTTTAACAGACAAAGGCTTCCAAATTAATCAGTGTATTTGTTTTAAATACAATTATCATTGTACCAAACTGATAACAGTTAAACACTGAAACAGTGTATAATTACTGCAGACTCTATGGGTCACCTGTGATAAATGAACAGGTCAGAGCTGACTGTTGGTAGATGTGTAGAGAATAACACTGTGAATAACCACTGTACTTTACTAATGACTGGAGCTACACTGTAATGTTCATCATCATGGCTTGAAATGTGATGTTCTTACACTGTAGGCCTACACAATGTATTTTATTATTTACATCAGGGACTGAATGTTATTTGTTAAAAAAGACAGACAGGATGAAGAATCAGATCAATTATATAATTCATATATTGATCATGATTAGAATACATTGCATTTAAAATTATAAATGCTGTGATTAGCTTAAATAATAACTAAATAATTAATTATAGATGTTCCAAATTCAAATACTCCTTTCTAAAAGATATTTATTTTTTACAAGACCTTTTAGTGTCATAGTGCATCATGAGTTTTCTCACATACTGAAACATTTAGCAGTTTAATCATAAGACAGTGTGAGATATTTAACTGCCACACAGATATCTTAAGTGGATATTCAACAACATGTGAAATACACAAACTTTGTTTACTGTAATATTCTCCAAAATATACAGTTTTGGACACTTACTTGCAGCCTTGGTCATCCGTGTATATTTAGTTGGTGTAGTAGCTACCCTGTTGTTGTATATAGATTGAACTGTGCAGGACTGGGAGCAAGAAAATGCAGCTACATTTTTAGATTTCCCAAAAAGAAAAGAAAAAAAAACATTAATCAGTGAATAATATACCGATTCTATCTCCTCTGATTATTTTCCAGGTAGAGACTAAACAATGAGATAAACTAGATCCTCTACTTTTTGTCCTGGCTAAAGAGCTCTTAGATGAATAACAGTATACAAAGTATCACACTGTCTCACTTTATGCAGACGATCTATTATTATATGTTATCAACCCACTCTGACTACACTTGAAGTCCGTAGGGTTCTTGAATAATTTGGAAAATATCAGGGTAAAAACTTAACTTAAACAAAAGTGAAGACTTTCTCATTAGCAGGAATGCTAAAGACTATCCTAATTTGTAAATGAGTCATTTGAAAGATTAAATGGCATACTTAGACATACTACTAATTGTAACTCAATCATTACGCAATATAAAAAAGTGCCTGGGTATTTGTAACATTTCTAGTAACTTCTCCATCATAAACAATCATCTTTTCTAACCATCTTTAACAGACAAAGGCTTCCAAATTTGGTATGACAAGAGTATACATAGCATTAGGGACATGTATATTGACAATGCTACTGCCAGGGTTCATTTCTCTTCTCTATGCTCAAGATGTGCCTTAATACAGTTTTAAGTGCTGCATCAGCAACACCTCTTTTAATCTAAAGTTGCAAAAATATTCCAAAAACCTAAGCCCTATATGTGACAGGTGTAAACAGACCCAGTCACCATCCACTGTATGTTGTGGTCTTGCTTAAAACTTAGTCCTCTCTGGTCATCCATTGTTGCCTTTTACTCCCTATTAGCTAGATGCTGAAATCAGTTTAAATGGAAAGATGTAATCCCTCCATCAAACAGATTAAAGCTGGAAAAATCAAATACATCCTCAACATCTTCATTAAGATATTTTATAAAACCTGGAGCCCATTAATAAACTATGTGAATAGTCTACCGGTCCTTAAACTATGAACTCATATCTCTACATGTGGTTCATCCTATAGGCACTGAAATACACCATGATGCATGTGCTTTTTTTTTTTTTTCTTCTTTCTTGTTTTGTGATCTGTCTGTTCTCTTCCTTTTTCTTCCATTTTTCTATATATTTTTGTGCATATTCATACTTTAACATGACAGCATAATGTTATGTCTTGTCTGGTAAATAGAAAAATGTCTGTAGATAAAGGGCTAAAAAAAAAAAAAAAACTAAAAGGACATGACTTCACAAAACACTTACCTTCCCACAGTCTGATATTATTATTATTGTTATTTGTAGTAGTAGTAATATTAGTATTAGTATTTTTAAAAAGGCCATTATGTTTACATAGAAGATGGTTACTTACAATTGGCCACAGCGACGATCCCAGCCCAGAGCAGCAGGATCTTGAGACAGACACCTGCCATATCCAGGCTTTTGCACACTTGATTTTGTCCGAAACTGTGGCACATCTGAAAATAAATATGACCTCAGGTTGTGTCAACCATGTTTGCACACTGACTCTGAAACTCTAGTCTGTTACTAAAGTTGTGGAACAGATAGTAATAATCAGATGGATGATGATAACGAGGATGAGGTTGTGGACCGCACACAGACCAAGATCAAGACAGGAGACAGATACGAACGACACATCAGCCCCTTCTTGCAGCTGTGGTGCAAAATGCATGGTGACAGATAAATAACTGCAGTGGAGAGAAGCAAGACAGGAAATGTGTCTTTTGATTTTATCTCATATTGTGAACTTCTTTTAAGTTGCATATGTTTCAACACAGGCGGTTCTGCTATGCCACTGAGGACAGGAAATCCTCTTTAATCTGAATCTTGAATTTTTTTTTCTCAGTGTATATTTCTCTTGATATTTTGATTAGTCACCATCTTAACGTATACGCTAATGCTGATGTATTTTGCATCTGTTTTCAGCAGCAGGGTTCAGTACATGAGGTTTTTGCACTTCAGGTTTCAGACTCAGGGTTTAATCACAAATTAGCAGACACAATAAAGAGAGTAACAGTAGATGTTTAATAATCTTTACTGGAGCCAATCCTAGCTGATATTGGGTAAGAGGTGGGGTACACCCTGGACAGGTCGCCAGACTGCCTCAGGGCTGACATGTAGAGACAGACAGCCATTCACGCTCACATTCACACCTACGGGCAATTTCGAGTCACCAATTAACTTGCTTGTCTTTGGACTGTGGGATGCCAGTGTGCCCGGAGAAAACCCAGTCTGACACGGGGAGAACATGCAAAGAATGGCTCCCCCAACTGGGTTTGAAGCAGGAACCCTCTTACTGTGAGTCGACAGTGCTAACCACTGCACCATGGAGTCTCAAGATGTCCCAGGAACCCAGAAATAAGTCAACATTTCATCACTCTTGATTCCCTCCTCTTGAAGTCAGCAGGTTTTTCGATAGACGCCTGAAAAAAGGTCTGTGGTTCAAACAAGCCTAAGAGACTTAAAAACATTTTGTTCTACGACATAAAGTCTGTCAGCCAATTCCCCACTTGTTTATTTTGAAGCTTTTATGTGTCTTAAAAATGAGGCAACAAGTTGCTAAATGAGACTACAGAACACCATCACGCTTACACGGCTTTACAGCTGTGCTGTGCGGGCTATATTAAGACATGCGACCATGGTGTAGTCCATTTATAGCCTCATTTATGAAGATGATCTTGATGAACAAAATGTGTAAGAATCATAAAACAGGACATGCTGTAACATTTGTGCAACATTAAAGGTTGCCAAGCCCGGCTCTGGACCAGTTGGGTCACTTGTAAGAAAGAACTGAACTTAAAAGGCCCACTGAGCTTGTGACTCCTCTCACCAACAAAGTGTTAATATTAGTGGGAAAAGGGGGCATTTCCACTGAATTTACTGCGAGAGTTTGGACTTTTTACTTAGATCAGCAACTAGCATGTGATACCAACTTAGTAAGTAACACACTGTGTCAAACATAGTATGACTGATACTAGAACAATCACTGGAATATTTGTCTGGATTAGTTACATCCTGCAGTGTACTTCATGTGATACAGATTATTTTCCAGTGATAGGCCATCTGAACATAAATGGGATTCTTGTGGCTACCGTAGACTGTATAAGAATAATACATGGAGCCACCATGACATCACCCATTGGTTTGTGGATTTATGTTTTGAAGCCTAGAGTTATGAATTTTGGCCGTCGCCATCTTGGATTTTTGGGGTGAGAAGTGACCATATTTGGCCGAGAGGCTGGAGCCATGAAGGAGAAAGGAGTGAATCTGACTGAGAGCCCGAGGTGACACCTAGCAGACTGTCTGTCACTCAAAGTAGTTATACCCTTTATTATGCATAACTTTAAGACTTTAAAAAATGTGTGTTAGATAAAAATTCAGCCCGTACAGTTGTCATGAATGTTGAAATTAGCTCCAGAGACCAAAACCCTTTCTTTGTACCAGGCTGTAAACATATTTATTTCTGCTGTAAAGTTGGGCATTTTAACATGGAGGTCGATGGGGATTGATTCACTTCTGGAGCCAGCCTCAAGTGGCCATTTAATGAACTATATTTTTTGGCAGTTGCTTGCTCAGTTTCCATTCCCCCTGATTGTCACTTGGTGTCTACATAGACTAAACCAGGCGTCCTCCAGATATGAGCAACAGAAGGCATTGTGGTTATTTTACACAAACAAAACAAAACAAAAGATTAAATGTGATCTTTTACATTCCCAAGCAAAAAAGTATTTTATTTTTGAGTATAAAATACAAAGCAAAAGCTAGTCTGATACAATGTTCCATTTTAAAACTCTGATATATTATTATTATTATTAATAATAATAATAATAATAATAATAATAAAACAATAGTAATAATACTAGTGGTAATAACGGGCCACATAAATATGAAAAGCAATACTTCAAAAATGCATACAAAAAGCAACAATGCTAAAACAAACAAACACCACAAAATCCTATATCTGCACTCTTGTAACTTCAAATGCCTGCTGGTGCTGGAAATATCAACATCTACATGCCTCCATCTGCAGGACTCAACAGCTGCTGCTACATTCATTTATCTAAATGGTCAAAAAAAAGTCAATATGACATTATCATAACAGAAAATTAAAACACAGGTTAGGATAATAAAAATGTAAAAGCCATACTATACAGGTGCATTTACAAGTGATTTTAATTTGCTGCCAATGAAATTAACAAAAAACTGTTTGTTAAACTGTTCACTGTTCACACAGCCATTGACCCAAATGCTTTGTTCACTTTTGACTTGAGCGTAGTTTAAGAGAAGGCGGTCATTTGACACTCAAAGCCACTTTCATGGTCGGGATCTAAAACTTTGTGATGTTATTTTATCAGTCTTAAATTGTGTAACCTTAAACTCGTGTCACCAAGATTAAAATTTTGACGAGGAAATGGCAGTTCCACTTGGCACACAGTGCACATTAAAACA
Source organism: Cephalopholis sonnerati (assembly GCA_019142605.1). Classification (NCBI taxonomy): domain Eukaryota; kingdom Metazoa; phylum Chordata; class Actinopteri; order Perciformes; family Serranidae; genus Cephalopholis; species Cephalopholis sonnerati. The sequence continues at coordinate 27,318,061 of JAGQAX010000006.1, forward strand.
ACATAAAAAAGTATAATTATTCAACAAAAATAACCACTTAAAAATCATGTTCTACCTCTGTCAAGCAAAGCATTATCAGTCTATCCTTATTAGACCATTACCAATGTAAATGGTAAAATACTATATATAGAGCAGAATAAGAGGAGTATCTGGCTGGCAGCTCCATCAGGCCTTTCTTCATCAGCGTTTATATTAAAGGCTGTGTTCATTTTGAGATATATTAACATAATCTACAGAGGAAACAAAAGGAAATAGTGCAACTTATTGTACTCATCAAACTGCACAGTGTACTTTATAAATAAACCATGCAAAAAAACTTGTTCAAGTTGCTTTAAAACTTTAAGTTGTGATTTAACGTATAGTTAGCAGAAATACTGTTGTGCTCTCATACAGAATTCCTAATGGATGATTTCAGTCAGTGTAAGTATTGTATTATAACAGTTGATGTAATAATCTAACAGCTAAAACATGATTCATAGTTTGTAGCTGCTGAATGTGATCACTGTTTGTTACTTACTCTGAGACTATTGTATTGAAAACAAGAAAGCTAAAGTCTACTCACCTCCTGTTGGTTCAAGCATCATATCGTCATTCACATCACTGTGGAGACAAAAGTAAAGATTTGCTGCATAAAACAAAGTTTATATAGAATATAACATGTTACTATTAATTGAGCTATTAAAAAGTATTGAAAACAAACTATTGACATATATTTGATTAGCTCACCTCTGTCTTTATTTATGTGGTTAAGCAAATGAGTTCTGCTGCAACAACTGTGTGTGTATTGTAAATTAAACTAAACTGCAACTAATGTAAAACAAACCAGAGACAACATGAACACCCTCTTTGAATGTTATCACTCGATTAAATGGGTATTATCAGTGGTTATCAGCCTTATAGATATGGATTAGAAAGGTCATGCTACATTTAGTAGCTTAAGAAGATTGTTGCTAACATGTCGTATTGTCATGTTTATTGTTAGATGGCCTGTCAGTGGCTGTAGTAATTATAACTGGATTAAAACAGAGGGTCAGGTGAAGTAATGTTTGTGTAAAGAGCATAAAAATCTGTGTAGGGAGGAGGTCAGGGTGGTGGATGGGTCAAACAAACGCCAAGGTTTGTGTCCTGTGTCAAACCAAAAGTCCTCGCTTACTTATTTTAACTGACGTATGTAAGTTTGCCATGTTGCGTTTTGTAAAAGTCTTATTGTACTCCAAAATCACAAGCTTTTCTCTTAACCTCACCACATAGCGTTGGCACCTTAAACCTAACAGAAGTGAAAGTGAAACAGCTCCTGATGACAACTGATAACGTCCATTTAATGGGCTGATAGCAGTGTCCTGGACCTATTAGATGCAGCAGGCCTCTTCTAACCCGTACTGTATCTGTGAGGCTGATAACCTCTGATAAGGCCCATTAAATCGAGTGATAACATTTTAAATTGATGTGACATTTAAACTGATGCAGGTGGTGAGATGTAAAATGATCTTTACTTTCTGGACTTTCTGCACTTCGGAACGTAGATCTTGCAGACCACCACAGCCAAGGCCACAGATGCAATAATGAAGATGACAGAACGAACTATGAGAGCTATGCTGTCTGTAAAACAAACAGTTTAAAAAACATTAATCCAAAACTAAAATGTGTTAGGTTGTGCCTCACTCTCCCCCATGTCTCACCATGTATGTTTCACTGTGTTTCTGACGGCGAGTAGATCTTATTTTTTAAAAACCCTCATTTTAAAACGGCACTTACAGTGACTGCAAATGTAATTAATCAGTGTATTTGTTTTAAATACAATTATCATTGTACCAAACTGATAACAGTGAAACACTGAAACAGTGTATAATTACTGCAGACTCTATGGGTCACCTGTGATAAATGAACAGGTCAGAGCTGACTGTTGGTAGATGTGTAGAGAATAACACTGTGAATAACCACTGTACTTTACTAATGACTGGAGCTAGACTGTAATGTTCATTATCATGGCTTGAAATGTGATGTTCTTACACTGTAGGCATACACAGTGTATTTTATTATTTACATCAGGGACTGATATGCTGTCTGATTATCAGCATTTAATGTTATTTGTTAAAAAAGACAGACAGGATGAAGAATCAGATCAATTACATAATTCATATATTGATCATGATTAGAATAAATTGCATTTAAAATTATAAATGCTGTAATTAGCTTAAATAATAATTAAATAATTAATTATAGATGTTTAGAATTCAAATACGCATTTAGTAAAAATAGTTATTTTTTTTACAAGACCCTTTAGAGTCATAGTGCGTCATGAGTTTTCTCACATACTGAAACATTTAGCAGTTTAATCATAAGACAGTGTGAGATATTTACTTTAACTGCCACACAGATGTCTTAACTGGATATTCAACAACATGTGAAATACACAGACTTAACAAATAATGGTCAGCTTTTTTGTTTCTTACAGGTGTTTACTGTAATCTTCTCCAAAATATACAGTTTCAGACACTTACTTGCAGCCTCAGTCTTCTTTATCACTGGAGCTGGACTGGTTAGTTTCTTGTTGTTGTATTTGGGTTGAACTGTACACTCATAGTCAGTGTATGGATCCAGTCCAGTGAAACGACACATTCCTCCTGTTTGAGTTTTGTCAGCTGGAACTGCAACATAGTTTCATTAGCTGTGTTGTTGTGTTTGACTGAATAACAAAACAACAGAGACTAAATAACAGCAGATTGTTTTCTTGGTCAAGTTACCCATAAAGTGACAATAAAGTTGATCTTAATCAATGACTCAATCAATCATCCATGTGTCATTGTTAGATCACCAGCCTCTGCAAGTTCAAACTTTAGTACACATCATGTGCTGTTTACCTGCTGTTATTTTCCTGACCTTGTTTACTTCCTGTTGAAACTAAACTCTGACATTTCAGTTTATTCTGTATTATATTTAATGTCTTGTCTCATCTTCTTCACCAGTCTCAGGTTATTTACACCTACTCTCACTCAGCACGCTGAAGTGTTAGCATGGAGAAATGTAGGTCCATGGATGATTCAAATGTTGGCAGTGTGTTTCACTATTTAGATAAATTGACCAGTAAAATAATCTCCAAAGACTTCCTGTAAAATCAGTAAAATAAGAGAGTTAATCTGAATACTTTTACTCACCACTGGGGTTGTGTTTGGAAGGAGGGGCACAGCTGCAGTCATATGAAAGGTTCGCAAGACGAGGAAGAACTGGACACTTCATACTGTTCGTGGTCCATGTCAGATCAATGGTGGTTGAGTTTGCACTCAGCTCTGGTTTTATTGTTTGATCTGTTGGAAGATATCAGACATCTGTAACACTGAGCTAAACATCTGGAGCTGTTCTGTTCTCCACAGTTATCTGAAGATACACACTTATTGTTCTTATCATTGCACTGAGGTGAAGTAAATATTAACATACCACAGTCGATACTGAACTTGATTGGAGTGGTTTGATCAATGGAGACATTGTTGTTCTTGATCTGACCAGTACAGGTGTAATCTGTGAAGGGCTCCAGCTCAGACTCATTCTTGATGTTACTGAGTTCATCTTTTGAGGAGACACAAGGACGACAGCATTTCTTCAACAGCTTGGATTTGTCTCTTGATGCCAACGAGCAGTTACATTTCAATGTGAACACATTCACAGCAAACAAATAAATCTTCTACTCAGATCTGATTCACAGAGCGCACAAAGCAACACCTCCACTTCCTCTCACACCAAAAGACAATTCAGATTCACTTTAAAGTTAAACTGATGTTAATTGTCACGTCTGTTTGACTACAGTGTGAGAATGTCATGTGCCTCTATCCACTTTCATGTAAATCCATTCATAATGTTGGTGACATACGAAGTCTCTTTACCTCTAGTCTTTCCACTTACCCTGACAGGTGTAATCGATGGTGAGACTGGTGCAGCGTTCAGGTAATTCTGGTTTTATTTTTGCAGGAAGTCCAGTTGGAGCTGTTTGAGTTATGTCACTTGGATCTAAGAAATCTGCTGAATAAAGAAAACAGCACAAACATTAAACATGACGAAATAAGAAATACACTACATGAAATTCAAACTACACGAGGACTCTACTGTACATACCAACAGTGATGCTTTTGGTGAGGTTGAAGGAATTCGCACAGTCTCCTGAAGTGAAGGTTGTAGTCAGATCAGTGCAGATGTCTTTGTATTCAGGTTTAATGCAGAACACTCTATTGTTACGTTGGCACGGCTCAGGTGAGATATTATTGGATGTTGACAGTGAAGAGCTGATGTCCCAATCACTCTGGTAACAAACATATCCAGGCATGCAGCTGACCTCTGTAATGTCACCACTACCTGAAATACACAAGTGAAATGAAATGCACAAATTTGTCTGTCTCATTTCTTAAATTAAGAGAAAATGAAATAAAATTCAACAGAGTGAATTATTTTTACTCACTCATTCCAGTTGTCATAATTTTACTTTCAGTGCTGTTACAGAGTGTTTCATTGCCAGCGTTATCACGATATGCAACTCTGTGCTCATATTCAGTACAGGGCTTCAGGTGTCTGATTTCATGTGAGGTTCCACTGAAGGACTGAACAGGTTCCTTTCGGCCCTTGTCTGTAATGTATATGTAGTAGTTGCCAGGGGTAGAGTTTATCATCATGTCAATCTTGAAGCCAGAGTCGATGGGTGTGACATTGTAAGAACCTGCAAAACAAAATGAACAGAGTTATAACGTCTCATAGTTAATATAAACCACCTGATGACATCTTTTAATGACAGACAGTTTGTTCATGTAGATGTTGAACGTGCTGCTGAGAACCCAAACACTCTGTACACTCACTGTACAGATCTATCTGCAGAGAAATACTGGAAAACAACATAATTAGTACATGAGTGAAGATGCTGTGTATTATATCTAAAAAAAAATTATACTGATACTCACACTGTGGAGGTGGAGGGGCCTGTGTGGTGTCTGGAGAACACATCAAAATGAGATTAGAAAAGGAAATGAGAAAATATCATTTGCATGGCTGTAACACTTTAAAATACTCGTCCATAGCAAGCTGTACTGCTATGATACTTATATGAATATTTCAGTCTTATCCACAGTCCTCTATAAGAGCAAAGGGACATGTAAAGGAGAAAATTCCAACCTTGGGTGATTGGAGGTAACGTCAGTTTTTAAATGGTGTTTGTCTGAGAGTCTGTTTGACTGCTGGCTGTGTTTGAGGGTGGGGTGCTAACAGGAGGAGTAGTTGTGACTATTAGATAGAGATCTTGCTGGAGGTCACCTTCAAGTAGAAACACTTTACTGCCAGTACTCTTACCTGATATAATGCATGTATCAGCTACATCGTGCTGAATGCAACGCTAATGTTCCCTCAAAAAACTGTGACCTGAGAATTAAAACCTCACCAGACACCTCAGCTGAATTGAGTGCTGCAGTTGGGGTTATATGAGCTGAGGGTTTACGGTGGAAATTTAGACATAGATATATCTAAATTTAGATACAGATGGCATGTTTCACACTCTGCTCTGTCTTTAAGTTTTTCTGTTTCCCTCCTGCAGTACTAAGTTGTGGTAAATTAGATAAACTGGAAATTCTGACTGTGGTTAGTGGTTAAGTCTTCTTACAGCTACTGATATGACTGTGTTGAATCTGTCACAACAGAAGACCAACTTTTACAGGCTGCACAAGATGTGAACTTCAAATACGCTACTGATTCAGTCTGTGTGACCTCAGAGTAAAATACTCTCAAATTATGTTGATCATCATTATGCTGACGTATCTTCTGGTTGGTGGATTGTGGGGGTGTTTTGTTGAATTTGTGGAAAAACTGGTGTCTGAGAAGTTTGAACAGAAAGCTAAAAGATGTCATATTTCCTTGTCTCATCTTAATGTGGTTTTTACTCGTAATAGAGCTTGTGATGCTGAGTTGAAAGTCAGCATTGATTGCCATAACAGTGTAAGTCCCTACAAGAAAAACTTACATTAGTCTCTTAGTGAAACGCTGTGGCTTTGAAGATTTGCTCATGTAGATGTTGAGCATGCTCCTGGATGTGCTGAAACAACTCTAAGCCAATATTGTGTAAATACACATCAGAATATGTTTAAATAAGAGAAAAATACAGGTGCTAAATGTGATACATCATATATAAAGATTCAAAAGTAATACACTGTGCAGGAGTGGGAGCAAGAAAATGCAGCTACATTTTTAGATTCCCAAAAAAAGAAAGGAAAAAAAAAAAAACATTCATCAGTGAATAATATATCAATTCTATCTCCTCTGATTATTTTCCAGATAGAGACTAAACAAGGAGATAAACTAGATCCTCTACTTTTTGTTCTAGCTAAAGAGGCACTTTCCACAGCTCTTAGATGAATAACAATGTACAAAGTATCACACTGTCTCACTTTATGCAGACGATCTATCAATATATGTCATCAACCCGCTCTGACTTCACCTGAAGTCCGTAGGGTTCTTGGAGAATTTGGAAAATATCAGGGTAAAAACTTAATTTAAACAAAAGTGAAGACTTTCTCATTAGCAGGAATGCTAAAGACTATCCTAATTTGTAAATGAGCCAGTTGAAAGATTAAATGGCATACTTAGACGTACTACTAAGTGTAACTCAATCATTACGCAATATAAAAAAGTGCCTGGGTATTTTCAAGTTTTCTAGTCATTTATCCATCATAAACAATCATCTTTTCTAACCATCTTTAACAGACAAAGGCTTCCAAATTTGGTATGACAAGAGTATACATAGCATTAGGGACCTGTATATTGACAATGCTTCTGCCAGCTTTGAGGAATTATCCAGAAATTTGGCCTGACTAGTATTTATTTTTCCCCCATTATTTACAAATCAGGAAATTTGCACACAGAGAGTTTTCTAATTTTCCAACACTTCCCCACTGTGGCTCCTTCTAGGGTTCATTCGTCTTCTCTATGCTCAAGATGTGCCTTAATACAGTTTAAAGTGCTACATCAGCAACACCTCTTTTAATCTAAAGTTGCAAAAATATTCCAAAAACCTAAGCCCTATATGTGACCGGTATAAACAGACCCAGTCACCATCCACTGTATGTTGTGGTCTTGCTTAAAACTTAGTCCTCTCTGGTCATCCATTGTTGCTTTTTACTCCCTATTAGCTAGATGCTGAAATCAGTTTAAATGGAAAGATGTAATCCCTCCATCAAACAGATTAAAGCTGGAGAAATCAAATGCATCCTCAACATCTTCATTAAGATATTTTATAAAACCTGGAGCCCATTAATAAACTATATGAATAGTCTACCCGACCTTAAACTATGAACTCATATCTCTACATGTGGTTCATCCTATAGGCACTGAAATACACCATGATGCATGTGCTTTTTTGTTTTTTTAGTTTTCTTTCTTGTTTTGTGATCTGTCTGTTCTCTTCCTTTTTCTTCCATTTTTCTATATATTTTTGTGCATATTCATACTTTAACATGACAGCATAATGTTATGTCTTGTCTGGTAAATAGAAAAATGTCTGTAGATAAAGGGCTAAAAAAAAAACTAAAAGGACATGACTTCACAAAACACTTACCTTCCCACAGTCTGATATCATTATTATTGTTATTATTATTATTGTTATTTGTAGTAGTAGTAATATTAGTATTAGTATTTTTAAAAAGGCCATTATGTTTACATAGAAGATGGTTACTTACAATTGGCCACAGCGACGATCCCAGCCCAGAGCAGCAGGATCTTGAGACAGACACCTTCCATATCCAGGCTTTTGCACACTTGATTTCGTCCGAAACTGTGGCACGTCTGAAAATAAATATGACCTCAGGTTGTGTCAATCATGTTTGCACACTGACTCTGAAACTCTAGTCTGTTACTAAAGTTGTGGAACAGATAGTAATAATCAGATGGATGATGATGACGAGGATGAGGTTGTGGGCCGCACACAGACCAAGATCAAGACAGGAGACAGATACGAACGACACATCAGCCCCTTTATGCACCTGTGGTGCAAAATGCATGGTGACAGATAAATAACTGCAGTGGAGAGAAGCAAGAAAGGAAATGTGTCTTTTGATTTTATCTCATATTGTGAACTTCTTTTAAGTTGCATATGTTTCAACACAGGCGGTTCTGCTATGCCACTGAGGACAGGAAATCCTCTTTAATCTGAATCTTGAATCTCTTTTCTCAGTGTATATTTCTCTTGATATTTTGATTAGTCCCCATCTTAATGTATACACTAATGCTGATGTATTTTGCATCAGGTCGCCAGACTATCTCAGGGCTGACATGTAGAGACAGACAGCCATTCACGCTCACATTCACACCTACGGGCAATTTCGAGTCACCAATTAACTTGCATGTCTTTGGACTGTGGGATGCCGGTGTGCCCGGAGAAAACCCAGTCTGACACGGGGAGAACATGCAAAGAATGGCTCCCCCAACTGGGTTTGAAGCAGGAACCCTCTTACTGTGACAGTGCTAACCACTGCACCATGGAGTCTCAAGATGTCCCAGGAACCCAGAAATAAGTCAACATTTCATCACTCTTGATTCCCTCCTCTTGAAGTCAGCAGGTTTTTCGATAGACCCCTGAAAAAAGGTCTGTGGTTCAAACAAGCCTAAGAGACTTAAAAACATTTTGTTCTACGACATAAAGTCTGTCAGCCAATACCCCACTTGTTTATTTTGAAGCTTTTATGTGTCTTAAAAATGAGGCAACAAGTTGCTAAATGAGACTACAGAACACCGCCACGCTTACACGGCTTTACAGCTGTGCTGTGCGGGCTATATTAAGACATGCGACCATGGTGTAGTCCATTTATAGCCTCATTTATGAAGATGATCTTGATGAACAAAATGTGTAAGAATCATAAAACAGGACATGCTGTAACATTTGTGCAACATTAAAGGTTACCAAGCCCGGCTCTGGACCAGTTGGGTCACTTGTAAGAAAGAACTGAACTTAAAAGGCCCACTGAGCTTGTGACTCCTCTCACCAACAAAGTGTTAATATTAGTGGGAAAAGGGGGCATTTCCACTGAATTTACTGCGAGAGTTTGGACTTTTTACTCAGATCAGCAACTGGCAAATGATACCAACTTAGTAAGTAACACACTGTGTCGAACATAGTATGACTGATACTAGAACAATCACTGGAATATTTGTCTGGATTAGTTACATCCTGCAGTGTAGTTCATGTGATACAGATTATTTTCCAGTGATAGGCCATCTGAACATAAATGGGATTCTTGTGGCTACCGTAGACTGTATAAGAATAATACATGGAGCCACCATGACATCACCCATTGGTTTGTGGATTTATGTTTTGAAGCCTAGAGTTATGAATTTTGGCTGTCGCCATCTTGGATTTTTGGGGTGAGAAGTGACCATATTTGGCCGAGAGGCTGGAGCCATGAAGGAGAAAGGAGTGGATCTGACTGAGAGCCCGAGGTGACACCTAGCAGACTGTCTGTCACTCAAAGTAGTTATACCCTTTATTATGCATAACTTTAAGACTTTAAAAAATGTGTGTTAGATAAAAATTCAGCCCCGTACAGTTGTCATGAATGTTGAAATTAGCTCTAGAGACCAAAACCCTTTCTTTGTACCAGGCTGTAAACATGTTTATTTCTGCTGTAAAGTTGGGCATTTTAACATGGAGGTCGATGGGGATTGATTCACTTCTGGAGCCAGCCTCAAGTGGCCATTTAATGAACTATATTTTTTGACAATTGCTTGCTCAGTTTCCATTCCCCCTGATTGTCACTTGGTGGCTACATAGACTAAACCAGGCGTCCTCCAGATATGAGCAACAGAAGGCATTGTGGTTATTTTACACAAACAAAACAAAACAAAAGATTAAATGTGATCTTTTACATTCCCAAGCAAAATAGTATTTTATTTTTGAGTATAAATGATATATTATTATTATTATTATTATTATTATTAATAATAATAATAATAATAATAATAGTAATAATACTAGTGATAATAATGGGCCACATAAATGTGAAAAGCAATACTTCAAAAATGCATACAAAAAGCAACAATGCTAAAACAAACAAACACCACAGAATCCTATATCTGCACTCTTGTAACTTCAAATGCCTGCTGGTGCTGGAAATATCAACATCTACATGCCTCCATCTGCAGGACTCAACAGCTGCTGCTACATTCATTTATCTAAATGGTCAAAAAAAAAAGTCAATATGACATTATCATAACAGAAAATTAAAACACAGGTTAGGATAATAAAAATGTAAAAGCCATACTATACAGGTGCATTTACAAGTGATTTTAATTTGCTGCCAATGAAATTAACAAAAAACTGTTTGTTAAACTGTTCACTGTTCACACAGCCATTGACCCAAATGCTTTGTTCACTTTTGACTTGAGCGTAGTTTAAGAGAAGGCGGTCATTTGACACTCAAAGCCACTTTCATGGTCGGGATCTAAAACTTTGTGATGTTATTTTATCAGTCTTAAATTGTGTAACCTTAAACTCGTGTCACCAAGATTAAAATTTTGACGAGGAAATGGCAGTTCCACTTGGCACACAGTGCACATTAAAACAACATAAAAAAGTATAATTATTCAACAAAAATAACCACTTAAAAATCATGTTGTACCTCTGTCAAGCAAAGCATTATCAGTCTATCCTTATTAGACCATTACCAATGTAAATGGTAAAATACTATATATAGAGCAGAATAAGAGGAGTATCTGGCTGGCAGCTCCATCAGGCCTTTCTTCATCAGCGTTTATATTAAAGGCTGTGTTCATTTTGAGATATATTAACATAATCTACAGAGGAAACAAAAGGAAATAGTGCAACTTATTGTACTCATCAAACTGCACAGTGTACTTTATAAATAAACCATGCAAAAAAAAACTTGTTCAAGTTGCTTTAAAACTTTAAGTTGTGATTTAACGTATAGTTAGCAGAAATACTGTTGTGCTCTCATACAGAATTCCTAATGGATGATTTCAGTCAGTGTAAGTATTGCATTATAACAGTTGATGTACATAATAATCTAACAGCTAAAACATGATTGATAATTTGTAGCTGCTGAATATAATCACTGTTTGTTACTTACTCTGAGACTATTGTATTGAAAACAAGAAAGCTAAAGTCTACTCACCTCCTGTTGGTTCAAGCATCATATCATCATTCACATCACTGTGGAGACAAAAGTAAAGATTTGCTGCATAAAACAAAGTTTATATAGAATATAACATGTTACTATTAATTGAGCTATTAAAAAGTATTGAAAACAAACTATTGACATATATTTGATTAGCTCACCTCTGTCTTTATTTATGTGGTTAAGCAAATGAGTTCTGCTGCAACAACTGTGTGTGTATTGTAAATTAAACTAAACTGCAACTAATGTAAAACAAACCAGAGACAACATGAACACCCTCTTTGAATGTTGTCACTCGATTGAATGGGTATTATCAGTGGTTATCAGCCTAATAGATATGGATTAGAAAGGTCATGCTACATTTAGTAGCTTAAGAAGATTGTTGCTAACATGTCATATTGTCATGTTTATTGTTAGATGGCCTGTCAGTGGCTGTAGTAATTATAACTGGATTAAAACAGAGGGTCAGGTGAAGTAATGTTTGTGTAAAGAGCATAAAAATCTGTGTAGGGAGGAGGTCAGGATGGTGGATGGGTCAAACAAACGCCAGGGTTTGTGTCCCGTGTCAAACCAAAAGTCCTCGCTTACTTATTTTAACTGACGTATGTAAGTTTGCCATGTTGCATTTTGTAAAAGTCTTATTGTACTCCAAAATCACAAGCTTTTCTCTTAACCTGACCACATAGCGTTGGCACCTTAAACCTAACAGAAGAGAAAGTCAAACAGCTCCTGATGACAACTGATAACGTCCATTTAATGGGCTGATAGCAGTGTCCTGGACCTATTAGATGCAGCAGGCCTCTTCTAACCCGTACTGTATCTGTGAGGCTGATAACCTCTGATAAGGCCCATTAAATCGAGTGATAACATTTTAAATTGATGTGACATTTAAACTGATGCAGGTGGTGAGATGTAAAATGATCTTTACTTTCTGGACTTTCTGCACTTCGGAACGTAGATCTTGCAGACCACCACAGCCAAGGCCACAGATGCAATAATGAAGATGACAGAACGAACTATGAGAGCTATGCTGTCTGTAAAACAAACAGTTTAAAAAACATTAATCCAAAACTAAAATGTGTTAGGTTGTGCCTCACTCTCCCCCATGTCTCACCATGTATGTTTCACTGTGTTTCTGACGGCGAGTAGATCTTATTTTTTAAAAACCCTCATTTTAAAACGGCACTTACAGTGACTGCAAATGTAATTAATCAGTGTATTTGTTTTAAATACAATTATCATTGTACCAAACTGATAACAGTGAAACACTGAAACAGTGTATAATTACTGCAGACTCTATGGATCACCTGTGATAAATGAACAGGTCAGAGCTGACTGTTGGTAGATGTGTAGAGAATAACACTGTGAATAACCACTGTACTTTACTAATGACTGGAGCTAGACTGTAATGTTCATTATCATGGCTTGAAATGTGATGTTCTTACACTGTAGGCATACACAGTGTATTTTATTATTTACATCAGGGACTGATATGCTGTCTGATTATCAGCATTTAATGTTATTTGTTAAAAAAGACAGACAGGATGAAGAATCAGATCAATTACATAATTCATATATTGATCATGATTAGAATAAACTGCATTTAAAATTAGAATTGCTGTAATTAGCTTAAATAATAATTAAATAATTAATTATAGATGTTTAGAATTCAAATACGCATTTAGTAAAAATAGTTATTTTTTTTACAAGACCCTTTAGAGTCATAGTGCGTCATGAGTTTTCTCACATACTGAAACATTTAGCAGTTTAATCATAAGACAGTGTGAGATATTTACTTTAACTGCCACACAGATGTCTTAACTGGATATTCAACAACATGTGAAATACACAGACTTAACAAGTAATGGTCAGCTTTTTTGTTTCTTACAGGTGTTTACTGTAATCTTCTCCAAAATATACAGTTTCAGACACTTACTTGCAGCCTCAGTCGTCTTTGTCACTGGAGGTGGACTGGTTAGTTTCTTGATGTTGTATTTGGGTTGAACTGTACACTCATAGTCAGTGTATGGATCCAGTCCAGTGAAACGACACATTCCTCCTGTTTGAGTTTTGTCAGCTGGAACTGCAACATAGTTTCATTAGCTGTGTTGTTGTGTTTGACTGAATAACAAAACAACAGAGACTAAATAACAGCAGATTGTTTTCTTGGTCAAGTTACCCATAAAGTGACAATAAAGTTGATCTTAATCAATGACTCAATCAATCATCCATGTGTCATTGTTAGATCACCAGCCTCTGCAAGTTCAAACTTTAGTACACATCATGTGCTGTTTACCTGCAAGCAGACTGGTAAATTTAATATGTGAACACTGAAGCTAACGAGTGTTTTGTACGTGTATTTTTTGGTTTCTGATAAACAACCAGCTGCTGTAAAATGATTATTTTTTCCTGACCTTGTTTACTTCCTGTTGAAACTAAACTCTGACATTTCAGTTTATTCTGTATTATATTTAATGTCTTGTCTCATCTTCTTCACCAGTCTCAGGTTATTTACACCTACTCTCACTCAGCACGCTAAAGTGTTAGCATGGAGAAATGTACGTCCATGGATGATTCAAATGTTGGCAGTGTGTTTCACTATTTAGATAAACTGACCAGTAAAATAATCTCCAAAGACTTCCTGTAAAATCAGTAAAATAAGAGAATTAATCTGAATACTTTTACTCACCACTGGGTTTGTGTTTGGAAGGAGGGGCACAGCTGCAGTCATATGAAAGGTTTGGAAGACGAGGAAGAACTGGACACTTCATACTGTTCGTGGTCCATGTCAGATCAATGGTGTTTGAGGTTGCATTCAGCTCTGTTTTTATTGTAAGATCTGTTGGAAGATATCAGACATCTGTAACACTGAGCTAAACATCTGGAGCTGTTCTGTTCTCCACAGTTATCTGAAGATACACACTTATTGTTCTTATCATTGCACTGAGGTGAAGTAAATATTAACATACCACAGTCGATACTGAAGTTGAGTGGAGTGGTTTGATTAATGGAGACATTGTTGTTCTTGATCTGACCAGTACAGGTGTAATCTGTGAAGGGCTCCAGCTCAGACTCATTCTTGATGTTACTGAGTTCATCTTTTGAGGAGACACAAGGACGACAGCATGTCTTCAACAGCTTGGATTTGTCTCTTGATGCCAACGAGCAGTTACATTTCAATGTGAACACATTCACAGCAAACAAATAAATCTTCTACTCAGATCTGATTCACAGAGCGCACAAAGCAACACCTCCACTTCCTCTCACACCAAAAGACAATTCAGATTCACTTTAAAGTTAAACTGATGTTAATTGTCACGTCTGTTTGACTACAGTGTGAGAATGTCATGTGCCTCTATCCACTTTCATGTAAATCCATTCATAATGTTGGTGACATACGAAGTCTCTTTACCTCTAGTCTTTCCACTTACCCTGACAGGTGTAATCGATGGTGAGATTGGTGCAGCGTTCAGGTAATTCTGGTTTTATTTTTGCAGGAAGTCCAGTTGGAGCTGTCTGAGTTATGTCACTTGGATCTAAGAAATATGTTGAATAAAGAAAACAGCTCAAACATTAAACATGACGAAATAAGAAATACACTACATGAAATTCAAACTACACGAGGACTCTACTGTACATACCAACAGTGAATTCGCACAGTCTCCTGAAGTGAAGGTTGTAGTCAGATCAGTGCAGATGTCTTTGTATTCAGGTTTAATGCAGAACGCTCTATTGTTATGTTGGCACGGCTCAGGTGGGATATTATTGGATGTTGACAGTGAAGAGCTGATGTCCCAATCACTCTGGTAACAAACATATCCAGGCATGCAGCTGACCTCTGTAATGGCACCACTACCTGAAATACACAAGTGAAATGAAATGCACAAATTTGTCTGTCTCATTTCTTAAATTAAAGGAAAATGAAATAAAATTCAACAGAGTGAATTATTTTTATTCACTCATTCCAGTTGTATTAATTTTACTTTCTCTGCTGTTACAGAGTGTTTCATTGCCAGCATTATCACGATATGCAACTCTGTGCTCATATTCAGTACAGGGCTTCAGGTGTCTGATTTCATGTGAGGTTCCACTGAAGGGCTGAACAGGTTCCTTTCGGCCCTTGTCTGTAATGTATATGTAGTAGTTGCCAGGGGTAGAGTTTATCATCATGTCAATCTTGAAGCCAGAGTCGATGGGTGTGACCGTGTAAGAACCTGCAAAACAAAATGAACAGAGTTATAACGTCTCATAGTTAATATAAACCACCTGATGACATCTTTTAATGACAGACAGTTTGTTCATGTAGATGTTGAACGTGCTGCTGAGAATCCAAACACTCTGTACACTCACTGTACAGATCTATCTGCAGAGAAATACTGGAAACCAATATAATGAATACAGGAGTGAAGATGACGTGTATTATATCGAAAAAATAATACTGATACTCACACTGTGGAGGTGGAGGAGCTGGTTTGGTGGCTGGAGAACACATCAAAATGAGATTAGAAAAGGAAATGACAAAATATTAATGTATGATCATAAAACTTTGAAATACTCTTCCATAGCAAGCTGCAATTGAAGCAAGTGTTTGTATTTTGTGAACTTCTTGTAACCTGCTCCTCGGCAGTGCCAGTGTTAGTAACTGTTGTCTGTGCCTATGTTAATATCACAGTCTTATCACAGTCCTCTATAAGAACACCATGGACGACTTATAAAGAAGAAATTTCCAACCTTTGATGGTGGGAGTCACTGTGGTGTTGGGCATGGTGGTTGGAGGTGAAGTCTGGTTTTGAGTGGTGTTTGCCTGAGAGTCTATTTGATTGCTGGTTGTGTTTGAGGGTGGGGTGCTTGGAGGAGGAGCAGCAGTGGCTGTAAGATGGAGAGCATGCTGGAGGTCACCTTCAAGTAGAAATACTTTACTGCCAGTAGTCTTACCTGGTATAATGCATATATCAGCTACACCCTGCTGAATGCAACGCTAATGATTATAAAAATATAAAATATTCCAAAGCAAGTTGTAAGTGCAGCAATTTTTGTGTTGAAGACACATAAAGGAGAAACTTCCAACCTTGGGTGACGGTGGGAGTCACTGTGATCATGATGATTGGAGTTGAAGTCCAGTTCATGGTGAATGGAGGTGAAGTCCACTTTTGATAGGTGGTTGTCCTGGAGTCAACAGGTGCATCTTAAAAAATTAGAATATCATGGAAAAGTTCATTTTTTTCTGTAATTTAATTCAAAAAATTAAACTTTTATATATTGTTGATTCATGACACATAAAGTGAAACATTTCAAGTTTTTTTTGTTTTAATTTTAATGATTACAGTGTGCAGCTCATGAAAATCTAAAATCCAGTCTCTCAGAATATTAGAAAAATTACATAAGACCAATCAAAAAAGGATTTATAATACAGTGTATAGAGAATGTCAACAGTTCTGAAAAGTATGTTCATTTATGCACTCAATACTTGGTCAAGGCTCCTTTTGTACGAATCACTGCAACAATGCAGCGTGGCATATAGGCGATCAGCCTGTGGCACTGCTGAGGTGGTATGAAAGCCCAGGTTGCTTTGATAGCGGCCTTCAGCTCATCTGTGTTGTTGGGTCTGGTGTCTCTCATCTTCCTCTTGACAATTCCCCATAGATTCTCTATGGAGTTCAGATCAGGCAAGTTGGCTGGCCAATCGAGCACAGTAATACCATGGTCAGCAAACCAGTTACTAGTAGTTTTGGCACTGTGGGCAGGTGCCAAGTCCTGCTGGAAAAGAAAATCAGCATATCCATAAAACTTGTCTGCAGATGGAAGCATGAAGTGCTCTAAAATCTCCTGGTCGACGGCTGCGTTGACTTTGGACTTGATAAAACACAGTGGACCAACACCAGCAGATGACATGGCTCCCCAAATCATCACTGACTGTGGAAGCTTCACACTGGACTTCAAGCAACTTGGATTCTGTGCCTCTCCACTCTTCCTCCAGACTCTGGGACCTTGATTTCCAAATGAAAGGCAAAATTAACTTTCATCTGAAAAGAGGACTTTGAACCACTGAACAACGGTCCAGTTCTTTTTCTCCTTAGCCCCGGTAGGATGCTTCTGACATTGTCTCTGGTTCAGGAGTGGCTTGATACTAGGAATGCGACACTTGCAGCCCATTTCCTGGACACGTCTGTGCGTGGTGGCTCTTGATGCACTGACTCCAGCACAACAACCAACCAACAACCAGCCCTTTCTACAAGTACCTTCTGTGGCTTACCATCCTTGTGGAAGGTGGCCATGAGTGTCCTCTGGACAACTATCGAGTCAGCAGACCTCCCCATGATTGTGGTTGTGTGTACAGAACCAGACTGAGACAATAAAGGCTCAGAAAACCTTTGCAGTTTTTTGGGGGGGTTAATTCACCGATAAGAGGTCTTCTCAGGACTGTGTGAGTCTAACATATATACAATTTTAACATTCTGAAATACCTGTCAAGAAATACTCAACATTTTCCACGTTGTTGTAATTTTTTTAGATGCACCTGTATTTGCTTGCTGGTTGCATTTGAGGGTGGGATGCTTGCAGGAGGAGCAGTAGTGGGTTCTCCCAGTACATTTCATTTCCTGCATTCTGGCTATTTTTATGCAACAATTTGTGTTTTTTTTATGTATCAAGCTCAAAGTCCTATGCTACTCTCAGCAGAATGTATCATTTATATTAAGGATGAAAACATCAAATCACAGACATGGGCAAAATGTTTGGTCAGCCAAAATAAACTATTTGATAAATTTGGAAGAAGCAAGTCAGGGTACGCTATATGCAAGAATCCTAAAGTTTCACGTTTTAGGAACTTTAAAAAAAAACTTTTCATAGCCTACATTTTAAGACCTACCACTTGGAGTTCTAACTGGTTACATCAGCGAGACAATTTAACTCACATTTACTACTGCTAACTTTACACTGACTGTAAGATAAACACAACTAAGAAGTCTAAGCAGGAGTTTCTGAAACTCCTTGAACCATTGTGTCCCTGCAACAAAATGTAGATCGTCAAAGTGGGAATAATGGGATAAGATAGACATTAAATGGACATTAAATATACAGTGAGAGAGAGTTAGGCCTTGTTTGCAGGTTAGCCAGTCTTTGTGATTATTAGTATTATTATCATTATTTGCAGTCTACACAGTGTTGTCTAATGTCTTACTTGTAGGCACATTCATAAGCTTGACTAGTCTTAGCCTGTTTTATTATTTTGGCCTATGCTTGATGAATTTTATTATCATTCTTTTAATATAGCTACATTTGAGCCATTATTTCCATGTTGTTAATCTTTTGATTTTATCCTGAATTGTGGAGCGATTTTTCAAATCTGTGTTAATATGATAGCCATAAATTAATCCTCAATAATCTGTCTGAGATAGGCCTACATGTGATGTATTAGTAGTACGGCACTATTATTAGCCACAGCCATATGTAATGGTTGCGTGTAATTACAGCTGTTCTGTTGGAAAAACCTCGCCGGTGCGAGACAGTCTTCTGCGCTGTATTTTTTAATCGACAGGTGTAATCAGTGGTGGAGCGGGCACAAATATCGATATTTAAACTGACTGAAGGGTGTTTCTGCATCAATTTATGTTGCACCGTGAGAGTGTAAACAAAGCTCGTCCATGTGCGTCCAGCTCCACAATGACTGAGATAGGGGAAACAGAATCAAGCGCACGTGGGGCATTATAAATCCATACGCTCAGGAGTTTAACACGCAGGCGTAAAGGGACCTTTACGGAACTTTATCCAAGCCAACCCAAGTGCCGGATTTTGACGACTTCGGAGTGAGACCAGGCTCCTGCAGTCAGGAAATTTGAGGTGAGGGTTTACGAGGTGAGTGGAAAATTGTCAGCATTTGTTGTTAACTGCTTCTACTATAATACAGCAGTACTGTAACCAACAATGTCCAGGTGACACCAAGATATAGACGACATGTTTTACAATCTGACTTATCTTTTGAGTTTTTCTGTTTCCCTCTACAGCACTAACCTGTGGTAAATTAGCGGAAATACCAACTGTGGTTAGTGGTTAAATTCTGCTTACAGCTACTGATGTGACTGTGTTGAATCTGTCACGGCAGAAGACCAACTTTTGCAAGCTGCACAATATGTAAACTTCAAATGAGCTACTGATTCAGTCTGTGTGACCTCAGAGTAAAATAAATGAAATATGATGTTGATCATCATTACGCTGACTATTCCTTTGGTTGGTGGGTTGTGCAGACAATCCTGTGTCTGAGAAGTTTGAGCAGAAAGCCAAAGAATGTCATATTTAGTTGTCTTATGTTTGTCTGGTATTTACTAGTAAAAGAGCTTGTGATGCAAAGGTGAAAGTCAGAATTGATCGCCATAACACTGTAAATCCCTACAAGAAAAAGTTACATTAGTCTTTTAATGAAGCGTTATAGCTTTAAAGCGGTGGCATATGATAGTTGCGATGCACGCTATTGTGCACATATTGTCTTCTCACATGATCAGAGACTTGACATTAGATAACATCAGCATACATATTACCCAGCAATCATCATGGCATATCTGTTTATAACAAAAAATATCAAAGAAATTAAGAAATTATTAATTTAATTTAACAATTTCTATAGTTGATTTATAGTTATCGAATAAGCATGTAATTTTGTTATAGATGGTATTGACTTTTTTACAAAAGAAGAAAAAATAAACATGACAGAGATAGGCATATATAGCAAATAGCACCATGTTTAATTTAATAAAAGTTTGTCTTTAAACACAAGCATATTTTCAAGGTGGCAGTCACTCATAAGGGCCCATTCTCCACCCAGTGCACTGTTGGAAGGCCCACTCTTTCTATGGGGCCCCCACCTCATGGGCCCCAGTGCAAGATTAAATCTACACACTGAAAGCCGATATTTTGTAAATTATTAAAGTGATACACTCTACAGGAGTGGGAGCAAAAAAATGCAGTTACATTTTTAGAGGTCAGCAAAAAACCAAAAACAAAAAACACATGTTCATCAGTCAATTTCTAAAACACCCTATAAGTATAGATATAAGGTTGTCTGTTCTTCAGCTGTGTTACACTCTCCTCTATCTACTAGAACAGAATGTCACACTGGAGGAAGCCCCAGGTCCAGGTATAAATGAAGTTATACTTGCCTCTCTTTTTTTCAGTTTACATAGAAGCACTAGAAAACAACATTCTCCCACCCACACTCTGCCAGTCATTATTAAAAAAAGGACCCACTTGATTGCTCATCATACAGACCTTTAAGTTTGATGAACTGTGGTAAAGTGTTTTTGAAAGCCATTGCACTTCTCCTTGACATGGTTCTTCCTCATGTTATTTCAGATAACCAAACTTGAGCCCCTTTTCCACCGCAGGAACTTTTTTCATTTACCCGGGTAATTGAAAGGCCTCCATGTGTTTCCACCGAAATTACTCGGGTAAATAAAGTTCCCCCTACCCCCAAATTCCCCTGAAAAAAGATCCTGGTAGCGGGGTAGGACTTTTCAGATTACCCGGAACTTTGAGGGGCAGGGCTGTCTGCTGAAGAACGCTGATTGGTGGAACACACGCAGCGTTCCGCACTTCCGTGTTAGTGTGGCTGCAGACTTTCTACAAATAAACAGTTCTGCCGTAGTATTGATAAGCACTAACGGTTTCTTTTAACGACACATTTTGGTTTAATTCATTATCATCCTACAGCCCCTCCACTGCGCTCTGTGCCGGTGCTGAACACACACACACACACACACACACACACATGCTACGGTAAGCAGTGAGCAGCCGATCGGCGGCCGCAACAAACTCTAAATGACTTGAGCTGACGGCAGCTACACTCGTTACTGTAAGTGGAATTAGACCTTAGCGAGTAAGGAGCCAATAATGTATCAATACATGTGTTCAGCAACATGAACATGTAAACATGTAGACAGCGATATTCAATACGCTCCGTCCACAGTCTCTCATCCACCGACACTAACGTTATGTCTTACACGCTGATTTAGACAGCATGCTAGTTCGGCTAACAGCTAATTGTTACTAATAAGCTGCAATCACAGCTGTCTGTATGTAGACTAACTTATCTTAAAATACTTTTAAACTCAGTTGCTGGCTGAAACAAACAGTCCGTCCTCTCTCAACCAGCACTAATGTTATGTTACCAGCCAACAAGCTGGCGGAGGGCACACGCTGAATCATCTACATCATCAGCCTGATTTGAATAAATTCTCTGGAACTTTGAGGTGTGGTGGAAACGCAAACCACACAGATTACCAGGAACTCTTTTACCCAGGTAAATAAGTTCCTGGTAATAAAAGTTCCTGGTAATGTTGGTGGAAAAGGGGCTTTGGTTTGTTCACGGAAGACATGGGTATCTATTCCATACACTTAGTAGGTATGAATTTGGCCCTTATTTTATAAGTATTTTCTAAAGGAGATCCATTAGACCTCACCTTTACTTCTTCTTTTTGTCCTGACTAAAGAGTCACTATCCACAGCTCTTAGGTGCCATAACGATATACAAAGTATTGACCTGTCTCACTTTATGCAGATGATCTATTATTATATGTTATCAATCCATCATAACCATACCTGAAGTCCTGAGAGTTCTTCAAGAACGTAAACTTAATTTAAACAAAAGTCAGTACTGCCCCATTAGTAGGAATGCTGAAGAAACAACTAATTTGCCATTTAATCTTCCAGCTGACTCATTTATATACTTGGAGTTAAATCTTACAACGGTTTATTTAAAGAACATTTCACTCCTCTCCTAGAACAGTGCAAAAATATATCCAAGGATGGTCTTTCTTACTGTTATCTCTTACTGAGAGACAAAAGCTCTGTAGAGATCATTATTGTACCAAAATTCTTATATTTGTGTCAAGCGATACCTACTTTCATATTAGAGGCATTTAACCAGATGATCTCTGTCTTTATTAGGAATAATAAATCTGCTCACATAAGCAAAGAATTTATGGAAAGACCAATAGACCTAAGTGGGCTCTCTCCTCCAATCTCAATGCTATCTCCCTATGGCTAATGGACTGGAATGGTACAGGCCCTGCAAGCCACACTCACTCCCTGCTTTGCTTTGTGCATCTTTGCCATCATTAGTTAATGATATTAATAGAGATATAATTGTTAGCCATTCATTATGCAGTTTAAGAAGTGCCTGGGTATTCACAACATTTCTATTCACTCATCTGTAGTAAACAATCATCTTTTCCAACTATCTTTATCAGACAAAGGCTTCCAGATTTGGTATGACACAGGTCTACGTAGCAAAGGCTTCCAAATTTGATATGACAAGGGTGGACATAGCAAAGGCTTCCAAATTTGGTATGACACGGGTGGACGTAGCAAAGGCTTCCAAATTTGGTATGACAAGGATGTAGGTTGCATACAGAAAAGTTTCCAATACCTCCTCACTATTATGGCTCCTTCTACGGTTCATTTGTCTTCTCTATGCTCAAGATGTGCCTTATTATGTTTAAAGTGCTACATCACTGATACATTTTTTCAGCGAAACCTGCAAGAATATTCCCAAACCTTAGGCCTTATTTGTGACAGGTGTAAACAGACCCAGTCACCATCCACTGTATGTTGTGGTCTTGCTGAAAACTTAGTCCCTTCTAGCCATTCCTCATTCTTTTCTCCCTATTATCTAGATGCTGAAATCTGTTTAAATGGAAGGGTGATGGAAGTTGGAAAAATCAGATCCATCCTCAACATGTCCATTAAGAGATTTTTTTCTTTCCTATTATTAAAAAAAAAGTCCATGACGGTAACATTGAAGATGGTTACTTACAGTTGACCATAATGATGATCCCAGCCCAGAGCAGCAGGGTCTTGAGACCTGCCATGTCCTGAAGTCAGGGTGTGTCGGCCACACAACATACGGTATAATCAACAAACAGGACAATAAAAGGGGCCGACAGTCACATGACCAAGAGGAAGATGTGGGTTTTTCTCTTCTGTTTTTTTTTTTTCTTTCTTTTTCCTGTTTGTAAAGACATGTGTTTCAATACAGCTGAGCAGTCTCCCACACCTACCCTCTGCTACGCCGCTGCAGACAAGAAACCCACTTTTCTCTAAACCTTGTGTCTCTTTTCTCAGTGTATATTTCTTTTGATATTTTGATAAGTCACTATCTTAATATAATGTGCTAATTTATTTTGCATCTGTTTTCATCAGCAGGGTTCAGTACATGAGGTTTTTGCTCAGTGCACTTCTGGTTTCAGACTCACACATTAACAGACAGGGTAAAGAGAGTAATTGTAGATGTTTAGTAATCTTTATTCCCATTTACATAAATGAGGGGAGCAGAATATTATATATAATGGTATTGGTAGAAACATCTGTCAGTATATTGCAATCCAGCACAGCGCCTCTAATTATGACCACAATGCTAAAAGATAGAATATTTTTGGAGAATTATTAGAATTATTGAATTAACACCTCTATGACAGTTTAAAAAAACTGAACCGTAATCATAAAACTATAGACTTTAAAGCCGGTTGTATTATATGCATTTCCCAATACAGGTGAACCTAATAAAGTGGCCACTGAGTGTATATCTTGAAGCTACATAAGCGAGGTTTTCAAGTTAAAAAAAATACTGTTCCAAAAAATTAAGGGAACACTTAATCGTCACAGTGTAACACCAAGTCAGTTCAACTTCAAGGATATCAATGTGTCCATTTAGGAAGCACAAGTGATTGTGAATCAGTTTCAGCTGCTTTGGTGCAAATGAAAGTGACAACAGGTGCAATGGAGAGGCAAAAGCAAGACAACCCCCAAAAAGGGAATGGTTTAACATGTGGTGGTCACAGACAGTTGCTCTCTCCTTATCCTTCCTGACAGATTCTTCTCTAGTTTTGTGTTCTGCTAGTGTCCGTGTCACTGCTGGTAGCATGAGGTGGTACCTGCAGCCCAATCAGGTTGAACAGGTAGCCCAGCTCCTCCAGGATGGCTCATCCATATGTGTGGTCACAAGAAGGTTTGCTGTGTCCCAGCATAGTCTCAAGAGCATGGAGGAGAGGAGGCAGGAGAGATGGACAGGGCTGTAGAAGAGCATCTACCAAGCAGCAGGACCGGTATCTGCTCCTTTGAGCAAGGAGGAACAGGAAGAGCACTGCCAGAGCCCTACAAAATGACCTCCAGCAGGCTACTGGTGTGCATGTGTCAGAAACAGACTCCATGAGGGTGGCATGAGAGCCTGATGTCCTCTAGTGGATGTTCACAACCCAGGACCATGCAGCTCGATTGGCATTTGCCAGAGAACACCAGAATTGGCAGGTCAGCCACTGGTGCTCCATTCTCTCCACAGATGAGAGCAGGCTCACACTGAGCACATGTGACAGGCGAGAAAGAGTCTGGAGACGCTGTGGTGAAAGTTATGCTGCCTGTAATATCATCCAGCATGACCGGTTTGGCGGTGAGTCAGTGATGGTCTGGGGAGGTATATCCTTGGAGGGTGACACAGACCTCCATGTCATAGCCAACAGTACCCTGACTGCTGTTGCGTACCGGGATGAAATCTTCAGAGTGATTGTCAGACCTTATGCTGGTGCAGTGGACCCTGGGTTCCTCCTAGTGCAGGACAATGCCCGGCCTCATGTGGCCAGAGTGTGTAGGCAGTTCCTAGATGATGAAGGCATTGATGCCATTGACTGGCCCTCTTGTTCCCCCGACCTAAATCCAATTGAGCACCTACGGGACGTTATGTATTGGTGCATCTGACGCCACCAAGTATCACCACAGACTGACCAGGAGCTCACTGATGCCCTGATCCAGGTCTGGGAGGATATCCCCCAGGACACCATCTGCCAACTCATCAGGAGCATGCTCAGATGTTGAATGAACCATGAATGTAACATGTAACAAATGGAATACTAAATGCATGTGTTTTATCAACTATCCCTCAGTTGTTTTCCTTTAGTTTGAAATAATAAATATAGTTACTTAGAGTTGGCCATACCAATGAGCTCAGTGTGGAACAGCAGAACCTGAGGCCACAGAGACCTGCCTTAAGTGAGGCTTTATAAGCCTGTCCAAGTGGGGACCAAGAGAAGAAACTCACACAACAATAAAGAAGTCTTATTATTAGAGATCATGCAAAATTAATCTAAATCTCACATCTGATTCAAGTGTGAAAACTGTCTAAATAATCAACATGGTGACAATAGAGAACATCAACGCCTGTTCCTTGTGGACGTGCTCTATAGTGACATTTCAGACACGTGCTCAGTGCCCTGCTGGTTTAAAACGTCAGTGCATTTTCCAAAATATCAGATGCAGGTTTGGTGATCTTTCCATTCATTTTGAACCCTCATGGATAATGTGCCTCTTGCAAGTGGGCATAATCACAACACACAAGTACTTCCCAATATTCACAAAGTCTCTAAATGTCCCCTCAAGAACTGTACTGATTTTGTCTCTTTTAATGAAAATTTAGCACCAATCTGCATTCATTTCCAGCACAATGGTGTATCTTGACCGCATTTAAAGGGAAAGCAATGACATTTCAAATCTGGGTTCAAAGGAGAGAGAATCACCACTTGTTTTGGTCTTTTTTTTTAAATTTCCCTGATCTAAATATATGCATTTTAAGATGTTTGGAGAGCAAATATTGGACAACAGTAGCTTTAAAACCATGTCAGTGCTCTTTCTTTCAGCCTCCTTTTCCGTGTCTCTCTGCTTTACATACCTGCTTCTGCTCTATCACATCCTCTTTTCTCTCTGCCTTCAATGTTACACATGTGTTTGACGTCATAACAATAACCATGAAAAGGAAATGTGACATTGTGCTTTCTTTGGAAAATAACAGAAGAGGGTGAAAATTAGTAGCTGGTTCTGTAGCTGCATTTCTATAGAAATCCTTTAACCATATGCTGCTCCTTCTGGTAAGTTTAGTTTGTAGTAAACAGGCAAAAGAAAAGGGGTAGGGTGAAGAGAGAGAAGGCAGCAGAGGAGCCATGGAGGTAAACAAGAAAGGACAGACTTACAGCTTCAGAAGGCAACAGCCTACATTCACCAAACATTACAGCTATCCATCATATAGCCCCATGTTTGAATATGAACAGCATTCAGAAGTGTAACAAAAATAATCTTCTGTTGACTCTGGTGGACTCAGTGAACAGAGAGGCAGATGGAGGGAAGGTAGCCAGAAAAAGGGCCAGCAAGGATGACTGCGAGGAGTTAAATGAGGGAAGACACCTTTTTGGAAACCAACAGAATACTATAAAGTATTATACTTTGTTTACATTGGCAATATGTTTTCGACATATACTTTTAAAATTCCTCGAGATTTTTTTGTTCTAAAAGTTTGGAAATACACCCTCCTCCTGTAGTTAACCCGTCTCCCCTCTCTGTCCTAAGCCCCTCCCACAAGAAGACCACGGGCATATGCACACGCTTCATACAGTGACCCAGTATTTCCCATACACTGTTTTGATTAATCTTATTTCATTGTAGCATTACACACAGAGCACTTCCTTAGTCCCTCCTTGTCTCTATCTCTTTCTTTATTAGACCACTGATGAGACACGAATTGGCAATCTAAGGCTACCCACCTCACCATCCCTACACCTCGCTGCCCACCACTGTGGACTGCTTTTTAGGCAGAGAGCTGGCAGCAGCTTGGGAGACGGACCTTTGGTTGGTGGCTGTAGCGGCTCGAATTCGGCACCCGGTCTTACCTGTATAACAGCAGCAACAGAAAGTTTGCTGATCTGGTGGGGAGGAGTCCAACACTTGGAGCTGGGGTTTGCACTGGCTGAATTTGGGTTGCTGCAGCTGCTGATAGGGGTGAGTTTGCAGACCTCATGCTCTCACAGTGTGATTCCAGGCTCTAACATTAGCTACATATACGTGAACATGGAGCTGCGAGACTTTGGCTTCAGTTAGCAGAGGGCTAAACTATTAGCAACATTTTCTCTCCATCTCCGAAACATCTTGCTGATATTGGCGTGTGTTTTGTTTTGTTTATTGTCAGACTATATTTTTGCAGTGTAGGTCAACACATTCTCACTCCGACCCCGTCACATATCAACGTTTGGTCATCAACTTTCCACGTTCAGATACGACTTGCAAGGTACCTTGAGTGTGTTGGTTGCTGACGTTCTGGGACACTGTGTCAAGCTGTGCCTGTTACATGCATTGTCTTCTTTCAAACTACACTTCCATTTTCACAGGAAAATGCACCGTCTACATACTTTCAAAATAAATGCACTATGTTGGTACAACACTGCGAATTGACCTTTTTTTCCCCTAACGCACGTGCTTGTATGTAGGCAACAAAAGCATCTGGTTGGGTTTAGGAAAAAGAACGGGGTTTGGCTTTATAATCTTGTGGGACGCGAACACCACTCCACCAGGTGAAAGTTGGTTGTTGAACCCATCCACAACATCCCTCCCAGATTTTCGTCACCTTAACTTTTGTTCTTGTCCTGCTGTGTTTCTCCCTGATGCCGCCGGGTGCCGTTAAACTACAACAGTGACTGGCCGCGTATCATGCCGATGTGAAAGGGCAGCTTTGTTTGTCAGTGTCTGACGCCACAAGTCACTGCCCAAGCACTAGATTTCAATGACTGCAGAGTGAGACCAGGATGTGTATACAGTTGTTGTCAATACTGGAATAGCAACTTTATCTGCGAAATTCATCACCATCAATTCTAACTTTCAGCGAAGACGTGCACGCACATCTACGTTTGTGGAACAGCCAAGAGGAACTCCTTTTCCTGAAATGACCTGTGATTGGCCAAAGTGTCATGTCACAGTCTAGATTTTCTACAGCCTGAAAACAGAGCCAAGAGGAGGTGCAGGGGTCTAGTTTTCTTTCAGACCACTTGAATTACACTATTCTCAAAGTTTATTATGGGATTTTTGTCCAGTGATGCCAACATGAAACTCCCTACCTGAGCTTTAAAGCAGTTTTCCAAACTCGAGGGGACAATTAAAATATAATCACAAATGGCATTACTTGGATACACAATCTAGTTTTTTAAAAGTTTAAATGCAATATGACACCTGAGACTGTGCTGTAGCCCTGTGCTGGCGAGCCTGCTGTTTAAGCAACACTACTGTACAGCTGTGTAACGCTTTCTCTGCTGTGTTGTTACTGTGTTTGAGGTCATTAGCTGAGTGTTTATGGTCTCCTTCCTTCTTGCCTCCCTGGAGCCCCCCCCTCCCCTCACCCTCATCCCATTCTGTGGGTCCCCCCCACTCCACCCACCCAAACTAACCCATCCCTCTGGGTCCTCCAAATCCCTCTTGGCCAGGGAGCAGTGGGGGTGGGCACTGGCTCTTTCCCTGTAATGAACTCCACAGGGACTGCTGTTCAGTTTCATCACAGCAAAAATTGCTCCCATGGAGCCCTGAACACAGTGAAAACAAACAAAAGTAAATATCTGGAATTAATACACGAGTTGTTTGGCGCTTCCCAGCATCTATAGCCCCACCCTCACAGACTCCTCTGCTTGAGAGTATAGAGATATTTATATGTTGCTAGAAACCGGCTTTGCATTTTGGGTGTAATGGCAAAAAAACCTTTTTTGAAGAAGTTAGGGAGCATGCAGTTTATTCCTGCTGTTTGCCATACATCCCAAATCCATGCAGTCCATCTTGTGGTGAAAAGTCTTCACTGCAGTTAGCTTTTACTGGTGAGTCCTTTTAAAATACATAAATATGCTCTGTGGCAGAATGGAGCTTTGTTGAATGTGTACCCAAATCATTTTGCCAACAGTGCTTGTGTTTGAAGCTATTTAATGGAGCTGAATATAGCTTGTTTCATGTGCCATCACATACCTTATCCAAAGATAAACATGCCTGAGTCCCAAACTTTTGCTTTTACAGATTTATCCAACTTTATGTTTATTTGATTAAATATGTTAATGCTCAAATTAAACTGTAAAAAAAAATGCATCCACAAAGTTTTGTACATATAGTTTAGTCAGCCAACCAATATTCTTGCAAGCCCAAATGTGAAACCAAATTCTGCTGCAGGAGGAGTCTGCATCTGTGTGAACTTGCAAGCGCTAACTTCTTGAGAACAAGAGTACAATAAATGAGGAAGGCCTGCACTCATTCTTTAAATAGAATAATGATTTTCAAGGTACTTTATAAGCATGGTGTAGGTGTGTTTATGTGTATATTAAAGACAGAGCATGGAAGAAAAAGCAGAATAATCATTTGTCCCAGGTGATCTCTGAGTGTTCTGAGGCAGAAAATGGGGCCGTTCCAGAGGACATTGACTTAGATTTTTTCTTCTTTTTTTTGTTTGTTTTGTTTTTAGAAGCCTGGAATATCAATATTTTTTTGCACATTTGAAATAGCTTGTGGCGCAGGCTTGGCAATGGCAGCCTGAGCTTCAAACATATTAGTTTGCTGGGAGAGAAGAATCACCAGGGACAGTCTCCAAACACAAGTGGGAACAGCAGCACAGTCCTGTTCATCATTTGAAAGCTGCTATTGTTTGAACTTGAGTAACTTTAAACAGGTTAAACTCATATTTAGAATGAAACGGTTGTCTTGTAGGCCTGCTCAGTTTTCAGGTTAGAATATTTGTCAGCAGCTGCTCTCCAGGGAAAATGTTGTGAGGTTCAGGTAAAGAAAGACAGTCCCTGCAGTCATTTATCAGTTGGAGGCTGCACCCAGCAGGCCGCAACTGGCGTCACTCATCAGCACTGTTCCTGACACACCAACATATGTGGAAGCAGGCATACACGCACACACACACACACAGTAAACACCACACATAATAAGCATGTGTACGCTGGTGTAATGAGTGACTCTTGCTCTGCATGTCCTTAATCTGCAACCACCAGGCCAGCACAGAGGGGGCACAGTAAAGTACAAGCAGCCTGCAGTGAGCTGAGCCAAAATAAAAAGCCAAGTGGCTCACTAAACCCGTCAGGGGCTCTTAAAAGGCACGCACTGCTTCTTCCTCGTCCGTCCAGCAGCCCTACGGGAGGTTTATAAAACGCCGCCCTGCAAAACTAAACTCGGATGCATCGGTCCAGCCTTCCGGAACAGGCGTTTTCACAAACTGTAAACTATTGGAAACAAATGCCGTCTTAAATGTGTTCAAAAGAAACCTGATCCTCAGAGACACTTTACAGGTGGCCGGGGGTGTGTCAGATGTAGACAGCCTTCTCCAACACACACACACACACACACACACACGCACACATGCACACAAAACACTGCTGTTTTTTGCTTCCTATGTGAGACTTCAGTCACCTCACCTCCTCCCCTCTGTGTTGACCAGACTACTGCCTGTAAATAGAGAAACATGTCTGTGCTAGTGTGTATGTGTGCGTAGTATGTGTTTCTGTGTATTGAAAGAAGGAATGTAACGCAATGGTTCCAAACACTACCACATTTGTTAACTTCCTAATGTACAAGTATGATAATATGTAAACATATATACTTAAAACAACATAAAAATAACAGCAGTTTAATATTCCTAAATTTCTTCTGTTTCTCTAAAAAGAAATCCTGACTTGATACCATCATTCAGCTCCCAATAACATCCAAAAAAATCAAATAAAACCTATTTGTAGCATTAAATTAATGAATGCATTAACTCTGTGCTCGAGGAGGTAATTTACATAATGCAAATGTGATCATCTAAACATTTAAGGACAAGTGCAAATCAAATATTTAGATCCTGCTGACAACACGCTGAATTAAAACCAGGTTTTATTTTTAGGTGAACGCTGCTGCAGTCAGACTTTATCATCTTGTGTTCTTGGACAAACTCCTTAGATTTTTTTTCTTTTTTTTTGGTGATAAACATCAGGCTGGGTTTTATGTCCTCTTAAGTCTCCTATATTTCAACCGTATGCCAGACTTCCGAAAGGATTTCCCTCACTGTCACAAGCACATGTGCTCGGCTCTAGTAAAATAAGCACTCTAGCCATAAACTTGCCAATGAGCTGTCCCCAAATAACCACATCTGTCAGCTCAACTTAAACAGGCCCTAAAGAGTCACTTTTAAAGATGAAGGGACCTCGCCGGCTGCACATAGACTCAGTCGGAGACAATTCTTATCTCTGCCATGAAATTAGGAAAAGTAGATATCCTGGGAAACGTTCACGTGCTGCTCAGGCACAGTTCACAAATGGTTCTTAAGGATTTTTTTTTCCAAAATAAAACAACAATACTTTTTCTGTAGCTAAAAAAACCTTCTAGATTTAAAGTGCTTTCTAAATCAATCCGTCATGTTTTAATTGTTAAACCATACACTCATGCAACATTTTGTAATACTGCAGTTTCTCTCTAATTACCGTGGTACTAGAACTGACTCAGTTTTTATTACCAGCCAACTTAAATTTAAACCATCACACACTTGCACACAACTTGAGCTCATAGGCAGTTCTGCATCTCACCTCATAACAGTAAAGCCTGGGACAATAAACTGATTGCTGGTCTCAAATTAAGGCTGTGCAGTTTTGCGTCTCAGGAGTGATTTAAACACGGCTGGCGTGAGATGAGCGGAGACCCTGTACGCAGGGGAGAAGAGATTTGTATGAGCGTGAGTGTGTTGTGAAAGGGGGTCCTTGTTGTACCTGGCCATGCTGTGTTTCCTTGTTCCCACGGTCCTCTCTGTGCTGCAGTCAACCCCCACCACCCCCTGTACGCGATCTCCTGCCTCCTGAGCACGCCGGCTCTACCTCCTGTGGAATTATGGAAACAAAATGTCCTCCTAAAACTATGAGGTTTAAAGGTTGCTGACGCGGGAGGAGAGGATGGATGAAAGAGCACACAGGAGGTGGGGGCTGCTGTCAGTATATCTGAGATAAGTTTTAGACGTCAACTTTAAGAAGAAGCTTAAAAATGAGACTTAAGACGAGGCATTGTCTGGTAAAATAACGGTAGTCGGTGTATTACTAGCTGCACCCGAAAGACAGGCGAGGAGCCAGACACACTTTTTCATGGTTCAAAAAAAAAGAGAGGATAAAATAAAAACTTGGATCATCGTGAAATGCCGTCTGTTCTGGATATAATCAATAGCTAAAGAAGAATCCAGTTCAGGGTTGTCTCTCATATTTCAATCCCTGCTCTTCTGTGATCAATAAAAGTGAGCTGAAATCAAAGCGGGCCCTCTTTACTATTGTCTATTCAACGTTAGCAGACAAAGACTGAGGAGCCTTTGATCGCCCTGTCTGCAGGGCCCACAGCTAAACACAGACCCCATCCTCCCACTCCCACCCACCACCTCCAGGTGAGCAGTGTGTGTGTGTGTGTGTGTGTGTGTGTGTGTGTGTGTGTGTAGGCTAACCAAAATGTTTTTCGCACACATACAGGAGCACTCACACAAAACAAAAGCACTTTTTATAGGAATCACAGAGAGGGAAGCTATAAGGTTGTGTTGTCAGCTGGCAGGTCATCACACGAGTTGCTGGCCACTGTGTGTGTGTGTTATTGTGTGTGTGTGTGTGTGTGTGTGTGTGTGTTACAGTGTTGTGTAGTTCAGGGCTGTACTGTTCTAGTATTTGCTGCGCTGTGTTCTCCTGCACAGCATTCAGTGGACACTTTGTGTCCTATTCTGTCGTCTTCATCTAGCTTTGTCCTCTTTGGATTTATCTTGTTCTGTTATATTCTGTCCTCCTTTGTTTTACCTCTCTTTCCTGTCATTTATTCTCTTTTGTCCTTTTGGGGTTTGTCTTCTTTTGTCCTTTTCTATCATCTTCTGTTTTGCCTCCTTCTTCCTGTCATGTCCTCTTCTATCTTTCTTTTTCGCCTCAGTTTTTCCTCTTCTGTCTTCTTCAGCCACCTTACTCTGTTTTGCCCCTAGTCCCTGTTATGCTTCCTTTAATTTTGTTCTTTTCTGTCCTCTCCAGATTGCTTTTGTTCTGTCTCAATCAATTTTTGTCCTCACTGGTCTTTTATTGTCTTCTGTTGTGTTTTGGTTTTTGTCTCCTTCGGATTTGTCTCTTTTAAATGCTGTCTTGTCCTCTCTTTTATGTCTTTCTTCCTTTCTTTCTGATTTCTCTTTCCTGTTCCATCCTCATTGTCTTCTGTCTTTTCCTCTTCCATATTTGTTCTCTTCTGTCACGTCCTGTTTTAGTTGTCTTCTTTCTTCTCATCTGTCCTCTCTTTGTTTGTCATCTGATCTTTTCTGTCCTGTTTTTGTTTGATTCATTTTCAGTTCTCTCCTGTTTTCTTATGTTTTGTCTACTTCTAACTTCTTCTCACTCGTCTTTTTGTCCTTGGCCTGTCCTGTTCTGGACATATTTTGTGGACATTTCTTATGAATAATTGAGAAAATAATCATTAGTTGCAGCACTTGTCCTTTCCTGATGTTCTGTCTCCTTGTTTGGGTCATGTCCTTCTCTGTTTCTCATACGTCCTCTGACAATTTGCTGTCTTTAATTATATACTGTCCTCCTCCAATTTGTCGCCATTTGTTGGTCTGTCTGTCCTCTCCTGTCTTGTTCTTTTCTATTTGTCCTTGTCTGTCTTCATCTTTCCTGTTTCCTCCGCTGTTTCGTCGTCTTGTTCTTGTCATTCCCCCATCTGCTTTGCTGTCTTCTGTCCCTTCCTTCTCTGATATGTCTCCTTCTTGTCTTGTCCTTCTCTATCTTTTTTTGTCTTGTCCTCATCTCTTCTCTGCTGCTCTACTGTGTTGTGTGTTCTCTGACAGCTCAGAGGAGACACCAAAGCAGCAGGACCGTTCGACTCTCAATATGCACCTTGTTTACGAGTCCTAAACGACAGACAGCCCCACTAGAGCCTCCTGTGTCAGAGGACGGGAGCCGAGGATCTGCTTGGGTTGAATGCAGACACAATCCAATGATGACAGCCCACGTGAGCACACTCAAGATGAGCTTATTATATCAAGGTGCACCAGTACACACAGGTGCAGATTTAAACTGATGCTCTCTCCATCTGGCCACATGAGTGCATCACCACGGGGTAAAGGCAATCTGTACATGTCGACACAAACACTGTCTGAGTGATTAAAAACCCACTGACTGTGCTCATTTAGAGGGAGAGTTAGGAGTCCATGTATATGTGTGCTCTCATTAGTGGTGGAAGATGTACACATCTTTTAACGTTCGTGTGTAGGATTTGGGGACATCTAAATGGTATATAATATTTGTAACTATGTTTTCATTAGTTTATAATCACCTGAGAATAATAATTGTTATGTTTTCATTACGTTAGAGTTAGTTAGTTATATCATGGCGGGTCCTCTTCTGCAGAGTCCGGCTATGTTTTTCTTGAGTTTCTCACAACACTGGCTCTAGATATAGTAGGGCCTTTTCCTTTTTTGTGTTTTAGTCACAACCGCTGTAGTTCTTCTGCACATTTGGCACACAGGGGAAGTTTCAGTTCTGCAACCTCACCGCTAGATGCCCCTCAATCCCACACTGGACCTTTAAATATAAGTACTAATACAAGTGTGTAAAATTACTCCATTACAAGTAAAAGTCCCAAATTCAAAATCCTAATAAAGTAAAATATTATCAGTTAAATATACTTAAAGTATCAAACTAATTCTGCAGTAAAATGCCCCCTGTTACTCTTTAATATGGTATATGACATTATTAGATTGTTAAAAATAATGCATTAATGCACAAGCAGCCTTTTACTGTCACAGCCGCATTGATATGGTAACCAATCTTGGGGTCAGGCCTCCTCAAAGGAGCCACAAGATAAGTCGATATCATGAGCTGATTAATAAAAGAGGAAAACAGAAAAGTCATTAGAAGTAATTTTGCTTCACAAAACTGTGTTATTTTTTGTAAAATATTTTTTGTGAAATAGAAAAAGACGATTATATCTCTTTGGGTCTCAAACTGTTGTATAAAGTCTACAGGGAAAACCTTATTTGGTGTAACTACTGACACCTCATGGACATCTAAGGGGCTTCAACCAGCCACTGCATTTTTTGTAA
Source organism: Cephalopholis sonnerati (assembly GCA_019142605.1). Taxonomy (NCBI): domain Eukaryota; kingdom Metazoa; phylum Chordata; class Actinopteri; order Perciformes; family Serranidae; genus Cephalopholis; species Cephalopholis sonnerati. The sequence continues at coordinate 27,353,116 of JAGQAX010000006.1, forward strand.
GAGGTTGCAAGGCAACAAGATTGATAACTCCTGGTATAATCTTATATAATGTGTTGTATTTTTTAAGCTTATCATTTGTTTTTGTTTTTTATTTATTTACAGTCTTACTCTGAAAAGTAATTGGCAAACATAGCTGTAGAAGTATTAGGTTGCATTGTACTACAAGTGCCTCAAAATTAGACCGAAGTACAGAACTTGAGTAAATGCACTTGGTCACTTTCCACCACTGCTTTTTGTGTATCTGTATGTGCAAACCACATGACGTGTGTTTACCCAGAACTCTTAATTAACACCCTTGTCTCTGCTCCATCATTGTGACCAGAAAAGGTAACTCTCCCAAAGCCTTTTCTCACCACTGCACCTGCTTGTTTGCTACTTGTTCTCTAACTTGCTCACCTGCCACATTCCTGTGGGTGTTTGTGGGAAACCCACATGTGCGAGTGTTTGTTGGCTCTGTATGCTTGTTAAATGCGCTGTCACTGAGGAGTCGAGAACGCAAATGGACAGGAAGCCAAATTAAAATTGTGTACGTTTCCTTTCACAACCTGGTTTAGAAAAGGTGGAATCGAGTAACGTTTTATCAAAGAAAGTCACAAACAGAAATGTTCAGAAAGTCACGTCCACAAAGTGAGAGGGGACTGTTTTTATTCATTATTTATGAAGCGTACCGCCAGGTCTAATAAACACTGAGATGTTATTCAGATGCCTCAAAATTAATAGACGTCGTGAACTTTATAACATTCCTCTGTCGCGTTGTTGTGTAAGTCAGAGTAGATGTTCGGCGCAGAATAAGAATCATGTGCATTTATGCAAGTGAGCAAACATGAGGCTGAAAGTGTGTTTTGTGAATTTGTTTAAAGGCCAATATTAGCATATAGCGACAGACAGGCCTGAGTCCTGACTTCCATTCAAAATCCCCGGTCCACGCTGGGTTCTCTAGTGCCAGTCAATCACCACACACCTCTGAAACTGAACATAGACAGACATGAAGAGAACCTTTCACACCTGGGTGGAAGGTTGTAACCTTTTAGCCAGTAGCTCTTCCAGTGTTGTGGTAGCGGAGGGGCCTTGGTGAGCAAAAAAGGGAAATAAGAAGATAAGAAAAGTTAAGAACTCAGAGGCAGAGCAAGTTTTGCTCCCTCTATACGCCTAACCTTTAAGCCGAGTGCCCCCCCGTGACTCCTGGATTCCTGATTAGTTTACAGTATACTCCCAAATCAGCATAATAAAGCGTGTGATGAGGCTGATGAGATCTAACAGTCTGCTCTTGTTTACCCCGCCGCAGCACCAGCTCCTTCTCTGCATGTGTGTGTGTCTGACCCCGAGGCACCGAGTCACTTGATGCGCCTTGCATCTCTCTCTAACAAACATTTACACGCACACACATACACACACACCCACACAACCCCCCCACTGGTAGAAATCCTAGTTGTGCTGCCGGATCTCAGCGGAGGCCGGGAATCCACATCCCCTTTAGGCTAGTCCTGGGGTGCATTTACTCCACACACACACACGCAGAAACAAACACAAGCCCATAAATACATGCATGTGCACACACACAGACGCGCGCTATATCTTAATGAGAGAAGGAGATGGTACTGTGAAGGCGACAGCAGAATGAAACCTGCTCACCAAGGACTGACCTGTGGTTCAGGGGCGGCAGCAGCTCGGCAGGGAGCTCCTCTCCCAGCGCTGATCAGAGGGCTGCACCGCCGAGGCTGCTCACGCTGACGGCGCTGGAAAAACCAACTGATTAAACGCCACTGTCGCCTCAGCTCAGCTGCTATATGGAAAGAAAGCTTCCTCTCTTTTATATTTTTTTTTCACTCACTGTTTGTTTGTCAGTCTCCTTTGTTTTCTTTGTCCTCTGCCGAGACAGCGGTGCCGGTGGATTGGAGCTGTGAGCGTGAGGGATTTGTGCGTAATTAGCTGAAACGCTCACCCAAGCAAGCACAAAAAGTTAAATTTTAAACTTTTTGAACTATGCTCCTTTTTAACGGTATTTCACTGACACTCTGCTTCACTTCCAAGATCAAAACCTTGCTTCATGGTAGAAATATATTTTATTTGAGTCTTTGGAGTACATGGACAGCAAAACGGCGCTGCCAACTCGCAAGTCCTATTAACAAGTTGTGCAAACTTAAAATTGTGCAAAGTGTGTGCATGAAGAAAAGTCATGACTGTGACACAATATGAATATATTGATGAAATGTTAACAGAGTGACAGATGGATTAATTGGATCTGCTGACCACTGTTTTAAAGCCATGTAATCCCACCCTGTCCGTTATGTACTACTATAGAAGCTCCTTTGACTGTTTTTTTGACAGAGAAGCTCACTCGACTGAAACAAAATGTTCAATTGTGCTGTGTTTGTGAGGAGTTTCTGCTTTAGAGATATTGTTTTGCTTCGTTGGGTTTCCAAAGTGAAGTAAACCAAAATAAATGCTGACATGATTTGAAAATTATTGAATTTATTTAAACTTCCAGCAGCTGAACAATAAAATGAGACAGTTTACAATAAAAAAAACAGATGAAAGGTCATTAGATATGAGGCAGGGATGAGAGTTGGTCCACAGGAGACACAGAAGACGATACAGCTTTGGGTCAGAGGTTGAGGGCGGCCTGGCCTCGCCCGCCTGCCACACCTCTCCACCGGCAGCCAATTCACAGTTCCCTGGACCACAGAATAGGGATTCTCTGTCTGTGTTTGACCATATAAGGTGCGGATAGAACATTGTTGAATGTGGAGACATTCTGGCACAAAAGAAGGGTTAGAAGACTCTGCCCATTATCTGTGCCCTCTGGCCTAGTTGGGTGAGTCATCCAAGGATGGGCAGCGACTCTGCCAGCCCGGGGCCAGACTTCGCTGACTGCCAGCCCCCTCGTGCCACATGTACAGTGTCAGCGAGCCTTTGTTGCTTGGCCTCAACAAAGCTGTGTGACAGAGTGCAAAAAGCTTTTTTTTTTACCTCGATAGAAAAATCAAATTAAATCATTGTTCATTTTAAATTCACAATTCATTTTTAAAAAGTTATAAAAGTATGAAATACTAGGATATGACTTGAGCACAATGGTTTGCTGAGGCAAGTGTTCAGTCAGCCGCCCTCCACCCTACTGTACCTCACGCCCTTGACTGCCACAGTTTGGCCGGGGGCTTCTCTGGCCAGAGTTGACAGATCATGGAAGGGCTGGAAGAAAGACAGGACAGGGGCAAACAAAGGAGGAAGCTCACTGCCATGCCCTTGAATGACAGAGAGCTGCTCTAACAGACAGACAATAGCCACCTTGCATATCCGGCCAAGTCAACTTTTCATTTATCTTTCCCAGTTTTGTCTGCCTTTTTTGTAATTTGAAAGTTAGCCCCTCTCATTTCAAAGTCACTGTCCACCCCTTTGCCCCTGCTGTGACAGCCAGGAGAGAAGTGAATATCTCTAGGCAAGAGAGAAAGAAAGACTGAGCATTATCTCATCCGGGCCCACCGGCAGCAGAAGGAAGGAAAGGAAGAAAAAGGAAGGAAAAGGGAAGGTGAAAAAAGAACGACCGGGCAGGGGCAGCTTCAGGAGGGTAGGGAAGCTATGGCTGGCAGCACAAAGAATGGCTCTCCTTCTGTTTTTCAGCTCCATTAATATCTGAGCTCCAGCCTGCATATATCCTCATTCATTATTCATGAACCGACCAGGAAAGAACGCAAGCGGGGAGGAAGGTGGGAAAGCAAAGGCCAGAGATAGTTCCAATCAGTCCTGGTTTAAATGACACTGAGTGACAGAGCCTGGGGTTTTATGGCTCGCTGTTCAAATGAGACACTGCGCCGTGGTAAAAGGTCCACGCCGGCACGCCGTTAATGACCAGCAGGACGTATTAGAGTCCGCACCACTCGTAAAGCTAGCTGCCACACTGGGTAGCAAATCTGCCCAAACTAACTTATCATGGTTCTACACGGCAGCGCCGTGTGAACACTAACACATAGTCTACTAACCTGAACATGACCTGAGCTAAAGAGCAACTGGGTGCAGTTTTGAAGGCTTGCAAAAAAACTGCCTTTGATTTATGATGCAACTTTCACTGATCAGACTTATCAGGCTACTTATCAGGCTATAAAGTCTGCCAAACAGACCTAAAGTATACGACACTCAACCGAGTTTGACATCACACTGCTACAGTCAGAGGATAAATTGGTAACATTGTTTTTTGTTGTGATGAACAAAAGACCAAAACCGGCAATGAACTGATATCACTAACAAGTATTGTGTAGCCAAAGCCTGATATCCCTCAGCACTTCAAATTATTAAAAACACATCAATTAGCCACAATATTGCACTGGGTGACATTTTGGCTTTAGCAGGATGAACATGGGCACTGTAGTTTATTTTGAGCTGATTCCACATATATCATCCAGCTATGGGGAATGCATACTAGAATATCAAATGTGTATTTATCCGCTGCTGAAAATAGTCCTCCAACAAACGCACTATTTACCCCTGTTTGAGACGTGCTACTGTAAAAACTACAGTGCCCAGGTGTTTTAGAAAATTATTTAGCCTTTTTTAATGTTTATAAGTGTTGGCCATTTTTAAAAAAATTAAAAAAAAAAACCTCAGACGGAACAATTTATTCTGGTATGGGTGCATAGGGAATTTTAAACGTATTGTAAAATGGACAAACACGTTGTTGGTTTTTGGTCTTTTCATTGGATTTACTGACAATAAGGAAAATGTAGAATATAACAGGCTTATTCTTTAACGTTGTCTTGGTTTATAAGTCCCCAAACTATCTGTAAACTACATTATTAACATAACCTATTAATTATACAAATGTTTTATTCTTTGGGAAGTGAAACACTCTACCAGCTACGTTTCAGTATTCTGTCTTAAACCTTAAATCTTTTTTGTGATTATGTATTATATGCTGTTAATATTGATACTGTTCCTTCTTGCCTTTAAGTGCTTAAACACTCTTGAATTGAACTGAATTTGATGCTTAGTCAGATCAGTGAATCCACTGTCCCTCAGGCGCCGATGTCACTTTAAAAATGCCACGCGCCTACCAGGATCATTGTTCAGAGATTAGTGAACAAAAATGAAAACAAGCCTTCAATGAATATGTTACAGTAAAAGGGAATTTTTAAGCAGATTGTATAGTAAGCATTTTGCAAAAGACTCAAAAATATTTTATCATCTCATGGGGCATCTGGTGAGTATGCCTTCACTGTCTGTGTGTGTGTGTATGTGTGTATATGTGTGTGTGTTTTCCTCAAGTCTCAGAAATGGTAATGCCCTTAACCCCAATGCAGGGAAGACTTAACAGTTGGTATTGACTTTGTGAACATTTACCATTGAGGATTCAGACTATTCAATTCTATTTCAACTGAGGGCTGCAGACGGAGAGGGAGGAAGTCCCTAGGCTCCATGTTGCTCACACACAAACACACACACACTCGCATACACAAGCACACAGCCGCACACACACTCAGACTGCGTGTTGAATGTGTTATTCTCCAGTGATATCGACTCAATCGGATTTTAACCCCTCTCTGCTGAAGCCGTACAGAGACAAACGCTCTCAACATAACAAAGGCTGTGTGTGTGTGTGTGTGTGTGTGTGTGTGTGTGTGTGTGTGTGTGTGTGTGTGTTCTGTCTGCATGTGTGTGCTTCTTGAATTGTTGTTTCAGATGTGTAGCCCTTTGAATAGCCGCCACACAGGGGAGTACAAATGTGCCACTTCCGTCATCGTAAATCAAAATAAAACTATAATCTTCAATTTTACACCTTGAAATCCACTTTGTGTGTTTCAGTAATGGTTCAACATTTAGGAAATTAAAATGAAATTATTTGGATCATCCACATCGTGGGGCCCATAGCGCAAAAGCACAAGAAACTTACGGCGACAGAGTGACTAACTTCTGCCGGCCGAGCAGTTAGCTTCTGGTTTAGCCCTCCACTAACTTGAATGGAGATAAAAATTATTTCATTGTGCAGCTCTTCTTCTGTAGAATCGTTATCAGACCAAATGGATTAAATCCCAATGCTTAAACAAGTTGTTTAGCGGGGGGTTGTGACCAGTGTGAGGCAGTAACGCAGAGAAATAACATTACTTTTTCCAGTGATGAGTAGTGTAACTAATTGCTAAAAAATAAGTAATAATATTACAGTTACCCCAAGAACAAATGACTTGTTACGTTACTTTTGTTATCACCCCACTACCGACATTCGTTTTCGTAATTTCTGCGTTGTGGATGCATGTCACAGTGCAGCAAGCTAGTTTGGAAGATGGAAATGCTTATCTTAAGCAGCTGGAAATATTCCCATCGCTTTGATTTTGCTGGGAAGAAAGATGACAAGAACATTGTTGTTCCAGGTTGTGGTGAGACATTTTCCACTGTGAAAAACACGTCCTCAAACCTAAAACTTAAAACACCTACTATGACCAACGGCACAACAATGTGAAGCTCCAGGAAATACACCCCACCAAAGGTGAGCCCTCCTTTGCAGAGGTTGGCTGTGACCCTTCGCTGGCCAAACAACCAGAACTGAATTTTAATTGTGGACAGCTGCAGACTCCACGCAACAACGAACTAATGAAGCTTTTGGCTAGATGTGTGGTGGATGAAATGTTGCCTATCTCCACGACTGCCTTCCCGTCTTTCAGACAGATCCTTTGGAAAATGCTTGTCACAGGCTGGTGATTACCCTGACATTAACACAGAGGCTCACATGCAAAGTCATAACGTTAAGGAGAAAGGACGCAGTTACCGATTTTGTGGGGTGTAATGGAAAAGCAATATAACAAATCGTGTAACTAATTACTGTTGGCAGGGAGCAATAAGTAAAGTAGTAACATTACTTTTGACAAGAGTAATAAGTAATGAGTAATGGATTACATATTTAGAGTGTGACCCCAACACTGGCTGTGACGCTAAAACAAAGGTATCCACTGATGTACAGACGTCTCTTTCACAATGTAAGTCTATGGGAAAAAGTCCTTTTGGACCCAATGCCATCGCATGACGGACCCAGAAGTTGTAATTTCACATTTGGCCACTATGTAAAATTGGCCTTAAAGCCTGATGCTGTTCCTGGGGGCTAGGTAACTTCCTGGAGTCTTCCTGCCTGGCATGTGGTCCTGGGAAAGAAATAGTCCGGCACATAACACCCCATAAAATGGATGTGCTCTTCGGTGTTTGTGCAGATTAAGAAACAAGATGCAGCATGTTCATTACTGAGCTTTAGAGCTGCTGGTCAGCAGATTTAGTTTCCACTGGACAGATCCAGGCTGTTTCCCCCTGTTTCCAGTCTTTGTGCTAAGCTGAGGTAACCGGCCAAAGCCCTATATTAAATGGACAAGTATGAGAGTGGTACAGATAACGCTTTCCCAAAAAGCAAACATATTTCTTACAATTTGAAACTATACCATGTTTGTATTATTTTATTGTGCATGTATATAAATGTTTACACTTTCAAAGCTTCCTTAGCCTTTCTGGCTTCATTCTTTGCTCCTCTCACTTTCCTCAGAGTAGATTCTGTGGTTTTCTGTCCTCAACCATTTTTCAGTCTCTGGCCTGTTCAAACCCTACCCATGCTCTCTGAGGATTGATTCCACGCAGCCACACATCCTACCGGGACACCCCCCTTCAACCACCCACCCACATCATTTATACATGTGAGCATTAGGACTTGTCAAAGCCTCTCAGTCAGGCCCTTTATCAGTCCAGGCCATAGATTCTCATTAAATGGGTGAATCCCCAGTCCCTGACACTTTGGCCATCACACGTCCACTCTGCCGTCTCTCCACCACTGACCATTTATCCGATCCAACTGGACAGATAGTAGTGGAGCCACTGTGCTATTGTTTGCCTCTCAGAGTGCGTGTGTGGCATTTCTTCACTTCCCTCATATCATGCTGGCAAGCACGCACTTTCAAACTGCTGCAAGCATACACAAACAAATACCTCACATTCCGAAATTAGTCAAAAATCCCATCCAGAGCCAAAAAACTGTATTGCATGTGCATCAGTGTATCTCTGCTTACTGTTACTTGACTGGGCGATTGGCTAATCAGTTTAACCAGTGGTCAAACACGGTCAGGAGATATCCAGCGCTGTGTGGTCACTAGATAAGAGGCACTACTCCTCGCAGGCTGGGCTAGCTGCCTCGTTAGTGTTGGGTCACTGAACTGCCGTCCAGATTTCTAAATGGCCACTCAAAGCTCAGAACTGGATTTTTGTGAGTGTGTGTGTGTATGTGAGACCGGTGCTGTCTCTCTGGACTTTCTCACTGAAGGCTCGCTGTTTACTGCAGTTAACCACGTCCCCTCAGCGCGTCTTCGCGGGGGGAAATGTTTAACAGGGGTGTTTGTATACCTGTGCTGTTGCTGACTTGAGATTAGAGTCGAGCTGCTGACTTTTTTCCCCTTTCTGCTGGGGATGCACACACACGCTCCTGAGGGGCTTTGTTGTAATATTGAAGCAGGTAAATATCAGTGGCATACAGTATTTAGTAGGCCTCTTCCAGCCCCTTGACCCTGTGTCTCTCTCTACACACACACACACACACACACACACACACACACACACACACACACACACACGTCTCCAGCCCCTGACCCCCACAACCGAGAGGCAATGAGGTCTGTACTGAACTGCTGCTGGATTTGACTGGCAGTTCATGTGTCCACAGAGAGACAGAGCCTGTGTGTGTGTGTGTGTGTGTGTGTGTGTGTGTGTGCACTATACAGGCCCAGTCTGGCAGCAGAAAGCAGGATCTCCTGGGAGGGCCGGATGTTGGGTCAGGAAAAGAGGAAAACAAGAGCGGAGGAAGAGAAGAGGGGTTGGAGATAGATATACATGGAAGACATGAATCTGTGTGTGTGTGTGTGAAATGTAAAAAATGGATGCATCCTCCACCTTGTGCTGCATCAGGTATTTGTTTGGCATATGGGAATCTCTCACAGCCACATACAAACATATAGCATATGCATGTACGTGGGGTGAATCTGCGGTAGATTTTGATTTATACATTCATCTTCACGCTATCTATATGTATTTGATATTATACATCAACATTTAATGGCAGCAGGAGGGCGGGATCCACCACATTTTTTCACCTCGGTTTGAATGCACCAGATCTGTCACTACACGGGGGGTAGAGAGAATGTCATGGAGGAGGTATGTCTTTCTTCATCGTATCCATCCACATAGTATTTTAATTGGGTTTTCTCTCCTCCGCAGGAAAAAAAAGAGAGGGAACAGAGGTGAGAGGTGGAATGAATCATGAAGGGGTGGAGGGGGGGAGAAAACACGCTGCTCTGGGTTTCCATCCTCACCTCCCCAGCTATGCCGCCTCACCATTGTGGCCCTCACAATGACTACACACCGACACACACATCTACACACATGCACTTGAGCTAGCCCTCGGTGGTGTTGCGTGGTGTTGTAATGCGTTTGTATTGAGCCTTATTGAACAATGGTGCAGCTGACATTCCTTCTGTGCTGGATAAGGCTGCCTCATAGAAACATAATAATACTGCTGAACCCAAACCGTCTCCCAGTGACTGTCAAACACTCCCTGAGCAATGGACAAACTGATTGAGCCTAGGAAATGGGACAGAGAATGTCTGCAGATAGAGAGCATGTGTGGATGATGTGTGTGTGTGTGTATGTGTGTGTGTATAAATATGGGCGTGAGCGTGCATGAGTGTGTGCGTGCGTTGTATGTTGATGGTTGATGTACAGGCCTGGAGGGCAAACGCTCTAGGCTGCTCTCGTTAAGAACCTGTCAGTCATCGGCAGAGAGGAACCAAAAGCAGTCCAAATCGCAACACTGAGCGTGTGTGTGTGTGTATGTGTATGTGTGTGTACACGTGTTTGTGTGTGTATAAAATGCGTTCAGCCACTTGGCTATTCCCAAAAACAAGTGAGGAGAGAAATGTGTGTGAAAAGGGGAACGGCTGTGGTGCAACATGAAGCCATACTGCCCTCCAGTGGTTTTCAGTTGCTCCACCACCGCAGACGTGTTGTGACACTGTGGAGGTGGAGGCTGACTTTGTCGGTTACAGCATGAGGCCTACTGGTTCACTGTGGATATTTGAGAATTGAAAGCAATGTAAAATATTTATCCAGGACAAAACTGAATTGCGCAACTTCGTGTACACAGTACATCCAGTAAAGGGGATGCATAAATAAAGCTCGACAGTGTTACAGTGTACAATGACACTGTGCACTAAAGAGAACAGACAGGAAGGAAAAAGAGGAAGTGTGAAAGAGGTTGTTCTGACTCTAGTCTTAACACTCTACACAACCCTTTTCATACATATGCAATATACATACAGTAAGCTTAATGTCTCCATTAGGTCTCAGAATCCCATATAAAGTGGCAGAGCAGAGGCTTGTGTGTCCATGTTTGTGTATGTTTTTCTGGATGTCTGTCACAGTGGATGGTTTTGATTACTGTGTGACTTACAGTGAAAACTGACAATAAAAGTCATGTTCTACATTTTTATTCTTTAAGCATGACAAGTATTTTAAAGACTGGGATGGGATGGTGCATCTTGTTAATTACAACTGGTGTTTGTTGTTGTGTATTTTTTGAATCAGGAAGAAGAGCCGGATATTCAGTGCCACCGGCAACAGTAACCACCGACAGCATGTACAGCCTTTCACGTAACATGCCATCAGTGTTGGGGAGTAACTAGGCTACTGAAGGCTTCCCATGAACATGGAAAACCTGTAATCTTTCTTGGATAACCTTCCACATAATGTAACATAATAGCAAATTCATTTTCTGTGGCTGATGATGTAATGTAGCTCTTGTATTGTATTTGTTTTGATGTGTGATATGTGATGAAATCATACTTGAATTGAGCTTGAATCTAATATATTTGAAAAACGCTGAGCAAATTTGGCCCGAAAAAAAAATTATTACAGGTTCTTGACAAGTCATGGAAAAGTGTTCATGAAAATGTATGGGAACCCTGCGAGTTACATGAATTAAAATGACGTATTAAATCACTGAAGAAATGTATTTGTGATCAGTTACAGTTGCTGAGAAAAAATATTTAATCAAAGTACAGCTACTAATTAAAATGTTGGTGATTACAAAGAGGTTACATCCGGATATATTCCTTTTAGTAACAAGCTTATATGAAGAATATAATATTCATTCTGTTGCTTTGTAGCTTTTCACCGTGCAGGAATGCCAGGTGTAACAGCAAAATCTGTGACCCAGTACCAGACTCGTTAAAAAAATTTTGAGTTTCGTGAGTTGTTGATTGATCAGGGTTAGTTTAAAGGGGCGGGGTCACTGATTTAATGTAATGCATTACATTACTTATTACATTTTTACCAGGGTAATCCATGACCTCTTACATTTCAGAAGTAACCCTCCCAACACTGCATGCCATTTAGAGCCTATACCAGGTTTATATTTCAATATAAGTCTTTCTGTTTCTATGTCTTTGTATTTCTGTGGCTAAATGTGTAACAAACATAAAGCACTTTGAAACAGTCAAGTGCAACTTTTACGCTTTTCATTATCTTTGACCCGACTTTAATATCATGTGCTAGTATCATGTACTTTACTCACCCTAACTTTGAAACAGAATAATGATGATTCAGTTATGGCAGAAGTAAGAATAGATAAATAAACTGAAGCTTTTTCTTGTCTGTATCTGCTTAAACCTGAGTTTCAAACAGTTAAAGATTTACTTTCTTTTATCAAATTTACTCAAAACTTGTTTTATCACAAAAAAGGACAGATTTGATCACAAAACATTGTTCTATAAGTTACAAGTGAAACGCATGGCTACGTCTTTATAACTCCCATAAAAGCATCTTTAAAGATTTAAAGTGTTAAAAAGCTTCCGTTGAGAGAACAACAGGCACATGTTACTCTGCAGGATGACAGTATGTGAAACCTGTAACCCACATACAAAGTGTAGGTGCACGGTGCAAAGAGTGGAGGGAAAATTGCATGCATCTGGGTGTAGCGCACACACACACACAGGCAGACACATGCATCGTCTGCCATCCATTTTTATCACACCTCCCTGTGGTCACAGCTGTGACTGCACAGAGGAACTAACAGCACAATCTTCAATAGAAGATAGTTCTAGTCTGCGGCCTCCCTCCTCCGCTGTCCTCTCTGCCCTTTCTAATGGGCTTTAGACGGTTAGAATGATTAGGAGGGCAGAGGACACAAGAAAAGGAGACAGAAGAGGAAGCTGAATAGAACTTGAGAGCAACAACCCAAATTCTAGAAATTGAAGAAGAAGAACAAAGAAATTGGGGAAGCTGTGACACCGTTTGTCATTCAAACCACACCCCTTTCCTCCACCCCTACATAAACATCCAGAGCTTGAAATAGAGGCCAGAGACACTTTTACTGTTAACACCAACAAGCATGTTTTCTCATCACACAGTAGCTGGGAATTAGTGAAAACTATCTGTCCTCACTCGGTTTACATGTGACATTTACATTAGCTGAGCAAGTTTCCGTTATACTTTTAGCCTGATACTTTTCAGCTCTTTACACAATAGCATTGGGAATGTACCTTATCTAAGGTAAGATCAGTATTTCCCCCAGAAATCTTACCAGACAAAGGCAGTTCTATTATGTGGGAGGAAAGACAACGTCTAGTTTCCCTTCACCTCACAGGTTTCTCTCTGATGGATGTGAAACAGGGAGCTGCTAAAAAAAACTCATGTCACACTAGTCGGGGTTAATTGAAGTCAAATAAAAAACGTGAATGTAATATTAATAATCCAACGTAGTTTTAGTCTAAATGCTTGTTTTTCCTAAAGTATAGGTTATGATTCCCTCAGTGCACCATGGCATACACTGCAAACATGTATACTGTATGTTTTCATGGGTTTTTTACACCTACCCACACATTAAAGGGGTAAAATTCAGAGTGTATTAGTTGTCTGGACATGGTTCTTAACATGGAGGTTGCTGAGCCGGTGGCTAGCAGCTAACCATGCTAACCCCATAAACAGCGCTAAATAATGGCATCAGTGCTAGCAGACCTAACGGTATTAACCAGAGGGAACTGGAGAGTGGGTGCTTTGCATCCTCAATGATCCCATTCCAAACTCAGCTGTAGCTAAGCAGTGTATAAGCTCATTCTTCACTCTCTGCTCTGGATGCCATTACTCCATTATATCCTTACATAGCAAAAAAATAAACAACTGATGTTCTCTACTGTTGTTCCCAGCTAACCCTTTTTCCCCTTTAAGGGCAGTGGCCTTGTGGGTAACCGGTGGGGGTGTGATGTGCACTTTGGTGTATGTGGAGGGGATCATCTCTCTTAGGATATCACAGTGAAGATGGCAGGTGGCAAATGGTGATGATAGCAGAAGAAGTAAGTGTCTGGATATGCTTAGGGCTACTGTTAGACCTCATGAGGAGGCCATGTTGGGTCTGGAAGCTAGTTATCAGCTAAGAACAAGCCAAGCTAAAATTCATATTCATAAGCCAGCATGTTCCCAACTATGGTTCAGAGCCGGTAAGCTGTCACTGAGGGAGGTAACACTGTGCACCATTTGCACTGGGACTGTGTAGCCAATACCCCTGTCAGATAGCACAGAGTCAACCAGTGGACCCATTCATATGAGACAACTGTCAGGCTCGTGTACAGATAGACCCCAGGTGCTGCTCAAGCACCTGACCTTTTGCCCTCTGTCTAGATAAGTGCCCTTTTTGCAAGACATGTTTTTTTCTATTTCTTTTAATCATTTGATATTTTAGTTTTTAAATCTGGCCCATGGCATCCTTTCTCAATTGAGAGTGTGTTGTATGCCTGACAACTGTATTCGAGTCAGGGCCCCTGACCCTCCCACTTAAACTTCACTTGTCATCGCCACCAGTTAACCAGTTAACGCAAGCAGATCAGGCGCCTCACGGAGCAGCATCCATGTCTCCCTGACATGCCTTTATGGACAGCCAGGTAACAACAGTATTCGCCCTAAGCCTCAGCATTGTTGCATTGTTTGTCACTGTTGTGAAATAAAACCACCATTTAACATCTCAATACAGCCGGTCCAACTTTAAGTTTATCAACAAGGAAGCTAGTCTGGCGTAAAATCACACTGTCTCCCTCCAACTCTCTGTCAGATTGGGGTTCACCAACTGCCCAGCCTGAGCAGAGACATACACCAAATTGCTCTCCCTCTTTCAATGTCTTTTTAAACCAATACTTAATATGAAATAATATTTACATCTCCAACATTGTATCTCCGATAATTAATTTAACAAAAAAAAAAAGACACACAGTTTGGGGCTCAGGTGCGTAAAGAGCGCAGAGGAGAAGGGAAGGAGCGCGCAGCTGCATGCATCTGCTCTCTGTGATTCTTTGAGAGTATTTAAAGTTTATTTAGAAGATAATTATAAGAATTAGTACATGACGATTTGATAAGAAAAGGAGGATAAGAGAATGCGGAGAGGAGGGGAACAAATTTAAAAGAGGAGAGCAGAGCAAAACTTGTAACTGAACACAGGCCTACTTTTTAGTTTTTGATTTGATTTTTTTTTTTTGCACAAAAAAAAAAACTAACTATATAAATTGTGAAACAGTTGCCCTTTTTTCATTTGAGCACCCGCCCTGCAAAATGTCTATGCCAACAATTATGAAATGAAAGCTAAGTCTCAATTTAGCACTTTTCCTCTTTTTGTTGTCTCTCTCTGAAATATTTTTTTAAATGTCAGCATCAGTAAAGTCCCCGAAAAATCTGCTTTCACGCTTATCCTGTGAAGGAAGGGAAAGTTTATCCTCACTCACATTAAATCTCAGTTTATGACAGGCAGAATTTTGTGACATCACCATCACGCTATAGTCTGGGAGCCAATCATGGTCCAATCACAAACTTGAAGCATCCAGCACGCATACAGGAAATATCTAGTGTCCTGCAGTTAAACCCTTGAAAACTATATTTGCTTATTTATAGATTCTGGATTTTTTAGTGAGGGATGAACTTTTCTCTGGAAAACCTGTGATCCAGAGAAGATTGTTTTTGTGTCTTAAAACATGTCTTTCGATTAATTTTATCCTAATAGAAACAACTGGTCACCAAAGCTGTACAATGTGTATCCAAACCCAGGCTGGCAGGAGGGTCGTGATTGAGGGTTGGTATCTAAACTTAAAGGCAACTAACACTGCTTGGTCATGGTTAGGAAAATACTGTTACGTAACTGCAATCTTTCCATGATCATGGAACATTGTGGTTGTTGTTGAGTAACACAAATGTCAAAGGTTAATAATAGTATGAGACAGAATGTAAACCCAAGCCACAAACATTTAAGAAAAGTATTAAATATACAAACACAACCCCAAACATCACACAACAAGGGCACTGAACACAGTCATTGAATGTTACTTGCTAATGCAGTGATAGCTGTATGTGAGTGTAATTCATAGGAGACTTGTGGGTAAAGTAAGAGATGGAAGGAAACTCTTTTTTTAGACTTTGATGGTATTGATAAAGTGTGTTAATGTGATGCAAAGAAACCAGAGAGTTCCTGTTAAAGTAGATACCGGTGTCATGTTGAGTCTCGAGCTTGTGCAGCATTGCAGGGACCACATTGTGCTCTAACGAGAAGTGCATGAGTTTCTGTCAGGTTGTCAGGGCCTAATAGATTGGGCAATACTTTCTGTTGGCTTTTCTTTTGAATCTTTGCCTGATGACGCACAGCTAATACTCATATTTAGCTATTTCTAAAGAAAAATCATCATAGATATAATTTAAGCTCAAACCAAATAGTATGTGGAGATACAGCGGTTAGCTGACACTGTCCAGTGACTGAGTCATTTGTCAGGCCATGTGTCTGCTGTTTTCAATTTGTGGTTGGTTTGTGAAAATATGGCGAGAGACTGAAATGGGCAACAGTGTGTCATTTTATTGTGTGATTCAAACCAAAGAAAAAGTCTTTCATTCATTGTGTCAACTTGTGGTTGATGTGGGGATGATAAAGACAACTAACAATTATGCCTTAAAGTCTTGTTTGTGTACTGTTGTATGAAATATAGTTCCCACGACAAAGCTAAAACCTTATATCAGGGAATAATAACCCAGTAAAAGGCAAAAAAAGCATATTTATGGTCAGTGTGTCATGGGATGATGACCAATTTCTGTGTTTGTCATTGGCACGTTTCTGTTCACTTCAGTTCCCTCCACACTGAGAGCTTGTTTTTATTATGGAGCTGGGGCAAAAGGGTTGTATGTCTTTTGTTATTGACTGAACTGTTACTCTAAAATATGTGGTCACTGTATGCTGCCCTTCTTGTGACGCTGACACAGACCTTAACCTTATAACTACACCTTTGTTCTTCTCTCTCTCTTTCTCTCTCTCTCACTCACTCACACACACACACACACACACACACACACAGTCAGACTGCACCATCCTATGACTTTGTTCTAGGAAACTTCCAATCATGGCACTCCACATGAGAATAAAGGCTGATGAAAGACTGCAGTAGAGGTTTTCAGTGATCATGTTATTTGGTAAAATCATGACAGAAGATGTGTGGTGGATAAACAGTTTCCTGGGGGGAAACCCTGGCTAGAGATAGTTTGTATTTTTAACTCGATGGCATGCAAAGAGACAAGCACTATGACAACCAGCAGTGACAGATGGGCACTTGTGGTACTGTGTGTGGTACAACACGAGATAAGTGACTGCACAAGATAAGATGAGATAAAATATGCCTTTATTGGTCCCCAGAGAGGAAATTCAGGCTTTGCAGCAGCACAAGGACAGAAATAAGTACAGATACAGAGAGAGATGTAAAAATATTATAAGGGGAAATGTGGTGATATAGTTTAATGTAAAGAATTGTATAGTATAGCAATATAGCACATAGTATGAAATATAATTAAATATAGTACGACTGTAGTCTAATAATAATAATAACAACAATAACAGTAATAATAATAATAATTAGAAAATTTCATAAGAAATTTTGACAGGTGCCTTTTCCCGCCACCAAGTTCAAAGTACAGGTACACATTTACCATATATACTGCCTATATGTACTACATAATACATAACCTACAGGCACTGAGCTCTATGCGTGTGTAATATTGTGTGTATTTACAATATGATACAATATGTATTTAACATTCACAACCCCAAAAGTATCAACAGTAGTATTAGTAGTAAAGGCTGTAGTAGTATATGATTTATAATGTTAATGCTGTTTTAAATGGAGATTCTGCTGCTGTCATCTAAGACACACACACACACACACCATGAAATGTAAACTGTGATTTCTTAAAAACCATACTAGATATCAAAAAACCCATTTGGCCCAATAAAGCCCAGAGTCTCAACAGCCATTTAAAGTCTACATCCAAGTATGGCAATTTAGTGTGGCCTTAAAGAGGAGTGATTTTAACTTTTCCCCACATTGCTTTTTGACAATCCAATCACATTTTGCTCCAGTCACTTTGAATGGGAAGTTTTTATAAAAATGAGAAGTCATAGCACACCATTCTTGAATTTTCCGCACATTTTGATGTATTTTTTGCCTATGTGTTAGCAACACTGTGGGAGGAGTAGCGTCAAAATTTATACGGAAGAAGTTGGAGGAATAAATGTGAGCAAATATTTAAAGTTGCAGGCACCCAAATAACATGAAATATAATACCTTTGTGCATATTCCTAATATCCTGTTGTTTCTTTAGTGTAATGTCTCAAATAAAAACCTTACAATTCTAAAGCCCCCCTAAAGACTCAGAGGCTCAAACATCATCACACCCAAAAAAAGAAGAATAAAACCCACTATAGTGCCGGATACTGAGAGGTTTACTTCTCTGGGGAGCATGAATTTGCTATGCAAATTTCTTAAACAATCCGATTACATTTTTATATTTGTTGCATGCAAATTTTGTGCTGTGAAAGAGGAAGACCTGCGGACCATGACTATCCTCATTGAAAAATAACATGTCGCCTTGTTTGTCAATAATGAACCCTGTCACTGATTGGTCAACAACAGGACCTGTCAGCCAATTGGCGTCTCATTTCCTCTTTCTACAGAAGTGACACAAATATAAACAACTCTCTTTTTGACATGAAGTTTAAGTTTTGCTTGAAAAGTCTAGTTTGAACATACGGTTTCTGGAGAATGTGTTTACTTGTTGGCACTACTTGAGTACATAGTCATTTGTACAGACTAATTACATCGTTCTGAAGGAAGCTGTCATGCTAGCAGCATTTTACAGCCTCAGTGTATTTAAAACTGAGCTGACTGGCTTTGGAATATTTTTTTGGTTGCATCATACCACAATGAGGCGCTTTCATGCTTGTATTCTTTTCACAGGAACACATAAAGGCAGCAGCCAAAGGTGCAATCATGCTGCAATTTATCCTCTATTTCTGAATATACTGTCCATCTTTACAATAAACACTGAGTTATTTTGTTTGGTGGACTTGCTCTGTATTAAGGAAAATGTGCTTGATGCTCCACTGTTGGATAATGTCTGTGTGGTTCTTGGCGTTAAGACGCTGGCTTTTCAAATTAAGCCTGTTAATACAAGTCATACGTTTTTGTAATAAGGAGGCATGTTGGTAGTGCTAATCTAATCAATACTGATTGCAGTGATGTCAGATCTGGCAGTCTGACAGCATTAAAAGACAGTTACATGATTGCGTGACTAGTCTAACGACTCACACACATCAAACCAAAAACCCACAGTGAATACAGCTTCATTTGGATTGCATTAACGTAATGCTTCTTGCTTAAGAGTCACTTCCTGATTACAAGAATCTATACTGTCAGAAGTGGAAATAACCAAATACCATGTGTTCACTGGTCTAGGAGGAAATCCATATTTAGATCTTCATACTAAAAATGTAAGCTCTTTGTTGTGACACTCCTGTTGGGTTTCAGATTCAGGCTTAATTCCACAGAATTACATTATGACGTAGAAAGAAAGCAACCATTGTGTAAACATGTTGATCACTTCAGAGTAAATACAAATAATAATCAAAGGTATGATGTAATCAATTTGTTCTTGTCTTTATTTTGTAGAGATTCAAATGATCATTGCCACTTTATTAAGACTTAAAGCTTTATCCACTATAACTGCAGGTTCAATTAAAAGCCTTACCCAGCTCAGTATCTAATAACTGTCTAAACTCAAACATGGTCCTTCTTAGTTGCATGTATTATTTTCTTATAACTGCATGAAAAAGCTGACTGTGTTTCATCCAGATTCACATCAGCTCACCACCCAGTGTGTGAGTCTCGCTCCCCGGAGAGTTTCTCTACTCCTCTCCTTCCTCTTTTATCCCCCATTTTCTTGTGTATGTAAACAGAAGTAAAGCATTTTGGGCTCCAAGGCAGAGCACGATGATCAAACACCGTGCACGATCAATGACTTTGAAGAGATCTAACATCCCTTATAAATGTATTTCACACAGAAGGAACAGCAGAAATGAAGAAATTCACTTCTGGAGCCAATGGCCACATGTTTTCTCTCTTTAGACTGAGAGAGAGAGGGGAAGAAAACAGAGAGCAAAGTTTAAGAAAGGAAAGACTGCATCTTTTTTTTCCCCCTGCAAACTGCAGCGCTCGCTCCTCGTGAGTTTTTTGATTACATGGCCGAGCGACTGCAGGCCTGTAAGCTCGAGAGCAGGGAGGAGTCAGCCAGATAGAAGAGGAGCTCTGAGAAGTTTCACTTGTGTATGTCTCGTGTCTCAGATGTAAAATTTTCTCATCGAGTCTGATTTCCAACAGTCTAACAGAAGCCAATAGACAGAGGACAGCTGAAGCCTTAAAGTGTGTTAACATCACTGTTTTCTTTCATTTCTCTGTCTGTTGATGTGGAAGCTAAACTGTGGATTTAAAAACCATCATGTATTAAGCATGTATCTAAAAAGAATAATATGTCAAAACACAATCTTTGAGTAAGAAAAAAAGGCTTCACCCTAAAGCCTCCCTTCACTCTTTTTTTTCATAAGTCAGAGCGTTTTCACACTTGAGCAAAAGCAAGTGAAGATTAGATGAGAGACGACTTCCTGTTCTTGGTGGCGTAGCTGAAAAGACACTTCCTGTCACCAAACGTTAAGGTAAAGGCAGGCTCTTTGGTGTGACATCACTCCCACTTGCTTGACTTGTAAGCAGAGGCGAGGTTTAGGGTTTGGGGAACAAGTCCAGGAAGCTGCGTCCACTGATAAGACAGAAAACATATGTAGTTTAAAACAAGTTTTTACTTCTTTCTCTCTTAGGATTTAGTTAAAAATTGGACATACAGCTTCAGTTCGGCGTGTGAATATCTGCCTGTTGGTCCCCACTAGGACTATACTGTATGGTGTGTGGCTGTACACACCCTAACTCCTGGATATGGCAGGTCTCTTTGGTCTCAAGATCCTGCTGCTCTGGGCTGGGATTATCGGTTTGGCCAGCTGTAAGTAACCATCTTCAGCTTCCTTATGAAAGAAGGAAAAAGAAATGGTGTTTTATGAAGTTGTGTCTTTCTGTCTGTCATCTCAAAGTCTTCTAGAAGGGAGAAAAAAGTCTGTAAATGATGCAAAACACAAGTGATAGCCAACTGTAGGTGATGAGGTTTCTTATTCTAAACTCCTAACTTAGCTGTTTTTGAAACTGTAGCATATGGTTGATCGTGTTTATGAGGAAAGGTGAAACTTTCCATGCCTCAGATAGAGACGTGAATCTGTCAGTGCAAACGCTTGACAATTTGCTTCTTGTTTTTTTTTTTTTTGTTTTTTTTTTTACTGGAAAACATCAGTGCACAAAATAAAATCATTTAAAGTAAAAAACTGAGGGCAGAAATGACAAGCTACAGTATATCATGTCTTTGAGTTGCGCCTCCGTTTGTGCTACTTCACGTTTCTTAAACTTTCCAAACCCGAGAACACAAGACATTACAGCGCACACTTGTGATGTGAGAAGCTGAAAAGTGACAGGTTTGTGAGCCCCTTTGGCAAAAGAATAAACAGTTATGTTCAATCAAAGACGGCTGTTAATAAGAAGACTCTCTTTAAAACGTGTTCTTTCATTTGCTACAAAGCTATGGGAATTTTTGCAATCATGTTTCTGTTCTGCTTTGACATTGTGTGATGGTGCGAGTGTGTGTGTGTGTGTGTGTGTGTGTGTGTGTAGGTGTGTGTGTGTGTGTGTGTGTGTGTGTGCATGTGTGTGTGGGTAGGGTGGGGGCTATGTCTGTCAGAGATGAGAGGATTTTTTGGGGTGTGTCCCTGCAAGCTCTTCACTTCAACCCCAGTGGCTGTGGGTGTTGTATATGATACGCATCTGAGTGCGTGTGTGTGTGTGTGTGTGTGTGTGTGTGTGTGTGTGTCTGTATGTGTGGTTGTGTGTGTGCATGCATGAATATGTGTGTGTGTTAAGTCAGACCCACCTTACTGCCTCTTGCATCACTCAGAGATCTGCTACTGTTCAGCACATCAAATAATTTCTGCTATTTTCAGCTCAGACGTCTGTACACACACACGAGCTGAAATAAACCTTTCACTCTATTTATTTCACTCTGCTGTCTTTAATGTCAGTCAGGGTCAGTATTTGTCATTTCTTTCTAACATACAGTATTTCTCAGCTTGTGTGTGAGGTGAGTCATCATGGTGCACCGCGTTAACAGACGTTTCTTTAAATACATGTCTTCAGTTTTCCACTGATCGAGCATCGTTTTTCATACGACACTGTAGAGTAGCAGTATTTTATGCATGCAATTGTTATACGACAGTAAATTAAACCACCCAACAGTAAACAAAAATATGTGGAATCAGCTTCTCCTTGGCCAACGACAGTATGACACTATTTACAGTTAATTTGTAATTCTTTTATTTTGGTGTCATGCTAAATGTTTGGCCCATAAATACAGGTCATAAAATAATGTATGTAGCTTAAGTGTTGTCACCCATTGGTTTGTAGACTCCCATTTAAAGCCTAGAGTCTGACATTTGAGCCGATGCCATCTTGGATTTTTAGAGCCAGAAAAGAGAATATTTGAACAAAAAGATGGGGCCTTGGAGGAGTGAGAGGTGCACCTGACTCTCAGACTGTAGCGAGGCCTCGCAGGCAAGCAGCACCCTCCGGGGCTAAAAAATAAAGCCAACACCAAAATGCCAACCACCGTAGCCCTTCTAATGGCCGCTGAGGCTCGCTCTAAAAGCGAGGTTATTATCACCCATTTTCATTTTTATTAAGGCTTGAAAATACACATAATTAAGGGGCGGGCTACTTTGGGGACCGGCTGTCTGCTGATAGTATCCTCGGTTTCTCAGTTAGACCCACCCCTTTAAATATGGTCACTTCTGGCTCCAAAAAACCAAGATGGCGATGACCGAAATGATGAATTCAAGGCTTCCAAATGGGAGTCTACAAACCAATGGGTGATTTCACTGTAGCTACGTCCATTATTTTTACAGTCTATGTCTGTCACTCAAGCAGCCCCGCCTTTAAATATGAGTGACTTTAAGCCTTGATAAAATTTAATCAGGTGAGTTACATAAAAATTCACCCCCGAACACTTTTCATTAATGTTGAAATTAGCTATATAGACCAAAAACATTTTTGTACCAGGCTGTAAACATGTTTATTTCTTCTGATGTGCTCTTAGACCGAGCCTTAAGTGGCCATTCAAGGAATTGCAGTTTTTGGCACTGCGGTATTGGCTTCATTTTTTCAGCCCCGCGGGCTGATGCTTGGGCCCAGACCGCACAGAATTAAAGGACACCATTATCTTTCACACATCCTCTGGCCTCACATATATAAAACACGTGGAAAAGAAAAGAAAATTTAGACGACAAACTAAAACAAAATCAAAAAAATATCCCAACGGAACTGTTTACATAAGGAACTATTAAATACCTACAGATTCTCTTGATAAAGAGCTTTTGCTTGTCTCTTAGCCTTTCTCCAGATAATTGGCTGATTTAGTGTTTCATATGTGAATAGCCAACTGAGTCTTTGTGCATCTTTTTTTTTTTTTTAATGATGATTTATTGAAGGATAATTGCAAATCATACAGAATTACAATTGGAAAAAATACTTTTCCTTTTCTGAACAAACATCCTGCCCATCTCCCACCCATCCCCTCCCGCCACCTACCTTGAAAGTCCATGGAGGTACAGTACAGGTTCAGCACACAACGACATTGATTCCACGTAAAAAAAAATAAAAGAACTACAATGGAAACCTAAGGAGGATAAGTTATTAAAAAAAGGAAAGGAGAAAAGAGGAGAAGGTCTTGTGAACAACAGTGCGTGAGAGTAAATAGCAATAATGTACAATTATATAATGGGAGGATTGTTCTAAGGGTATTAAAATAAACCATTGCCATTTCTTATATATGGTCTTCAGAATCCCTAAGAGTAAATTTATCTTTTGTTTGAGTTTGAGAAAAAAATACCAGGTCTTTAAGGCAGACAAAGGATGATGAAGGGTTAGGGGACTTCCATTCTGCGACGTGCTAATAGAGGCCCATACGCCACTATATCGGCCTGTCAAAGCAGCAAGGTCCTCTGGAACCTCATCTTCGTGCATCGTCTATATTTACAAAATCAATATCTATTTTTATCTTACAAAATAAAGCATCATGCAGTTCACAATAAAAACAATTGTAGAAAACAAAATGGTTCCTATTTTCTATATTGTTTAGACAACACATTGAACAGATCCGCTTTTCTGCTTCTGTATTTACATGGGAATGCATCAGTTATAATATCCAAAAGTGTAATATACTATATATTTCTAACAGAGGTCATTCTGCCTGAAAAGCGTGTACTTTTATACTTTAGGTAAATGTTACAGATAATGTGTCTTCTTAAGTGCAGCAAGGTTTTTAATTGTAATCGAGTATTTTAACAGAGTGGTACTGTTACATCTACTTGAATACTTGAAAAGTAAAAACTAAAAAATACTGGTCCTGCAGAAAATTAGCACCTTTCAGGAAAAATTTATTAAAACTGTGAATATTAATCATGTGTATATAATACTTTTAAAACTTAGAAATAGCAGAAAATGAAAGGCAAGCTTTCTTTCAACTCACAAACTAGTCAGCATTAAATCCAAATTAAAAACTCTTTAATATTTTCTCCCGATTGTTGTTAAAGATCATTAAATAAATGTATTTAAACCCACTGGGTGAGAGCGACACTGCCACATGAAGATGCAAAGTTTTCAAGCTTCCTTTAGCGGCAGCAGGACAGAGTTGTATGATCAAAATGTTGACCACTTCCGTGTTCCATTCTGAGTTGCCTTCATTTCCTGGCAGAGCAGAGCACCCAGCAGACTGAGACAGAGCACACACACACAAAAAATGACTTGAGAATTCATGAAAAAAAGGGGAAGTGCAGTCTTTTAAAATGAAGAAGTGAGGTCAGAAATGTTAAGTGTGCTGCATGATTAAAGCTGTTTCTGGAAGGAGGGGGAGCGTGCTCGTCGATGCAAAATATGAAAAGAAAGTGGAGGCAGATAAGAAAATAACTGATGGTGAAAACTGATACAGAGAAAAGTGATACATGAGCGACAGACACGGACACTGAATTGGTGTCTTTACTAAATGCCAGGCAATTTAACTGGATTCAGTGAAAGGTGTGTGGTTGAATCTGAGCTTTGATTGCTACTTTACTGTATTTGCTGTCAACTCTATGGTCAAACCTGTCACCCCTCCTTTACTTCAGTTTTTTTTTTCTCTGTCACACCTTGACAAAACGCTTGTGCGCTTAAACAGACTGATGTAACAATATCACACCTTTGTTTCTCACTCGGTCCTGAAGACACCAAAAAGGAAAGTACCCAATATACAGGAGGCTTTACTTAAAACTACTTTTAAAAACAACTTCAAAACTTTTAAGAGAATGACAATTTTATGTTGTGGCTAAAACAAACTTAGTTGTGATGAAATGAGTGTTTGGATAAAGTTTTCTCATCATTGTCTTTCAAGCCTTTCACTGAAACAATTCAAATCAGTCATCCCACAGACTATAAAGTGGTGAAATGTCACTGCAGAGAGCATGCATCTCTGCTCGATATAGTGAAACAAGAGCGCGCCAAACCACATCCTGAGACTCATTGTTCGACTGCCCCCATCACCTCATCACTCACTTCTCACTGCTATTTTTATATAAAGTAAATGAACAAGTCGCGTTTACTGTAAATTAATTCTTAAAATCAGTGATGCAGTGAGCACACAGCTGAACTCCATTTACAAACCTGTTTTTATTCCAGAACTAAACTAGTGTAATATCAGAATACGGTTTTTAAAAAACAACACACAATGACTTATGAGGTTTTCAATGATTTATTTACATTAAGCCTGAATATTATTTAAAAGAATATTAGCTGATGCTGTCATTTTTAATAACTAAGATCAAAGATATCAGAGAGAAAGTCCATCGTTGAAGTTTAAGCTTCAATACGTGGTAGTGATCTGTCCAAACTGAAACTAATTTTGTAAGTATGGGAGGTTCAGTGCAAAGCAGGAAATAGCGGTTTGCCTTCTGAAATAGCAAGTGTGGTTCTTTGCCACATCGTCATAGCAACCAGGTTGTACAGCGCTGCCTTATGCAGAACTTCAAATGAAAAATAGTCGCTTTCCTCTTTTTGACCTGATGATGCTTTGGCCCTTTGGTTTTATCTGTCAGATAAGCTCATAGGCTAATAAAACTTAACATAAAGGACAAATCACTGTTTGTTGATGTTTTTGTTTTTTCTTTTTGTGCATATTCTATGCACTACACTGTACCTCTTAATGAGGAAAAAATTCATGCAGTTATTTGCTTATCTTTTGTCTTTCCAGGTCAAAGTGTAGAGCCACCTAACAAAGGTGAGTGGCCATGTATAACCCTTAACACCTACTGTTTAACATTTAATTGTTGGTATAACGAATAAAATGTTTGACTGTAACTGTGCCATCAAATGTGCTATACCTTGTGCAATACATTCACCTCAACCTCACACTCTCTTTTCACTGCCTCCTCTCTTCATGGCCACGGCAGCACTAATGCCGCAGAATGTCATGAGATGAATAATATGATCATTTCAGAACGTTTTGCTTTGCCAGAGCAGTATGAAACACTTATGTTCATATGCAACTAGTATGTATGGAGATTTTCATTCATATTTGGCCCAGAGCAGGAAGAAGTGTGACATTCATATACAGTAGTGGCACTTTTCAGGTCAAACTTTACTCACAAGTGTATTCCCTTTAATTTCTGTATTGACTTGCATTTCAACTGAGCTAAAACAAACTAACAGTACCTGACTGCATGACATCTAGGCTATTATATATAAGATTATTCCAGTGAGGTTGTGTTAATGCACATTATAATCATGGAGTCATAGTAACGATCCATTGCTGGCTCACACAGTTAGATGTATTAATGTTTTTGCTTCCTTGTCTGAAGTGCCTGCAAAGTAAATCTAAGAAAGTAACATCAGATTCAATACTGGTGTTACTTTCCAGGTTGTTTCTTACACTATACTTAATCTGTTGTCTTCTTTAATTATATTCATTCTCAAATAAATGGAGTCTGGAGAATTTACAGCATAAGAGTCAGAATAAGAGAAAAGCAGCAGTTCGAGTGTTGTTAGGATTTAGATGAGTCAAACTTTGCAAGTGCTCAGCGTGGTGCAGATGCAAGTTTTTTCCATCACAGGAACAAGTAAGTCACTGATTACAGTGAAACATAAATGGTAATATTTACTAATAGTAGGTATTCCACTATCATCAGTGATAAGTAGAAGTTTGAATGTGACGTTGTGTGGAAAAATTTGCAAAACTTGTTTCCATCTCATCCTCTTAACTTTGGCTTAATATAGAAATAAACTGTAAGCATTTATGCTACAGTTTATTTCTACATTAAGCTACAGAAACTTGTCATCACAGTTGAGGTCAAACTTGTCTTTCAAATCAGCTCTTCATCAAGTCTGATTTAATAACAGTTTACTAACCCAAACTTACTCTGTGAAGAAGCAACGCTAGGTGGCTGTTGATGCAACGTTATGCCATCACTGTAACACCATTAGCACAACCCTCTTAAAGGTCCACTGTGTACGATTTAGGGGGATTTAGTGGAATCTAGTGATGAGGATTGCAGATTGCAACTAGATAAAAATTCTCCCAGTTTGAATTCCCTTTGTATTCATTATTCTCCTCCACTCCAAAACAAACAGACCAGGTGATTAAAACTGGTAAGACGTACAGATTTGTGTTTCTCATACGTTGTTTGGCATGTCGGAAACAGCCACTAGCCTAGCACCTGCTAATATGTGCTCACCTTTTATCTCTGATAACTTTAGATCCAGATGTTCAGGAGGTTTTTACGAGGAGCCAAAACATCTGCAGACGTCTCTTCCTGGTGACTTAAACCAGTGACAAAAACTAAATAAAGCAGTTTCATGTTTTAAAAAAATCCCTGTTTTTGTGACAGTCTTGTCATGGAGGGGCTGCAAACTACGGAGGCCACCTTAAAAAGGCAAATGGCCAGTGTGTGGTTTGTCTGCTCCGGGCCACTGTATAAACATGGCAGAGCAACATCGCAATCTCCATAGCCACGGACCTACTGTAGATATAAACAGCTCATTCTAAACTAATGAAAACAGTACAATTCTTTTTATCAGGCAATTATACACTAAGGAAAACAAACTTAATATATTATACTTCAATTATGCCAATTTGTGCCCCTAAATCCTACACACTGGACCTTTAAGGTTGGCCACCTTAAATCAACCTTGCCAGTGTTTTGGCAAAGGAAGACAGCACTGAGTCCAAAAACAGGAAGTATTTGAACTCACAGCTACGGGTAAAGCTCAGCTGAGTCAATTTCAAGTGGTAGGAGCCAGCTAAACACATCATTCTGCCTTTCCACCTCTGAATAGAGTTTTGCTCTTGCCTGGTGCTGCTATGGTCTTTTATCACCTGTTCTTTTTTACTTAAAACAAAAGTGTAGCAGGCATGAATGAAGGGAGGGAAGATAAGTAGCAACACCATCTTTGTAACAAGAGGAAACAAGATTTATGTGGTCATCATCGTTGAAGGGAAAGCACATGTAGCACCTTTTAATGAAGCATTGTGATTTTGTGTTTGGTCTGATTTTGTTTCCTTGGAATACAGATGTTTCAGCCACCTCACCTCCACGCACCACCACAAATGTCACTTTACCTTCAGGAACCAGCTTATCTGTCAACACCTTACCTCCACGCACCGCCACAAATGTTACTTTACCTTCAGGAGCCAGCTTATCTGTCAGCACCTCAACTCCACGCACTATGACAGCACCCACTGTCGTGCCTTCAGACACCCCACCAACTGCCCACAAACCTACACTCACCTCTCCAACCCTCACTTCAAACTCCCCAAGTGCAGAATCCATTTCAACTACCACGTCTGGTAAAGTATTCAGCCTCAGTTTACAGTTTTTTGAGGGAACATTAGCGTTGCATTCAGCAGGATGTAGCTGATATATGCATTATATCAGGTAAGACTACTGGCAGTAAAGTATTTCCACTTGAAGGTGACCTCCAGCATGCTCTCCATCTTACAGCCACTGCTGCTCCTCCTCCAAGCACCCCACCCTCAAACACACCCAGCAATCAAATAGACTCTCAGGCAAACACCACTCAAAACCAGACTTCACCTACAACCACCATGCCCAGCACCACAGTGACTCCCACCATCAAAGGTTGGAAATTTCTTCTTTATAAGTCGTCCATGGTGTTCTTATAGAGGACTGTGATAAGGCTGTGATATTAACATAAGCACAGACAACAGTTACTAACACTGGCACTGCCGAGGAGCAGGTTACAAGAAGTTCACAAAATACAAACACTTGTTTCAATTGCAGCTTACTATGGAAGAGTATTTCAAAGTTTTATGATCCTACATTAATATTTTGTCATTTCCTTTTCTAATCTCATTTTGATGTGTTCTCCAGCCACCACACCAGCTCCTCCACCTCCACAGTGTGAGTATCAGTATTATTTTTTAGATATAATACACGTCATCTTCACTCCTGTATTCATTATATTGGTTTCCAGTGTTTCTCTGCAGATAGATCTGTACAGTGAGTGTACAGAGTGTTTGGATTCTCAGCAGCATGTTCAACATCTACATGAACAAACTGTCTGTCATTAAAAGATGTCATCAGGTGGTTTATATTAACTATGAGACGTTATAACTCTGTTGATTTTGTTTTGCAGGTTCGTACAATGTCACACCCATCGTCTCTGGCTTCAAGATTGACATGATGACAAACTCTACCCCTGGCAACTACATCATATACATTACAGACAAGGGCCGAAAGGAACCTGCTCAGTCCTTCAGTGGAACCTCACATGAAATCAGACACCTGAAGCCCTGTACTGAATATGAGCACAGAGTTGCATATCGTGATAACGCTGGCAATGAAACACTCTGTAACAGCACTGAAAGTAAAATTATGACAACTGGAATGAGTGAGTAAAAATAATTCACTCTGTTGAATTTTATTTCATTTTCTTTAAATTTAAGAAATGAGACAGACAAATTTGTGCATTTCATTTCACTTGTGTATTTCAGGTAGTGGTGACATTACAGAGGTCAGCTGCATGCCTGGATATGTTTGTTACCAGAGTGATTGGGACATCAGCTCTTCACTGTCAACATCCAATAATATCCCACCTGAGCCGTGCCAAAGTAACAATAGAGCGTTCTGCATTAAACCTGAATACAAAGACATCTGCACTGATCTGACTACAACCTTCACTTCAGGAGACTGTGCGAATTCCTTCAACCTCACCAAAAGCATCACTGTTGGTATGTACAGTAGAGTCCTCGTGTAGTTTGAATTTCACGTAGTGTATTTCTTATTTCGTCATGTTTAATGATTGAGCTGTTTTCTTTATTCAGCAGATTTCTTAAATCCAAGTGACATAACTCAGACACGTCCAACTGGACTTCCTGCAAAAATAAAACCAGAATTACCTGAACGCTGCACCAATCTCACCATCGATTACACCTGTCAGGGTAAGTGGAAAGACTAGAGGTAAAGAGACTTCGTATGTCACCAACATTATGAATGGATTTACATGAAAGTGGATAGAGGCACATGACATTCTCACACTGTAGTCAAACAGACGTGACAATTAACATCAGTTTAACTTTAAAGTGAATCTGAATTGTCTTTTGGTGTGAGAGGAAGTGGAGGTGTTGCTTTGTGCGCTCTGTGAATCAGATCTGAGTAGAAGATTTATTTGTTTGCTGTGAATGTGTTCACATTGAAATGTAACTGCTCGTTGGCATCAAGAGACAAATCCAAGCTGTTGAAGAAATGCTGTCGTCCTTGTGTCTCCTCAAAAGATGAACTCAGTAACATCAAGAATGAGTCTGAGCTGGAGCCCTTCACAGATTACACCTGTACTGGTCAGATCAAGAACAACAATGTCTCCATTAATCAAACCACTCAAATCAAGTTCAGTATCGACTGTGGTATGTTAATATTTACTTCACCTCAGTGCAATGATAAGAACAATAAGTGTGTATCTTCAGATAATTGTGGAGAACAGAACAGCTCCAGATGTTTAGCTCAGTGTTACAGATGTCTGATATCTTCCAACAGATCTTACAATAAAAACAGAGCTGAATGCAACCTCAACCACCATTGATCTGACATGGACCACGAACAGTACGAAGTGTCCAGTTCTTCCTGGTCTTCCAAACCTTTCATATGACTGCAGCTGTGCCCCTCCTTCCAAACACAAACCCAGTGGTGAGTAAAAGTATTCAGATTAACTCCCTTATTTTACTGATTTTACAGGAAGTCTTTGGAGATTATTTTACTGGTCAGTTTATCTAAATAGTGAAACACACTGCCAACATTTGAATCATCCATGGACCTACATTTCTCCATGCTAACACTTTAGCGTGCTGAGTGAGAGTAGGTGTAAATAACCTGAGACTGGTGAAGAAGATGAGACAAGACATTAAATATAATACAGAATAAACTGACATGTCAGAGTTTAGTTTCAACAGGAAGTAAACAAGGTCAGGAAAAAATAATCATTTTACAGCAGCTGGTTGTTTATCAGAAACCAAAAAATACACGTACAAAACACTCGTTAGCTTCAGTGTTCACATATTAAATTTAGCAGTCTGCTTGCAGGTAAACAGCACATGATGTGTACTAAAGTTTGAACTTGCAGAGGCTGGTGATCTAACAATGACACATGGATGATTGATTGAGTCATTGATTAAGATCAACTTTATTGTCACTTTATGGGTAACTTGACCAAGAAAACAATCTGCTGTTATTTAGTCTCTGTTATTTTGTTATTCAGTCAAACACAACAACACAGCTAATGAAACTATGTTGCAGTTCCAGCTGACAAAACTCAAACAGGAGGAATGTGTCGTTTCACTGGACTGGATCCATACACTGACTATGAGTGTACAGTTCAACCTAACTACAACAACAAGAAACTAACCAGTCCACCTCCAGTGATAAATAAGACTGAGGCTGCAAGTAAGTGTCTGAAACTGTATATTTTGGAGAAGATTACAGTAAACAAAGTCTGTGTATTTCACATGTTGTTGAATATCCAGTTAAGACATCTGTGTGGCAGTTAAAGTAAATATCTCACACTGTCTTATGATTAAACTGCTAAATGTTTCAGTATGTGAGAAAACTCATGACGCACTATGACTCTAAAAGGTCCTGTGAGAAATATGGTAAATGAGTATTTAAATTCCAAACATCTATAATTAATTATTTAGTTATTATTTAAGCTAATCACAGCATTTATAATTTTAAATGCAGTTTATTCTAATCATGATCAATATATGAATTATGTAATTGATCTGATTCTTCATCCTGTCTGTCTTTTTTAACAAATAACATTAAATGCTGATAATCAGACAGCATATCAGTCCCTGATGTAAATAATAAAATACACTGTGTATGCCTACAGTGTAAGAACATCACATTTCAAGCCATGATGATGAACATTACAGTGTAGCTCCAGTCATTAGTAAAGTACAGTGGTTATTCACAGTGTTATTCTCTACACATCTACCAACAGTCAGCTCTGACCTGTTCATTTATCACAGGTGACCCATAGAGTCTGCAGTAATTATACACTGTTTCAGTGTTTAACTGTTATCAGTTTGGTACAATGATAATTGTATTTAAAACAAATACATTGATTAATTACATTTGCAGTCACTGTAAGTGCTGTTTTTAAAAAAATGAATTTAAAAGCAACTTTAAAATGAAAGTTTTTAAAAATGTACTTGTTATTCCATTTCCTTATGTGGCTGCTGATCATATGCCATGTCATGATTCATTTGTTTCCAGCTTTAACGCCTACAGTTCCTATTTCATGATAGCTTTATTCTAAGAACGACCCTGTTTAATTTAAACATGTGATACATGTGACGTCCAACCTACGATCCCTCACTTCCATAACATTACAGCTGTGTGGGATAAATGGAATAACAAGAAGTTACATTTAAAAGCTGTCATCATTCATCATTTAGAAACATACAACACAAAAGAATGATCGCTTAAAATATATATCTATATATATATATATATATATATATATGACAATGACAATATATATACAATGAGTTGTTTTCTATGTAAGATAAATTATCTGTCTTTGCTTTGCACATCTTGTCTTTATATCACTACTGAACACCAACAGAGCAACACACTAATGATGCTAATCTGTGTTAAACTGCTGTTACAGCAAACTAAAATATTCCTTTGACTGTGAGTAAGCATTTTGTTGTATCTGAAGGAAAGTATGCTGTTTCTTACAGAACCAGAAGGTATTCCTGATGTGAATTGGACTCTTCCAGAGCATAACATGATCAGAGTAAACTGTACTTATAAAAAACGGTTAAATGGACCTGACAAGAAATACTCTGCACAGCTGTATTATAATGATGAATTTCAGGAGGAGAAGCTTAAAGTACCACACTGCAACTTTGAATTTAAAGATCTGAGCTACTTAACAGAATACACAGTGAAGGTTTGTATAATCCTAATTTTTGGTTTTACAAAATAATTTCAACTTTAATCCTCATATTTCTTCAAATGCTATAATTCCTGATGACGGGATTTTCTGTGTTTCCAGGTGTTTGTTTTAAACAGCAAATTTGACAGCGACCCCACGACAATAACTGTGACCACTTCATGTATGTACTGTTTTAATTACTTAATTCAATTTATTCATCTGACACATTTTGTTCTGAGATATACACATCCATTTCTGTACGTTGTATCTTTAACATCAATGCCAACACTTTCACTTTATTTCCCCATCGTTTCACAGACAATGCCAACGCTCTCATTGGGTTTCTGGTCTTCCTCATCATCCTCACGTCTGTGGCTCTGATTTTGGTCATCTACAAGATTTACATTCTGAAGCGCAGAAGCTCCCAGTAAGGAAAATTCTGCATCAGTTTCACCGTCACGTTGTTTCTGATTTTTGTTTATTTCTGCGATTGTTTGGTTGAACAAGAATACACCTGCAGGTTCTCAAGTGATGTACAGTACATGAATACTGTATCTCCATCTGAACTGCATTTTAAACAAAAACAACATCACAGTTCCATTTTTGTGTATTTCTTCTTTTTCCACTCTATGTTTCACATAATTTAAATTATTTAAAGACAATCTTCAGTGTATGTACATATATATTTTATTTATTTTTGCAGTGACATGGGTGAAAACATGATGCTTATTTCAACAGCAAGTGAGTAGACTGAAGATTTCCCGCTCTTTTAAATAAATGTTTTCTGTTTTCAAATGATTTATGATGTTTGTAACAATCAGAATATAATCATGTATTCCTTTATTCTTTGTTAGATAATGTAGAAGCAAGATAAATCATTTATTTAAAGAAAATATCAAAAATATTTAAATATGTACAATAATGTAATTTGTAGTAATGGCTGGTGATAAGTTAGTGTTATTTCAGTATCATATTCTTTCTGTTTCTTATCTGCTGGTCGGTTTGCAGATGATGAGGAGAACCTGATGCTTGTCGAGCCGATTGCAGCAGAGGTGCTACTGGATGCCTACAAGAGGAAACTCGCTGACGAGGGAAGACTTTTCCTGGCTGAGTTTCAGGTATGTTTTAATACTGTCATGGTTTACAGTGGAGTGGCCAAGAGGGAGAGGGTATATAGTAAAGGTTCAAGACTGGACTTGAACCTGGGAAACTGGATTTGCTAAGGGCTTTGGCCAAATATTGATTAGACAGAGTGTGAAAGGTACTCTAGAACTGTTGCTTGGTCTTTGGTAAATGGCAGTTTGTTTCTGTTTTCAGAGCATCCCTAGAATCTTCTCGAGGTTCACCGTGAAAGAGGCCAAAAAGCCCTGCAACGCCCCAAAGAACCGTTACGTGGACATCCTGCCATGTGAGTCTGTCCAGCAACATATGCAGCTTTTTAGATAAAAGAGTTAAAAGCTTTCACCGGGTGTGTAATGTGAAATTTACCATTAAGATTCACCTACAAAGATTGCATGACGCCATCAGTTAGTATAACAGTGCAACTTGGCTTGTCTACCCTCATACATTTTGCCATGCTGTATATACAACACATTGCAGCTATTTCTTTAATATCTACATGTATTACGACTATTGTGGGAAGTGATGCAAATTAATGAGCAGGACTGTTTTTAATGCAACATAGGATTCACAGGTTTTTTATATCAATGTGAAATAAACCTATTACCTTTCAGGTTATATTTTTATAAGCAGAGAATTTTAAAACACTCATCTATTTAGATTTGTTTTAGGGTTGTTAATGTGTCCTCTGCAATATTTTTTAAAAATCTATTCATTTCTGTCTTGAACCAGATGATTATAACCGTGTCCAGCTGACCACCGGAAATGGAGAGGCAGGATGTGACTACATAAATGCCAGCTTCATTGATGTATGAAAGAGATCACACGACTACTACTTTTACTCCTTCAGCTGCAGTCATAAGAATGATCAAACATTAGCAAACTGCATACAAATTTAAAAATAAAAGCAAGAACGGTCATGTTGAAGGAATACTTCAACCCCCAAAATGATAATTTCCATATCAATTACTCAAAGTCTGCATACTAGACTATATTCCCGTAAAATTTCATTAAATCACCACTCAACTCAGTTTTTTTTCATATCTTGCATGATCTCTTGTCCAGCACCTATTTTTTTTTTTATCTGGATGTGCTTGCTTTTTTTAAAATTGTCATATCATTTACTCACCCCATGTTATGTAGAATTTGTGAAGAAAACTTTGGTTTTCTCACATGCCTCAATTTTAAACGAAGAATTCAAAAAGAGAGAAATTTCTTGACGAATTAGAGTCAAAGGGTTCTGCAGTAAACAACAGCAAAACTACATCAAAACATGTGTTTACAAACTCTCACACAACTTGTACTTCCCAAATACATGCATTATTACTATTACCTATTATTTAAAACACTTTAGCATACGAGGGGTGAGTCTGGGTAAGCGTGTGAGTTTAAACTCTCCTTGAGTTAAGCTGCCATGCTACTCCTCCGTATATGTGACTGTATATGTGAAAGTGTTTTCAATAGTAAGGTTTTACTGAAAATGTTTGGGAAGTACTGAGCATACGACTGTATAAATTAGACTTTGATAATATTATACACGCTGTGTGAGAGTTTATAAACAGATATTACGATATAATTTTGCCGTTGTTAGTGGCGGCCTCCTTTTACTTTAAATCATCAAGAATATTTTTCTGTTTTTGGATTCCTCGTTCACCGTGGAGGAATGCAAGAAAAACGTTTTCTTCACAAATTTAATTTAACACAGGGGTGAGTTATTGATATACAAATGATCATTTTGTGGATGAAGTATTCTTTTAAAGGATTACATTTGGTCCTCATGATATTTTTGTGATGATACAAACCCTACTGAACATCTTTGTTTTCCTCCTGCAGGGGTACAAGGAATCCAAAAAGTACATTGCAGCTCAAGGTAAAGTAAAGCTCTTATATTCTTTACACACTCAGTCACTGCGCTCAGGTTATGTTTCTGACACTTCAAGTGCCTGCCTGTGTGTGCAGTTTATACATTCTGTGTGTGTTGTAGGGCCGAAAGAAGAGACTGTGGGTGACTTCTGGAGGATGGTCTGGGAGCAGCAGTCCTCCATCATTGTCATGGTAACACGCTGTGAAGAGGGAAACAGGGTAAGAACAGGACGTTGGTTATAATGTTACATTAATGTGTGAAAGCAAAAAGAGCTCATGTTCCCACAACTGACTGACTTGAGTCTGTCTGTCACTTAGACACAGTCACATCATAGCTACCCTGCCACATATACTGTATCAGATATAGACAAGCCCGAAATTCACACTCAGGCACACACTGTGGTCTCATTTCTTGGAGAATGATTTCTACTTGTTTTATCGGTAGTCTGCTTTTAACATGCGTCAACTGCATATTTGACTTTTGGCTTTATCAGCAGTGTCACTGATGTCCTACTGATATGCAAAAATATTTTTGCCACTCACTCCCCCTCCTGTCAAATGTGTTGCAGGTCAAGTGTGCGCAGTACTGGCCGGCTACAGTGCAAGAAGCGGAGATCTTTGAGGAGTTCATAGTTAAGCTGAACTCAGAGGACTGCTGTCCAGATTACACCATTCGCCATCTCAGCCTAACTAACGTGAGTCCCCATCAAACATGTAATAGATAAAATAGTGAAAATGTACAAGGGTGTGTATTTTCTACATCAATTCATGGTGAAAATGTCTTAAATTTTGCCAACATAAAAGTCCTCTGTCACTTAAATGTTTTTATTGGGAGACAAAAGCACATGTTCAGATCTATGTCATGTCTTTGTGTATGCTTGCATAACAATCTGTGTGTTTACAGAAGAGGGAGAAGAACTCAGAGAGGGAGGTGACCCATATCCAGTTCATGAGTTGGCCGGACCACGGCGTCCCCGGGGAGCCACATCTCTCCTGAAATTGAGGCGACGTGTCAATGCTTTCAAGAATTTCTTCAGCGGCCCCATCGTCGTTCACTGCAGGTAAACACAAGCTCCCAGTCAGGGTCAGCTAACATTTACTTCTCCTTGCTCCAAATATCGAAATGAACATTTTAATTTGCTTCACTGTTGCACTGTACATTTTGTACATTGTTTTGTTCATTTTGTACATATCACAGTTGTATCCCCTTTTACTATTACTACCTTAGTGATTTATTGTTCATTCCGTATATTTTGTTTATCTTTACACATAAAGTTTACATCTTTATGAAACTTTGCTACTGTTTCCACCTGGCTAGCTAGTGTAGTTGTACTTATGCTTGAAAGCACTCATTAGGTTTATTAAAGCGTCTTTTCAGGCAGATGTCCAAACTTTCACAGCTTCTATGAATCCTCAATTAAGAAAAAAAGCAAATTAAAGAATGTCACTGGGAAGCAGGACTCATTTGCCAGCTTGACCTGTACTTGCCACTGATGGACATGTATACCAATGTATATGAACACAATATTATTATCTTGTGTGTAGCGCGGGAGTCGGCAGGACAGGCACCTACATTGGCATCGATGCCATGATGGAGGGTCTGGAGGCGGAGGGCAGAGTGGACATCTACGGTTACGTAGTCAGACTCCGCAGACAGAGATGTCTGATGGTTCAAGTAGAGGTAAAGTATCAATTTAGATCGTATTTTAGACACTGTGTGTGCATCTGTGTGTGTGTCTCATTAAGTTAATTGCCTGAGCGTGTTGAGGCATACAGGGAACTTGACTGGTCTCAGTGTGTGTACTCACAATGCAATCAAATACAAAGTAATGTAACATGAACACACAGCTAAACAAAGATAAATAAGCAAGACAAGGATACAGACGCAAAGATACAGCTTTTATGTTCAGCTAACAGGAAGAAAAAAGGACAATAAACAAACACACTGTATGTAAAGAGGTTCAATTGTAATTGTATAATGTATGTACAAGACTGTCAGTCAGATTGGATGATAGGCACACACACACAAGTGGAATAGCAAAAAGTCAATTTAAAGGTTTTTATCAAATCAATTATTTGATTCCAGTATGAAAATTAATTATTAATTAATCCATTTAAAGCTACAGTCGGTAACTTTCCCCAAGATTCTGTTACTGCATTGCTTATTTCTCACTGTGCTTTCAGAAACATATTTTAGTGTACTGTTCAGCTGTAAAATTAGAAAGTTTCTGACCCAGCTGCTCTGTGGTATTCAGTCAGTACCAAACACTGCCCACCAACCAGACCAATCTTCTCATTTTACAGCTAAACAGTACACTAAAATGTTTCTGGAAACATTCGGGGTGAGAAAAAGGCAATGAATGAATGGCAGAATGTTGATTCATATTTGATCAGCGCTGCCTAGTTTGATCACGAGCAGTGGTTGACATGATTGACAGCTGCATTAGAGACTCTGATTGGTTGTTGTTCATGTGTGGTGAGGTCATTAGAAGCACTACATGGCACTAGAGTAGGCAGAGGAGTATGATTTTTGCCACAGATTATCTGTCTTATTCGGTGCTGTGTAAATACAGTGACAGTTTCAGCTAATACTATTATTTTTCTTTTAAAATAACCAACCTGTAGCTTTAAGACAGAATACAAAAGTTAAGTAATTTTTTAATCTTTTTTTACTTGTTATGTAGAGTTTATTAATACATTATTTAAAAACAAATGTAATTACTGAATTTTCAATACATTTTTTTCACTTATTAATTTATTGATTCATTAAAACAACACACTGTGGAAGTGTTTAATCATTTTGGTGGTGCACTTTAGGTTCTATCTTGCTTCTTAATGTGCAGCCTATTACACAATATATTTTGAATGTGTTACACGATGATATAGTATAAATATACAGTAATTCACATGGCTGGTTTAATGACCATGACGCTGTGTGTGGTGACACAGTGTGATATCTAGCGCCCACCTGAGGGCAGAAGCTAAAATAATTTGTGTTCATTATGTGTATGAGCATGTGCAGTATATTTGTGTGTTTTAATAGTTCCTATGTATTTGTACATTGAGTGGATGACACATTTACTAGGCTGACTGTTTTCATGAAGAATAAAGTTCAAATGGCAGAAAAGCACCATTTTGTTTATTAAATCTGAACCAGCCACAGAGAAGGAGGCAGAGATAACAAGTTGTGAATGAGTTAGATTGTAGGGATTTGTCACGCTGGAGAAATCTGAGATGTGGATTGTGTAGCTCAATAGCACTTTGTCTCATGTGTACTTGTTCTTCAGACTGTATATCCTTTGTTTATTCAGTCCATTTGTCCTCACACAGGCCCAGTACATCCTGATTCACCAGGCACTGCTGGAGCACAATCAGTTCGGAGAGACTGAGATCGCTCTGTCTGAGCTCCACAGCACACTGAACACGCTCACATCAAAAACCTCCGGCAATGAACCCACCTTAATGGAGGAGGAGTTTGAGGTAAAGCACTTAACAACACTAGTGTTTCTGATCCCTTTAAAATGTGTGCAAAAACATAGTCCTGTCCATGCCCTTTTATTCCTGCACACCTCTTAATAATTAACATGGAAGAAATTACAGACCCCTAATATGTACATCTGTTATGGAAATTCTTTGTCTTGCAATTCAGAGACTCCCTACTTATAAAAACTGGAGGACATTCAACACAGGGATCACAGAAGAGAACAAGAAGAAGAATCGCTCTTCAGCTGTCATCCCATGTGAGTATCATCTCAACACAGGGACAAATTTCTCTCTATAGAATAGCATCTATAATAAACCAGTGTATGTGCAGTGTGTTTGTGGTGTGTATTGTAGCGCACATGTATTCATATACCAGCATGGGTGGATGAGGAGACAATAGGGCCCTGAGCACAGATATGCAAAAGGCCCCATCACCACTAAGGAGCAAGACACACAGACTTTGTGATGTTTTTTGCACCTTTTATTAGTCTTTATGCATCTTTATGTGTTTCTGCATCTCCTTTAGATAATTCTGTATCTTTTTGAGGGGTGATTTTGGTTGTTTTGTGTCTCTTTGAGTTGATTTTCTGTCTTTTGGGGGTATTGTTGTGTCTTATTGAGGTAATTTTTGTGTCTCTTTGAGAAAATGTGTCTTATTTGGTTCTCTGTTTGTCATTCTGTGTGATTTTTTGTCATTTTGTGTCTCTTTGTAGTAATTTTGTGTCTTTTTGAGGTAGTTTTGTGTCTCTTTAAAGAAATGTGTCTAAATAAATAAATAAAAGTATATTTTTGGTCGTTTTGTCTCTCTTGTTAATCATTGTGTGTTGTTTTTTGTCGGTTTGTGTCTCTTTGTAGTAATTTTGTGTCTTTTCAGGGTAGCTTCGTGTCTCTTGTTAGTCATTGTATGTCTTTTTTTGACATTTTGTGTCTCTTTGAGGTAATTTTATGTCTCTTCGAGAAAAAAATTGCGTCTTTTTTGTTGTTTTGTGTCTCTTTACGGTAATTTCATAATGTTACTTGAAGATAATTACATGTCTTTCTTGGTCATTTTGTGTCTCCATGTGGTTGTTTTGTGTCTCTTTGAGGTAACTGTGTGTCTTTTGGGGTATTGTTGTGTCTTATTGAGGTAATTTTGTCTCTTTGAGGTTACTTAGTATGTCATTTAGAAACCTTTGTGTCCCTTTGGTCATTTTGTATCTCTTTGTATGCATTTTGTATCCCCTTGTGGTTGTTTTGTGTCTCTTCATGGTTGTATTTATTTTAGTGACATTTTGCAGGTGAGGGCCATGGGGGTCCTCGAAACTTTGGGCCCCTTGGCCTTTGCCCAGAAGGCCCATTCAGTAATCCATCCATGTATGCCAGAGTAAATATGTTCAATTTCACTTGTGCCTCAGATGACTACAACCGAGTGTTGCTGAAGCTAGATGAAGGACGCAGTCGTGATAGTGACCCCGATGAGGACGATGAAGAAGATTCATCAGACGAGGAGGACGAGGAGTCCACTAAATACATCAATGCCTCCCACATAGATGTACGTGATTTCACTGACACTTCTTAGCTAATCTACTAGACTCTGACACTGACCTGGATGCCAGGACAAAAATAACAGTGTTTTGTAGTTTTTAATTTAAGCATGACAAACTGTGTTGCTGTTACCATCCCTCCTGTTGTAACAGGTGTTATCTCATTAACTCTGAATGAATTCCCATCTTTCATGCAGTCAGTTGAATTTTAAAACGAGCCTAATTAAATTTACAAACATCCTATTTGTTTGGATTGTGTAAAACAATAGACGGACGTGTTTTCTTGCCCACACAGGGATACTGGGGCCCACGCACCTTCATCGCAGCACAAACTCCGCTGCCAGACACCATGGCTGACTTCTGGTCGATGGTTTACCAGAAGAAAGCATCCACTATTGTCATGCTCTCAGACAGCAGTGAGGGAGATAAGGTAACATATCATGCACATAGATGTAATGTATGCACCTTACATATACATACAGTATATGGTAAGTAAAGTAGTTTTCTTGTGTGTCCTCATGTTTACAGGAGTCCGACTGTGTCTACTGGGATACTGACAAGAAAATATATGGGGAGATTGAGGTGGAGGTAGCAAGCACAGACAACTCCCCAGCTTTCATCAGCCGCAGCATGCTGATCCGTCACGTCAAGGTAAACACTACTAACCACTAAAAATGTCTGCTGCTGCCAGTTTTTATTCCCATCAGACTGTGATGTGACTGGTCACTGGTCAAAGCTGTTTTAACCCCACACACCACATTCTGTCAACAGAGGAAAGAGAGTCGGACGGTGAAACAGTTCCAGTTCGTGAAGTGGGCGAGCAGCGGACTGCCGGAGAAACCTCAAGATCTCGCGGACATGATCAAGGACATCAAGCACAGCTATGGCAGCAGCAAACCACTGAAGAATATGCCTGTCGTGGTCCACTGCAAGTAAGACAACCTTGGAATCTTACAGGGGTAGTATGTATATGACCACAACATGTGCAGTATTTTTTTCCATAAGGAGTTTCCAAAGCTCAATTTCAGGCCTTTAATCTCTTTTGAAAGTCAAAACCTCTCCAACGACTTCAGTGCAGGCCTAAATTGTGATTCCTACAAGGTTGGCTAAAGGCACAGTTCACCCCAAAATCAAAAATACATATGTTTCCTCTTACCTGCAGTGCTACTCATTAATCTAGATTATTATTGGGTGTGGTTCGGTAAAAAGAAAGTAGTTCCAATGTGAAACTGATTACAACAAGGTCTGTGGATTATCTTGAGTAACTGGGTCATTATTTCTGGAAAGAGACATTGCTATTGAGTTTTTTTAAATGCATTTTTTGCCTCTTTGAGCACCACAAGCAGAGTGCCATCTAGATCTATTACATTGGAGATAAGGCAGACATCTCTATGGCTGATATCTCCAACACTTGGCAACTCATAACAAAACAATCTAGAAATAGCACTCCACATAAAAGGAAAAATATGTTTCTGATTTAAGGGTGAACTGCCCTTCTAAGGAGCTAAAGGTCACGGACCACTTGTCACCACTTTCAGCTATACAGTGGCATTTGTAGCAAAATACTGTCAGATTTTAGTCTTAGCCCCTTAAATTATTAGGTGGCACCAGGGTTGTTATATTTGAACAAATAACCAATCATTTAACTACCATTTACTTTATAAAGTAAGGGTTAATATCTCACTAAAATATATTTAATCGGAGTAGCACTCTGTGGTTTAGAGTGTTGCCTCATTACAAGGAAGACATGAATATGATTCTCTTCTCTGTGGAGTTTGCATGTTCTTTTCTCCCGCTGCAGTAGACTACAGACGCTAAGTCCTCTGTAGGTATTAACATGATTGTAAAACTGAGCCTATATACAGTCGATCAGTAATGTTTTTCTGCAAAACAATATAATTTTTTCAAGTTTACTTGTGTGAAATCCTTAAAAAAAATCCAGCAGGAATTAAAGGGATTAATAGGGAAAATGGCGATGCGTAATCTTAACCTGTTTTTATGTGTGTGTGCTCCCTCTTCCCAGTGATGGATCGTCCCGTTCAGGGGTCTTCTGTGCTCTGTGGAACCTGCTTGACAGCGCTGAGACTGAGAAGCTGGTGGATGTTTTCCAGGCGGTCAAAACCCTACGCAAAGAGAGACCAGGCATGCTCTCCAACATGGTAAGCAAGAGGAACAGCACACAGTTTCACGGCTTTAACTTCCAGCAGCACTTGGCTGGTCAGTGACTGTCAATAATGGAGAGATGATGCATTTTACTGTATGCACCGCCTAGTGTCAGTTTATAGGTCTGATGTAGCAGTTTTTACCAAGAGTAAAGGTTTAATGTGCTGTTAATGTATTTCAGTTCACCAACACCACACTTTGGCTCTGCTCACTTTGAATATTGTAAAAATAATCTCACCCTTTCAGTTCACTTTCTTTACTTGC
Source organism: Cephalopholis sonnerati (assembly GCA_019142605.1). Taxonomy (NCBI): domain Eukaryota; kingdom Metazoa; phylum Chordata; class Actinopteri; order Perciformes; family Serranidae; genus Cephalopholis; species Cephalopholis sonnerati. The sequence goes on from JAGQAX010000006.1 coordinate 27,396,503, forward strand.
CATGTTGTTTTGAATAATTAAAGGATAAGTGAGCTTTATTACAGCAGCAGGGACAGTGTATGTGTGATCAACTCAAATTAGACCACAGTGCTCATGTTCATTGCAATGAAGGAACATGTTAAGAGGTGAAACAGTGCCCCTAAATAATGTGTTTTTATTACATTTTGGACAATAATAGAGGTCTATTGCAAAGGGAAATCAGCTTGGCTTTGGCAACACAGGACATACTTGTTGGAAGATTAAATTAATTGTTGGTTCTGACCTTTTTGTGGCATTTGTTGACAATAAGAAATAAATAATATCACAAGATGTATAACTTAGAAATGTTTTCTGGTGCTCTTATTTGTGTATTGTTTGAAAACGTGTGTGATGGTGTGAGTTTAATGTCCACAAAGACGGGTTTACGCTTATTAGGACCTACAGCACAGCACCATTTCTCTATGTTTCCAATCAAACCTGTCTGTCTCCCACAGGAACAATACCAGTTCTTGTACAACACCCTGGAGGGAGTCTATCCTGTCCAGAACGGCGAAGTGAAAGCAGTACAGGCCCCTGCAGCCGACTCCATCCAGGTTGTCAATGAAACCAAAGCAGCAGAGCAGCCAGCAGAGGAGACAGCTGAGCAGCCAGCCAGCACTACCAGCAACAACCAGCAGGTGGCGCCAGCAGAGAGCACTCCTCTTGTGGCCGATGGAGGGAAGGAAGACAAAAAAGAGGAGCCTGAAAAGGGTTCCAGCCCCACAGAGACTACACCACTGGAGGACACCAGCAACAGTGCCACTGTCACTGTGGAGGTGTGAGAGGGCTGGCAGGTGGATGGTTGTGCCTTTTAATAAGCGGCAATAAGCGCTTCAGCTGTATGCTTTTCTTTTAATTGTTCTATGAATGTATGAGAATTGTAAAGCTTTTAAACGGTGTTATTTTGGTAAAGAATTGTTAAAGAATTTGATCAGATATTTTAATGTCAATTTTCAAAAAGAGATGATTTTACCTAAGTTATAAATATTTGTGACAGAAAAGTGTAAGGATGCAAATACTTTGTGCACTGCAGAGTTTACTAGACATGCTGTTGTCAAACTAGAGGCCTTGGTGAGAAATAAGAACTAAATTTTATTTAGATGAGTTGTTGTTTGTATCTTTCTAGAAGTCCATGTTTAGTTTGAGTTAGTTTCTGTATTTTTTGTCTCCCTAAATATACTTTAATAATTTAGTAAAGTTCAAAATTTGTACTATGACACTGTATCATTTTATTAAAAGAGACATACAAAGAAACACTTATTTATACTGAGTATTTGCTTATTAACATTGTAATTTTAAAGTGTTGTTTTCAGCACAGATGATTTACCAAGTTCCTGCATGACCGTTTCTTTTTCACATGAGAGTTACTCCTTAGGGCTCCTCTCACTGGTTTGACAAGTGTCACATATTTACATTCACCGATCATCATTACACAATATTTACATCAAATTCTGCTGACAGTTGTGGGGTTGTTAGCAATGGTGGAAGAAATAGTTCGAGCTTTTACTTGAGTTAAAGTAGCAATACTACAGTGTAGAAAAACTCTGCTACAAGTAAAAGTACTGCATTTAAACTCTTACTTAAGAAAAAGTACAAAAGTATTAGCATCAATGTTTACTTAAAGTAGCAAAGTAAAAGTATGCAATTGGTGATGCATTCATGTGTTTATCATTTTAATGTTGCAGCTGACAAAGGTGGAGCTGATTTTAATTACTTTATGTACTAGTTTGATTGCTTAATTTACAATAATAAATCATAATTTATTAGTTTAATTATATATCTTTTTTAAATAATCTGAATCTACAAACAGTCTAAAGCTTTAAAATTAATGTACTGTAGTAAAAGTATAAAGTAGCACAACATGGAAATACTTCAGTGAAGTAGAAGCACGTCAAAATTTTATTCGAGGTCCAGTGTGTAGGATTTCAGGGCATCAACTGGCAGAAATAGTAATATTCATAACTACACTTTCATCAGTTTATTACCACTTAAAATAAGCATTGTGCTTAGAATGAGCTGTTTATATCTACATACGGAGGTGTCCTCTTCCACAGAGTTCGCCAAGATGTGACAGGTGGGGAAACAGTGCCCTAAAGTTAAAAAACGACAGCTTCTGACCATAGGTTGCCAGTTTGAGTCCCTTTGAAGACAGCGCATAACACTCCCAAACACTCACCACTGTGGTGCCCCTGAGCAAGGGACTTAACACTCCATTGCTAACAGACTGGGGTTCAACTGGTAACCAGATGCTCAGCTGTTTTCAGAAAACAGAGGTCAAGCTCAGCAAACTCACCCTTGGATAAACAAGAATTGAGACAAAAAGGGCAGAAAAGTAACTAAGAAAGGTAAAGTAAATCTGAAATATAATAAAATATCATATGAAAGACACAAGACAAAACTGTTGAAAACTCACAATAATTTACTTTGATAAAATTGTAAATCAGCAGAGTGTGTAATCATTGTCAAAGGCAAACAGTTAAAAATTTTAAGACACAAAAGATACAACATGAACAGTTTCCTTCAAATTCAGGACAATCATATAAACAAACAATTTGTAAACTATGTCACATAGGAAATGAACTCGAGCCTCAAAACAGATCTGTCACATTTATCTGATCAAAGCTGCATCTTCAACTGATTTGCTGAATTCCTTGCTACAGTTTCATTTAAATCTCTACATATCCATCACAAATAGAAATACAAAGTATAAAAAGAATACACTACGTATAAAAAAACAACAAATACTGTTGAATCAGAGAGAAAATCTGTGCTTCATTCACACCTTAAACAAATCAAACTTCTGATTCTGTGTTAGAGGCTCAGAGGTTTGTGAACTACTGCAGCACGGAGAACATGTTGGCTAATGTTGAGACATACACACGTTACTGTAGAGGTCAAAAAACCATCATAGAGGATTTAACAGCTCCCTACTGTAGCTCCAGCTATCTGCCCTGTGGTGTTACAGCACAGATGTTAAATAAACTCAGTCTTATGATACAGTGAGGCAGTCACTGTTCTGTGCATACATCAGACTCACCAATATTTACAGATGTGTCAAAATACAGTTTTTGTATTAATATAATGCTAATATATTAGAGCTTAGCGTCACTTCTCCAGGTAAAAAACAAACATTGCAATAGTTTTGTTAAGAAATAAATGCCTATTATTTATTTATAACAAACACTTTATTCATTCAAATCTTTGAGCACAGACAGTCTGCTAACCTTAAAAATAAAAATGGGTTTGTAAAAGGATTGCATTTTTATATTAAACAGCTGCATACACAATGTTTTTTTGTGCAGGAAATATAGAAACCATTTAAACAAGTGCTTTCTAACACCACATGGAAGTTTATAATACAGTATATCAGACACTTATTGTCATAGTGAGGATTTGAATTATCAAAGGTGCTGCGGTACCAGCACATGGCTACATACAAAAATGATGATCTTAAATATTTTCAAATGGCATCAAACGCACCGTGGTGTGATACAGGTGAATTTCCTGCTTTCTGTTAAACCCTGCTGTTGCACGTCCCTGATGCATCTTAATGTAAGCTTCTTATTATTTGTTTAACATCCTTAAGAGATTTGTGTTTTTGGCCAGTTCTGCCTATATGAGTTTATGACTCACTGCTGAGACTCAACTATTGCTACATTAAACAGGACACACTTGACTGAACACGTTTCCCTGAATTCTAGGAAGCAACACGTTTACTTTCACTTTTGTCTTCATCATTTTTCACTTGTTCAGCTTCACAGGTCACAACTCACTCACAAAATACCTCTTCTATTAAACAACAGCAGCAGCTACTCAAATCTCATCACTATGGTGAGTAGTAGGTGAAGCTACCTCTAATGCATTGTGCAAACTTAATATCCTGGTTCACCTTGTAAAGGTGCTGAAGAACAAAAACAATGGTGAAAATATTAACTGTACATATTTAATCAAGAAGTGCATTGCCAGTTGTTTTTAGTGCCATTTTGTGTGTATCATTAAACACTGTTTGCCCATTTAAATCTCTCCCCTTTACAAGAGGTGAGGTTTGAAATTCATCATTATGTGCAATAGAAAATCGGAGCTACAAAACATCCTCTGACACACAGCTAGCTCAGCATGTCACAATTTGACATAATAACACATTAGGCTAGTTTACTATCCAGCTAGTGTCCAAAAGGTTTAGGCTCTGCTGCTGCTTTACGTCGGGCAGTGTAGCAGGTAGTCACCAGGAGCATGTTTCATACAAACCATTCGTTTTATTCTTCACATTTTAGGAACGGCAAAAGTCAGACCAGGCCATCAAGTGTTATTCTTTCTACAGTGTAGCTTTCAGTGTGGCAGGTGAAACTTTTTGATTTGTCTACACTTCAAGTTTTATCACTTTTCCAGCTTGAGAACTTGACTCGCCCTCGTGGCAGTATGTTACCGTTTCCGTCTCTTGCTTCCCCTACCCTGTCATCATCACCACCCTCCACTTCAAGGCACAGCTGCATCCACCCTGCTGTATGTTGAGGACAGGGAGCTGTCAGCTGAAGAGTGAAACTCCAGCATCCATTAGTGGAGCTCTTCTCTCCTCTGTCCTTCAGCTCAGCAGCTGATATAACTGGACTCAGACTTGAATTCCCTGCATTGTCTCACACCTTCACTTGTCCAACATTCAGCTGGACCATTTCAGATAAACTGGCTCTTCTGGCTCAGTATCAGGTTCAACAGCTACAACCGGCTCAGATTATCAGGGCCCCGTGCATGGCCAGCCATGATATCATGTAGTAACCACTGAAAGCTTTAACCTTCAGTCATTTCTTGGCCTTGCTGTCTGGCTTCTCCTCTGAGGTCTGCTTCGCAGTTGCAGGTCGGACCTTGGAAGGGTCAGATGTAGCCTTGGTGCTGTCAGACTGAGCTTTGGCAGTTTCTGGACGTGTTTTGGACTCTTTCTTTGGCGGTGGAGGGGTGGCCGGCTCCCAGAGCAAGAACTCATGCAGGAGTGTGTTGACAGCGTCTGGGCACTCCATCATGACCATGTGACTGCCGTCCTCCAGGACCTTCAGGAAGGCCATGAGGAGGATCTGATGGAGAGTTAAGAGCAAATAAAAAGAAGTTAGATCAACTGCCAATTTATGTTTTGGGCCTGGTCTGGTTCTAGACCTCTGAATTACAGCCCACGTCTACGAGTTTTTCAACAATTCAAATACTATAATAATAGAATTCAAAGGTACTCTTGTAGATCGAGAAAAAGTGTTCTCAAGCCAGTTTAACGAGAGCTCCTAAAATTTTGGTGTGAGGTGAAACCATGTTACATTGTTGAATAATCTGGTCTTGTACATCAGTAGTTCTAAACTTTTTCTGGGGGGGTACTTGACCTCCTACATATTTTGAGCAGTCCTAAGCATCCTTGACAAAACCTCTCCACACAGGAAACAGAGAGGTTTTAGTTGTTCAGCTTCAGTTGAAGCAAATCTTAAAATGTTGTAATCCTTTTCATAAAGCCTCTTTTTGCTCTCTGTCTTGGTTTTCTTCCCCTGTGGACCAGAGTCTCTGTGACTGGTGTCAAAAACAGACAGCCAATAATTTTGTTTTTGCCATTTCTCTGTATTGCAAATGCTACAGTGAATGGGTTTAACAGTTGTACTGAAATGTTGTTTATGTCAGTAAAGGCTCACCAATTAATGGGTTAATTAACTACATATATTTTTAAATTAGCTTGAAATTAAATGAAATAGTGTATGTCTATTACAACATATTCTGATACATTTACTAATAAAATAGGACATTTTATGATATTCATTAATTCATTTCCTGTAACCGCTTATCCTGCTGGGGGCTGGAGCCTATCCCAGCTGACGTTGGGCGAGAGGCGGGGTACATCCTGGACAGGTCGCCAGACTATCGCAGGGCTGACACACAGAGACAGACAACCATTCACACTCACATTCACACCTACGGGCAATTTAGAGTCACCAATTAACCTGCATGTCTTTGGACTGAGACAGGAAGCCGGAGCACTTACTGACAGGGGGAGAACATGCAGACTCCGCACAGAGGGGCTCCCACACCCTGGATTTGATTTGGGCACCCTCTTGCTGTGAGGTGATAACGCTCACCACTGCACCACCGTGCTGCACTTTTGTGATATATATTTTATTATTTCACAGACCACAAAGGGTCCTTGGAGCCCCATTTGAGAAACAATCTACATATCAGTCCTTGAAGTTCAGATAGTTGTAGCTAGTTGCAATGTTTACACCCACAATTTTCAAGTTTCTCATACTTTACTTCACTGCTGACAACTGATGACCAAAGCACACCTTAAACCTGCATAACATTTTGTGGTCACTTGGTGGCTGCAGACACAACGAGCAAGCTGCAAACACAACACTGACTCACAGTATCACCACATAAATTGTTTTGTGGCAATTTTGTTAGCAAACCTTTGCCTTTCTCCATACACAGCAGACACAGATATTAGTCACTCTCCTTTTAGCTCAGTTTTGGTCTCCACCAACTCCTGAGGGAACTATCTGGCTCATCAGCACCACATGCTCCACTATATTCACCAGTTAGTTGCTAATTTTGTCCATCTGCTGTTTGGTGCTGAGCAGGGAGTGTACAGTGGGTTTATTACAGCAGGGTTTGCTGAGAGCAGCCGCCTGCTGCATCTGGATACAACATTGATGAGAGCGTAGAGAGTGATCCACAACAGGCCATAAAACCATTTTATTGTTTCATTTTACACACTTATGTGATCTATTAATTATTAATAATCAATTATGGTCGCTTTGAGATTTTTTAAAATCGATTTCCTTTGACTCAGAGAGCCTTTTTTTCCATTTGTTTGATTAAAGTAAGAAAAAAACTCTCATGGTAGGTATTGTATAGTTTAAGAAATGGTAAAAATGTTTGAAAAATTAGTGACTTTTGTGGGGAAACAGTGAGGATTAATCTCCAAATGCAACAGATTAAAAGTTAAGAATTTTGTACTGTAGGGCCCTTACCATCTAAAAATAAAATATCTTAGGTCCCTTTAATCTCCATTTTTATGATACAGACAAAAACACTAATTTCTCTCTCATTTTAACCAAACATTTGGCTCACACTATGACAGGAGTGTCTTTAGCAGGGTCATTTTCCCAGTTTGGACCCCGGGCTTTGTGAGTTGAAGCAGCCCACTCACCTCGGCCATGCGCTGGTCCTCTTCAACAGGAACAAACTTGTCATGCATGCCATGAACCAGCAGAATGGGCACTGTGAGTTCAGCATGGTAAACCTCGTCCCCCTCAGGCCAGTACTGGCCACTCATCATGGCACGCAGCACAAAGGACGACACGTTGAAGGCATTGTTGTCTTTCAGCAGCTGCTTCTCCTTGGCACCCTGTTTAGCAAAGCCAGCCCTGTAGGGGGCAGAGCAGAGGAGATTTACCTAAATTACAAACGGCTTGAAAAACAAAACAGGATTATGATGATATTTAACTGTGGGTGATACGAACACAACACAGTGTCACATGAAGTAGAATTAGCATAAATATCACACTTGTAGCCAGTGACATAAATGTTTGGATATGTCAGTTGAAACACTTCTTGTTCACTTGATTACAGCTGCAAAGTTAGTTTGACAGGATAAATATCAGATCTTTGGACTGATGGACACAACCATGCTGTGAGTCTTATCATATTTTACATTTACATGAGAGAAATAGAAAACTTCACAGCATGTTTATGATGCTCATTGTTCATTTTTGTAGTCATTTTCATTACTTCTAAACAAATGTTAATCCATGAGAGTTCATTCATTCATTCACTGTTGCTGTGGTGTTGCTGTCTGTCCTACTTGAGAAAGCTCCAGGCTAGCAGCGGGGAGAGGCAGTGGAGCACACAGGTGGGCAGGTTGAAGATGGAGCAGAGGCTGGGCTCCAGCGCTGTGGGACCACCACCGTTGATCATCACCATCTTGTGGATCTGATCCGGATACTCGTGCGCCAAGAAGGTACAGAACGACACACTAGGAGAGCAGAACAGAACAGGCAGTGTTATAAATTAAATGTAATTGTAATAAGTTGTACTGGATTACAACTACTGAGACAAAATGTCTAATTAAATTACAGTTACTAATCAAAATGTTGGTGATTACAAGGGGGTTACATCCTAAAATATTCTTCATAGAATAAAGACTATAACATTCATTCTGTCGCTTTGCATCTTTTTGTCATGTAGGAATGCCTTCTTTTGACGTAGCTTATTTCCCAACAGCTATATTTCCCAGTTTTAAACATTTGTTAGAACACTAATTAAAAAGTAATCAAATTTAATAAGTTACATATCTATAATGAAGTAATTAAAATAGTTACATTACTTATTACATTTTCAACAGGGTAAGAGCAATCTAAAGCCTACTGCATTTCAAAAGTGACCTTCCCAACATTGGTTAGGACAAGCTACAAGAATGACCCTGCTGTTTGTTTAGTGATAGTCATCTTTTAGTAACTATTATATAAGTATTTAAAGAACGTAAAGCATATACTTATTTATCACGAAATCAAACCACTGTAACACTATAATATTGAATAGTTGTGAAATAAACAAGAGAGTGTACATATGTTGATTACTCATCACATTGATCAATAAATTGATCAGTCTATATAATGTCAGAAAGTTAGTAGAAATACACATAAAGCCAAAGATAACTAAACTCCTTGTTTTATGTGGCCATCTGTCCAAAACCACAGTGAGCAACTCTGTAAATTTTGCAATACTGACCACTGTGGCCACAAGTGGAACTAATGAGACAATGGTAAATGCTTTAAAGTAAAAAAATATCTGTCTAAACATCAGCTACCATAAGACCCTGGTCATACCAGGCCAAGAACAGCCATACTGGTAAATCCCCTAAATGTATTGAATTAAGCAATGGTGCATTTTATTGCGTATCCATTTAACTTTTTGTCTGTAAGAGAAAGATTGTGTTACTTCTTCTTTTAAATCTTAAAATGTCTCACTGTAGGACATACAGCATATATACAGTCATATACAACTGAAAAAGCAGAAGCACCTGTGAAATGTTTGGTATTTTGCTAATTAAATTAGTAAAATTATTGATTAATTTGATTAATTATTAGTTTATAAACTAACTATAAACTGCATCAAACTATGTCAGTCTTCAGTTCAATGATGCTGTATGTGATGTTATTATATTATACTGTACGTAAGTGAAATACGTATGTAAATACGAATGACAATGCTTGTCTGGGCTTCTCACACAACATCACAGATACATGTGCAGCTAAGTGTCTTTTGCGTTCTCACTTTTCTCCCACATACCCTGAAGCTGTCTCAACCCTCTCTTTTAACTCATCTGTGTATTGTATTAATGTCAAGATCTTAAATTTACCCATAAGAATGTCCTATGAGAATGTTCCTCTTGCGTGCATATCTCTTGAAGATCAGTCTCATGTCCTCGGCCAGGGCGTAGAAAGTGTATGCAGCAGCTATCTGTGGTGCTGAGCTGGCTCCATGACCTGCCAGGTCCGGAGCAATCACCTCATAGCCCAGCCTGGAAAAGAAGTCCAACTGGCTTCCCCAGATGTCCAGTGAGCCTCCCACTCCATGGATGAAGAACAGAGCCAAGTCTGCATGTGTCCCTTTGCAAGCTGATATCTTCCTCTCACAGTCGATCACTACTGTGCGCTTGGGCTTCCGCCTGCGCTTCCTGGGTTGCTGTGACTGGTCAGTCTGTCCAGCAGCAGATGCCTCTCCTCCTGCTCCTGTTTCAGCTGCTCCGTCTTTTCCAGACTCAGACCTGGGCTCTGGGATGCTGACGGGTGGTGAGGAGTTACCACAGTCTGTCAGTTCAACCTCTACAGTGCTGTTCGGTTCTGTCTCCCCATTCTGGCAGTTTTTCAGTTCAGCACTCGCCCTGTCACCCAAGTTCTCAATGAATAGCTGTCCATTACGGTATACTGTGATCTTTCGTTTGCAGCTTACACTCCCACCCGGCCCAGTGGGTTCCTCCACCACCGGCCGGTCAGGGACTATATGCCGAACCCGCAGCACGCGGCCTGGTTTCACCTCCACAAACTCGTAGCCGTCAGCCGGTTCTGAAGTCTCTATAGGAACCACGACGTTAGCAGACTTGTAGGTCAGGCAGCAGAGAAGACCCTCCATAAAGCTGGTCAGCATGGCTGCCACTCTGTAGGGATTACAGTCATATAAAAACACACATGTAAGTCAGCACACACATGCAAACGTAAAAGAAACAAGGCCACAGAAAACCAAAGCTCCATAAATTATAAAAGGAACCACAACAAAGCACTGCACTTATATAGACTATAAAGTCAGTAAAAACTATTAAAATATCTTCATGTGAAGCCTAACAGTCTAGATGAACTATATTAATCAGCTCTTTTTCTGTTCATCATTAAGTTTCAGTCTCGTCTAAATACATCAACAACCTCAACCCATTAACATCAGAGTAGTTTTGTATACTGGAGAACCACTGACTGATGTATCTAAGGTCTCCTATTATTGGCCAGTACTGGCAGTATTACAAACATCAATAATATCAAAATGCATTTATGTAATACCTGTGATGTTTGTCATCATCATATTAAAAGGAATGAACTTATATGTATTTTAAATGTGCAAATTTAAACAAAAGACAACCAAGAGAACAGTTAAAACCAACACATACTTCATAAGACTACAATTAACAATGTATGCCTCAATGAATTAAGTTGTAATTAAAGTTGACATCATGTCTGTCCAGACTAATATGTAGCCATGACAGTAGACAATGTTTCAAATATGGATGTTGCTCTAAAGAAGCTATATTTTCTAAAAAAAAAAAAAAAAAAAGGACACTTCACACACATCTTCAACCAGACAGCACGGGAGATCTATATTATCAGTTTCAAGATGGACACCCAACAAGTCAGTATCTGACCAAATGTCTCCCCTTCTGATCCTGAATTATCACATTCAATAGTGGCCAGGAAAGTGTTCTTGCAGAACATTGTGATGTCACAGTGAAGTTGACCTTTGACCTTTTGTATATAAAAAGTCATCACTTAAGGGTTAGGGTTATCACATTTGTGACATTTTCTCATAATTAGTGTATGAATTCTTGAGTTATGGCCAAAACCATGTTTCTGAGGTCACAGTGACATTGACCTTCAACCACCAAATTCTAATCAGTTCGTCCTTAAAGGATGAGTTTGGTGTTATTTGATCCATAGCCCTAACGTTCGAGGGCTCTGTGGACTGTACATAGGAAAAAGAATGATAAAATCTGGCACAACATAGACTAAGTTATGGACTGGCAATTGAAGCCAACCTAATGGGGCATAGAAACTGAAACTGAAACTTAAGGCTCTATGCCCCCTTGGGTTAGCTTTAGCTGCCTGTCCATGACTCAGTCTGTGTTGTGCCAAATTTTCTCATACTTTTTCCTATGGACAGCATGCAGTGACCTTGAACAACAGGGCTATCGTTCAAAAAACACAGAACTCGTCCTTAAAGTCCAAGTGGATGCTTGTGCCAAATATGAGGAAATTCCCTTAAGGCCTTCTTGAGACATTGCGTTCACGAGAATGAGACAGATGCAAAGTCACAGCGACTTTTGACTACCAAAATCTAATTATTTCATTGTTGAAAATAAGTGGACGTTTGTGCCAAATTTGAAGAAAATCCCTTAAGGTGTTCTTCAGATATAGTGTTCAGATGTAGGTTGAGAAGTAGCCGCTTACAGTGACCCTGACCTTTGAACACCAAAATCAATTTATTGTTGAGTCCAAGTGGACGGTTGTGCCAAATTTGAGGAAAACCCCATAAGGCATTCTTGAGATATTGTGTTCACAAATATGGGACGAACTCGTGGACCTATGTACAGATTGACAGGGTATGCATGGGTATTGCCCACTGGGAGGAATAAGAATGTTTAAATAAAAAAAAAAACATCAGCAATGTATACCATAATTTGTGTGTGTGCTGACTGATATGCAAATAAGCGGATAATATTATCTTATCTTATCTTATTGTACGTATCTTTGCTGTAATTCTTTGATAACACAACCGCTGAGAGTTTTAACATGGATCTGTACCTGAGATCTAAAAGTTTTGCATTGATGTGTACTACCGGTACGTACACTTATTTTAAAAAGGACATCACACAGTACATTGTTACCATAATGTTCTTACTACCAAATATCAGTGTAAGCATCTGCTCCACAATCGCTCTATTATCACTCTAATGTGGTGATATGTCATGCTTTTTTTCAAGACGTTCTCTTATTTATCCTCAGGAATCTTTAAATCTCTACATCAAGTGAGCATCTGGGAACCTTAAATGTACCACTGAAAGAGGTAAACAAGTTCTTGTGCCTTTACAATCTGGCGTCTAATTACAACTGAAACCCTTGAGACTTTCTGTCAGACGTAACTGAACAGCATCTTGCCTCAGCGCAGACTTTGGAGGTATTAATAGATGGGACCAGTAATAGCTCCCTGAGTTAAAGCTGTACGCCATGTGATCACTCTGCACTGACACACACTGCCATACAGTCTGTCAAAACCACAAAACTACCAACAATGGTACTTTTTTTGTGAAGCATATCCCAGTTGGTATGCGTCTTAAATCATAGTAAAGAATAAAGTTAGAAAACGGGACAATTTACCATAGAGAGGTAAATATCCAAAGAACAGATGACACTGTATAGTGTTCCTCACACATGGCAGGGACAGAATACAGTGCATGTTAGGTTGTCAGTTGATTACCAACCATGGCAACGACACAGCAGCCAACCAGGGTCTGCAAGTCTCTCTGCTGGTGGCATTATCCTACCGCCCTGTTGCTCCTCTCCCTGCTAGAGGGGATTATACTCTCTGTCTCTCAGTCTAAGTCCAAACAACACAATCTGTTTATCTCCTCTCTTGATGAAAACAGCAACACTGTACGGCAACAGTTTCAACTTCTGTGTGATTTGTTGCATCTTTTTCTGCACTTGCACCTCATCAGCGACTGCTTTCATCAGGGATTATGGACACAATGCTAAACAGCATTCCTGCTTTGCTGGCTATTCCCGTGCCCTTTCTGCTTATACTTGCACATCCTTTATCCAAACAGTGGTGTTGTACAGTGTTGTGTGCGAACCGACTGGAGGAGGCTGAGCAGGCCATTATGAGAGAGACACATTCACCTGTAATATTATTCTCACATCAAAAGGCGTTCATTAACTAGGCACAAGGTGTGACATGTGTTCCGCAACCTCTTTTGGTGACAGTCTGTTTTCTAGTGTCCATTTACATTAAACATTAGACACTAGAATAGACATATCTTTCACTGTCATGGACTGAACCAATCCCACAACCCTGTTCTACCCTTAAAGTGTATAAACTCTCACTCATCTACCATGCCACCTTTTCAAACTGCCAGAATCCTCTTATCCTCCTCAGATATTAGACCTCAACTTCAAAAAGGTTTTCATCGCGGTCTCCCCTTGTTATTCTATTTTAGCCTGTATACTGTACATTAATCAGAGTACAGCATAGATTTACATTCAGGCTGTGAGAATTATCTGCATTGTACATGATGCAAGTGCATGTTAATTAAATTCTCACATGTAGACCACATTAATACAGCACTTGGGACTCCCTAGACAGGAGGTCGCTGTCTTACTTGAATGAGACAATGGTCACTCTTAAAAGTAAAGAATCAGTAACACAGCATTATCTGTCTAAACATTAGCTGCCATAAGGTTGTGTTCATAGCAGATCAAGTACAGCTGTAATGGCAAAACCCCTGAATGTATTGAATTGAGCAATGGTGCATCTCATTGCTTATCGATTCAGCTTTTTAATTGTAAGCGGAAGAAATCTTAAATCTTTTCAAACAACATTATTATCACACCTGACAGAGCCTGCACAGTCGTTCCATTTCCTTCTGGGGGCCACCGCAGCAGCCAGGTGTCAACTGTCTTATTAAAGGGCAGCTCCTGACAGCAAGGAGGCCTTTTACCCCCCAATTATCAAGCTGGTCCGAGAAATGACCTGACCTCCTCACAGTCACAATGCTGCTCCCCTAACTGATTGAACAGAATGATATGTTATGGCAGAGAGAGCACTTTATTAGACCTACAGTAATGTCGTAGCGCGATGTCTTGTTATTGAATAGGCACGCTTTCCTGTGCTTGGACATTTGGACATCATACTGTATGATGCAGTGAGTTCCTCTTGTGGTCACTACTGTAGGTAGCTTCTGTTGACAGTGACTGCAGGAGGCTGTTATATAACGATTTACGCAGGTCAGACACACACAGTGTGGACTAGTGCCAAGAAAACAGCAGAGACTGTCACAGGGATTAAAAACAACTACAGCAGGTTCACTGTTGACAGACCCTGCTTTCTAAATTATGTTTCACTGAACACTGAATCCTGATGCTTAGAGCTTGCTGATGTGTGCTGCAATTCAATCAATAAATTGTGCTATCTGTTTATCTTTGAAAACTATCTTTATACAGGACTTCTGCAACAATAAACCTATTTTAAGTCATTTGTGTATTTTGTGTAAAATTCACCTTTTCAAATTGGACAGTTTAAATGCTGTTGCCCACTCAGCAAAAACATCTCAAACAGAGTCACCTAACAGGACATAAATTAATACCACTTTGACCAGACTGTATATAAAGATCTTTATATACAGTATGGTTCACACAGTAAACAGCATGGACGCCTCATTGCATACTAACAGCTTTGTTTCTCATGTTGGTGGAATAAAACATGTTTAGCTGGTGTTTAGGGTGAAGCTAATGGCTCCCATCTATTCACTAATAACAATAAAGCGAGTTGGATAGGCCACTCACTGAGGTCTGATGCAGCAAATGAAGCATGTGCCAGAATGTTTCCCCCTTCAGTCTACTCTATTGATGAATCAAATTTAAGGTAATAATTCAATAACACTCAATCACCCATTGTGTCCCGTTAGCTGCAACTGAACTTGATATGCAGCGACCTATTTCTTCTCTGTTGTCAAAGTATAGCTTGATATAATAAAACAATACAGAACAAGTAAAAAGAGATGGTATGAAGGAAAAAATGCTTACCTTTATATTTCCAAAGACTCCGCTTTAAATATGATCAGATTGATGAGGTTTTCTTATGAAGCATCGAGGAAGTAGGAGAGCTATAATCTGTTGCAGTCAATCCAATAATCTAATTTATCTGGATTCTGTTGTCCTGTAGGTAGCCTCCACATGGCGGCCAGTATTTAGCCTACTGACAGCATATCTCTCTGCGTGATTCAGAGGTAGATCCAATATTTCTGCATGTCCCAGCACTCACTTCCATGTTGAAATATTGGTGACAGCGCTTGAAGACGCGCCGGAGCTCTGCCGGATGGCAGGGTGTTTTAATCCATCAGCTGTCGGTGCGACCGAACCACTGAAACCTCTCGGTTCAGTCCGTGGATGTGAAGAGCTGCCCCCTGCTGCCATGTGACGTGAGACAGTCAGTGGAAATATTCTTGAAAACAAAGAATAAGAAAAACAAACAAACAAAAAAACTGCTTCATTGAGCATATTAAAAACAAATTACCACTGGTGTAAAGAGTAACTTTTACTGTTAGCCTATAATAATAATAATAATAATAATAATAATAATAATAATCTATTCTTTTGTTTTATGTTATTTATTTATTTTTTAATTGGAATCAACTTTTGCCTTGTCTACAAATAATCTTTCTGCCTCTAGACTAAAGCTATTCAACTAAAGGCAGAATCGTATTACATGGTCGTCCACTTATTGCAAGTGTGCAAACCTCTGGCCATCATAACTGACTTCATGTGGCGAATTAATGAATGCACTATTCTTCCAATTATTTTCACTGGCTGTCTCCATACAGTGTGTAGATGTATAATACCTAATGAACTAAGATAGGGTCCACAGTTTGTGGGATATAACACTTAAAGCCGTTCCACAGATGATCTTCATCGGGGCCACAGTCAGCCTGAGGAGATCGAGTTATCCTCACAGTGAACCACTATCTATCATTAAATTCGGTTGGTTTGTTAAATCTGATAAGACAGGTTGAATCTGGTATACCAGATATTGTAACAGTGCTGTTTTTACTAGGCTTGCTTTGATGCTTAAAAATGTTTGAAATAATAAAAAATAAATAAAATAAAATTGTTTTAAAGACATGTTATCAATGTTGTCATGTCTGTTTTACACAAATCTACTCAAGTAACTATTAAAAATATTCCACCATAGCAAAAAATGTTCCCTGCATCTCATCAGCATCCCTTTCTCCAGCACCATAAGAAGCTGGTGCTGTGGCAGTTGCCATGGCTGTTGTTGCTAGGTAACTAAGGAGTCCAAGAGGCAGGTGCCAGTGAGGTGTGAGGAAGACCACAGAAATCAAGACCCAGCAAACTCACTGAGCTAATTATAATGTAGGTCTCCCTCCAGCTGTAACAAATTAAGGTTAATTTCAAGTTTATTTTGATGTATTGTGATGGCCGCAAAACAGGATGTACTGATATTGACAATACTATAGTACTGTGTTGCATGAGAGAGCTGAAAAAGCACATAACTGAGCACCAAAAGAGCATCAAAGGAGAGTAGACTGATTCCAATAAATAGGGCTGAAGCATTATTGCAGCTCTATAACCATGTATTAGTTAACCAGTATTCCAACCCTTTGTTTTTATACCCTGGTCCTGAGAGACGTTATATTTCATCCAGCTGTATTTTACATAGGTGGAATGATACATAAACTTGAACTGGAGAATAGGATAATAATTGTCCCATGGGCTTCACGGGTGACTCTGCACACCAAATATTACAAAGAGGTGTCAGGTTTGAGGAGCAAATTAAATACTGAGCTGAAAGGCTTTCCCACCTGACCAGATTACAGTAGGGGTGGGAACCACCACAATACAATATTTTAACCATACTTAAGTCACAATACAATATTAATGCGATTTAAAATATGTTGCGTTATGCTGAGTATTGTGATGAAGTATATTGCAATAAATTAGGTTTTTTCAACCATGAATTATGTCCCCAAAGGAAAACTTTGTCAACATCTGTTTTATCTAATAAGATAAGGTTTTCAGTCTGTTCATCTCACCTCAGCCATTATTTTTGCAACAGCAAAATGTATAGTGGACTGAAAAAGCAATCGATTATAACATTCTTATAGGCTACATAAAGTTTACTTGGCAATGTGTGACGATGTGATATTGCCACACAAAAATATTGTGATATGCTTTTGATTCGGCAGGACTGGAAATGTATGGAAAAATGTACAGTTAAAAACTGAGACATGTTGTGAAATTACATTTATTCCTCTTAAGACATCTCAGGCAGTTTATTATCTGTTTTTAAATTAGATGAACATTTTCAGATTGCACTTGTGCCTCTGTTCACCAAAAGAAAGGGGAAAATTTGAAGGACTATGTTATTTATAGGTTATTATACAACGGTTTTATTGGTCTGGCCAATTTGAGATGAAGCTGAGCTGAATGTGGCCCATTAACTAAAATAAATTTGACACCCCTGTATTAATAAGAGGTAAATACTTTGTTAGGTGCTGAGTATCTGGTGATGTTTTTTATAATGAAGCTCATCATGTGGGAGCAGGATTTCCCAGTCAATGTTTTAGGGAGGGGCTAACCACTGTTGTGTTTAGTGATTGGCTGTCAGGTCAAGCTACTACCACGTGAGAGTAAGGGTAGGCCAATGGGCGCTCTGGGGGCGTGGCCAAGGAAGCATCGCTACCATCCAGCCATCATGCTAGCCGAAGAAGTCCTGTGCAACTAGCTTTGCTAAATCATGCAATGACATATTGGTTTGTTTCCACTGTGTGTCGTATCATTTCTTCATGGACATTGGGAATATAGGATGGAAACAACAACCGGTGTGTGAAGGTCGTTGTTTTCTTTGCCAAGAGGAGCCGATAGGACAAGCGTCTCGGTTAACTAACGTTAGTCTGTAAGCTAGCGCGGCTAACCGTAACATACTCACACTGCCTGCCATCACGACCAGCACAACAGACACCAAGCCAAGTCCACGAGTCGGCGTTTCGACGTTGGAAATTACCATTATCATGGAGAAGGTACTTATTCCGCATACGCCATGCTTGTAGCGTTAGCTCAAGCTGCACAGCACTCTCAGAGGGCATACGGTAATACCGAGCTAGCTGACTGTGAGTAACAGATAGCTGTTAGCCACACCTGCTTCTCGTGTTGGCATTCATTCACCGAGGCCAAGCCGGCATCGTTTTGTGCTCTGAGCTCTGACTTGCTAATTTGAAACCACTTGCTGTACACTGTATCTGATATCATCACCTCCAGTTGGGAGGTTATTGGGGACATTGCAGGGAGAGGAGCAGGCCTGTTAGCGTGCATGGGTTTCTAAGATGAGGGAACGCCCAGCACTGACTCAGTGACTGATATCCTCTATCTACAGTCATTTTCAAGGACTCCTCATCTGTGTTCTTCGCCACCCTCCGCCCACCTAACATCTGTATTAGGAGACTCATTACACCTACACTGATGTAAATCAATAATTTGGCCTTTCATGAAATGCCACAGGTGAATAAGTCTGTTTGCTGAAATTAGATTATCTGTGGGGGGGGCAGATAGACAGATGACTTGAGGCTTGCAGTGTTTAGGGCCTAATTAAATGCAAGATGAAGGTAAAGACATTCACTGAACCAGAGCTGCAGAGTATAATCATCCCCTCACCCTCTTCCCGCAGGCCGATTTCTTGAAAGGACTTCCTGTCTACAATAAGAGCAACTTCAGCAGGTTTCATGCAGACTCCGTTTGTAAAGCATCTGTAAGTAGCCTATGTTAATATTTATGTCCTTAGACTGTCATTATTATTCCTAAGTGATATTTGTCATGGATAAAATGCTTAACATCAATCTAAAGTATCTCCTCAGATAAATCACATAGAAACGATTACACATGCTGTGATTGTTCCTTAATCGAATTAAACACACAAAATGTGTTAGAAGAATGCACAACTATAAATCTGTAACCTCTTTCTGCCCTGATTTACAGAATCGAAGGCCCTCTGTGTACCTTCCAACACGAGAATACCCATCTGAACAGAGTAAGTACCAAACTCATAACTAAATAAAAACTACAGGAGAAACATTTAAAAGCTAAAATCATAAACTGTGAGGCTGAATAAACAGAACCTGTTATTGTAGTGGATCACTGATATGTCTTTACTACATGCATGGTAACCAAGGCTAAACTGGCATCAGTTTGGGGGAGACTGTGTTCTAAATTGATCAGCTTTTAACTTATTTTTTCCAGTAATGTGCTGACTGTGTTTGCTCTTCAGTTATTGTAACAGAGAAAACCAACATCCTCCTGCGTTACCTCCATCAGCAGTGGGACAAAAAGGTGAGCATGTGCAGTTCTGTGGAGTTGATTTCATTAATCTGACTTATTGACAGTCTGACTCTTTGTTAGGTCTAAGTCAATCATGAGCCCCATAGTCTTTGGTCTTTGGTAGCTGAATTATATTTATTAAGAAACTGTGATTTTACTGACTGCTGTATAATAATTTGTGTCACACAGAATGCAGCAAAGAAAAGGGAACAAGAACAAGGTGAGGGTGACAGCCCGGCACCCCCAAGGAAGATCGCCAGGACAGATAGCCAAGAGATGAACGAGGACTCATAAGTGTGTGTGAATGAGTGTGTGTGTGTGTGTGTGTGTGTGTGTGAAAGAGAGAGAGAAAGAGTAAGAGTGTGTGTGTGTGCGTGTGCGCGCGCCAGTGTGAGAGAGAGTGAGAGTGAGAGTGAGAGAAAGGAAGAAAGTGTATGAATGAACAAATGTGTCTGTGCTTTCATATACAGGGTGTAGCCATTGTAAACTTTCAAAAACAAAGGATAGTCTTAACTGGAATAAATACTTCTGGCCATTCTGCACCATGGCAGGATGTCTTCCCTGGTATGAAATTAAGAGTCACCCATTGAGAATTAGGGAAATTCCTGTCAACAAAGCAGCCATTTATGGTGTAAAGATAGAGTGCGTGAAACTTATGTAACCAGAAAAGATGTCAAAGTCACTGTTGGTCTCATACAGAACAGAGCGGTTTTCTGAGAGGGAACTTTATGCTATAGAGTGTTGCAGGAATGAGTTGTAGCACGTGGATATGAGTTAGCATTTTTGCACTTCTGGTTATCTCTTCTAACATTTGATGTGTTTGTTGAGCAAGTTTTTGATTAGATGCCTGAAATAAGGTCTGTGGTTAACACAAGCTTTATAGCCTTATGTTAGCCTTTTACTTTTGATGATTGCATTTAGGCTTAAAAAACTATAGAAGTGGTATCAATTTGTGAAGACTGCTAAACAAAACTTCTAAGTATCATCGACCCTAAGTTGCCACATAGCTTATTTACTGCATCAGCCCAAAATCCGTTGAAAAAAAATCCTATTGTTTTTTTGTCAAGGGAACAAGGGCGATGCTAACTTCCGGGTTTTCTTACAAAAAAACATCTCTGCAGCACTGTACTGGTCTTTCTTATTTATCTTGGCTATTCCCTGTGTAGGTTAGCAAATGTGTTGTATGCATGCTGAGCTGTGGGTGTGTGTTGTACTGTATGTGTGAGGTGAATGAAAAGCTGAAAAAGTGTCAGTAGATTAAAGATCAGAGAGGGACTTGACAGATAAAGTCAGACACTACCCTCAAAAACAGTCTCATAAACTGGTACATGACTTGTGTAGCCTTCTTCTGTCACCTGGAGAGTCTGTCCTGATTTGTGCAAAGATATGTTTTTGTTACTGTTTTAACTTTATTATAACTTTTATTGTTTATGTATGGCAATGAGCTTCCTGCCAGCCACAGTGCCCACCCTCTCAGTTTCACTGCCCACTCTGCAACCACATGGGGGCATTGCGACATTTCTCCACACTGTTTGAATCAACAGAAACCAAGACTGCACTGTGAAGAACAGCACAACGTAGAAGCAACTCTTCCAGAATCCCCCGTAGATGTGTGTTTATGGTGAATATGCATATCTTCATTCTATTCTGGGACTTGTGCTCGTAGGATAAATGTCGTGTTGGTGTTTCTGAGAAATATTTTTTACATCTAGCACCACCTTCTGGCTGATCGAGGCCGGTAAGAATGAGTGAGTTTTAGCTGCTCTTTCATCAGAGGATGTAAAAGAAAAAGAAGGAAAGGAGCTTAAATATGGAGTTGTAAATTGTAACGTTGGATTTTCAGGTGCACAACAAGGAAACAGCACAGATAGTGAAGAAAAATATGTAATGTCTGGAAAAGGGAAAAAAGAATACATTATGATGTGTAAATATTGCCAGTACCAGAATTAGTTTATCCAATGGAGTATCTTTGTGTCTGCCTTTTTGTAAAATAATACATGCCCATGGATAAGATAGAAAATGACCCTTGGGACAGTAAAGAAAAGAGCCCCGGTGCCCAGTGGATGTTACCTTGCCTTGCATGTTGATGTTTTCGCGGCTGGGTATTATATTCCTGGCCCATTAATACAACTTAAGGGGTTTTGGGGGTTGTGGTGTTATCTTGTGTGACTGTGGAAGGTATTAGCCTAGAGGCCTTACAACCTGTCATCATGGTTCGGACCCTTTAGCTCCTCCAGCTCGGGCTGGGACAGCTGTACTGTTTGCCCTGTCTTTGTGACAGCCCTGGATGGTTTTTGTCTGAGAGCTGGCTTAGATGAACACAGGGGCGTTAAAGGGGTGTTATATTTTCAGCCATAGAATGCACAATAAGCATGCACAGCAAAGTGCAGTCGCCATCCTGCCTTGTTCCTGAGATTCAGTTTGTATTGGTGTCATATACTGTACAACACTGAATAAAGCTTTTGTTTTTTTATTTTATTTAATATAATCACTGCCCAGCAGTCACGTCGAAGCCTCCTGTCCTTCCTGTTGTTTTTTTTTTTTTTCAGTCGATGCTGCAATGTGGGTTGACAGTGTGGTCAGTCATCTTCCTACCTACGGTGTAAATACTGTCTGTTTCTGAAGCGTAAAACCACATTATGCTTCTGCTCAGATAGACTGTTCTACAACACCCTAAGCCTTGCCCCATCTCATGTGTGTTAGATCAGATATGTTCTTTTTAGCTTTGCTGAAATAAAACTGGATTGAAACTGGGTTTTCGTCTTGTGGTACTTCGGCTGATGTGAAAAAGCAAATGGTCCTGTAGGTGTTCAGTTTGACCATTCTGAGCTACTGTAGAACAACATGACGGACTCAGTGGGAGAGGTCCCACTACATATGTAGATAAAAATGGCTCATTCTAAGCTAATGAAAACAACATATCACATTATCAGGTGATTATAAGCTAATGAAAACATAGTTATGAATATTATATAGTGTGTGAAAGAAAGAAGAAAACAAATTGTAGTCATGAAAGAAAACAAGCTGGTCACAACACATGAAATGCATTTGAAATAGTTTTATTAACTATTTTTCAGGTCTTACAAAAATATGACAAAATAAATTAAAAGAAATAAATAATCCCATTTCCCAGTGTTTCTCTTTAAAAGATCTTTTTTTTTTGTACAGTGGTACATTGGAAGAGCATATGATGTTCGGTAAGTGAGGCCTCCATGAAGATGTCTTATCTTAAACTCTTGAGGTTAGGGTCGGGTTTTAATGTAGCTGTGGTGAGAACCTCACCTGTTCACATCCACTCTTAAAATCCAGAAGAAGACAGTTCATTTACTAACTTAAGTCCTTTCCTACTGGGCTCACATTTGACTGTCTACATAAGCCCAAATCCTTTAATGAACTGCTGTTGCTTTTGTTGCTTTGATAGTGAATTACAGACGGCTGATTAGTCTCAGCTGTCTGAGCTGCTGTCCTTTCGAGAGGGACGTCTGTGCTTGGCCCGGTGCTGTCTCTGGCATGATGAAGCTTTCAGTGATAACCAAGATCTGTTAGTTTATTTCAACCGATGCTCATTTAAGACCTCCGTATTAACAATATGCAGAATTTGCTGCTCCTAAGAGTGCAAGGATGAAAGAAGTGATAAGTTGGTTAATGTTATCTATTTCTATCAAATGAAGTTGAACTGTAAGTTTTCCCTGAATAAGGAGGAACTACATACATGAGGCATGCCCTAAACTGTTACCCATATCTCTGCCTTCTCCCTTCAGCCATCAACTGGCCTCTCATTTTCTATACAGACTAACAAATGACAATATAAGGACTCTATTGCGCCATGGTGTCACTCATCCCTGAAATCTAAATGCTGCTGGAATAAAGGTTTTGATGAGACTGAGCTCAGCTACGCTTACCATCCCGATCTCTATCATGGGTCTCTTAACAATGACCAGCCTGTGATACACAAAGACACTGAAGATATTAAATTTCTCTCAGCCTTGCACTTCTCATTTTACATTTATGATGAACAATGACTTCCAAATATAAAAAAGAACAGACTGTAGAGTGACAGTAAAATGATACTGCGACCACACAAACTGATGTCCTGTCTATTTCCTTATTGCGTTAAATGTCAGTAAGAACTTTTTGCCTGTCTGCGGAAGTACATTTTTGTGTTTTCTTTAGGCTTGTGACTCAAAGGTGGACTATACTTATTGTGTTGTTACAGTTGTCACAGACACATGAAAGGAGCGACAAAATAAAAAAAAAAAACCTGTTTGAAGCTCAATGTCATCGTCACCTCTAGACTAGACAGATTCTGCCAGCACAGAGCGGTAGATGAATGAGATTACTGTTATTTTAATTGTGAGTCAGGGGAGATCCCTCACATTAAATATGAGACAGGAAGGAGCTGAGAGAGCTGACATTGAAAACTAAGGGGACACAAAGAAAAGATGCATAGAGTCTTGCTGGGGATAATGCAGTAGGATGGGTGCTGCGGGTGGAGGAGCCTAGATTTATAGTGATACATGTATGCCTCCTACGACTCTGTTATTGCCGAAATCCTTGCCAGAGGTGATGAAGTGAAAATGCATAGTTAATGTTTCTGTCTCTCAGCCTACAGTGTGATGGCCATTGAAACTATTCTCAGTGTGTACCTTATCTGATGTCACCACATACGTTTTTTCTTACAGAGCTTTTCAACTGCAGCCTCACACTCTAATTTTGCTGCCCCTGCTTTATACTGATGACCAGACACTGGTGTTAAGCATCCGTCCAACATATTCTGCTATGCAAATGAACTCTGGCGCCACCCTCTGGAGACCTGGCAGAAGTTAAAAACCTGGTAATGGTAGATGGTGGGCTTGCTTACAAGAGAAGCATAATGTCTACCCTAAACAGTGTTGATGTACACCATTAACTGAACATACAGTACATACATTTTGGGTAAACAGTATAATCCGAAAAATACCGCTTTGGTTAAAAAAGGAAATTCCCATTATGAGCACTGCAGTGAAGCAATGCAGCAAGTGGTGCGTATAAAAAAGATATGGAGCTCAACACAAATAAGAGCAAGTATTCTTAAAAAAAAAAAACCTCATCTGAATATTTAGGAAATCCCATAGTTGCTGAGAGCAGGGGCAGGTGAGTAGATAGCATGTACTGAGAGAAAGTAGGAAATGAAAACAATCCAGCTTTTGCATAATGTTATGAGGCAGGCTGGTGTCTGTCCTCTCTCCTGCAGAGGGAGATAGGTGTCTATGCAGGGCGTAAGGGTTTAGTGCAAATGTTTCTTCTTTAACTCTACGCTTGTTTGCCAAGTCTGGTTAGAGTGTGTGGAATGGAGCACCATCTGTGTTTACAAGGCGCTCTACAGGCTTGGATAGAGAACAGCACACAGCAGCCTTCCATGCTCCATTTTCTCAAAATCACCTTCCACTACCTCTGCTTTTTTTTTTTTTTTTTTTTGCTTTTTCTTGTCTCTCTTCCTCTCACTCTCTTGGCAAAAATACTGGTACGTGACAGCTCGACTTACTAAGCTCTTTACTTCCTTTTAGAACAAATCTGCTACTGTCACAGGATGGGAAGATGTGTTCAAAGCTCAGACATCACCTCCGCTTTGAAAATAAAGCTGGTGATACATCAGGGATGCTTATTAAGGGAGGGGTTTGTGTGATGATTGATAAGAATAATTAAAACACTGATTGATATTGCTTTTCCATTTTTCCCGCTTCAATATAAAAGTGAAGGGCCCAAGAATTCCTCACAGTTAAAAATGAGACAATATCTAATGATCACTTGTGTTGTGACGGCTAAAAACACTCTCAGAAGTTATTTGATGTACAATCTGTGATCCTTTCATACCACTGTATAAGTTTTTTTTTTTAATCTTTTTCCTCCACATAAGGCTGTTATGTCCTAGTGGGAGGCCAACGAGATGCTTACAATTTATGACTAGAAGAAATCAAGAAACACAGCTCTCTGCTTTAAAGGCTTAAAAATATTAGAAACGCAGCTCATGCATTTCTTTATGTATTGCAGACAAGGAAGGATTTGTATGTTTGTGTGTGAGGGTGCGTGTGTGTGTTTTTATTCGGTCATGATAAGAGGGCTTACGTCTTTCTCATAAAGCCTGTTTTTTTGTCTCTCAGCAAAAAAAGCAAACCAAAACAACAGTCACCTCTCATCAGTTTCATCTTCTCCTCTCTCTGCTTCAAGTAACTCTACACATAGCCTGTGATAGCACAGAAGGTAGGTCAGGCCTCTCCTCACAGTAAACACATCACTTCTTCAGTTGAGATGTAACCAACGACAAGTTTGTTTCTCTAAGGAGCTACTAGACTTTAGAGCCGGCCGGGTCCAAGTCTGTTGCATGTCCGTTCTCGGACCCTTCCCCTCCAGGCGAGGGGATCTCGTCTGGAACGCCATTCAAGTCAGACCTGGATGGTTGTCTATCTGAAGTCTGTGATGATGATCCTTCCCCTGGTCTGGGCAGCGGAGCCCCGTTCACACACGTCCCCCCCTCAGATTTCCCAAAGTTAAACAGTTTCCCAGGGTTGAAGGCTTTGCTGGGTGACTGAGAACGCTCCTGAGAGCTGCTACCTGATGATGAAGATGATGATGATGTTGCTGATGTGGCGTTAGTGGCTGTGGTGGCAGCCGCAGAAGCCGCAGCACCTTCCTTCTTATTCTCAGGTGACTTGAGGAATTTGAAGCTCAGGAACCCGGGCAGCTTCGGCTCACTTCCAGTGGGCGACTGAGGGGAGCGGGCGCCACTCGAGGAGAACTTACTCTGCAGCGGGATTATCTGTTTGAGCTTCATCACGTTATTGTTGGCCAACAGAGAGCTAGGCCTCTTGGGTTTGTCCGACCCGCTGCCCCCTCCTCCTCCTCCGCTCCCGGGGCGTGATTTGCTGCTGTGACTTTTGTCATGGTGGTGATCCCCAGAGGAGTCACCCTTGCTGTCGTCCCGCTCCCTCTCCCTGCGGGCCATGTGCTCAACCTGCCTCTGCCTCTCCTCCTCCTCCCTCTTCCTCCTCTGCAGCTGCTGGTAATGCTGCTGCGCCTGTCGCTCATGCTTCTGCAGAGGAAAGGAAACATTCCCACAATATATTTACTAGAATCAGCTAACCATTACAATACTGCAGTGCTGCCCATTGAACAAATCCCTTACTAAGACTCCTGCATTAGCACTGCAGGGGCCACTACAGCCTAATCTATTTTCTATGTTCTACAAATTGTGTTTCTCAAAAGTATCACCACTAAAATATCACCAGGGGTTTAAAAGAAGCAATTTAGCTCCAAATAGAAAGCTGCAGTGTCGCAGTACAGTTTGTTTGCAGCAGAAAGTTTGGCTACTGCCATAGCTTTTTATTATATTACAGTACTCTGCACATAATGAGGTAGTCTTTTGAGGGCTTGCTCAAACTCCCTGAGTACTTACCGAACTTGCAGCTTCTCCAT
Source organism: Cephalopholis sonnerati (assembly GCA_019142605.1). Classification (NCBI taxonomy): domain Eukaryota; kingdom Metazoa; phylum Chordata; class Actinopteri; order Perciformes; family Serranidae; genus Cephalopholis; species Cephalopholis sonnerati. The sequence goes on from JAGQAX010000006.1 coordinate 27,423,364, forward strand.
GACAAACAACATTTGCTTATGCTGTCACATAATTTACCTTAAAGGCCTCCCTGCGCTGATAATCCAATTTAGCCATCTCCTCTCGGACCCATGTAGGAATGTCTGGGATGGCTACATGGATGATATACTTCAGGAGGATGGCAAAGTGCTGCAGACACACAGGCAGGCAGAAAGAGGAGGTTAGGGACGATACAAAAATAATTCACTGAAAGTACAATCCCAATCAGATATAAGGCACAAAGCTTCACAAGAGTCTTCAAGGGTATTTTACTTGAACTAATTCTTGCACAACATCATCTTGGCCGTGAAATCCTCCTCCTGATAGGCCTGACTTCTTTATCAGGCCAAGACAGAGCTGCAGGCTGTTTACCTTTTTCCGAATATAGGCAGGCGCAGAGTGCAGAGCTAACAGTACCACTATCTAAATATGTTACAAGTAAGAGGAGAAACATGAAGAGAGCTTTAGTTCATGTTTCCATGCTTTTCATGAAGACTGGCATGTTGGAAACCCACGTCATACATTATTATTCATCAGTGTAAACAGCATTTATGTTGTGCTTCTTTCAGTCACTTGGATAGAATAAGAGATAACTACTGTGAGACTTCTTTTTGTCTGGACCCGACAAGTATAAAAGGACACAATGCAGTATCTGTTGGTAGTGCTCTAAACTTTTTTTAATATCTTCTGAGTCTCTACATGATCACACTGTGTTCTGTGATTATCAGACAGTAACATGTTTCTGTGTAAACATCTGTCGCAGAGTCTATTCTGCCATTCTCCCCTCCAAAGTCTCTGCAGGTAGAAAAATAAAGACAGTGGTAAACTTATTTGCAGCCTAAATACCTGGCACATTTTCTGATTACCATACATTTTGTGCTGGGTCACAAAATGCTGGCGCCCTGAGAAAAAGTTTGAAAAAGCACTGCTCTAAGCACTTCAGACAGACCCACAGGAACAAGCTGCGGTACCTCGAGGATGACGATGGAGATGATGGCCATCTCGGGGCTGAGCCACGGGAAGAGACGCTGTAGCTGACCGCACTGACCAATCAGGTAACAATTCACTATGATGGCAATCAGGCCCATGGCTTCCATCGCAGTCTGTGACGGAGAAAAAGAAGGTTTAACTTTGCTGTTTCTTAACTCTGACTTTGTGACTTGGAATCACATTTAGCTCAGTTCAGTTCAGTCCAGTTCAGTTACTCCAGCCAATTACTGGTAATAAATCAATATAATGTGATTGCTACAGTTACATTTGCATGATCATTGACTTCAGCTTTTCAAATGAACTGTCACAGCATTTCTAGATTTTTTTAATTGTCCCTGTCTTTGGGTGACAATTACGTGTAATTCAATTAACAACCACGGCAGAAAAACTTCACAAGCCCGTGTCAACTTTCACAGAGCTGTATTTCTGACCTGCCACTGTCCGATGCTCTCCACTCGGATTCCAAAGGGCCTCTGCAGACCGGTGCAGAGCTTAAAGGCATCACTGCGGATCTCAATGATGTTGTTAATGAGAGCGCACATAGCAGCCAGAGGGAAGGCCGAGGAAAAGAGCACCACGTAGCCAAACTGGACAAACATCTCTTGGTAGTCCTGGAAGGTGTCCTGAAAGAGGCAGAGTGGACCATTAAACCACAGCTCTATCAAGTAAGTGCAAGTCTAAGTGCTACTATTTGGCAGCTAAAAAACAGGTCTGCATTTCTGTGGAACAAATCGATGCACGATGGTACGAAATAACACAGAAGATTCTATTCTCCTGTTTTCTGGCTTGGGTGGCCTGAAGTCCTAATAACAATAAATACATAGATTAAAAAAAAACAATTAAAAAGTATCTCTTCACATGTTTAGGATGTGGGAAGGGATGGTGAAATATGACCCCTAACAGCCAGCTTCCTCCCCTGGGCCTGGTGGTGGCTAAGGAGGGTAACCACTGCCTCATGTAACATAAACAAAAATACTAGTAAAATGGGGAAAAGGAAAATTCAAAAATGCAGACTGAGACAAACAAAAAATCATAAAGTGGTTGGATAATGGGATATCATTAGACACCCTTGCCAGAAAAAATATTTCTCACTCTTTCTATTTTATGTCGGCTCCTTTACACAGCAGACTGCCCTGCTCCTTCACTAATGCACACACACCGTGTACATGGGTAAGTTACTGAACAAGCCTACCAGGAACAGGCACAGGGGCCTACAGTGTCAGGGGGGGGCCCTGACCTTCACCTGCAAAATGTCCGTCAAATTAACACGCGCTGATGAGGAAGAGACTCAAAACAACCACAAAGAGACACAAAATGACCAAAAGGACACGTCATTACCTTAAAGCAACACAGAACAACTCCACAGACATGCAAAACAACAAAAAAAAAATAGGCAAAACCACCACAAACTCAGTGTCTTGCTCCTATGTATGGGGGTGGGGCCATTGCATATCTGTGCTCAAGTACCCCGTGGTTTTACCACCCATGCCCCTACAGCATAAGATCCAACTTTTGCATTATTTAATTAGGTTTGCTTGTTTGTTTGCAATCCTGTGATGTCACCCAATGTATTAAGTACTGTCTTGATTAGTTTAAGCTGTCATGTCTTGCTTAACAAAAAAATAAAGAAAGTCGTTAACTTTGTTGACCTGTCATATACTCAGTTATGACCTTTTGGAACATAACCCAGTGCTATTCACATCGCACTCAGGACATGTTTGGGGTGTCGTGTTACATGATGGTTGAGGGGGATCCTGTTGCAGCGCTTGTTTATCACATGTATGAAACCTGAGCTAAGTATGAGGAGAATGACAGTCTAGTGGACTCAGCCGGGAACATACTGTATATATACATGCTGTGTGGCTAAACTGGTTACACACTATTATGAAACATTTTACAGTTATTTTCTATCTATCTATTCTGTGGAGAAACTCTTTAAGATCTTAGTTTCATGGAAAAAGGTCCAGTGTGTAGGATTAAGGGGCATCAACTGGCAGAAATAGTATATAATAATCATAACTGTGTTTTTAATAGTTTATAATCACCTACAAAATAGATTTTTTGTGTTACCTTAGAATAAGCAGTTTTCATCTGTGGAGGAAGACAGCCCTCTTCCAGATCTGCAGCCTCACCACTAGATACCACTAAATCCTATGCACTAGACCTTTAAGAGAATTTTGGGACCTCTGCCTTATTCCCATGTTTTTGTCTGTTAATTGGGAATGATAAATTTCTACTCTTCACTGGGAGGCCAGGATTCCAGCAACAACCATAATTTGGGCAATGAGGCTCAGTCACCTACAGCTTTCCAAATGACAGAAATTTATCTAAAATACATGTTTGAATCTGACCATAATCAAAAACAGAGAGTAATCGCCCCCTACCTGGTGTTGTGAGCTCCACAGAAAAGTGGATTTACTTCCTGGTCAGCTTGTCAGCTGATATATTTATGCACAACACCAGTGTTTCTTACAGCACTGCAAAGCTGTGGCTGATAATGACATGATACACATCATGCAGTTTAATTTGCTATGTTTGTTATGTTTTGGTTAAATTGAAGTTTTTTTGGAAAGCTGTAGGATGACGTCATTCTTGCCGAAGTTCATACATCACTAATCTCTACACCAGACCTGATGAGTAAACTAACGGTCATGATAACCATTAGTCACAATATGAGAGTTAAAACACCAGAGTGACAAAGTCTGGATTTGCCTTAAATGTTTTAAAGGATGCAACTTGCCATCCTTTAAAACTCTGCGCACACTTTAGAGAATTAGTTCAGTATACAGTCTTTCTTACAGCATAAGTCTGCATGCAGCTCTCCATCTCAGCCTGAGTGAGTGTGGTGCTCTCTTTCTCTTCAGGGGGGTCAATCCATGATTCTCTTTTTGTCCTCGGCTCAGGTCTCTCTGTGCTCCTGCCTCTTCTTCTGTGCCGCAGTGATGTGCTGCTCTCAGACCCAGAAGGCAGCGGGGCAGCGCTGGCAGCGGCACCAGCCGCAGCATTAATTCCTTCAGCCACACCTGTCGCTCCCCCTCCTGACTCCTTCACATCATGAATGCCATTATCGTCGTCGTCATCACACATCTCAAACACAGAGGCAGGGTCCATTCCTTTTTCCACCATGGTGGGGCTCCCCTCCTCCAGGAAACTGTTGTCCATGGGGGGCCCACTGCAGACTGGCCTTCTGTCCACCTAAACAGCACCAATACAGATGAGCGCCACAGCATAAACATATTAAAGGAATACTTCACACACAAAGTAATCACTTGTGCGGAGTTACATCAGATTTGTTTGTGAGAAAAGCAAAGTTTTCTTTACAAATTCAACAGACCTCCAGGTAAGTAACTGTTATGCAAATGATCATTTTGGGGGTGATGTCTTCATTTAATACATCATAAATGTATGTTATAGCACAGCTCATACCTTCTCTATAAAGCTGACTTTTCTCAGCTTCAAACCGCAGTCGATCAGACTTTCCTCCTCCGTCTCTCCTTCACTGAACCTCCCGCTGTCAGCCTCGTCCCTCTCACCTCCCTCCTCCTCATCAGGCACCCCGCATCCCCCGTTCAAACACTTCTTTTCCCTGAGAGAAGTTGAAGGGACAGATAGACATCAGACAAAGTGTGTGTGTGTGTGTGTGTGTGTGTGTGTGTGTGTGTGTGTGTGTGTGTGTTCACAGTGGTGTTCTGTCTATTTCCTTAATGTCCGACTGGCATGAATCACAACCGAACGCAGCGTGCAGACAGTGTCAAGTGCAGATAAAGTGGCTTTTAATTTGAACCCAAGCGCGTCAGTTGTGACTAATGCTTTGAGTGTTGGTTTGAATGACAGCTACAAACACTTAAATGTCACTCTTCATCACACCTGATCTTATGAAAAAGTGTCAGTTTCTCTTATTGCATGTTTCAAATCGCATTGGTGAAGGATTGATTCCACCTGTTTTGACATCCTAGTGTTAATACCTGCACGTGTATGTTCACTGCATTTATTAATTGATTGAGAATTTAAATAATGAGTTTGACCTTCTCTCTGGCTGCCCCAGCCCGGGCCTGGTGCCCCTCAGTCCAGGTCCTGGCATGGCCTGGTCGGTAGGAGACGCCTGAGCTTTTCCAGCCGCCAGCCGGGCGTATTTCAGCAGCACTGACAGCAGCAGGTCCCACACAGCTCGCAGTGTGAGCTCGCCCAGCTTGTGGCGCTCATACAGGTAAGGCTGCAGAACCTCCTTCACATTTTGAAGGAACTGGCGTATGATGAGCAGAGTGGCCAGCATCTGACAAGGACAGAGGGAAACATTTGGAAAAAATGTAGCCGCCATACTGAGTGAATAAACTGTCCAACTAATCAGAACATTTAAAAGAAGGGATGCAGAGGGCTGGAAATGCGTGGACAGAGAAAAGAGGACTAGCAGGACAGAGAAGAGGCATAAGAACAGGCTGAGAAAGAAGAAGGGTACCGCCTCATGGAACAAATGCAACAAATCAGTCAAAACACAGATATGTATGCAGACTTTATCAACACGCAAATCAAATAAGGCAGAAAACTGTTGCTGAACATTTCCCTACAATTTTACAACTGCATTTGTCACTGATTAGGGGCCAAAGTGTTTGAAAGAACCATCGGGGAGCAGTGTAGCCGCAGTTTTCTGAACCATGTCATCCATTGTGGATGTGCACTTTCAGACCATTGAGACAGTTCAATGACATATGATGTACTGAGGTTAATCAATGATGGACATGGACACTTGAGGCCTTTCAGTTATACTCATACCTTGCCAAACAAATCCAAATCACACACAACAGGAAGTACAAATAACCCTGACTTGAAGGATAATTCAGGTTTGTTACAACTTGATTATATTTTGTGATTTGGGGCTTAATTACTATTTGTAATAACAGTGTATTCGGCGAGTTCATTACATAGATATGAGATCATGGTGTCATCACAAAAGAGCGCAAGTAAAATGAGAAGTCAGAGGTTTTAAACAAAGGATGGCAAAACTTACTTTATTTGAAGAAAAGAGGGTTAAATTACTAAAACCCAAAGCAATAAATGATTATTCTCACCTTTATGAGTGGACTGACTTCATTTTTACCTTCAAATAAAGTTGACTGCTCATGTTTCTTGATGCATCAAGCTCTATTGTAGTAATGTTACTTTGCTTCCAGATCTGAGCGTGCAAGATATGAGCCAAAACTATGAAATTAACTCCAAGTTGTAATAAACCAGAATTATGCTTTAAAGAAACAGTGTGTAAGATTTAGGGGGATTTAGTGGCACCTAGTGGTGAGGACTGCAGATTGTAACTAGCTGAAACTTTTTATGGTTAGATGCTCCTACAGTGTTGACTGATCAGGAGGTTTTCAATGGGAGCCGAATTATTCATAGAGGTCTCTTCCTCATCAAAACAAAGAGACCCAGTGATTTAAACTGGTATAAACACTGAATAAAGCAGTTTCACCTAACTATGGACTCCGAGCTGCTACCTATGGTAGATCCGTAAAATGTAGAACTCTGTCACGTCATGTTAACAGCTTACCTTACATAGCAGTTGTGGTCTTAGAGTAACCACTGATGGCTGAGTACGTACTTCCTTATTATTTATATTTCTAACAATGATATCATGGCTAACTTTTAGATATCATCGTTGCAGCTGCCTTACTATATCATATCACCATCTCCTCTATGTAAAGCAAGTAAGCTCCGCTGAGCATCCAACGCAATACTTACCAGTTCAGCTCCCAGGTGATCTCCCTCTAGCCAGATGGCAACTTTTTTAGGTTATTGTATAAAAATGAGGAGGCATTATATAATTTGGATCAGTGGTTTCCAACTGGTCCAGCCACAGGGTCCAGCTTTCTCCTTAGTCATTAGTTCAAGGTCTGCACAGTTTAATGCATTCAGCATCATACTTGCATTTGGCCTTGTCCTCGAGCTAGTTTGCTCTTTCTGTCAAATAGTTTTCCATTAGTCACTCACTCTACAGCAGGAAACTGCACTTCAAAATAAAAGCCCTGCGTTTCAAATTCAATGTACTTCACAATAAAGTGTGTTTTTAACAAGCTTGACATGATCAAGAGTCACTTGTGGTCCATTCAGAATGGACCTGCAACCCACTTTTGGGCCGTGACCCACCAGCTGGGAACCAGTGATATAGATAAACTTTATTTCAACCTCATGAATCAGCCATGATTTGTCTACTGTATCGCTTTCAACGCAAGTGACAGGAACAAAATAGAAACGGGGTGTCCAACAAAATTTTCGCTCTAAACTGTGTACCGCATCACTCGTGGGCAGTTAAGAGAGTCCAATAGAAAACAATGCAATCAAATCAAGAAAACTTATTATGATATTCCATTCCTGACAATATATCCACCTAAATCCTACACACTGGACCTTTAAAACACTCAAAACGGAGCAGTGAGCATGTCTTCAGCCCTTTAATATTATACACCCAGAGGAAACACTTACTAAGAATTGCAACATCTCAAAGCGCACTATCCGTTATTGGCTTTAATCTAAAAGCAATTGTTTCCAAGTCAAATAATGCTGATGCACAATATCCTATTGCTGCTAGCTACAGCACTGGGAATGCAAACACAAAACCACAGCGACTTCCTGACAAGAACATGGACAGAATGTTACTTTCAGTCAATGATGGAGGACCTCGGAAATGCAGAAAAGGAGACAATGTTCTCCCACTGCTACCTACTGGAACAGTCGGCACAGATACGTCAGAGTCAGACACTGGCAGAATCAAGCTGACAACACCAGATGGTTTTCATTTCAGACACTTAAAGGTCTACACCAGTGTTTTTTTTTTTCTTACCTTTCTATTCATTTCATAACAGTATGTAAACTGAGAGAGAAAAATCATCCCCGCTTATGTATTTTAATGTTATTTAACTTGAGTTGTAATGCAGTTGTATGTGTAATGATTGTCTTGACAAAAGAGTAAATATACTATGACAAATATTTGCAGATGCTGGGCTGTGCTGGCTGGTAATCAGACTTAAAAAAAACAATGAAGTCAGGTGATGTTAACAGAATATGACAAACTCAATGAGGTGGCACTCTGACTGAGAGTGTAACAGAAACTGACAGACGGAGTGAGAAATTGAGGTACGAGTGGTGAGAGTTGTATCGGAAAAACAATTCACAGAAACTGCACGGAAGGAAATGGCCAATAAAGAAATCCACATTGACTCCACATCCCCATGTTGAAGACAGAAAATGGCAAAAACACACAACTATTGTAACTAGGAATGATGCTCATATATGCAGGAGAGGAGGCACTATTTCTGACTCCATCAGCCAGAAATGAAAACACCAATCATTTAAACATCATCTTCTGACAGCTACATTTTAAATTCTGTACCACATTAAACCGCTCATCTATCATTTCTGTCTGGTGAAAGCCATGTGTCTCCAAAATATGGAGTTTTTAAGATGCAAGAAAAACAGGATTATATTTGACATGACATTTTAAAAACATAAATTAGGTTTTACATTTTTGCAAGTTTTCACCAGACAAATATAATCAAAAGCAAACACACAGGTGGTCAGAAATGGACCTTTGACCTCTCGCCCAAACAGTGGATGTACAGGGAGCATACTTTGGACCTGAGTAAAGCCCTGAAGAACCAGGGAACAGAGACCACAAGCATCTGGATCTTGAAGAAGAGGGAGGGCAGCACATTGACCCGGATTTGCCGCTGCAGACTCCTTAACAGAGACAACACCAGCAGCATCTTCCACAGATGGACAAGTGGATGAGATGTGTGGATGGATGGTTATGGAAATCAACGCATGTAAGCAGAGAGAGCAAAGCATTTAAGGATGGGAGAATGACAGATGTTGGAGGCCAAATGAATTACTGGAGCTAATCCGTGACAGAGGAACATTAGAGCTGGGGATGTTTCTTACCTCTTTCAGGCGCTCCATGTCTTTGAGGTAGAATCCAATGTAAAAAAGGCTGAGATAAGAATTTACAAACTGAAACTGCGAGAGAAAGAAATGCCAGGCATCATTAAGAAGAAGGCTGTGTAAGAGGGAATGTTTTAATACACAAGTTTATAAATCACACAAGTGGTTCAGATATTATGTCATGAAAAGCCACTCACAAGAACCATTTTGATGATGAGATTTTTCTCATAGGCACTCTGGAGTCTATAGTTTTCTGTAGAGAAAAAAAATGTAAATTATGCCGCACAAGTCATAAACAATGTCATATACTGTCACACTGAGAGTAATTAGTGTTTACAAGCGATTGCTAAAGATCCACAAGGAGTGTTAAAGAACATCAGATGAAAGCAATTGTATTTAGATCATCTTCTGTAACACTGGCTCTCAATCTGTGGTACGTGTCCAACTGGTGGTACACAAGCTCTCCCGAGTGGTACGTGGTGGAATCTCTGAATCTCTTAAAATCTCTTATTTTAAATTAAAATACTCACGCTACACGATCCCTGAAATGTAATTTAAAGTAAGTTTCAATATCAGCCTGTTCATGAATGTAGCACGTGCATACATCCATGATTAGTTACAAGCTAAACTGTGACGGTGAGATAGGAAGCCGAGGTAAGCTGAATCATTTAAAAACATTGCAATTGTGGCTCCTAACAGGAACAAGCCCCCAGACACAGACTAGCCAATCATAACGTAGCATGGAGCCAGCTCAGACCAGGGTCCGACAACAACACAGCTGAGCTCCACTGACTCTAAATTGTTTCAGATTTCCTTCATTTTCAGGCTGGTTTTGTGGATTTGGAGCTAAATGTTGTGCCTGGAGCACGTTGTGTATTAATGATACTTGTTACCTGGAGAGGTTGGAAGGAGATATATGTTTCTTCCCTGTTGCAAAGCCAAAATCAAACCCTGAACACTGTAGGGTTAGCTACTGAAGATATAGCCTACTGAATGTATACACATGCTGCTTTTGCTTTTTAATGATTATTACACTGTGTAAAAAGTTTAAGAAGTACTGTTCTATAAGAGATGCTGCTCTCTGGATAAATCTGGAAGCTCAACTCACCCATGTCATTGAGCCAGCAGGCGATTTTCCTGTACACCTCGTCACATGCAGTCACAGTGATAGCTAGCATGATTTTGGGGATGAAGCGAGCTAGCCGAGGCATTTCCTTGATCCCCATCACAAACTCCTGCAAAGACACAATCGCAGCTTTTTACTTGTCACAGCCATCAAAGAACTTTAACAGGCTTGCTGCATCAATACCTCAACCTATAAAAGAAGTCTGACAATAATAAACAAGGAAAGAGGGGAGTGAAGAGATTTTTACTGCCAAAGAAATCATCATTGCTGACCTGCAGCTCAAAGCAGATGAGCATAACCAGGAAGACAAAGCAGAGACAGAGGATACAGATGGGCAGGCTGACCAGCCACCTGAATACCCGCCTCCGCCACGGAGGATAGTAGAACTCCTCACATCCTGTTATGGGACTGCAGCGCTTGACTCCCTGCAGAGAGAGAGAAAGCATGAAAGGGCTTGAAAAGAGAAGAGAGAGGAGAAAAAGACCAAAGGAGCCAGAGGTTTTGTTTCTCTCACCCGGAACTGAGGCCGTGGTTCCTCCAGGGATTCGGACGGTGTATCCAGTGTTCCCCACTTGAATGCCAGCTCCGCCCCCCTCCTCTTCCACCGTTCCAGAAACAGAGTGGCCCACACCACGTTGAACAGTGCAAACACCACACAGCAGATGTCACGGCTTGTCTGAAACAACACAAACACGCAGACGTACAACTATGACGATCACTTGTTTTTGGCTGGTGACTGAAGTCATTCAAAGCTACGACACCTTCTCTCCTCACCTGATCTGACTCAGTGAGCATCCACAGCACGAAGCCGATCACAGCAGGATATAACATAGAAGTGGTGTAAAATCCCAGCCAGGCAAAATACATGGCAATCTTTACCCCAAAGTAGTCACAGATATCATCTGTGAAAAAAGGGTGAGAAATAGCAAATTAGACAGATAATATGACACATCTATTATGACTGTTAAAGAACAGAGCAAAGAGGCATGAGCAAAGTAATTCACACTGCACCCAAAGTATGTTCTTATGTCTTGCAGAGTTATTTTAGTTTTGTATTTTTCATTATGTTTTATTTTTATTTAGGTTTTAATTTTTGTTTTCAGTTCAGTTTAGTGTCAGTTTGTTTCCAGGGTGGGTTTGCTCGTTTCAGTTTAGTTTTTATTGTTTAAATTGTTTTGTTTTAGTTCAGTTTTTATGAGTTTCAGAATTGGTTTTAGTTGTTTTTTTTTTAAATTATTATATGGGGGTTACTTGTCAAGGGCAAGATTTAAGAAGCTCAGAATAGGGATTACAAAACAAACACAGCACTCTGAGAAGGCAACAGACTGTTAACATCACATTCAGAATAAACATATGAACCAGTGTTTCCTCATGTTTGTTGTATTTACAGATTTGACCAAACTGGTAAAGACTGAAACTAAAGACAGTTATGTTTATTTAATCTTGGTTTTGTAAATTCACTGTGTTTTTCCCTTAGTTTTCTTTTTTCCCTCTAGTTTTTATTTTTATTTCAGTTAACTAAAATGTATTTCAAACCTAGTTTTACTCTCAGGTCAACTATAAAAGCCTTGCTATCTTGTGGTTGTACTCCTGTGTTATGTATATCTTAGTAGGTATCTTGTTCTACAGACCTAAAGGCTGTTTCTCACAAACAGCCTGGACCCAGGACTTCATCAGCTGACTGAGGATCCTCTGCTCGTGTAGAGGAAATACCTGCTGGATAACACCTCGCGCACTCAGCTCTGGGACTGCAGAGAGCAATGAAGCAAAGCATTAAGTAAGCTAAAATTACTCTACATTTAATTTACAAGAGAGAGAAACATAAACAGAAGAAGAGTGGATGTATGAAGATAAAACTATCGGCTACAGTAAACAATGAAATCCATCACAACCAGGCCTCAAATAATTTCAAACCCAAACCAACTGAGGGATTATTTCCAAAGCCTGCCAAAGAACTGCCTCCTGTTTAATGAAGACAAATATCACATAGCATCTAGCAACACTGTGCTGATCAAGGATGCAGCTTACTGATTGGCTGGCCCTCCAGGAAGTTGATATTATGAAGCACCTCCCCATGTTTGGCACGTAGATTGTCCAGCCAGTATTTAATGATGCTCTGCCTCTCCTGCAGCACACAAGGGGAGGAGACAGCATGTTTACACGCATATGGTTGTGTATGTTTTTTGTGTGTGTGTGTGCATGCTGACACTGACCTGTGAAGTAAAAAAACACAGCTCGCTCTCAATGTTCTCATAGATGTAATCCTCCTCGCAGGAGAAGTTTCGTGTTCCTCCGCCAAACTCAGGCTTCACTGCTTTCCTCAGTCCCATCTCCTCAGCACCTCGCAACAAACTGCAGGACAACAAAGAGACACTGATAGTGTTACAGAGTATTATATGTCTTCTGTCAGTATGACTGATGAACGTTGGTGCAAAATGTTTAATTCTTAATAACCTGTTCTTTGACTCTGAGGGACGTGTTCCTAAAGCCTGGCATTTCCTGTTTAACATTAATAATCAATTAAGTAATTCATTCGGCAAAAATGTATTTGCTGCTTTTTGCTGTTTTATTGTCAATTTTATTTTTTGAACTTTTGGTTAGACAATATAAGTAATTTGGAGATTTCACTTTGTGCTCAGCAAATTGTGAACATCTCTCTATTGATGAATTTGTAAACTAAAATTCCAGCTTCATGGTTGTATGCCTCTGCCAACCAGTCAAACTGCACTTACAGTTTACACCCCTGTCTGTGAAAACATGGATGCTTCACACATATGTCCCCCCTGGCATCACAGACGATCAATACAATTAGCACAGTTTCAAGGTGTACACCCAAGATTAGTGTCACCAATGCAGTATCTGACCAAATGTCTCCCATTCTGTTCCTGAGATATGACACTGAATAATGGCCAGAAAAGTGTTTTTGTTGTGTTTCATAGAGAAAGTAACTCACAAAATAAGAAATAGGGAAGATGTGTTTGAGAAAAGGTGGCTTACAGATGATGAGAGACTGTAACTGTACTGTCATTGTTTTGTATATATGTGTACAGTGTATGAATTATTAGAACCTATTAGTTATTATCTTGTACTATTAGTGAGCCTACATATCTTAAACTTTTTAGTTATTATTTTTTTTCTCTAACATTATTATACTGTGAATGTATTAGTTGTTTATATCTTTCATATTTGTCCTTATTTATTTTCCCTTTAATTGTGACCAAATTTTTTCTTTGTAATGAATTGTAAACTAAAGAAGCAAATAAGCTGTATATATGAAAATTGGCTTAAAAAAAAAAAGAACAGATCATTATGATGTCACAGTGAAGTTAACCTTTGACCTTTTGGATATAAGGTGTCATAATTTCTTCATTTTATACTATTAGACATTTGTGTGGAAAAATATGTCATAATTAGTGTATGAATTCTTGAGTCATGGCCAAAATCATGTTTTTTGAAGTCACTGTGACCTTGACCTATGACCTTTGACCACCACAGTCTAATCGTTTCATCGTTGAGTCCGAGTGAACATTTGTGCCATATTTGAAAAAAAAAAAAAAAGCCTCTAGGTGTGTTTGAGATATTGGGTTCACAAGAATGAGACAGACAAGGTAACAGTGACCTTGACCTTTGACCTATGACCACCAAAATCCTATCACTTCATCACTGAGTCCAAATGGATGTTTGTGCCAAATTTGACAAAAATAAATTTAAGACCTTCTTCAGATATCAAAAAATTGGATGGAGAGACGGACACTGAAAACATAAACGACCCGGCCACAGCTATCACCAGTGAGGAGGCATTAAAAGAAATTATCAACAGATTAAACAGTGATGCAAACAGTTTCAGTCCTGGTGTGGATAGCTCAACAAATTTCTGTAAAACTCCATTTTAGCTGCATAAAAACATTTTACTGGAAATGACCACAATGCATTTGGCCAGTTTTTTTAATGGGATTACAAAAACCAACCGCAAACAATAACATTAGCAGAGATGGATTGTCCTTCATAGTGTTAAAGTCATCTCAGCTCCCCTCTAATGCTTTAACCTCATCACTCTCTCTCATCATCTCATTTCCCATCAGCCCTTCCTCCACGTCTCCTCTCTTCCTCCCTCCTCCTCCATTCTCCAGCCACTCTGTCTACTCTCCCCTCCTCTTTCCAGCTACCTTACTCTCTTTATCCTTTTATCCCAGAGTCCTCTCCTTTGTCTCCCCCTCCTCCTGCTCCTCCTCCTCCTCCTTTATCCCATCATCCCCTTCTCCTCTTCCTTCTGTCCTTCCCAGTGGCTTTGTGCTGAAATCGCAGTAATAATGCAGCGCCACGCCCTCTGTTCCCCAGAGGCAGACAGCTCACCTCCCTCTCTCACATGTACATGGATATATAGTATACACACACACAGACAGGAGCAATGCCTAGGTGGGCCTGTATCATCCATCCATCATGCAGCTCCGGGCGTTTGGACGAGCAGTACAGTGAAGAACGTTGAGCACCATGATGGATTACAGCAGAGTGTGAGGTGTAAGCCTCTGTATCACCGCTGAATACTGCTTAGTGTGCAGCAGCATCACAATAAAGGTCCTTGTCTGAGAAAAAAAACAGGCTGTATCTGTTTAAACCAACTGTTTAGTAATCTAAGCCAATAACTGCAAGGCCTTTCAGAGGTGCGCAGCTCCTGCTGCTGCCAGGAATCTTGATGAGAATCCCCCTTTCTTAATTAATCAAAAACATTATCACCTTTTACACTCTCTCCCCAAATACAAGGAGTCTTAATTTGGAGACACAGTCAAAGGGAATGCATGGACAAAGCTAACCTTGTAAAAGAACAGAATACTGCTGAGGGAGAGCACTGCACGTAAGGTTTATGCTAATATAGCAAATATCTATCAGACGTAATGTAGAGGCTCAGCAGAACAGGATGGCGTGCTTTAAATTGCCCAGTCAGAGCTGAGAAATGAGTAATGGATGGTATGGCAGGTATGAAAAGAGGAGGAGGAGGACATTTACTGTACGTCACACTGAGTATGCTCTTTGCTACAATTCTACTTTCTGTTAGGGCTGTGTGTTGGCAGGAATCTGACGATACGATACATATTAGGAGTTACGATTTTAATTTGTTGTGAGACAAGCAAGGTGACATTTTTAATCTAAACTTTAGAAAAACTGTCATAGTATTAAAAACACACCAAAACAGTGGGATCTGTATTTGCATTTATCACAAGCCCTGTAAGGAATTAAAATTAGGAATAAAATTAAATTAAATTAAATTTTTTAAAAAGTGCTCGCAGGGTTCTTTAGATTAGTGATAGTAAATTTGCGGCCACTGTACCAAATCTGGCTCACGAAAGGATGCCAGGTGGCCCCCGACCATTTTGTAATTCAATTAAACAATTAAAATAAATAGATTCACAATGGGATTTTTTTGTACTTTTAAATAAGGTGTCAGTGTGCATAAAAAGTATCAAAAAAGAGCCTGTGTCTCAAAAAAAGTGCCAGAGGAGGAAGTGTCCTCAAATCCTAGAAACGCCCCTGTGTACACCTGCTGCTGTGACTGGCCCCCTGACCTCCCCTTATTTTGCAAAAGTGCCCCCCTGGCAAAGCAAGTTTAATATCCCTCCCTTAGGTAAATAAATGAAAATTAACTGTAAACAATTAAAAAATCGATAACAAGGTTGTTGAGAATCAAGACAGTATCATAAAACATAATATCACTATAATCAAGTGTATCAATATTTTCTAACACCCCTACTCTCTGCTATGGACGTTTTCAAAGCATTATGTAGAGACTTACTGATAATAAAACACATAACAGCACTGAATCTGTGACCCCAGCTGTGTTGATTGATCTCATACGCAGATTTTATACACTGGTAACGCCTCTCTCTCAACACAAACACATAGCATTTGAGCTGAAAGGGTAACATAAAACAAGCCCACAGTTAACAGAAAACAAACCTAAAGCACTCAGTTGGTATTTTCACATAGGAGAGGTTGAAAGGCAAAATCTCCCCGCTTTAGTATGTAAAGGGAATGACTATTCAAGGTGAGTTTGAGAGGATGGAATACTTTCTGGGTTATTTCTTCTATCATATGAAATGTAGGTCAACAGCAGGTGTGCGTGTGTGTGTGTGTGTGTGTGTGTGTGTGTGTAGAGAGAGAGAGAGAGACAGAGAGGAAAGTGCGCTTCATGTCACACAGCAATCATTTTACTTCAGCATTTCATCTAAAACCCACTGGCACACTTTCAGAAAGCGCTCTCTCCATCCTCCTACCACATTAACCTCCCTGTTGTTTTTTCTTTGTCTTTCTGCTTCACTCTCTTCTCCCTTTCTCTCTTATTCTCTTTGCATCTGTCTCTATAAAGCTCTCTGTCTTCGTTCCTTACAGCCATCTGTCTATTCCTATTCCATTCACTGGTAAAAGGTTTGGTTCAGACTCTAAGGGTTTTTTTTTTTTTTTTTTGAGAGGCTCGTTGTTAAATGCACAGTCAGCAGACAGGACTCTACATTTGTCAAGAGGTGAAATGCAGTATGGAACAGCGAGTGCCACCCTGATCCCCTGGATTGTATTTCTCAGTATTTATACACCAAAGTCAATGCAGAGATTAAAACGACCCTGGGTTTATCCCCAATTGCCCTGGAGATATTTTCAAAACAAGAGACTGTGTCCGTGCAGTGTAATCATAGCAAATACGATCTATACTGTTTAGCCTGACTATAACCTTCTGCAAAACTTTAAATAACCTGCAGCCAGAGGCAGAGCGGTGGTGCTGATACAGTAAACCAGGCATCACCGCAGCCTCACTAATGACTCGCTGTGTATGAGCTAAACTGCTGTGCCTACTATAGCTGCAGCTAAATATAATACCACAATAAATGACGGTACAATTTTACACCAGCACAGAACAGCAGGAATATTTTTGTCTTTAACATCCAAACTCCAGTGGCATTTAAAAATATCTAAACTTCAAACTACCAGAGGAAGCAGTGATATACTCTAGTATTCATTTGGCAGTTTCTCCATCGAGTAAAGTTACTGCTTTAGCTTCTTGTCTTTACTCTTTCCAGGGTGACTAATTTACACAACCACAGTCAAAACAACAGTAAGAGCACTACTGTACCTGTAACAGGTCATGACAGCATGGATAAAATCACACAGTGGGTTTGTTTTTACATTTGTTGCTCAGCAAGGTTAGAAAGTAGAAAGTATCTTTACAAATCCAGAAATATTTCATTTTAAGTAATAATTCAAGATTTTGAGAAATACCTTTATTTATCTTTTTGCCAAGAGTTAGATGAGAGGATTGATGTACCACTCTCATATCTGTACACTAAATATGAATGTTCAGCCTGGAGACGGGATAGAATAAAGTAGAAGCTAAATTGGAAGATTTTGTACAGATTACAAGTACAAACAAGATAGAACATGTTGACCAGTGAGCTTTAGAGGAGCTGGTAGGCTGTTACCTGCGGACAGAACCAGGGTAGCTGTTTCCCTCTGTTTCCAATCTTTATGCTAAGCTAAATTAACCATACTGATTGTAGCATCATATTTATCACACAGGAATGAAAGTGGATTTTCTCATCAAACTCTAAGTCCTATATAAATTCAAGGTATTGTACCTAATATTTCCATTCTTTTACTTACTTTCATACTCTTATACTTATATTTTTTACTGTAGCGTACTATTATATAGATATTCTAATTTAAATCAATTAAAGATCCAGTGTGTCGGATTTCAGGGGATATGTTGGTAGAAATGGAATATAATATAATAAGCATGTTTTCCTCAGTGTATAATCATCTTAAAATAAGAATAGTTGTGTTTTTGTTGCCTTAAATTGAGCTGTTTATATTTACATAGGGAGCAGGTCCTCGTTCTCAGAGTCTGTCATGTTGCACTGCAAAATTTCTAACACTGGCTCTGCTTGTTCGCACTTTTGCGTCAGCCACCCTCGCAATGAGCAGTATGGAAAAACACAGATTTTCTTAATGTGAAACTGTTTTATTTAGTGTTTTTACCAGTTTAAATCACCTGGTCTGTTTGTTTTGAAGATGACCTCTAAGTGATAATTCACTTCCCAGTAAAAAAAAACCCCTGAATAATAAACACTGAAGGAATTCTAACCAGGAGAAGTTTCAGCTGTTGCAATCTGCAGTCCTCACCACTAGATGCCACTAAATCCTCCTAAATCCTACACACTGGACCTTTAAATAAGTAAATACAAGCCAACGTCCCATGGCCGTCAATTAGAGATGAAACCATTAATGGATTAATCAGTTGACAGAAAACTAACTGGCAACCAACTAATGTTGTTATGAGTCATTTATCAAGTACAAATTACACACATTAATTTGTTCTAGCTGCCCACACTGTGAGGATTTGCTGCTCTTTGTGGTTTTATGTCATTGTAAATTGAATATCTTTCGATTTTGGACTGTTGATCAGACAAAACAAGAAACATGAGGATGTCATGTTGTGTTCTGTGAAACTGTAATAAACATTTTCACTATTTTCTGACATTTTATGGACAAAACAAAAAATCAACAAAGAAAATAATCTTCTGTTCATACTGTCAAAAATAAACACATGCAATATCAATGACTAAATACACCCTCGCAAAAAGTTGTTACTAACAATAGCCAACCTTTATAGAGCAGCCTTACTTTTCATATGTAGCGGTGACGAAGAATGCGTAGACTCGTGTGTGCTTGTGATGTCGTATTTGGATGATGAGCTCTGGGATTCCCAGCCGGATGTGGTTCAGTAGCCATAGCAACGTGTGGTCATCTGTGGTGTCTGTGGCAGGAAATGAAAAATAAAAATACATTTTCAACTGTACCCACGCATCACTGTACAAGGGAGCTGCCGGGAGTACTCCCACAGTCTTGTACTATTTATTCCTGAGCAGCAGCTGGAGGTTAAGAGTCGTACTAACAAACACTTGAGAATGACTCTTCTTCTCTGCTTTCTTAGCTGGTCATAACACGACTTCTTCAACCTCCAGGCTATGGCCAAGAAAGTTAAGTGAGGTAGTATGATCAATGGAACAGTCACGATCCTCATTTTTATTATCAGCAGCATGTATTGATTCCTACTGTTGCAGATACTAGTTCTCTGCTGCTCAGTAGTCAGCTGGGATCTCTGTGCTCTTTAAAGATAAATGATTATCTAAAAGAGAAATAAAGGAATAAAATTGTATTGTTTTCTTCTTGCCTGGACAACAAGGCTGTTATTATACAGCTGTAAATCTATAACACAAATTCAGAACTAAATTATGTAATGAGATCACATTTACTTTTTGTGAAGCTGCAGTAAAGGTTGGAGCATTAAAATAAAACTAAAGTGTACTTAATATGGCAAAGATTGTGTTAAATTACATGATTCAGATGTGTCTGTGTGTGTGCTCTTGTACTTCTATATTTGTGAGAACCAGGATTTAGATCTTCTGAGTGAAGACACTGGAAAGTTTAGACATTACAGCCTGTCCTCACTCATTAAAGGAGCTGCTTCAGGGTTAAGACTTGGTGTTACAGTTTAGTAGAGCTCAAACAATTAGCCGATTATATGGGAGATTATTTGGCAATCATTTCTTATTACTTGTTTTGGTCACTTTTCAAGCTCAAATGCCAAACATTTGCTGGTTCCAGCTTCTCAAATGTGAACGTTTGCTGCTTTTCTTTGTCTTATATGATAGTGTATTGAACTACTTCAAGTTCTGAACAGTTAATTGGACAAAACAAACAATGTGAATATATTAATTTGGGCATTGGAAAATAACCTCAATATCTGTTAGTTGCACATAGGTTCAGGTGAGGGTTGAGCTTAAGCATGTTGTTGAGATGGTTAAAGTTCAAGGAATACCTTACCTATAATATAATTATTTGTACATTAATTACTCACTTAGTGTCACATTGTACGTGAAGAAAATGTGTTTTGTCTCCACAGTGAACAAAGAATCCAAATACTGAGAAAACTCTTGATGAATTGGAGTAAATGAGGGCAACAAAACATCCATTTACAAACTCACACAACTCAGTACAATCTAAGTCAGAGGCTCAGTGCTTCCTTAATACATACATTTTAGCTAAAACCTTTACTATTTAAAACACTCTGTTCAAGCATTCCATTGGGCAGAGCTCAAATACACGCTTTTGTCCAGGTGCGCTATTCGTTGACGTGTGAGACTGTTTATACAGAATTGTTTTAATAGTAAAGTTTCAGCAAAAAGGCATGTGTTTGGGAAGTACTAAGCATACGACTGGATAAATGAGACTTGGATTATACTGCACAAGTTGTGGGCGAGTTTGTTAACAGGTGTTTTGATGTAGTTGTGCTGTTGTTAAACATGGACCCCATTTAGTCCAAGGAATCAATAATTTTCACCATTTTTGGATTCTTCTTCCACTGTGGAGGTATGTGAGAAAAAACAAGTTCTCTTCATTAAGTTAATGTAACACAGGGTGAGTGATTGATATACGAAAGATCATTCTGTTTGTGCAGTGTTCCTTTAAGGTTAGGGTTGCATTATATCAACAAGGATCCTCGCAAAAAAAGAAATAGAAACATGAGTATGTGTGAGCGTCTGACCTGCAAATGTCATGAGGACATCACAGTTCTCCGTGGGCACCGTTTTCATCCAAGACTTATGAGACATGATGTGTCTCCCAGCCTGCAGCAGCCGCTTTCCAAACAACTTATCTGAGAGACAGAGAGACGGATGGACAGACAGAAGGGGACAGAAAGAGAGAGAGACAGTCACCTTTTCAAAGTGAAACAGTGTAAGGAGCAATGACATTTCTAACATTCTCGGCAACCCCCCCCTCCAAAATCCTTACCCCTGCTGCCCCGACACACACACACAGAGGCACACAAAATCGTCCTTCTCGATGGGACGGATTTAAATGTCACGCTGCCCCTTCGCCTCACAACATGAGACTGACCGAGCTAATCCTGCCCTGCCAAGACCAGAGGCCACACATTGTCCACACTCTCTGAATTGTCACATACACACACAGACACTCAGCTCAATCAACTCAACACATGTAAGTGCAGCTATCTGTCCATGTTGTCACACCTCCTGAGTCTCGGGGACACCCACTTGAGCCTTGAATAATAAAAGACAATGTAGAAATTTTGACTGTGCTGAATATACAGCCTCCTGTGTAGAATTACCTTGTCTCTCTTCCTGAGGTTAACAGCACACCACAAATAGCTCTGCTGTAGCCACAATGTAACATCACATTATAGAAACAGTCTCCTTTAATGCAGCAGTCTGAAGGAAATGAACACACAGGATGTATTTCTTCTAGAGTAGATACTGTTACATCATGGAAACATTTTCAGAATACCTACAATTTTCTATCCAGCCTCAAATGAACTTTATCTTTGACACCTCATTTATCTGTCATTGACCCACTAGATTCTCATATTGCCGCTGATATATTCTTCAGAGGGGCAGCAGTGCCAAGTGACTCTGTAGCCAGTTTAACCCCAGACCCTGCTCAGCTGTCACAGGACAGTTTGTAAAAACCATTTCCTGGGTCCTGAATAATAATGACAGCAGCCCGGAGAGAATCCACAACAGCAGCCCCATGATCACTGAGGCATAGCGCGTCAGAGGAGCCGGAAAGTGGGGCACTTTCCACAGATTACACACAGGCACGCTGTTTAGTATCACACATTCATCCAATACAGTATCTGTTCATTCTTATGTATTTAGCCAAGATATGGAAGCTTGTCGTACACAGGAAGTTAATGCAGATCGTATTACTAGTTTACATATTGCTTTCATGGTTACAAAAGTGAATGCACACACATGCACACTGACAAAGGTCAATGTCACGGCAGGCTGTAAATTTAACCATGATATCACCACTACGAACATGACACTGTAAATCACACTGTATCTCTGAGTGTTCTGTGTGTCCAATAAACACCTGTCACATAAAAACATCATTGTGCTGCTGCTCAGTGTGTCCTTCTTCTTCCTGGAACAGAGGGACACACAGTGGGTCTTCCCAGAAACATGCCTTATGGTCTATTCCAGAGAATATATTCATTTTTAATGTTTATAATACTGTATGTATGTGTATATGCACTGTTCCAACATCTACTCTGTTAGCATAGCTCCTGTTTTTGAAGCTACACTAATCAATATTTTTACATAACCAATGCAGCAAATTATTAAGTGTAGTTCGAAGGGATCACTTGTATTGGAGAACCATCACAGAATGAACACCCAACTCTGCAGCACCCTTCAGCCCTATGGAGCCTTTTGAGCCCTACTTCCACTGAGCAGTAAAGTATGGTACAGTTCAGTTCAATTTGATGCGCTTTTTTTCTGCTTCCACTGTGAAAAGTTGTGGATGGTACCAATTGAACCGTTCCGTACCATCCCCAATTTTGGCCCACCCTCTGTCGGGGTACCTACCACACAGATCTGGGACTAAAAGGTGGAGCTGTGAACACTGCAGTCCGTTGATTGGTCAATAGCGGACAGTCACTCTGCTCAGGGCTGAGAGTTTTATCAGTAAACTGTAATTGTAGAAATAAAGGATGTGTGCTGGACAGAGCAGTGACTGACAATTACCCTGACTACATTTAAGAGCACTGTTTGCGGTGGAAACGCTAGGGTCTAGGCACCATGTCTCAAAAGTTATTTTTGGTTCCAAAGGTACCATACCGAAAGTGTTTGGTGGAAACAGGGCTTTAGTCTATATTGTATCAGTGCTACTGCTAGCTCACCCTAACTAGCTAAAATAACATCTACGCTGATGAGGACGCCACTAATGTTTACATCTCGCACTGTCACAAACAGTAGCCTCCTGTCATGAGTAGATGCACGCTTCCTTCTGCGTGGTGATACGACTGGCAGATGTGGTTCTGCAGTGTGAAAATAGTTCCTACATGAAACTGCTCACAACAAGGTCTGTGGAATATCTTGAGTAACCGGGTTGAGATTTCTGGAAAGAAACACAGCTGTTGAGTTTTTCAAATATTTATTCATTCATTGTCCGTAACTGCTTATCCTGTTGCGGGCTGCAGTTGTGCTGGAGCCTATCCCAGCTGACATTGGGTGAGAGGCAGGGTACATTTTGGACAGGTTGCCAGACTATCACAGGGCTGATACAAAGAGAAAGACATACAGTCACTCGCATTCACACCATTGGACAATTTAGAGTCTCCAATTTACCTAAATTGCATGTCTTTGGACTGTGGGAGGAAGTCGGAGAAAACTCACGCTGACACGGGGAGAACATGCAAACTCCACACAGAAGGGCCCCAAAATCTAGTTCCATTGTATTTTAGAGAAGGCAGACATCTCTACCTGGCTCATACCTCCAACTCTCAGTGACACACACCAAAATAATCTGGATTGACAAACACCACTACATGTATTTTTGATTTGGGGTTGAACTGTCACTTTAAGAACCAAATATTTCCCTCAGGAGTTTGTGGAGACCAAACCAGAGCTACAATAACAGAGGCGTGAATGTTGGCAAGAAGCACTGCTCCAAATGAATGCTAATGTTGTCCGCTGAATGTGCAAATACGAACAAGCAACTGTTTGCTACGACATTCACCACAACAAGTTCATTGTGATAATATGTTAATTCTGTGTCCTGCTGCCCCAAAACAGCCATTATTGCAGCTTTAAATTTGGCCTCAAAACAGTTTTTTAAATAAATTTGTCATGTTTTTTTTTGCTCCTCCAGACTTAATGAGGAATGAATATTGAATATTCTAACATCTTCATTAATTCTGTTTTTATCTATTAGCCTAATATTGTGGCTTTTTATGTAATTTTAATATTGTCTTTTATAATCATATTTTAACAGTCCTGTCTCCTCATCTTGTCACTCTTTCTATTCCTATGTCTTTATCGGAAAACACCATGGTTTCCAGCTAAAAGCTTTTATATAAATAAAACAAAGTTTAAAAAACAGAGCCATTAGAGACACAGAGAAGGTGCCAACAAAATAAAAGCTTCAGCCAGTAAATCTAGGACGTGTCTACCCTTTCTAAAAATTCAACCAAACTTATTTTGCAGCAGATATTTTCTGTCAAGATAAATCAAAGTATGTTGGAGTTACAAACGTGTACCGGCTAACAGACCTCGACTTAGAGGTAGCATTACTTTTTAAAGGATCCCTCTTCAGTACTTACAAAGAGGTTGTGACAACTTAATCTGGTTCCACACTGCTCTTCCCCTCTGAAGAACATTTTCAAACATCGCTACGGGCCGGACAGGAAACAGAACGTGATATTTTTGACTTTTTAATCTCGAGTGGTACTCCTGGATACTGAAATCTGACTGGCCGCTCCACTGTGCTTTAGATGAAATGCTGCAGGCAGTGCTGCGACATGACAGCAATTCTAATGAGTCCTGTATTCATCGCTGAGGGCAACATGCACACACACATACACACACACACACACACACACACACACACACACACACATACAGAGGCACTCCTGGAGCAGCCAGCAGAGTGGTTTCAGCACCTCCACAATGCTTCATGTGATAAGCCCCAATACTGAACATGTGTTCGAATGGTTTGTTTGCATTTGTGTGTTTGTTACTTGGTCGAACATGGACAGTGATTCATACGTCGCCCATCAAAGCTTCACCACACGGACTAGGCCAGTTTAGCAGGTTTATGTCTGCATGCACAAGACTGTGTTTTTGCAGTACGCAAACAAACCATCTCTCAGCTGCCATGGAAAAGGTTGTTGTCACTTCCAGTGAAGTAGCTTCCTCAGAGCAGCACATCTGAGACCACAGCTACCTGAGCAGAGTGTTAGGCTGTTCAGCAGCAGGATCATCAGGGCTTCAGGGTCACTATTAATCAAAATGTCAAAGGGTCAGACATGAGAGGTCGAATTTAACAAGTGGAATGAGGGACAGTTGATTTTCGTCTCTTTTGTTTGTCCCAAATCTATATTTGAAAAATGTCTATATTCACATTTACACTAACTTTTTTTGTCCATTTAAAAGAAGGAAAAACAAACACTGACATTTTCTCACATTTTAAGCTATGTTAATTTTGTTAGCAAACAGTTTCTTATTTACACATCCAAGCAACATTAGCAGTCATTTAGAATTCTGTTGAACCTGTTATTCACTCTCCTTTTACTTGTTTTTTTTTCATCTCAGCCAACTTTTTAAGGAAATATCTGGTTCTTTAGCTGCAAAATGCTCCATTATGTTCACCAGCTGGTTAGGATGGGAATCAAGAACCAGTTCCAGAGCTTATCAACCCCTTATATCTATCTATCTTGTTTTCTTTGCGAAACATTGGCGTCAAACTCATGCATCTACGCTGCTGTAAACTTGCAACAGGAAGTCATGGCGGTGAGGAAAAAATGGTCCAAAGCATGATTTCATTTCATGAAGAAAGATGACAGTTGGAAATGCTGGCAATATGATGAAACATCTTTTTATGCAGCATAGGCTTAAATTACAGGAAGGCCATGTATTTGACACTGTAACCAAATGCCACTGCTTCACAACTGAGCAGCACATCCGTTGCTGCAGAGTGTAAAGATTCTGTTATAATGACATTAGCGCCACGCAGCCACACTTTGCACAGACTCAGATAATAAACAGTTGCATTAACAGTAAAAGCGTGTAGGCCCACATTTTTTCCCAAAATCGGACTGATAAGCAGAATTGAGAACAGCATTGGTACTAACAAAATCTTATCAATTCCCATCCCACCAGCTAGTCGCTTACTTTGCCTGTCTGCTGTGTGGTGCTGGGCCAGTCGTTTACAGAGCTTTCCTGCTGAAAACAGCTGCCTGCTGCAGCTGGCTATGATGCTGATGAGAGCGGTAAGACTGAACCAAAACAGCAAGACAATGAATGAGTTGAAAGAAGTTATAATGCTACATAGAGCTCATTTGAACTCATTTGCTTCTCATTACCTCCACCCCACCCTCCCCCCTCTGTGATTTATTTAACAAGGGTAATCAATTTGCATTGATAACCTTTACCCAGTTTTACCTCATCAGGGTACTCTATAAGTACAGTTAGTGCCACAGATATTATGTTAATGCATATAACATATTTTCAGTTAAATGGTTGAAGTTAAATTTGAGTATAAAGCCCGCTGCCCCTGCGGCCCGACTTCAGATAAGTGAATGAAAATGGATGGATGGACAAAAAGTTTAAAATGCTTAAATAAATGCACCCAGTTTATTGAATATTTTAATCACAGCGCAGCCTGTATACGAGCAATTACATAGAAAAGTGATACCAAATGTTGTTTATGTTGGCAAAATAGGAGAAGTTCTGAATTTGCA
This sequence comes from Cephalopholis sonnerati, assembly GCA_019142605.1. Lineage (NCBI taxonomy): Eukaryota > Metazoa > Chordata > Actinopteri > Perciformes > Serranidae > Cephalopholis > Cephalopholis sonnerati. Next base: position 27,449,710 of record JAGQAX010000006.1, read on the forward strand.
AGCCCCCTTTTGGCCCTGTAGCAGAAACCAGGGCACTATTGAGCAGGTAGGCCCAGGACTAGCAGCGATACAGATAAAGCCTGTATTACTCACGGCCTTCACAGTGAGACGACTGTTTTGGGGCTAACGCTTATCAGACAGCAGCCAGGCAGGCGTAACGAGCAGGGTGTCTTTCTGTCATCTGAGTTGCTCTCTGAAGCATTTCTCTGGGGTGTTTATGTGTGTGTTTGTGTGTGCATGTGTGTGTGTGTGTTTGCACACAGGTATTTGTCAGTGTGCATGTGTGTGAGCCTGAGATATAAAGTGCCAGATTAATAGGGTGTAAGTCAGTTATGAAACCGAGGCGAAGCACTAAAATGAAGGTCACAGACACTTAAGGAAAGACTTGACAATGCATTCACTGTCTTCGCTGCCTGTGTGAGTTGATAACTCTCTGGTCTTTACACTTAGGTGGAGGTCAACATCGAAGATTTTACTAAGTCAAGTCGGGGTAGAGTTTTAGGGTCAGTCGTTGAGCAGCTGGAACAAAAGTTCAGGTCAGGTCAAAAACAATATACAGTACTACAGTTGGGAATCAGGCCACTCTGTGAACTGTGTGTGTATTTATAATCTGACTTGGTATTACTGAAAACACATTCAGGCCCTGGTAAAGATTATTTATGAAATCATTTCTGTAAACATTTTGTTCCCTCATGTCAGCTTAAATCAATGTGGCTTTGAATGCAGGAATATGACGGCAGCAGTGTCCAAAGCATCAAAATAAAAACAGAAAGGGTGCTTTTCTATCAAAAGATCATTTCATTTGGGGCGACCTCTAGCTCACCCAGTAGACGGTTCCCCTATATAGGCTGAGTCTTTTGCAGCAGCCCGGGTTTAATTGTGACCCGCGGCCCCCTCTCTTTCACACCTTTCCTGTTTACCTTCAGCTGTACTGCCAATTAAAGGCAAAATGCCCAAAAATAATGTAAAAAAAAAAAAAAAAAACTGTATAAATATAATACATAAAACTGACCACTTCACGTAGCTAATGCAGCGATGCTTTGGGTGTGCAGCACAAATACAGAAGTCCTTAATTCTTGTTAAGTTGATGAGAAATAAAGAAAAACATAATTGTGACAAGCAAACTTTCCTTTTTCAAATCCCTCACCAAAATCTACTCTTACAGGAAGGACTTGTTTACAGTAATTCTGTTGTTTAAATAGTTTCAATCCATCTTTTATAATTTTTTTTTATCACACATTCTGTTCCAATTAGTCTTAGCTTATTTTCAGTGTTTTTATTTGTTTGTATTTATGGTATTGCTGTTTTTATCTTGATGGTGTATACCATTTTTTCTTGATCTCTAAAGCACTTTGTAACTGTGTTTTGAAAAGTGCTATACAAATTAATTATTATTATTATGGCACACAACACTATGTACTACAAACCTACAGAACCTAAAACATGGTGTAGGATATTACACATTTACTATATAACAGTTACATTATCTAATTTCAAGTTCATAAATTCGCATCTCATTCCTAAAGAAAATTGTGGTTACACAAGTATCTTATGCAATGTGGTGCTTAACAGAGAAAATGTGTCTGTTAAACTGATAAGCTGCAAGAGTCTTGTTTTTTTCTGGCAACCACTTTGGTGATTAACAGTAATTGCTTTAGTGTTTTGCATAGGGGCCGCTCATTGACACTCTCTGCAGCTTCATACTAACTGATGTCCTGTATTCCAAACAAGCTGCTCTTGTTGCTTCTGCAGATGCAAAACATGTAGCTTTCGACAGGATGCAAGGGTTTTGTTTTCCAGGAACAACAAATACATTAGCAGTAATAGGGTGATAACAGTATGATATCAGAATCTATTATATGGAGCTATTGTTTCACTGACATATACACAGGAGAAACCCTGTAAACATACTGTCTGGATTTAGAGTGGGCATAAAATTCCCTTGTTTGTTTAACCAACTACGCAGTCATGAGACACCAACATGTTTGTGTCACCACTAATGCTCTACAGGTGTGATCAGGTGATCACTTTACCTTATGTAACTCTTTCTCGGTCATTGTAAACACAGCATTTAAGCAAAACAAACTAGAGTTACCACGTCACTGCTGTATGCCTCTGTTAACCAGTCAAGCTGCAGTTTACATCCATGTCTGTCCAGACTCACATAACTGTTTCAAACAAGACAACATAATCATTGTAAATGGGTCTCTTTGTATTTCCTGCTGGAATGTTTGTTAATGTAGTGGTTGACCAAGAAAAAATATAACTATAACTTGACTAAGTTTCCTTGCTGGCTGACAGGAAGTGAACAGGGACCAAAGCTGTTGCCCTAGCAACAGAGTAGCAATGAAATGGTCTATAACTATGTTGTGAAGACTTTGAAGGATTTTAATTAAAGGTGTGAAGTGAATATTTTGGCAAAACGTGGATGCTTCAGACACATCATCAACAAGGCAGCACAGAAAATTTACACAGTTGCCACAGTTTCAAGGTGAACATCCAAAATTAGTGTCTCCAATTCCTGACCAAATGTCTCCCCTTCTGCTCCTGAGTTATGACATTGACTGATGGCCAGAAAACATTATGATGTCGCAGCAAGGTTGACCTTTGACCTTTTGGATATAACAGTCATCACTTTATTTTATGCTATCAGACATTTGTGTTAAATTTTGTCATAATTAGCATATGAATTATTAAGTTATGTCCAAACGTGTTCTGTGAGGTCACAGTGATCTTTGACTACCAAATTCTTATCAGTTCATTGTTGAGTCCAAGTGGATGTTTGCACCAGATGTAATGAAATTCCCTCAAGGCGTTCCTGAGATATCGTGTTCATGAGAATGAGACGGTCAGACAACCCGAAAAAATAATGCCTACGGCCACGGCTGTTGCCGGCATGGAGGCATAAAAAGGAGAACACAAAAGCAGGATGTGGATAGAACAGCAAATGTGGAATTGATTTTTACTTCAACTCGGGTTTGCATCACATAAAAATAAACAAAATACTTTTCCTTTGCTGCCTGTTGTAGACCAGATGTTAACAGATGCACCTAAATGCCTACGTAGAGTTGGCATCATTTAGGAAACAAAATGTTCCCCCTTTTCACACTTCCTGAGGCCCATGGTGCAGATTTACCGCACTGAGGTGATGCTGGGGGATTGTACTTTCAAATGCACCTCTAGAAAAAGATGCCTTTGCTTAATATGCCTGGCAACAGTTCGCATTTCCTAAGAGGCTGGAGACAAGAGCAGGATTTATATCTTTTCAGCAGCAAGTCATTTTAACTCTTCTTTAGTCAGTGTAGAGGCAGATAGACAGACGCAAACACGCAGACATAATGTAATAAAAGAAGAGATATTGAGCTTCCAAGAGACATGGAGGGAATGTAGCAAACAAAATAAGAAGGCAGAAAGCATTTCCGTTGTCACATCTACTGAGTGTGTGAATGAAACAAATGACCCTATTAGAACGATTACATCAGTAAGTGGGACAGAGAGTCTAATCAGGTTCAAACATCCAACAATTTCCTTAATTAGAATCCTTTCCATTCCCCGACTCTGTACGTCGCCATCCTGTACAGACGAGTCCACACCCAGCCACGCTGGACCATAAAGCAAAATCACTTACAGACAGTTCCCTCATAAACCTGTTCCCAACTCCCCAACACACACACAACACAGAGTGATACAAATACAGATGGCAAAACACACACAGACAGGAAACAAAACACATCACATTACTGCATATGTATGTACATATTTAGAGGTGCAACAACGACATGCATACTGAGTCATCAAATCATGCAGCTGAAATGTCTGAGATAAATACCAAATCAGACCGTTCCACCTGTGAAGATTATGTGAATCAAGCTGTGGATTCTGCATCTGCAGCCTACATGTCTTGAGGGAAAGAAGCAAACCATAATAACCCACCTCTCCTCTTATCTGTCCCTTTCTCTTTCTCCCACTTCTCCCTCCCTCCCGCTTTCTCCAACTTCCACACACTGACTTGCTTTATTGGTTGTTGCAACGGCCACCTCACCAGAACCTTGCACCCTCCCAGTGCAAGGTACACAGTCTGCATACATTCTGGCACCAAATCAACGAAGCACCATCACTCCCAATTCCACATTGCATCTTTCTTTTCCACTGGCAGCTGCACACACAGATGTGTTTTAGAGGATATGAAAGCCCCCCTCTTCCCGTTGCAGCAGAGCAGTCCTCCCATCTCTTTTTGCTTTCTTTCACCTCAGTCTGCTCCTCTCTTCCACAACATGGACCTCTCTCTCTCCTCTCTATATCTTTTTGTAGCTACTATCCCTGCCTCCTTCTCTCATCCAAATCCTCCCTCTTAGCCCTCCTGGGCAAAATCTCTCAGTCCATCCTCCTCTCCATGCTTTCTTTTTTATCTGTCTCTCAGCTCTCCTGCCTTTCCCCTCACTCGGGCTGTCTCGAGAGGTATTTGTCATCATCGTGCGCATGGAGCTCCTATGGACGATGCCTTCAAACTAGGCATAGGGAAAGAAGAAGGGGAATGCTTGATAGTGATACAGATAAACCTGAGTTACAAAGTGCAGACGCTTCAGTGGCCAGGCACTTGCAAAAGTTTCATTTCTGCCATTCACAGTAATATCACCAAACTCATATCTCATCTCTCAGTAAATATCAACACTGAAAGGACTGAAGGTACATAAAGACGACCATGCTGCAAGTTTCCTTTCAGAGACAGGCGACAGCCAGCTAGGCTCAACATCAGCTGTGTGATGCATTTCTGAAAAAGCATTTAATCAAAACTAGTTTCCTGTAAGTTTCATGCTGTCATCAGACTGTAATCAGGCCTGCTGCTAATTAAGAAACTTCTTTCTCAAGCCATTAATAAATACTGCTGACATAGTCTAAGCCTCTCATTTATCCCAATTACACAGGACACAGCTACAGTGTGGCAGTCCAAAGCAAACTATTTTAAATTTAGAACAGTAAAAGAAAGAACAACAAACTATGGCCTTATTCAGACTGCCAGCTTAAATTGAAAAGTTTGAAAGCAATTCCAATCGGATTTCTACAGATGCATCTCAGTCCAGCCACACAAATCAGATTTTAAAGTGTCTACAGTATCACTCGCAACACAACACGATGTCACATCCAGAGTGACAGTAGTGCTGAGCAGAATCCATGCTGCCAACTAGCAGAGTGCTATGGAAGAGTTCATCTGGTGCGATGGAGGAGTTCTGTACCAGCGACTTGACAATGCGATTATTAGAGGGCGAAATAATGGACCTCCATTTCTCATGCTTCCTCGTTAAAAAGCCGCAACATCAGCGCAGCTACGTATTTACTTATGCCTACGCTGTTACCAAAGCAACCCATGCAGATAGGCTGGTGATGCCTGAACACACAAATCTGATCTGATCACTTCACAGTGTGGACAGTCTGTCTCAAAGATCTAATAGATAAACAAATCTGATTTGTCCTGCAGTCTGAAGAGTCTACAGCCACAGGCAGCAGCTTTGTGAGGTTTTACTTAAAGATTGCCGTGTTTTAAGCCAAATGCTAACATTAGCATGCTAACATCCTCACGATGTTTAGCAGGTGTGTTTAACATATCGTAGCTTTCATGAATTCCTTCTCTGACTCAGAAAGACAAGAAGGCTGGTGTGAACATCGTTTCCCATTCAGATGCTCTTAATTACGGCCTGAATGATATGAAGCAAACATAGCATGAATACAAATTACAGCTGAGACTGATGGGAATAAAAATAGTTTTGTGGGTAATTGGTCATTACCAGAGTGTAAGAGTTGGAGTTGACATTAAAAGTTTATTCCGATGTTGGTGTTAGATGTAAAGTCAGGGGATCAACAAAATTATTACAGTTTATCCTGAGGGGAACATGCATGTCTGTGGCCAATAATATTTGTTCAGACAATTCAACCTCGTGGTGGCGAAGAGACAAACATCTCGGAATCAACAAAGTCAGAGGGTGTCATCCTCTGGGGACCATGACTGACAATGCATCAGTTGTTAAGATTATTTCAGCCTGGACCAAAGTGTGGACGCACCCAAAGCAACACTGCTAGAGTGGCTAAAAACATCACTATAACCTGCCACGGATATGATGTCATTTTGATCCTGTCTGTCATCAGTAGGGAGATAGGAGGTGCCTGTTCCACCTTTGTGACAAATAGGATGAAGATGTCAGAGCTGTTGGATGTCAGAACTCTGGTTTCCTCATTAACAGGAGCAGGGAGGATAATAGGGACTCGTCCTTGACCTCAAAATAACAATGATTACATGTGATACTGGAGCCGCCCGTGGCAGCAGGCCAAGAGAACGATGAGGCAAGACCATGTAGGAGAAAAGAGCCACAGTGCTCACACAGCAGAATAGCTGAAGTATCACTTTTCCCCCCCATCCTGTCTTCTTTCCCTTCTTTACATTACATCACTTTTTGTCCCTGCTTCTCACTTAATCTGCCTCCTTCATTTCCCACTCTCTCTCTCTTTCTGCCAACTCGGCTAATCAGTGGTTCATTCTGGGTTAGCTGGTTAATTTGGGTGAGCTACTGTATCTCAGTGAAGAGGAAGAGACGCATTGACTGAGCTGCCATATCTGTCATAAAGCAGAGGTTACATGAGGAAAATGATGCAGTCTACTATTCAGTCAGGTAACAATCACGAACGGAAGCCAGTGCTGAAATGCTTTCATGCCCGGTCGATGCAGACTACTCCTTCAGACAACCACAGACTGGTTATCTAACTGCCTGAATTGAGCATTGTCAAGGGGGGGGATTACGAATTATGAATAAGCGAGTGGTGATGATGAACATAGCTGAGTGAATGGCAGCCTTTGTGGAGCAAACAGACCTCCTTGTTGAGTAGTGGGCAACTGCCAAAGTGGAGGAAGGGTTTTCCAACAGAGAACAAAGGGAGACAGATTACACATGGCAACAATGCAAACACGTGCTAGTGGTCATTTCTGTGTTGTATGGAGAAGGTTAAGAGTCACTGCAGCACCATCGCATTTTTGGAAAATACCATGTTGGATGTTTAGACACAGCATGGCTTAATTCCTTGAAAAAATTAAAATGAAGATGGAATTGATAATATATACCAGTGGTTCCAAACTGGTGGGTCCCAGCCCAAAAGTGGGTCGTGGGTCCATTCTGAATGGACCGCATGTGACAAACGTGTCAAGTTTGTGAAAAACACACTTTATTTTAAAGAACAGTGAATTTCTCGTACAGAGTTTTTATTTGAAGTGCTATTTCCTGCTGTACAGTGAGTAAATGATGGACGGTTACTTAAACACAAGTGTGACACTGAATATATTTAACTGTGTGGACCTTGAACTAACGATTAAGGAGCAATCTGGAGCACATGGCTCGATTTGTTGGGAACCTATGACAGACCATAGGTGAGGATTTATTATACTGGAGCCGATCGTGGCTGCAGGCCAATAAAAAAACTCAATAAAAACATTTATTTTTGACAAAATTAAAGACATTTATTCCATAAATTGATGCAAAAAAGCACAAATTGGAGATTAAAAGTTCCCCAGAGTGCAGGACATTGACTGTCTGATGCTCACAATTCTGGCGGAGGACCTCCAATCCTCCCGTGTCATATGTCTTTCACCTGTGTGTTTAAACAAAACTCATGCCCTAGAATACCACTCTCAAGTCTGTGACCTCAATATAAAGCTGGAGCCGAAAGCTGGTTAGCTTAGCTTAGCATAAAGACTGAAAAAAGGGGGAGGCAGCTGGCCTGGCTCTTTTTGGTGTTTTTCCTTTCTTATCAACAGACACATAATGGCTTATTAAGCTCTAGAGGTGTTGATAGGAAGCTTCGTTACCCTCCGACAGAGTCGTGCTAACTGTTACCCCCGTTTCCAGGCTTTATATCAATCTACTTATTTAACTTTGGCAAAGAAAGCAAACACACAACATATTCCTCAAATACATAACTATTTCTTGAACTTGAAAGTTTTACCTAAAGGCAAGGAGGGGGGCCTGCAACACAACAATGCAATTTTAATCACTAGGACACAAACATTTTTCTCATTCAGAGCACACACAGGGTCATATGGAGGACCTAACAACTCAGGCGTTCAGAGAAAACACACTCATACATTTTTAAGGAGCTTTAACACAAGACATTAGTGTCTAGTGTAGGCCTCTTACTGTACATCTGACTGACTGTGCCAGACTCAAACCTGGCAACCTTTTGTCTGGGAATGTTGTTTAGTAGAGGTTAATTGAATTATGGCAGGAAATATAAAAATGACATTACTCTCGTCAAAATTGAGGGGATTCACTTTGTGCCAGTGTCTCAGGAGGTCACTCATAATTATAATCCTTCAGGCACTCTAGTGTAGCGAGGCGTTCCAATAAGCGTCAGGCAAACTGAGGATTTCTATTCACTTAAGAAATTACGCTGGGCACTATGGCAATAGAGGAGGAAACGATAATTAAAGAGTGAATTCAGAGAAGAGATACTGTGGCAGTGAGTCAGTCAGTCTGATGGCTGCGGACTAACCGATCTGAATGATGGTACGATAATCTATTCCTGGACAGGAAAGATGGGAGGGAGGCTCCGAGTCCAATCAATACCCAGAGGAACCAGTGATTATTGTACATTACTACACCATTCCTCCCATTTCCTTTCCCACTCAATGACAAGCAGAGGAAGACATCTTTAATGACTTAGTCGGCTTTGATTTCTAATGCCTTTCAAAAAGGAGATTGAGGAAGATCTATGCGGCATTTCATTCTGATTCACTTAGCTCGGGAGTTCCTATACAGAAATGTTAAGCAAGCAGTGCACTGTAGAAGCAGCACAGGAGGTGTAATATGGTTGTTTTATTAAAATGTATAATGACTGCTTCATTTGAAACTAGTGCAGGATTTAGCAAATTCAACTGGAACAACAGATTTAACCTTTTTTTTCAGTTTTTCAGTTTAAAAAAAGAGGCAAATTAATTACTCTTCTCTAACTAAGACAGCCATGCTCAAAAATCTCCACACAAACAACAGGCTGTTGACTCGCATGCTTCAATAAACACTGATCAGGAGGAAAGAGAAAAACTGAAGATATTTCACTCCCAAATGCAAATATGCATGTTACAGCAGTGGCAATGCCGTTTATTTTCCTTGACAGCCAATTTCTTCAGGCATCATCAGAAACGCTGCAATCACAGCCTTCCCGTAGCACTTTTCCCAGGGAAATGACAGGAGTAAGCGCTGCAGCAAGCAGAACACAACACGGTGCACCAGAATCATGATTCTCTGACCATATGAGAAAAATATGTGTCGCCGACAAAACAGGCGTGGTGTTGCAGACGGCACGTAGAGTATATGTTCTTTGATACGTGATGGTGTGGACTGAACAGCAAACAAAAAGGTGAGGAGTAAAGAGAAAATAGAGGGGTACATCCAGAGGAAGTATAGGAGACGGACGCTCAGTGAAAGCCTGCACTTTACTACTGAAGGCTTCTATCAGTCAGCATTGACAATGTGCAAATATATGAGCTGGAACAGAATGTCCCCCCTCAGCTGTGAAAAGACTTTTCACCACATTCAAATTTTTATTAAAGACAGGGGCCAGAATCTGACTGGACCTTTCACACAAGCAACAGAAGATGCAAAACAAAAGTAAACAAAAAGACTACCTCAGTACTAATCACACACTCCACTGACCCTCCAGTGGACCGGTCAGTGCAAAGTCATGCTGAGCAGCAAAGCTTAGTTTAAACCAACATAACTTTATATATTAAATTCTAGTGGAGATCTCAAAGCTCCCACAGATGTCAGACTGAATTGTGTAAACTGTGTAAAAATGATGCACAAGACATCAAGAATATTTCCACTTGACGGAATGATCCAGTCAATAAAACGCCTTGGGTTTAAATACTTCCTTCAGTGTAAATATCAAATAGCTTCAATGAAGAGCTGAAACTAGCTGACACTGAATATATATGTGATACTATAAGACAGTTGGAAATCTAATATTTTTTCCAACCTGAAAGCTACTTTAGGGTGACGCAAAGAAAAGCTGGCATTTAGGGGCTAATCTAAGGTGTTACAGCACCATCCCTTATGTCACTTATTAAAGCATGTTGAACATAATTAAAAATGTAAAATGAGCATTTTAGCAGTGGCTAAAATTAATATTTTTTACAGTAACAATCAAATGACAGCATGAAAAGAATGTGACAATGTGAAAGGGGTCGCTTATAGTCATACTGATTTGGTTTACTCACATATTCAGAGGCAGAATGTTAGTCAAAAAAGCACTTAGTTTACATTTTGTCCTTGGTTTTTCTGTTTATCTGCAGTAATAATATAAGTTTAAACATGGATGGATGGTTTGCAAAGTATTTTGGCAGGTACTTCTTCCTATTTTCAACGATGTTTGTGTTTTCACAGTCAAACAAAATGTGATATTCATCCCCAGGGGGTTGTCATTACATAAATTACAAAACCTTTTATTCCTTTATACAAATATAAAGGGAAACAAATTAAATAAACACTTACACATTGTTCAAGCTTCATTTTCTCTGCCTCCATGGCAGCAAAACCATGGTGTTGAAATCAGCATTAAGCAGTTAAAGAGCCAGATATTTCCTCAGGAGATGACCAAAAACAGAGCTAAATGACAGAGAATATTGGACTTATTGTACATTTGCAAGGTGGCCAGAAGGATAAACATTTTCTATAAGGTTTTATTTGACACTGATACTTGATATAATAGCTCGAACTACAGGACACTCGGTCCTTGCCTCCCCAGCCGTTTTTTGAAGGTTAATAGCACTAGCATTACAGAAAGCCCAACAAGGGCTTATAAAAATAATGCAGAGCCTTGGTGACAGATGTTGCTTCTGGCAAGCATAAAAATGAACACTGTGTGAAAAGTGATTCTCTTAAATCTGTCTTCCACATCATCAAGAGAAACTGATTAAAAAGGAAGGACAAAAAAAGGGAAAATACTTAATTTTCACAGGAGATTTACTGAGGTGAAATCTCAGGGGAGAACCCTCTGCCAAGCTCTTATCTGTCATCTACAGCTGTGGGCTCTATGCTAATGTCTGAGCAGAAAGTGTTGTTTCCCCCCATTATAGAACAGCGCATAAGTTACTTTCTCTGAACACTTCAGTCAATAGAGGCTGATGAGCACTTACTCTGTTCCTCATATGCACTAAACAAGCTCCATTCCTGCCCTACACCATTACCAAACAAGATAGAACACAGGGCTGAGCAGGAAAAAAACAATATTAGCTAAAAGAGAAAAGTGATGGAAGAGTGACTTCTGAGATGTAGTCATCATCAGAGGAAGCACGAGAGTGCTGCAGCATTTTATGTGTGCATTATTCCAAGCAAACACTTACAAGAGTGATGTTCAGGTGATGATGAGAATCAACTGCATCTCTCTACCCACCATACTAATGTAAAAATATGGCGGCTAAATAAAACAAGTCACAAGAGGGAGTTCAGAGGGAAACAAAAATGATAGAGGGGATGAAGGGCAATTGAGACTGGCTGAGCTTTAAGATTCCCTTGCTTCTCATTGACTGGCTCTGTGCTAACACTGACATGGATAATACGTCTAGTTATTAGCTGCAGGAGAAAAGAGCTTTTCTCCCCCATGTGCTGTATGTTACACTTTCATAGCCCTTTAGCCTTCTCTAGAGGCTGCAGAGTGGCTAATGTGGAGCAATTCCCCACGACTGCGGCTAAAAACAGCATTCTTCACCGTGGTCATTGTATTTCTCCTGGCTTTGCTTAGCAACTACCAAAAAAAAATAAATAAAAAAATCAAATCCAGGCCTAGTCAGTGCAGGCACAGAGGATAAAGGACAGGGTGACCGAATGCACATCAATCCTACTTTTTCCTTCAGGAATGCAATATCAGTTACACACAGGAGGAGGCTGGTTATTGACGCTGCTTTGATCCCACAGAATGGAGCCTAAACTCACCGATAAGGTCTCTGCGACATGTCACTGCTTCCACACAAGGCAGCAGACGGGCGACACCAGCAGCACTCTCTCTGTGCTTAGAGTGCATTAAGCTCTGGAGTGTGCATTATCATTTTCCGCTTACAGTTTGATAATCTTCACGGCTATAAATGGAAAAGTGTAAATTTCCAGAGAGCATGAATGGGGATTTAGAAGTTGGTTGGCTAGAAGCAAAGATGCATTATGGGTGATATGATTAAGCCATTAAAAACTTGAGAATCTAGGGCAAGTGAATCACCACTGGCAAGACAGATGGTTTATCACAACCCTGGGACAGAAACTTCCTAAAACATACCCGCATCTAATGGCTCTGGATGCAGGTATCTAAACAGCAGTTAAAGGAGGATGCCATAACCCAAAGGTGTGTGATAGTGCAGGTGTGGGATCATCTCTGCATTTAGGAAATCAAGCCAACAAGAGTCGAGTAACAAAACGACACACTGAGCTGTTGTTAAAAGGGTGCGGCCACACTGATCCGTCATTAAACGGATATAAATTCAACAGAGCGCGCAGCTCTTAATTTGTTTAAGAATTTATTTGACGTAATAAATGTTCTACTCTTCAAACACATGATGGCAACTTTGAAACATATCAATCATTCTCAAAACTGTTCTTTCACTGAGCATATCTGCCAAAATGTGAATAGATAGCACATCCCAAATTTCCAAGCCAAGGACAAAAATACTCAGATTTCACTTGATTCATTGGCTCACATCACAATAAAGAATTTGTTACGCATTTCAGCACAGAGCCTTCATCAGACCTTTTGAAGTATACAGATTCATCTCAGTAGTATACGCAAAGGCAAAGTCAATACACAGCTGGGAGCTGGACCCAATTATTCAGGGACTGATCACATATCTTCTCCCACGGTTATAGATACAGGGACCAGTCACAAGTATAGTAAAATCTGATTTAGACCCCATTACATACAATATAAAGCTTAACAAAACACTGTTTGTTGCTGTCATTGATTCACTGCCCATTTACTGTCTGTCAACATGGGCACATCTCTGGCAAATAAAGTCGCATCATCACCAGCCCTGTACAACAAACAGACCCTCAGTGAAAAAAAGAAGTTAACCAAACTGACAGACAAATAACGTCAACCCAGGTCACCTTTTCTTTTCAAAAAGGCCTTCTCTTTAAAAAAAAGTCATACCTGCTTTCTCCTAATATCGATTCTGACGCCTCGACTCAGGATACCTGCAGAGATGCTATCTTTTCCCAAATTTAAAATCTGAATAACACAGCGTGAGACTCATTGGACTAATTATTTATTTTTTTCTGTGACACCAAAACCTGAGTAAACTGCCCACCATGACTGAATGACTGTAACTGACAGCAGAAACACTGAAATTTGATATTGATGAAGAAAAGAAGATGGTCTTTGGAAAGATGGTCTTTTCATAACACTGGGCTGCCTATGTAGTGGAAACACACGACATACTTTTGAACAGAGAAAAAGGTCTGTGGCATTCACTTTTGCTTAGGAGGTAGCAAACCTACAGCTACCAGAATGCAGTGCATCAACAGACTGTAAAAATGATGGGCGTAGCAACCATAACATCACCAACTGGTTTGTGAACTGCCATTTTGAAGCCTCAAGTGTGGCATTTTTAGTACAGTCTGGTACTCTGGGGGAGCAGGGGCTGAATCTGACCAAGAACCGAGGACACTATCAGTAGACAGCCTGTCACTCAAAGTGGCCAGCATCACTGCTCAGTTTTACAGTTTGATCTCAGTTTTCTTTTCAGCCTCCATTTTTACAATACAGGAAACAGTATTTCTGTCACTTCCTGTTCACCAATTCTCTTATCACAGCCAAACAGTGCACTAAAATGTGTTTCTAAAGACATTTTGGGCAAGAGATTAACAATACAGTAACAGAATCTTGGTTTATATTTGATCAGCACTGCCTAGATTTGCAGTTTAATCTGAATTTAAGAGAGAGAGAGAGAGAGAAAGGTGTGTGTTACTCTCTCAATCTGCTTCTATACTCTTTGTGGCTGTGGTGGTGGGCATATGAAAATGCAGAAATAGAGCAACAACCCTAGCGCCAGTAAAAGTCCCGTTTCAGATGTGCAGAGAGATCTGAGTGCTGATAAGATAACGGCAGTTTATTGTAGTTCATTCACACATACTACCCATGTTGTTTTGATACAAAGCTGGTTGAAAATTGGTAAAGTATCCCTTTAAGGTGGATCAGTCACATAATGGCCGATTCATGATCTGCTTAATACAGTCAGTATCTGATTGTTGTGTCCCTAATCCTCACAGGAACATGAGGTGATGAATCTTGTGTTTCTTGCAGCAGAAAGTTGAGTTTGGGTAGTATGCATGAGCAGACACAGCCGCTGTGCCTGGAAAACAGACCAGGGAAACGAGGACCAGCAACACAAACTAACATCTATTATAATGATTGCTGCACTAACTGCAGTGTTTACCTTCATCTGACCAGCAGCTACTTCACTGTAATGATCTTAATTATAAGGCAAGCTGCTTGTAATAAATATGAAGTGTTATCACAGCAAGGAGCCAGCCACTTAATTTTTATAGTTAGCCTGATGTTCTGCTTAATACTACCATGAAATGTCTTCCCCAGAAGCATACTGTCAGTTGTGTGTTTGACCGATCAGGTAAAGGTTAGTAAAGCTCCGGTGTTACCAGCAGCAAGGTCACCCCACATAGAGGCAATTTTCCTCGCTCGCTAATGCAGCTAATGTGCAGCTTATTGTGGAGGGGGAGAGGAGAAGGAGAACAGGAAATATATCTCTGTGGAGTACGCAACGACTAAGAGTGAGATGAGCAAAGAGATGCAGAAAGAGAGGCATTAAGTTCAGAGTCATTAGGCACAACACACTGCTGTCATTATATCATACTGCATTACATTCATCAGCTCCTTCATTAATGAAGCTGTGGGAGGGCACAAAACCAATGGCTCAGTTTGTCTGCTGCTGTGCAAAACAGCTCTTCTTTTGGGAAGTTCAGCGTGATCCTTCTTGCTTTCGACACTGCCCTGCCTTATACTGCTGTATTTAAAGCAACCTGTGTGACACTGAACCTGACTAAATCTGTCTGAAGCAAAGCTGAGGTATTCTACTTGCTTAAGAGGCAGTGAGAGCGAGAGAGCGGAGGCCTGGCCAAGAGTCTAAGGATGAGTGCATATCCCTGCTTAATACATTTTTCTCATGCATTTTGCAGACTGTAAAGTGCATGTATTAATGCCAAGCATCAAGGATGGAGTTAAACAAGTTTTCATAGAGGAAAATGGACCCTTTAGATCTCATCACTGCCTCAGAGAAGACCTTCACTATCGGATCAAAACACAAGTGAAAAAATGGTTTCGAATTATCATTTTATATCGACTTTACTCCCGAAACCTGTACACTTTTAAATATTTTATACAACTGAACCATGGGTGCATTACCAAATGGCCCTACCAGGCCCTGTCCCACATTGGTCAAAAGAGTCAGGGGCCCCCCTGGCCTTCATCTGCAAAATGCCACCCAAATTAACACGTACCAACCAAAAAGAGACACAAAAAAGACACAAAATTACCTCAGTACAACACAAAATCACAAAAGTATGCATAAAGACTACGAGAAGATGAAGAAACACCACTAAGTCTGTCTTGCTCCTACGTAGGAGAGGCAGTGGGGCCTTAAATATATCCGTGCTCATTGTCTCATTATCCACCCATGTATGCAATGGAACCTATTTTTTATAGTGAAGCTAAGAAATAAAGTTGATGATGCAGACTCTCCTACAATAGTGTGACATACATTTATTTTATTCCTACATACTGTAAAATGGGCAATTAAGAGCTAGTGTCACAGCTTTTGTGAAGGATACCCATGCATGTCGCTTCAATACATTAATTATTGAAGTATTTTTGGACACTGTCCTGATGAGAGAAACCACTCAGTTGTCATCTCATTAAGCCCTACGTTTCAGCAGCCAACAACAAAAAAATGAAGTGTGAATTAAACTTGAAGATGAATTACATAACAAAAAAATACATATTAAAATGTTACTGATAGTTAAAGTATGGAGTTTAAATCGCACAGATCTTCAGGACTCTTAATTTCAGGCTGCAACCCATCATGATCATCATCATGTCTTTTTCCAAAGTGAGAATGAATCTATACCCTAACAAATGTCCCAAATCCTAAACCACTGTGCAGGCTGATTGGGCGACCACAAATTACATGACCTGATTTCCATAACACTGAATCTTATCAACACTGGCCTCTGAGGGAACACAAACTAATTGGTGCGACTTTAACGTTGCGTTTTCTAATGATGGGCGCTTAATTAATCTTTGAAACGGCGGCCTGTGAGTGTTGGCGGCTTGGCGCTACAAAGGAAGATGGCTGAGAGGATCAAAGTCATTCCAGTCTACTGTGGAGGGATTAGGAAAATGTGGTGGAGGCATGGAGACAATCGAGCATCCAAGCCTCCAGCGAGGAAAATCCTTCCCGGCTGCAACCAAAATCTCAACTGGAGAAATCACCCTGACGTGCGGCTGTGCTAGCTGACTGACAGTGACACGTGTGAGGGCGGTTATGTGATATCATGGTAATCCCACTGAAGTCCCCAAACCCAATCCCTCTGCTCATGAATCGTGTTAGGGAGTATACAGGCAAGTGGGGTGAAGAGGTTTCAAGAGGGCAAGAATGCTCTTAACGTTTCTGATACAAGTCCAACCTCTGATACTTTTCCACAATCATCAGTCGTGTAGTTTTTTTTATTGTCTGGGATGCATGTCAGTAAAAGTTAAGACATCTTACCATCCCTGAGGCTGTAGTTTATGCATTTAATGTCAGACATAATATTCTCCAAAAGGGAAAAAAACAGAGAGGAGGCGTTACTTAGATTTGACAGCAATTTAACACAAAGCAGGTGGTCCTGATGCACCGGGAGGCAAATTCTCTCCACAAAAAAGGGAACAGATTCCCTAAAAAACATAGTGGCCAAATTATTTTCTTTGTCATATTTTTCTATGTTTATTATAAGTTACATTTTTTGGCTGTAGTTCTTTTACCTGTATTACTTATGTTCTGTTTCCAGAAAACCTATATGTATATAAATGTGTCTTCATTACTACCTGTGTTTTAATTACTATCTGTGACATAGTGTTCATTCATGAAATGATTAGAGGTGTAATGAGGGAGCAGCATGAGGCTGAGAAAATTCTCACGAGTGCAGGGCCATAATCACCTATTTAACATGGTGGGGCGTTTTCAATAAACGCCTTTTACAACCCAGCCCTCGAGGGGAGTCTAGGGAGATTTCCCTCTAGGAGAAATTTTTAGAAATTTAACAGCTAAACTGACCACTGTAAAACACTGTGAGCCAAAAGTCTTAGATCAGAGGTTCTCAAAGTTGAGTGCCATTTTAGGAGTGAGGGCCACATGGGACGAGTGCAAACACTGACTTTTTTAATGACAAACTATACTATGGCTTTTTAAGGAATTTTATTTTTTAACAATTTTAATAATCAGCAGTTACAAAGCCTACATAACACTAATGTAACATTCTAGTTTCCACAGTACAGCTAATATGACCTGTTTTCCTACATGGCTCTGTGTTTTTATCTTGTTTGGTAATGGTGCAGGGCAGGAAGGGAGCTTGTGTAGTGCATATGAGGAATAGAATAAGTACGGTATTTTGATTGTACCTACCCACAGCAGTCAACCAGCAGCTTCTGCTGGGGTACAGCAACGCCACATGGACAAACCACATACAAAACTGCAGCATACTGTAATACGACAACCAGTAGTATTATAATGGCATTTGCTAATAATCATTTCAGACGGTGGGCATTGTTGTTTTTCGTAACATAGCATGTGTGTGTGTGTATGTGTGTGTGTGTGTGTGTATGTGTGTGCGTGTGCATGTGTTATGTCTCATAACTGCTCTCTTGCATGAGTGATTGAAGCTTCTACTTCTACTTACACACTATCTACTTCGCTGTGTGTATGACTGTTCGACCTTTCAGACAATGTGCATGGATCAATCTTATTTGTAATAATGTAACCACTATGATAGAGGCTTTTTAACTTTTGTACTTCAGGGGGGAATTCATTCCCTCTCTTGTGGCCATAATATTCCTCAGCTTAGTGGTGGAATAAAATATTCTCTCAAACAAACTCATGCCAAAGAAACCCAAGAAGAAATATTTGTTTAGGGCTGAGTATTATTTTAAATTCTACAGTGATACAATACTGACAATCCCTTATTGATACACTACTGTAAGATTTTTTTCCACAAGCCTCTCTCTTTAACAAAACAGGCCAAAGTTCTCAAGTGTTTTCAAATGTCTAAAGATACGTAGATCACTGCTTAAAAGGGGCTGCAGTCGCATACCATGAAACCGTTACAGTATAAAAGTTGACAGTTATCATAGCGTGTACATTTGCTTATCTATGGTACAGAAAAAAACAACTGGATGGAGAATTCCACCTGCGCATGTGCATCTACTTTCCACCTCAACTGAAAGACATTTCACACGTTTCCATTCTTAAAACATGGTTTCAGGTTTCAATTATAATAAAGTGTTATTGTTTTCATTTCTTTAAGGATCACTGTAACTGACAGTAACAATAATAATTGTATGATACACTACACCATGAGAGCAAGATATTTTCTAAGACGGTTATTGCACTGTGAAAATGTCATGCCATTGCAACCCTGATGCCTAAAGACAACTGGCAAACTTCTGATTTCAAATCAGGAGTGAGCTGATCAAAGAATATGGAGATAAAATTACAAATCTGTGCAATAATTTGATGTCGCCTTTCAGTAGTTGACAGGTTTATACTTGATGTTACAGATGCATGTCAGTAACACAGAAGTATTGAGTTTTGATACTCAGCCCGATACATTTTAGACCACCTACCACCATTTACTAAGGGTTGTGGTGGAAATTTTGTCTCCTTCATGCATATGCTTGTATTGTTTCATTCTTCCTATGTGTTTGTAAGTGTGTGACCTTTGCCTTTCTGAGCCTGAGGTTGCGTCTTCTCTACAGACAATAAACTCTCGTGCATGAAGCTATTCAGTCTTATTTGCCGACTCCCAAGAAGATCGGCTAAAAATTGCCACGACAGGGTAAACTCACATGTGTGTGTGCTAACTGCCTCTCTACCCTTACAGGTTTGGACTCCCAGTCCTCTTTGCCCCAAGTGCTGCTTCCAGCCAATGAAGTAACTGTAAAACTGAACTAATATTCACTTTGCTGACCCTCCTGCAGCCTATTCAAGGACCCGAGGTGGCAC
Organism: Cephalopholis sonnerati; assembly: GCA_019142605.1. Taxonomy (NCBI): domain Eukaryota; kingdom Metazoa; phylum Chordata; class Actinopteri; order Perciformes; family Serranidae; genus Cephalopholis; species Cephalopholis sonnerati. The sequence goes on from JAGQAX010000006.1 coordinate 27,469,001, forward strand.
CGCTGGGTGCATCAGGCTGCTCCTCCAGTCAGCAGCAGCCTGCTCATGTTACCTCCACCAAGTGTTGAAAGGAGCGCTCATCGGCTGACAGCCCACTGCTCCACTGCATCACTCTGCAGCAATACTCGCAGGGAGCACAGAGGCAGTCTCTGCAGCCCGCACACAGGAAAACAACCCTGGCTCGGCAGCTGAGGCTCTCTACCCGGGCTAATATTGTGCCTCTGTTCCAAAAATAGCCTCACTTGCAATTCTCACAACCAGACAACTATGATTTGGCCTGTTCAGATCCACTATCAGTATCATGGAGTGTAAACAGAAGGCATGTTTGTTATACTTATCCTGTTTAGTATAATACTATTATTTATGACTCCCTGCTGAATAATAATACAGGGACAGCACTGGGGTATAAAAACACCACACTGTAACAAATCATGGGAATATTATTGTGAGAATGGCAGCCTTTATGGCTTCATCCTTATTAAAATAACAAAACATGCACCTGCCTTAGCTTGGCAACTGACACTGAGGCATCATGTAAATATATTGTGGCAGTCTGGTCAGGCTAGTTTAGAAATAGAAATCCCTAAATGACATCATAAAGTTAATAAACATTTGGTTACCTGGCAGATCTCACAATACTGAACTGAACGGAAACCCCATAAATAAAAACTAGCAGCCAATCGTAGCCTACTAGCAGCCTATGAGGATGCAGTGGAAAAAAACTATAGCAGCAATTACTACAAGTAGACTACCCATGGGAATACTGTAGAAATAGGCTTGTCATGACAGGAGGTAACCGAGAATAAGGTCAAAAGCAGACACTAGGATGTGCCAAAATGTAGCCATTTTCCCTACAGAGAGGGTTAAATACCAGTAGGCTAATTTTAAAAGCAGCTGCTATGTAATACAAGTCAAAACCATTATTTACAGGCCTTTAGACTATTCAAGTGGTAATTTTGGGACGCCCTCGTGGAGACAAAAGAACAGTGCCGCGAGGTGTACGGTGCGGCGCTCGTCTCGTTTCCAAACATTACGTCCACCTGTCCTCTCTTCCCTCTCTGCGCTTCCTCACCGCATAGTCCAAAGCCAAAGAGACACGCTCGACTCACCCAGTACACCGGAGGAGCCTTGTGACGGGGCAGCGCCCGGCTCCGGCCTCTCCGCGTCTCCCTGCTGCGCTCGGTGTCGGTGCCGGGAGCTCTCGGTGCCGTCGCCGGCGGTGGCCGCACCACTGGCGGCCGCCGCGGCTGTAGCGCCTGCCGCTGCCGTCCCCGGGTCGGGCATGCTCTCTATCAGCGAGGAGCGACGGAAGATGAAGATATTCTCCGGGAAATTGTACAATGGTATCGCATCTCAGGAGGAGGGCAAAGCATGGGTGTAGCGCGGCGGCCGGCGGGGGTCCGAGTGAAGGGTTAAATGAGTGTGAAAGTGAAGTGAAGGTTGTCGGTGTCGGTGCAGCGGCGGATCATCCTGGTGGTGCTCTGGAGCAGGATGCGCGGATAGATGGAGAGCGCTCCTCCGACGACTATAGAGGAGGGACAAAGAGAGGGAGAGCAGGAGGAGGGTGGGGGGGGGGCTGGGTGCCACACACAAAACACACACACACACTTTACAACAATTCACAGCAGCCTCATAATTTTATGAGTATTGCCCCAGATTGTCTCAGCAGAATTTTAAAAGGAATTCCCTCATGAGAAATTTAAAGTCAGGTTATGTAACTAACAATTCCTCCTCATGCACACCTCACTTTAAAACTTTAAAATCCTGCAGAAATATTTCAATCACCTTAAAATTATTTTTTTCACACATGCATGTCTGTGCAGTCTCGTCATCCTCCAGGAGAAATTTATATTTATCGGCCCACGGTGACCTCTGCCAGCAGCCAGGCTTCAAATTGATGCCAGGAATAGAATCCGCTTGGCTTCGTTAAGACAAAACCCAGACAAGCAAAAAGCAGGGCTTATATTAATAATAACATTACTCATGTGATCACTGTAATGCTGTTAATTGTTGTGCTCTTGTGGAGATTTATACCCACCTTTAATTTAAACACAATAATCCTCTCAGCAGCAGGTCTCACAGGCAGTCCAGCAGGTAGACTATTGCTCCTCTGTGAGAATGCACTACCCTGTCCTGGAAGATTAAATAGACCATGACTTATTTATAAATGCAAAAAATATCTTCATAGATTAAATTTTTAGTGACACTCAGGTGTAGGGACAAGTAACGTCACTTCACTTCAGTCCACAGGACGCTCTACAGTACAAACTGTGTCTGCAGCAGCTGTATATCTGTTTGTATTGGAGAAACTGTTCCTTGATCTACTGATATTTTATCACTTGATAATCCTCATCAACAGACTATGAGCATGAGGGCCTGCAAAGCAAACCGTGTTGTCATATCTGCTCATAGTTGACATACAGCAAATAATGGTCAGCCTTTGCCAAAGCAGGGCTACACCCAAGACCGTCCCTCAAAACAAACACAAATCTGTCAGTTAGCAAAACATGCATGTATATTTCTGTCATAATGGCCACAGTGTGCAGTTTTACAACCAGTGGCAGTGTTGCTAAACTGCATGAGTGTGTCTGTGTGTGTGTGTGTGTGTGTGTGTGTGCGTCTGTTTAAAGAGGGTGGGAGTAATATGTTCCCAACAAAGAGGATTTGATCATCTATATTAAGATCCATCATCTGATTAACAGTCTTTTTGGTCAGAAGCGAAAGAGATGTTTGTGTATTGACGGTGCTCAACAGCTGTGAGGTGGCAGCTGTCATGCTTTGTGCACACAGCCTATAAATTATTGAGATCTCAGGTTAAAGATTGCTCCCCGGGCCTCAGGCCATGCCTCTTCAGTGTGTACACAATCTATCTCCTCGGCCAGCCCTCCTGGATGCCGTGTGTCACTGTACAGCCGTGAAGCCGGGCAGGCAGGCAGGCAGGCAGGCAGGCAGCCCTCCCCCTCGTATGGCTCACAGCTCAGAAGTACCTCGTCTTCGAGCAGAAATTCTGCTTACTCACCACCCTCTGGGCTGACAGCTGCAAGGAGCTGCAGTGGGACACGCACACACACACAGGCAGACACACACCAGTGCACATATAGGTTTTACTCTGTGTTTTTATTCTGTCATATATGCATGAGTTATGTAGGCCATGTGTTTTCTAATATTCAGGATGGACAAAATGTCAGAAACACCGATGAGTATTTACTGAAGATGAGCTTCAATAACAAAAACAGTTCACTTTAATCAAAATTAACACTTTGCTGTATTTAGGTGAACAATTTTGTTCTTTAAAAAAAGCACATTTTTTGTCATGTTTGTGCTTTTTGTCTTCTGCTTCTGATTCCAAATAGGTTTGTCTTTCACTTGCCAGTTTCAGAAAGCACATCACTACTACCATCCCTGTTTCCCCAGAGACAGTCACTTTCCATGATCTGTCACATGCCACCCATCTAATTCTTTAACAATTGGATAACAAAATGAACAGATCTACAAATATGTTGAGGGACAGACAAGCTAATAATATTGAATTTTGATTTATTTGCATATTTCCATGGAATAAACAAAGACAAATGAATTAATAAGAAAGACAGATAACATGCAAAGTGGAACACACATACAATACATTCTTCAGCATCTTTCATCTTTCTTTTTTTTAGGTAAAGCAATAAATAAGAATAAAGTAATGGTAATTTAAAAAAAAAAAACCCGAAATGTATAATTAAAAATAATGATAAAAAATAATAAAAAACACACAAAAAGAAAATAAATAAAAGTCAATTTAAATTGTTCAAGAGACTTACCAAACAGTTCTCCAATTTTCTCCAACAGTTCTCCATTTTTTTGTTTGTAGTCTTATGTAATAAATGTATGCATAGGCTGAGTTGAATTCTATAAAATAGCCATTTATATTAGGAGAAGCAGCTCTGTGTTTGTGAAAATTGCCCATAAAGAGTATGACATTTACAAAGAAAACTACTAGTTTTCTAAACAAACCAAAAAATTCTATGGCATTTTTACTTTAAAAAAATAACCCAAATTCATTATTACAATTGAAAGTGATTGATTAATTGTCGAAAAGGGTGCTGATTAATTTTCTGCCTCTCACTACCCGATCAATTCATTCATTTCAGGTCGAGTAGGTCGATAGACAGCAGTCGGACGGTCAGCGATGTATCGTTTAGAAACTGTAGCTACACGGACTGGATTTAACGACGCACAGTAGGCGGGACTAAGAGTAGATTGGCAGGTCCTTAACAAATAGGACTGAGGAACCTGCTGCTCTGTGGAACACACCGACCAATCAGAGTCAAGAAAGGCAGCAACAGACTCACCGTGGTAAATGTAAACGGTAGAGGAACAGTGAAGGTTGTCAATGAAACTCTCACAGAATAAAGTTTTCCCGTGGTTAATAAATTGTCTCCATTCAGCAGCTAACGTGACATTTAGAGGTTACTGCGACACTAGCTTACAGTCGAAAAGGTAAACATAATGGTTTTGTTCAGGACAGAGCCGTTTTTGCTTTGTCAGTCTGTAAAATCAGCCACGCCAGAAACAGCACATGAAACGTTTGGTGTTTTATGATGGTGCTGTCATCAGTTTATCGAGGGATATGGAGAGCTGCTGTCCACACACTTAGGACAAGGTCTGTTACCAAAGTTCAATATCTATGTCTGTATTTTGCCCACTAATGCAGAAACTGTCATCCTCGTGTCTTTTCCTGAAATCTTGCTATTTATTATGATTATTTTTAAGTATTAAATGTATGTTGCATTACAAATTGTGGAGCCCCAAAGAGACTAAAACCAAAAGGCTATAAATGATTATCAGATGAGTCAAAAATCTAAATGAATACATCAGTAAAAACTGAAAATAAATACAGAGCTTAATACCTTCCATTACCCCTAAATCAGTTGGTAAATAAAAGCAAGTTTGTATTTTTCCTTCACCACTTCATTAAATATTCTACAACAAAACCCAATTTATTTTACTCTTCTATAAATATTTCACTAGCTCATTTTATATTTCAGCTCCGTAGTTTTTATATTTTTTTGGTCTTGGCACACACCTAATCATTTATCTCCCAAATTTTCACAATGCAAGCTTTTCCTCTTTTACACTCCATTTTGATGATTTAACTTAAAGCATTATTTATTAACATTTTAACTCATATTTTTATCTCTGACAACCTTTCATTCTTTTTGTCAGTTTTGGGACTCTGGAGTACACATGTGTATGCACTAAGATACTTTTAATGACTGCATTTTACAATCAGAAGTTATAGTGTGTCTTATTATTTATGTATTCCCAGCAGAGGAACTGTACCTCACAGATTTTTGTCCACCTGCGATGGAGTCCCACTGGCTGATGCTGAGACCATTTTTGCGCTATCATCAGGCCATGGCAGGTGTGGGGTGGCTGTGATTCGAGCCAGTGGTCCAGCCTCAGCCACAGCTCTGACGTGTATGGCTGGGCTCACACGCAGCCTGCCCCCTCCACGCACAGCCCTCTTACGCAGCATCACAGACCCCCAAACCAAAGAAGTGCTGGACCGTGGACTTGTTCTCTGGTTCCCAGGTCTGTTCCCTTGGATGAGTAACAAAACAAATAAGTCCACACACCAAGCAGCTCCTGTGTAGAAGGATTTAAATGCAGAGGGATGTTTTGAGCCTACAGCTCTTCCTCAGACTTTTGTATCATTGGACCACACACAGATTTAATTTCTTCTTCACATTTCTGTGACAGTTTATGAAGGTTTTATCAACAAATGACAATATAATACAGAACAATTTCAGATAATGTTAATGCAAAGGGCATTTAAAATACATGAATGTTTAAAATAACCTGTCTCAAGCAAGTTTCAGTTGTCTGCGTGTTGAATTTTATACCACTCTAAATTTAACAGTATCATAAGCCATGCTTGAGGGGTAGTAAATGGGCTAAAATATGCAAAAACTCTTCTGCAAAAAAAGGTCTTCTGCCTGTCTTGTTGTATCTTTTGGTGTAAAATGATGACACACCAGCTTAGCTGCTAAATGCTGATTTCAAGTCCAACCTGTCATGTTCAAAATGTTTTAAACAATTTTCTCTTGCAGCCATTTGGTGTCACTAACCGATGAGTTAGAGTTGATCTGCTTTACCTCATCTGTAGTTCTGTCAACCACTCGTACTAGCCCAAGTTTAATGAAGCTATTCCTAAACACGTTGTTCCTTGTGCATTTTTAAATGACTCAAGTTTGTTCATACTGTGTTGTTGCGTCTCGTGTTCATGTCTTCAGCTCCTCACAGTTTCACAGGAGAGGACAGTGTGGAGTTCCACATCCACGGCGGTCCTGCTGTCATTACGGCTGTCTTACAGGCTCTAGGTAACATACAGATGTATGCTTACGATAGACTGTTATACAGCGATATGATGCACCATCACTTTGCAGGTTATTTATGGTTTGTGTGTCTTCACAGCCTTGACTTCCCAAACTTTAAGCCTGCAGAAATATTCTAAATGCAGTAACTGGTTGAGTCATGTGACTGTCCATCACTGTGACTTAAAAGTGAAAACTGACACATGCATTCCTTTTTCTAAGATACTTATAATATGTGTCTTGGCAAGCGTGGCAATCCCTCTGTGACTGACAAGTGATATTTTACTGCAGTTCTCCCACTGGCCTACTAGGGGGCAGTCTTGTATAAATTAGAAATGTCAATAAAGGCTTGTCACCAGGTAATGTTAGGTTAATGAGGAATCATTAGATAAGAAAACATTACAGTGTTGTACATGGTGTTGCTGAGTAATTCTTATTTTTTTAAACTAAATAAAAGGTAGTGACAGTGTTGGTAAGATGATAACCAGCCAGTAGAGTTTGAAACGGAATATTTTGCCCCAGTTAACGGATCATGACCTACATGCACCAAATGATTTGTGCTCACAGTTGTCTCCTGATGAGATTTGAAAAAATGGTTTGTAAAACAAAGAAAACGTAACCTCTTTAACCTGCATAGTTGTGCCTGTGTTTATTCCAAGTAAACCCTGATTGAGACATGACCCTTCATTTGATTCTGTTTGTGTGTGTGATGTGTGCATGATGCATGTCCACCTCGTGCCCCACGCATTTCATCCTGTGTATGTGTGTGTTTCTCAGGAAGCGTGCCTGGCATGAGGCCTGCCGAAGCTGGAGAGTTCACGCGGAGGGCCTTTCAAGCAGGGAAACTGGGTTTAACAGAGGTGGGTCAAGAAGAGCATGTAAAAACACACTGAGACAGATCAGTGCAGACTAGCATATCAAGAGGCTTTCAGAGCAGTTTTACAGAGTAAATGTGGAATAAACAGGGTCAGAAACGAACAGGGATTTCAAGTTCATGAAATGTCAACAGTGAAAATTTTCTCTTAAACGGATTTTGCCCTTTGAACACTCTTTTTATCGGGCTGTCAAACATTTATGTATGAAAAAAGATATTGGGCTTCTGTAGATGGTGACTTTTTTTGTTTTCAAAAAGCAGCCAAGTATGCTGTCTTAAAGGCACAGTTCACCCCATCACCCATTAATCAGTCTAGATTGTTTTGGTGCGAGTCCCCGAGTGTTGGAGATATCAGTCTTAGAGATATCTGTCCTCTTTTGAATATAATTGACTGCACTCGGCTTGTGATGTTTGAAGCACCAAAAAATACATTTGAAAAACTCAACAGCAATGTCTCTTTCCAGAAATCATGACCCAGTTACTCAAGATAATCCACCGACCTTGTTGTGAGCAGTTTCATGTAGGAACTTTTTTTTTTTTTTTTCAACCAAACTACATCTGCCAGCCATATCACCACACAGAAGGAAGTGTGCACCGACTCATGGACGAGAGGCTTGTGTTCATGACACCACACGATGTAAACATTAATGGCGTCCTCCTTGGCTGGGCTGTAATGTTAGCTAGCTCAGTGGTGGTGAGCTAGTAGTCGATGCATGCTTTCTTTTGTGTGGTGATGCTGCTGGTGGGTGTAGCTTGGTAGAAAAAAATTATTCCTGCATAGCACTGTGCACTCTGTGGAGTTATCTTGAGAAACCGGGTCATGATTTCTGGAAAGAGACATTGCTGTTTGGTTTTTTAAATGTATTAGTTTGGCACTTTGAGCACCACAAGCCGAGTGCCATCTAGCTCCACTATGTGCGAGAGAAGGCAGACGTCCCTATGGCCAATTTTTCCAACAGTTTAGGCTGATAAATAGCCCTACAGGTAAGAGGAAAAATATGTATTTTTAATTTTGGGTGAACTGTACCTTTAAGCACTGTTAGGGGCTGTTCTGGATATTCCAATATGCAAATATGTTTTTACAATTCAGTGCATTTTCTCCTGGAATGATTAAAATGCCTCACGAAGTTCCATCAAGGGAATAAAAAATGCTTCCTTTGGTGAAATATATTTTATCTCAGTAATCAGTGATAAGGAGATAAGGTGTCCCAGAGAAGAAGTTTTCTTGGACATTACAGCTGCAGCACTAAGAACAGAAACACTGTCTCATCACAGGAGACACAGGCAGTATTGCACATCTTACACGCAGCATCACATGCTTATAAAAACATATAATCCATATAATCTGTTCAGAATAAAGCGATTAAGATAGATGAATAAAAAATGTGTGGTAATCATAAGTATTATGGTGTCCCATGCAGGTGGAGGGGCTCGGGGATCTGATCCATGCTGAGACGGAGGCTCAGAGGAGACAGGCTCTCAGGCAGATGTCAGGAGAGCTGGGACGCCTTTATCAGGACTGGAGCCACAGACTGAAACGGGTAGGTCGACCTCTAGTACAGATGCTTGTGGTGTAGGCAGAGGTTTAACCATGACAAGGAATATACTGTGATGTACAAACAGATGTTTCCACCAGGATTGGAGCTCTGGGCTAAAAGGTGTGGGTGTAGTATGTGTGGCAGTAACTTAAGGTGGGTAACTTAAGCTGGTCTTTTCTTATTTTTTGGATTCACCTTGGTCTCTAATGATGCAAGGTGTGAAGTTGACTTTCTGAAATATATATTTTATGGATGTTTGCAGCACTTTTTTAGCACTAGAAACATTTCTTTGAATTCATCTGTACTGCAGAATCCTGTGTGTGTGACGATCCTCCAGTGTCTACACACTGATCAGTTTGGATGTTGGAAGATTCTTCACGTCGTTTGTGGGTGTTTTTTTTATTGTGACTTGATCTCAACCACCTTCTTAGTGATTCAAATCCAACCAGAGGTGAACAGGGGGGGCTTTATAAACTCTGTTCTGCCCAATTTTGAGTTAGCTTGACAGCAGAAACAAGCCAACCTCCTGGAGTTCTCCCTGGAGAGACTTTGTCCATGTTCATGTCTGGCATTTCTCCGAAACCGTATCTCGGAAAGAACCTGTGTGTACTGTGTTGCAGGTCAGGCCTCAGTAGTTTCACACTCAAACAATGCTTTCTCCTCTTTTTTTTTTTTTTTTCGTGTATCTCCACAGCTGCATTTCCAACACACTGTGGAGGATTAATTTATGAGAATCTGAGGCTTCCTGTTTTCATGTTACTGCAGCACATGTAGTACAATACTGAGAATCAAAATACTAGTCCGTGTGGTACGTGTGTATATTTATCTCACATTCTAACCAAGATTGGAAAAAACAGAGAGAAAGAACAGAGGAGAGTTTAAATGAAAGGGACTAGATTGGATTCCATTTTACTTCACGGAGGAGCAACTCCACCTGGAGTTAGATTAAGACATTGATAAATTATTGACACCTATTTATGCACGTATATCAATAAAATAAGATATAACAACATTTAAATATTATTTTTGTAAAGTACAATACTCTATTCACCCAACCCAGTCATTTAAATTAGTTGAGATTATAATGTAATTGATCATATATTTAATGATACAGTAAAACTTCAATTTAAAGCCGAGTCCCAGTTAAACATCAGGTCCCTTTTACTGACCGGGTGTGGCTACACATTTTGACACATAAACGCCGGTCTTAATTAGACACCGAGTCTGGTTGCCATTGACGCTGCAGAGCACTTCATTTTTATAGAAGTTCTTAGGGTAGCGTCATCGGCTATCCACTCAAGCCAACATCAGCTAGCTGCTTAGATCACACATAGAAATATCAGTGTTTAAACGCTGTTAGAGTTAAGGCTTTAATTGCAATGCGATTAATGCCAGACCATAATGCGTACATTTTTTAAAATTGCGTTATTTGTGTGCTGCTATTTTTGTCGCTGCCTGTCTGTCAGAGGCTTTAAAGCTAGAGTGATGATACTGGTACCATATGACAATAGAAGACCAAAGGAATCCAGTGGTACCATGTTATGCTAGCATCTCAGGAGGGGGGTTAAATAATGCTCCAAAGTTAGGCTAAATTTTGGTGAGGGAAAAATAGCATAGCCATTTTCACAAAGGTCACTTGACATTATACCTCAAGATACAAGATATCTAAATATATATATATATATATATATGACATGTCTACTTTGTGTTAGTTCCACACTGTTTCAGGCACAAGCTATGCACATTTTTCCATGCAATAAAACCTGACAAGGTGCTGAGCTGCATCTCAAATTATACCACTTCTATATGGCATATACAGTTGACTTGCTATCTCCCCCAAAAGACCCCCCTCCTCCTTTAAAAAAAAAGACAAAAATGGGTCTACAGTGTGAGGGTTTCAAAGGTTTATTGCTGCTATTTTGTCTTTTCAACCACACTGTTGTAGCAGTGCAGCACTGATTCAAAGACATGAATCTAAAAGTCAAGATCATAAAGGTAAATTCCTTTGCCTCCACTTGATTCTCAATCAAAACACTGTGGTAAGAAGTGCTCTATCTTGTTAATATGGACTTCAAAATTTTTTTAAAATGCAAAATTTTGGTATTTGTGAACGATTAAAAAGTGTGTTTAAAAGTGTGCAATTTAAAAAAAGTATTGTTTGACAGCCCTAGTTTAAACTTTTGTCAACATAGGCATGCTGCACATGGTCAGCTTAGTTACTGTAGATTCTTCTCATATGGAAACCATGAGCAAAACAGTATAATTCATTCAGATTTACTGGAATGGTGAACAAGAGAGATGAACAAATGTGCTGACTCCCTACCTCTGAAGCCGTCATAAAGTCCGAATATGTGTCCATTTCTCAATCATTAATACTCCTTTGGTCTGCAAAGGTCCACCGATCAAAAGAATCAAAGCAGTTTTTCATATAAATGAATCCAAGCTGTGAATATAGTGTTAGGAGGATAAAGAGAGGCGCTGTGTCGCCATGCCAGCTGCTGTAAAACGAGCATTGTAACTCTCTCATATCCCATATAGACACCTGCCCCAGATAAAAGCTGGTTGAGTGATTGAAGCAAATAAAAGCCCAGGCTGTTAATGGAAGTTTTACGGTACAATAAAATCCCTCTCCAGTAGACTTTGGAAGTAGTGTATTTCTCAGCAGATAAAAGCAACTTTTTCTACGACCATAACATCTGGTTCACAGAACTACTGAAGGATCACATTTCGTAATTTGTCAAGACACTTCCTATGCCATGTTGTTATTCCCATTATGTAATGAGTGAAGTGGCTGAGGGGATCAGGTCTGTAACCACAACATCTCTCTGTGTAGAAAAGCTTTGGGAATGCACACAAGTGTTTGGCAGCAGAACTGAGTCAGCTTGTTCAGCTGTTAATTTGGACTTTCCTGAGGAAAGCCAGCACCAAGTGTTCAAGGCCCATCTCTATTTTTGACTTTCTAAGAACAAGATGTTTTTAAAAAGCTCATTTTTTATTGTAATGTGTAATGTGGTTGTTCCATTGTCACTCAACTGACACCCATTTAATGTGTTTACCATCTCAGCTCATCTGGCGTTGTATTGTTTTGGACCGATTAAAGATGAATTACCAAGCACAGCTGCGTATGTCTTAAGACAGGCACACAATATGACGCTGATATATTCTGTTCAGCAGCATTGTTTTCTAATCTATACAGTATCCTGGACTGAATACAGCATGTAAAGATAAAGGTCGGAAAGTTGAGTCAGTCTTTGTGTTAAGATCAATTAGAGTATGAGAAAGGATGAATGCAACTGTAAACTTAACGTGACCTTGTGGATGTTGAACGCTCCATACAGCTAACATGTGGTTAGATGTGCTAGATGTGCTCAGTGCATGATCGAACAAATCTTTAACAAATATTTAAACTGAAGTGATGATTGTAGTACACGGCATTCGGCTTGTGGTGTTCAAAGCACCAAAAAATACTTTTGAAAAATTTAACATCTATGTCTCTTTCCAGAAATCATGACCTGGTTAATCAAGATAATCCACAGACCTTTTTGTGAGCAGTTTCTTGTAGGAACTGTTTCCTGTGTACCGAACTTTACCTGCCAACCACATCACCATACAGAAGGACGCATTCATCTACTGCTGACGCATTCATCTACTGCTGACACACGAGCAAGCTGAGCAAGCTAACATTACAGCAGAGGAGGATGCCATTAATAATTTCATCTTGTGCTGTCATGAGCACGAGCCTCTTTTTTACAAGAAGATAAATGCTTCCTTTTGTGTGGTGATATGGTTGGTGGGTGTAGTTCAGTAGAAAGATAATAGTTCCTACATCAAACTGCTCACAACAATGTCTGTGGATTATTTTGAGTAAACGGGTCAAGCTTTCTGGAAAGAGACATTGCTGTTGAGTTTTATAAAAAAAATAAAAAAATTGGGCACTTTGCACCGCAAGCCGAGTGCCGTCTAGTCCCATTATATTTGAGAGATGGAAGACATCTCTGCGGTTGGTAACTCCAACACTCTGCAGCTCACACCAAAACAATCTCGACTGATAAACAGTGCAACAGGTAAGAGGACAAATATATATTTTTGATTTTAGGGGTAAACTGTCCCTTTAACAATTTGGCTTGGCTTGGAAAAAGACACTGCTTGACACTCGATGATGACTTTATGCAGTTGAACTTGAACTTTCGTGGGGGGGAAAATAGCAGTGTTTGTTGCTTCACAGTCATCCAAAGCCCTGTGTAAATTTTGTGTTAACTTTCTACATACGGGTTGTTTGGGAAAGATACCTGACTCACAGGACGCTGTTGTAGTTTCACATTCATTAATAAGACTTCCAAATAAGCTTACTACCCTGAAATAGTGGTATAATTATGTGTTGTTTGCATCATTTTCCTTTCAAATCTTGTTGAGGCGGTTCAGAGCGGCAGGTCACTGACCGCAGATAAACAGTTCAACTAAATGGATGCAGGCCAAATCCTCCTCTACTGTGAACTGTTTTGAAGTATATAGGTCAATGGTCTTTCTACACTGGCACTGACCAGCCAGCCAGCCAGTCCAGGTGATCTCCCCTGAGAAACTCTGTTAAGCTGCTTGTCGGAGGCTTTCTCAGGAGTTTCCTCGAACGTGCCTTTATTTTAGACTTCTGGGAATCCCGTTAATCAGACGTATACCATCTGTATGATGCGAGGGGTCAAACCCTCAGTTGACACCCAAACAATGCAGGTTTTTTTTTTTTACAGTTGGCTTCCCACTTTTGTGAATGGATTAAAGTATGGGACTCTGCTGACACTTCCTGTTTTTGTACAGCTATACTACTATTGTGTTTATGTTTCGCCTGTCAATCAAGATACCGATCAGTGCTGTTGTTGTTAAGATACATTTTAAAGATGTGGCACTGAGGTAGAGTAGCAACGTGACTTCAATTTACTGCACGTGATTTAAGATCAGATGTAAAAAAAAATTCGAGGAAGACTTCTGAATTTTAAATCTGTGTCTAAAATTCAATCAACAGTTCAAATAATGGTTAGTTGGAGCCTTGAAACATAGTAACTTTACGACAGTACCACACAAGTGAACATCCTATATGCTTTGAGGAAAATAAGAAATGTTACAGAAAATGTTATAAAAATAGTTTAATATTGTGGAGATTTTTTTTCAGTTTCCTCTGACTAAAAGGGTGAGAATGGAGTCAGCAGTAATTGTAGTATTTTGTAGTATTTACATGCATCACAGGTGGTAATATGTTCATGTTGGCAGCTGCGGCACCAGCAACAGAAACTGCACAGTGTATTGGCAGCCTGTTTATCTGCACTCACATTTTCTGTGCTGGCTGCCCGCATTTCAACACTGCAACATGCAAATAAAGTATACATTGAAAATAATGAGCTTAATTCCTTCTCTGCCCTCTGCTTTGTGTGTCTCACAGTGTCTGGCTCATGTTGAGGCCTTCATAGACTTCAGTGAGGATGAGCTCATTGAGGACGGGGTCTTGAACCAAGGTATGTGTACACTTTGTCCTCCCTTTTACCAGAGAAAAATAACAGAACAGTCATCCCTTGGGTTTTCAGAGGGCTCAGTTTCTCTCTGAAGAGAGAGGGGTCCGGCTCGCTTTCCTGTTTGGATCTTCAGCTTGCCATCATGTGTGTGTTTGCTGCGCTGTGGGGAGCAGCCATAGACAAACTGCTTAAAAGACAATTTCCTTTTAGGAAGTGTGGAGAGAAGGCCAGGGGGGACAGTAGAGGCATTCGTCTTGCCTTCAAAGCCAACCTGACATGTCGCTCACAGGAATAGTCCTGTCAGCAGCATCATACAGTCCAACTGTTCTCTCTGTGCCCAGGTTTCCCATGCTTGCAGTGTATGTGAGGCTCAGTGTGTGTGTGTGTGTGTGTGTGTGTGTGTGTGTGTGTGTGAGGGATGTCCCCCCTGAGTCTGTCGCCTGCTGTCTGGCACTGGCAGAGCTGTTCAGAAGCCTCAGATGTTGTGAAGTTTCGACACAATAACGTCTGGGAAGTGTTTATTTTTGGTGGCACGGAATGCAGGCTCACGCCTCAGAGTGGCAAATAATAATAGACTCATTTCCAAAAATAGAAAAACGTGGCATAAATACTCTCCATTGTCCATGTTTTATCTTATATCTGAAGTTTTCTTATGTTTTATCTCAAGTCATCCCAAGTTGGATGAATTAATTTTTTGAGCAAATCAAGATTCTCAAGCTTACGTGTTTTCTGCTATAGAAAAAGTAAGTATTGTTGATTCATTGCATTGTCAAAAGCATTTTTCCGCTTTAGTCGCTTGCGGAAAGAGACGGTTCCATGACCCATTTTTCGTCCAGACAGACAGTGTCAGACACCAGACAGGCTTTTTTGCTTCAAAGGACGCAAATTCCCATCACAAGGCCATGAAAGTGAAGTTGAATATGAAACCTTCGTCATGTCCTGTTCCCTTCTCTGACGTTATCTCGCTCTCAAACCCCCACAGTGGACAGATCGGTGTGTGATCTGCAAGCAGAGATGGAGCGCCACCTAAAAGATGAGAGAAGGGGCGAGCGGCTACGCAGCGGAGTCCAGGTGGTTATCGCAGGAGCCACCAATGCAGGGAAAAGTAGCCTCCTCAACACACTCTGTAAGAGAAGCAAAAAAACAGTGCATGCAAACACACACACACACACACACACACACACACACACACACACACACACACCGTGAAGGGATTAACATTAAATATGGCTTACTATCTTTAAAATACAGACTTTACATTTGAATCATACCGCTGTCTGCCATGTTTTGGGAGGGGATGAAGGCAACATCTGTCACACTATAAGCTGCATGGACTCAAAAAAATTGTGAAATCTGTGTTATTCATTAAAATGCAAATACTGTGTTGCATGAATAGAAAGTGAGAGAAATATTTTATTAAACAAGCAACAGTCTGAACTTCATCTCTGAGTACTAGGGTTCAGTTTCAAAAAACAAAAAAAGATTAATGAGTTGTTATTATAGTATTATAGAGACCAGCAAAAGTTCAAAGAATGTAGCCAAAGTTTTTGACAGGCAATCTCTCTGTAAGGTCCCGTCGTAGCTGTCCTGCTAGCTTTTGATCAAACAACAAACTCTCCCTCAGCAGATGGAGGTTACAGATGACCAAATTTTCCATTTGTCTTAGCACCTTTGTTTCATATTAACAAAAACTCCAGTTACTGTTAGAGGAGCCAACATTTTCATGTGAAAGGTCAAAGGCATCTGTCCAAATTGTGGTAAATATTATAATAATATCTTAATAGCACAGGAATGTAATCTAATAATCACAGCAAGACACCATCTGTGCAGAGTAGATCCTGCTCTTGGCACACATGAATTACAATATTTTGGCTTCTGCATACCGATATGATTGCTTCCGATTAGATTCTGGCCGTCAGATAATATCTGACTCCTAGTCTGCATTAAATTGCAACAGATTGTGTAGTCATTTTGATGAAGAAATATGTATTTACATATAGAAACAAACACTCAGTATTTAAAATGTATGAAATGCAAATTGCAGCATTTCAGTTTTCTCACTCTAAATCAGTTGTTTATCCACATTTGGTGTCAACCCAATGAACCCCTTGTTTATGGTCCATGGTTATGTTTGTTTAGGATATCGTATCCTTAAATCATTTAGAATCACTCTATATAAACTATCCAGAGAGGAGGCCTGGCAGGGTCTCCTCACAGCTTCCTATCAGAATAATAGAGGTATTTATCAAACTTAAGATAAAATCCTGTTATCATTTCCTCCTCTGATTAGTCTTCCCCGTGACTCAGGCTCACACCCAGCCGGCTGCAGACAAGTACTGATGAGCTGGTAGCGTCACTTGACGTGGGTAACGTGGGTGTGGTCAGCCAAGTTTGTGAACAAAGACAAAAGAGAGGATGACAAAATATGTTTTATTGTGTTAGCACAGTGCACAACTAAAATAGGTATAGAGAGTGTTTTTTTTTCTTGCAGTAATAACACTAACTTTTGCGAACACATTAAACCATTTAAACTACTTTTTCTCAGAGGGATTAATCTTACAATTTAAAGGGATTGTTGGCCAATTTTCAACCAGCTTTGTATCATTGCTATGTGGGCAGAGTCTGTAAATGAACCCTTGTGAACTTTCCTTCATTTTAACAGTTCTCAGATCTCCCTGCTCATCTCTCAGCTCAAAACATCCAGCAGAATTTCACTGGCTCTAAAGCTATTGCTCGAACCACGTATTGTATTTCCACATTTTCATTTGCCCACCACCTCAGATACAGAGTGTAGAAGTGCAGCAAGACAGAGCCCCACCTCTCTCTTTGTCTCTCTCAAATGCAGACCAAATTCCAGTCAAATGGTAAAACTAGGCACTGCTGATTAACATGTTTTGGTGCACTGTTTGGCTGCAACAGGAATCAGGTGCCATTCTCTTTGCTTTATTGCAAAAACGGAGGCTGAAAATACTGAGATCAAGCAGTGCTGATAAAATATGATCGAAGAATCTGTTACTGTCATGCCTTTTTCTCCCCTCAAATGTTTTCAGAAACACATAGCTTACTGTTTAACTTTCTCATTCTTTGTTATCAGCCAGCCACCATATTGTTTCCTGTAATGAAATCACTTGCCAGCAGGAGCGTTTAGAGGTGCGATGGTAGTTGTAGGTTTTCTACCTCTTGAGCAAAACAAATGCCACAGCCCTTTTCTTCTGTTTTCCCTAGTCTTGTTGCACCAATTTCAAAAGTATTTGCTCTCTGCTGCATACACAGCCCAGTTTTATGAAAAGACCATCTTTCTAGCAGTGTAATACTTCCTTAAGAGTCTTGTGATCATCAGTACCCCACTTCTGGTCCGTTTGGGTCTTAAAGGATAATCCATACTTTTGTTGATGTCAACAACTCCCATGAAACAACCAACAAGTATTGTGTGTGTAGCCAAAGTCTGATACACATTAATCTGCAGCTGAAAATATTCCATGACCATTACACTATTTACTTATGTTTTAGTAATGTTTGCAAAGAGCTACAGCTGCAAATTATCGTTTTCTGTACAGACAAATGGGCCTGAGGCTGACACAGACAGAGTGAGAAAGTTATGAGAGTCAGGCTAACAAATGGGATTTGCTGACAATAACACAAAAACACAGCATTGCTAACCTTATACTTAAACCTTTTTATATCCAGGCCAGAGACCTGCAGCCATTGTGTCTCCCATTGCTGGCACCACCAGGGACGTAGTAGAGACGGCACTGGACATCGGTGGATTCCCCGTCCTCTTGAGTGACACAGCCGGCCTCAGAGAGAGCCCGGACGTTGTGGAGAGGGAGGGGGTCCGCCGAGCTCGAGAAAGGTACTGGAGAAAAAGACTTTTTATATTGAATATTCCAAAAAGCATTTTAGCTCAGTTTCCTGATTTAAAGATTTAAAGAGGCAGGTTGAAAACAAAAGTAACGCTGGTATGTGGAACATTGGTTAAAGCTACAGGACTGTGGCACACGTGTAGTAGATTGCTGCTTCAGCGACTGTTAACACGTGTGTAATAAAACACAAAACAAATTAGCCAGCAGACCAATGAAATATGTCCTTGGAAACAAAGAAAGGAAGAAATAAGTCTTTTTTTTCCCCGTCTGTACATCATGCCATATTTTTGTAATGTCTATGTAACCTCCAGAGTTTATATTATTGCTGAGCCATAGTTATAAATACATGGGACAAACACTCCCAGGAGGTTGCGTAATGAAGAGCCTCCTTTCCTTATTGTAGAGTATTTGCTATTGAGAGGTTCTTCATATGAGAATGGACATATATGGCACTTCACTGACAGCTGCTTCCACTGTTTACACCACAGATGAATAGCAGTACTTGTAGCACTCGTCATCACTGCTTTATCATATATAAACAGACAGCCAGAGGAATGGGTACATTCACACATCGTTACATCATCGTTTGTACACAGACACAAATATGATCTATTGTATGATTTTTGGTGTTAGAAAGCAGGAGGACGTGTAACAACCCCCACGCTATTGTTTATTAATTGATCTAAAGGTGGAAGGAAAGTTTCCACGACTTCAGCAAATATTTTGTTTAAATTATGACAACTTTCAAGCCAAAAAAAACCAGAACAAAAACAAATGTCAATTGTTTCCCCAAGTACTCGTGTTCTTGGCAGGGAGATGAAGCATCAACAGTTAGGTGTTACATCACTACATGTGACCAGTGCCAGTGAAATCTCTGGGAGCTGCAGATTTACAGGGACTCACCTCACCTTTTCAATGGGAGAGAATACTGTTCAACATTTATTTCATTTTAAAAAATGAAAAGAATTTACAAAATTGCGACTCTAAAAATTGTTTGGTGACTCATGTTGCAGGATGCAAAACATCAATGACAGTCCTGGTGACGATGCAAGTACAAAAATACAAGAATTCCTTTACTGTTTGTTTAAGTTATTTGGGCGACCTGGTGGCTCTGTAGGAAGGGTGGGCAGTTTGTGCTCTAGGGGGGAAATTTCTGCACAGGTCAGGGGGTCATGACCTGGGTCACTACAGGAAGGACGCAGTAAGTGCAAGCATCCGCAGATGCTGCTAACCGCACAGTGGGACTAAGGTGCAGGAGTGTTTAAAGTGAATACCATTAAAATCAGTTAATTAAAGATATACCTGCCATCACCCACAGCGTTTGTGGGACACACTGTAACATTTTCTGAAACAAAACAGCCAGGCATCTGTTCAGGGGAGTCTCACCGGTGTACAACCTGGAGCTGCTGAAGCTGCTGAAAACTTATTTTTAGAGTAACACAGCATTTCTCAGGACTTGACTGCAACATGAGCTGAGTATTGTAACAGTGCAGTAGGTTATGAAGTGGAAGTTTTCCCAAGTCACCCAAAAATCTTAATTGGCTCTTAACAGCCACCACAGACGTCTTTTCCATGGCGACTAGTTCCGTTGGGCTCAACTTAGACATGATGGTGCTTAAAAATATTAAACAAAACCTGGTGGTGGTGCTAGATGAAAAGTCAGGTGATTACCGAAGTTATAACAATTCATCATAAAAGGGGTGTGAATGTGTGTAACAAATTGTCAATCCAGCCAACGATTGTTGAGACATTTCAGCCTGGACCAAAGTGATTGAAAAACCAACTGACCTCAGAGCCACACAGTTAATAAACGTATTACAAACGTACTACAAACGTAAGTAGTGTAGGTATGATGATGAAAAGAAGGTAGAAGTATTAACTCTACCCAAGACAGTCAGATCAGTTTAGAAAATGTAAGTATATTGCAGGTGTGTCATAATATATCATAAGAATTTTTGATATCAAGTCTAACATCATAATATCTGTGCTTTGATCAGTACACCAATATTCTGTGGATGTAAAAGCTTTTTTTTTTTTTTTACAAAATGGTGTTGTGATCATATGATGTCACATCATAAAAGGCTGCTTTCTTTGTTCCAGAGTGGAACAAGCAGATCTGACCCTGGTGGTTGTGGACTCTTCTCATCTCCCCTCTGATGCACAGAAAGCTGCAGACTTCCTTCAGGGGCACCTCAGGAGTGTCCTGCCCACTCAGGAGCAGCCTGAGACAGGTATGATATCTGGGCCTCACCTGCTCCTGCTTCACCTGGACTGTCAGTGGCTCTTGGAGTTGTATTTTGGGAGCCTTTAGTACAATAAAGGAAATATGCATGGTACAGTTTCGGTCTCTGGTGACAAAATCTTCCCCTTTAAATAACATTTTTAAGTGGTAATACATATACATGTAACTAGAAATTAAAATGCTTAGTCGTTTGCTTTGTAGCTTATTAATTGTGACACCAGTTGCTCACTCACAGCTCCATCCTGCATTATGAGACTGCTGGGGAGCAATTCAAGAACTGATTACTCCTGGTAGAAATTAAGCAGGATTCCAGAGAGTACATGCTGGAACGTGAGCCATCAAGAGTGATCAAATAGGAGTAATAGTTGAGTCATTGGTGATTGATTAACACTTTTATTTCCTTGTGTTCTTACCACAGTATTTCCTGCAGACAGGTTTCTCCTGGTGCTGAATAAAACTGACCTGTTGCCTCAGGAGCAGAGGCTGAGGCTGAACAGGGAGCTGAGGCAGGTCTCTGGATTCCCTCCAGTTTGTCTGATCTCTTGCCACACGAATGACGGACTGCAGGACTTCCTCACAGTGCTGCACAGCAGTGTCAAGACTCTGTGAGTTTCTACAGTTTATCGTGTTTTGTTGTGCCAGAGTTAAGACTGTCTCATGTCCCGTTTAAATGTTGTATTAGGAAGATTAAAGTCTTCTGTGATGCATTTATACGAACCAAAATTTACGTCAGCGTGGAAATTGTGACTAAGTGCTCTTTGTAAGCTCACTGCTGCGGTGAACTTTCTGGCAAACTGTAAAATCTGACATGATATATTACTTAAAGTACATAAAATGTTTTATCTAAATCATTATATTTTTTAATGCAGATGAACCTCACAGATATTTTTGCAGTTTGCATGTTTTTAAAGCTCATTTTAACTGATTTACACCAAATATTAATCAGTTTTGTGAAGCTGATTGGTTCAGACTGGTTGAGTTGTAGCACACATTATTGTCTGCCGCAGTATCTTCTCTGATGGTACCACCACCCCAAAGTCAGAGATTTTCAAATCCTTCTCTAAAGATAAAAAAAAAAAGAAACAAAAATCCAGAGTTATTGTGCTGCAAATGTTTTCCACCCTTTCCAAAGTACAAAATAATCACCATCTGGTTCATTTTGTTATCTAACTTCCTCTCTAGGTGTGGAGACCCTTTGTCTGGTGCTCCCACCCTGACCCAGGCCCGCCACAGGGCCCACCTGCAGCAGTGTTTTGTGGCCCTGGCTCAGTACCAGCGCTACCGCAATATCGACCTCGCTTTGGCAGCCGAGGGTGTCCGGTTGGCTCTCACCAGCCTGGGCCGGATCACTGGACGTGTCGGGGCAGAGGAGATCCTGGATATCATCTTCAAGGACTTCTGCATTGGAAAATAGTCAGATGAGTATTGTTGTTTGGTCCCAGTGTATCAGTAAAGAAAACGGACAAAAAGGGCACCGCCTCGGCACTACGCCAGGCTTCGAGGCACAGCAAACTCATGTTCTTGGCTGCAGGATCACTCTGCTCCGAGTCACAAACATTGTTGTTTTCCATAGATGCTCTTTAACAGACTGAAATAGTTTTAACGTGATGACAGGTGCCTCGGAGGCCGTGTGTGCCGGACAAGTGTTTGGCAAGTCTTGAGTCATAATTTATAAATAGCTTCTCAGAGCCTTTCAAAGGTGAACATTGGGCTCTTGGGTCACATCTTAACAGCCAAGATCATTTTAAATTAAGCCAGCTGCAGACCTCTGCAAGGTCATACACTCAAAGTTTGGTTGTTTACTTGTACTGCAGGACAATGAAGATTTTTTTTTGTAGAGTAGATATTATTTTAGCTGCACCCATTTGTGTCTGTCTGTTCTTTAAATGTACTATTTGTTATATTATATATGCCGTTATGTGTCTTCTGTGCATGCTTGTATGCAATAGATACAGGCTGCAACTTGCTCGAGAGCACTGTTGGAAGTAATTGGTGATTCCATTAGTTTTTGCAGCAACTAGAGAGGTAACTAATTACTTTTTTAAATAAATAATGCAATAATTGTTCCTCGTTACTTTCGTCTTGATCATAACAGGCAAACAAAGCCTACTCCCCGCATATTTTTTCCAGTTATGATGTAACTCCACCCATAGTGATGCATGGCTCAGGTGAGCAGTGGTCAGTCCATCCATCCTGTGTGTGTGTTTGAATACAGCAGAGAGAGAAAGTTAGGGGAGTTAGGGTAAAAGAAGGTGAAAGGTGGACTATTGCCTGCAATGCTTCTGTAAGTAATAAATAACTTGACATTATGCAGAACCCCAGCACTGGACGTGCTGGTCGACCGGGGCATCACTAGTCACCCAACCTAACGGTGGCACAAATATGCCGTGAATCATTCAGTCAGCATGAGACTATCGCTGCACTCAGTGGCCGACAGTTCAGGGGATTTGAGCTTGCCTTCCTGGAAATATGGACATTATCTTTCCCACCTTGAGATCAAGGACAAAAATGTCTATAGTGGTGAGTTACAGTCTATATGCAGGACTTGAGTAACTGTTTAGGTTGCAAAGAATGCATCTTGCTGTGTTTATGTTTCTTTAATAAATTACTGTGTAATGTTATTGTTAAATGTTAAATGTTATTTAATGTGTACTTTGCAAAGAGTGTTTAAAACTGACTTGCGTTGCTTGATTTGAAGGCCCATCAAGGCAACAATAAATAGGCCTGTCAGAAGAAATCATGTTTTATTGTTCCACTACTTACTTTTCATGATAATAGGTACAATCACAAGTAAAATTTGACAGTTGTCTTGTTCCAAACTGTGCCACGGCAACACTAAAATAATATAGCTATGTATGCTGTAATAAGAGAGTTGCAGCAGATTTGTAAAAGTCACAAAAGTTATTTTCCCAGTAACTAATTTCTTTTATATGCAGTAATTGGTGAAGTAATTAGATTTCTTTTGAAAGAGGTAACTAGTATGTGTAACTAATTACTACTTTTCATACACTTACACAACACTGCTTGAATGTCACATTTATTTCATCATCAAAAAATACGATATTATGTGTGACAGTTCAGTTTAGGACCAGATGTTACAATATCTTGATGCACATACTTGAAATTATAAGGAGTGATAGTGCAGTCTGGGGATTTCCGAGTGGGAGCCAAAGGGTTAAAGTTAGATGTACAGAAAGGTCAGAAGGAGCACAGGGAAGGCAGAGCCAAGGAGAGACATCTGTGCGGACTGATTTCTCCCCCGCTGCATTAGGCTGTACACTCTGCCTCCTGCTACTCCTTCATTTTGATAAGGGACGAGAAAAGAAACTCAAAGAAGAAAATCCTACCTAACTGTAATCGAGGTGGAGTTTAAGTGGCCAATTGTTAATAATTGCGATTGTGAGTGAAAGTTGGAGCCATGCTGGGGGAGGGGATGGGGATTATGGGAGGGTATTTTTATACATAACTGAAATATGTTAAATGGGGTCGTTGATGTGTAGTCAAATACATGTCATGAATCAAACAGAGACCACAAAACAAATCTTAGAAATAAGGGTCAGTTATCTTTAAATCTACATTTTTCTTAATCAGTTAATTGATTAATTATGTTTTTTACATCTGTGATGCAGTGCAGCAGGCTGTAAACCTGACATTTACATTTTCATTGTAACGTTTTGGGTTCAGTTTTGTTGCATTTCATACTCCTCTCTCTCTGTCTGGAAAGGCAAAAATGACAAAAACAAACAAACAACAACAACAAAATACCCCAACACTATCTTATAGTTGTTATGAAAAATGTGTTAGATGCCTATTTACACATCAGACAGTCAGGGAGCAATATTGCCATCATGTTTCTGTTCATTACATTGGTGTCACATTCCCCATTATGCACTTCATACACTCATAAAACCCTCATTACATGCAACAAGCATTATTGTTATTATTATTACAACAGATGAGGTCTAATTTCTGATTTATTCCAAAGTGAAGTACATTTTGAGTCCAGCTCCAGCCATAAAACACAATGTCTTATAAACACAGCATTTAGAGAGAGTCAGAGTGACCTACATCCCCTGTGTGCTCTGTGGGAAAGGGACGTTTTTGGAGGCGATGCTTTTTGTTCCCTTGTCAATCTGGCCTCGATCAAATATTTATGTTTCCTTGTTGAACTCCTCACCCTTCTTCCCCAGTTGGTTTCTTCTCTCCCAGTCTCTGACGACAGTTGCCCCGCTGTACAGCAGCATAACTGCCCGTCTCGCTGCCTTTTTGTCTCTCTGCACTTAGTTTTTTTTTTTTGCTACCTGACCTTTCCTCTTTCCGCACTGCCCTGTCAGCCTTTTTGTCCCCTTTCATGTTCACCCTGATTAATTACCACACCGGAGGGAGTTTAAGCTAAAAGTGGGACTTGCTGTCATAGAAATTAGTGGCAGTAAATTTTGGAGCCTGGTTTGTTTTTGAAGTAGTGCCCATGTGTGAAATCCTTTGAATCATAATGTTTAGCACAAATGTGAAAAATGTGTGGATATTAACTGCCAGCAGAGTACCAGGGTTTGCAAACTGATACCAGAACTGTACTTTTTTCTAAACTTATTTTGAGAAATGTAAACATTTGACAACTTGTCCACCACTCAACAATAAAGTTGTGTACTGTACAACCTATCATGGTCCCCAGAGGATATATCCAACTCTGGTGATCCTCACATAGCCAGTAAAATATCTCTACATCTATTTAATGTGTTGGCACCATAATTTGTAGAGACCTTCATAGTTTCCTTAATTCTAACGTGGTCCTCTGACTTTTCCTCAAGCACCACCGCAACATGCATATTTGCGGTTTTTAATCAACATGTGCCCCTCAGAATGTAACAAGTTTGGTGAGCCCTTAACATCTACTCGAGCACCATCATCAGGTCAACATTAAAACTGTCCAGCACTACAAAACTAATGACACTCTCACCAGCCTCAACTGTACTTGTGTTTCATGCCAATTGACCTTTCGCTAAGTCCCGCCCCCGTACGCAGACTGGCCAATTATAATGTAGCATCAGGCTGACAACAACCCAACTGTGCTCCATTGACTCTAATGCAGTCATTTCAGATTTCCGTCATTTTCAGGCTGGTTTTGTGGATTTGGAGCTAAATGTTGTGCCTGGAGCACGTCGTGTATTAATGATACTCGTTACCTGGAGAGGTCAGAACAACATGATTATAACAGTGAAACAAAGACCGACCCTGCTGTACAGGAACCAGTGAAGGGAAGCAGGGAAACTTTGCTCATAGTCAACCAGTTGTGTGTCATCGCATTGTGTGCAGATGAATGTTGTTTGACTTCCCCTGGAGATCCCTGCCCGTCCTGAGGCAGAGGTTTTGGTGCTGGCAGCGGCACAAGGGCGAAGCCAAACACCATTCATCTGCACACACTGCGATGACACATAGCTGGATCAATATCAGCAAAGTTTCCCTTTATATTCATTGTCTTCTGTGGCGATCAGCAGTGATGTGGTGGTTCACTTTTACACTGTGATCTGTAGCCTGTAGTTGGGCTTTAGCTTCTAACTATCTTTGTCTTTTTAACCTGTTGTTGCTGCTGAGTCAGTTTGACATCCTGGATATATCCTTCAAACACAGACTGTAGACCCCTCTGTGTGCTTCTCTCTGGAATCACTGTTTCATTTTGCCAAAAACATGATAATGTGTCCTCAGGGAGTGCAGTTAGTCACAGTGTGGGCTCCATGCTCACTCCGACAGCTTCTTGGACCATCACAAAGGGGCGGGGCTTAGCGGAAGGTCAATTAGCAATTGTTAGCATGCCACATATAACATAGACAACATATAAATATGAACATTAACCCTGCTAAACATCAGCATGGTAGAATTTTCTTAACAGGAGTAGCCAAACAAGAACTTTTTTGATTAAGTTCGAGTTTGTCAGCTGAAAGTGTAGTCCTAAACATGTGACTGTAAGTCATCAGGCAAGGCGAGTTTATTTGTATATGACCAGTAAAAACGCAGCTCTGTGTGACATTGAGACATTAAGGCACAAAAGAAACAGCAAGTAACATAAAAACACACATAGGGAATAAAATAAGATAATTAAAATAATAAAATAAGACTTTAAAAGTTTACAGGTAGGTTTGGCATAAATTCATGCATGTTAATATTTTTCATTTGAAAAGTAAAAAATTTGACCAGTGAGATTAATTCTCTGGAGAAAATGAATGTCTGTAAAAGACTGCATGGCAATCCATGCGATAGTTTGTTGAAATGATTCAGTCAGAGTGGTGAACAGACGGATTACAAAAAGTAAAAAATACAGTGAAGTGAAAGATGTGACCAAATTTAACTTAATAAATAGAAGTTTTACAATTTAAACAAAATCATACAATATAAATTGTTTTATCACAATAATCCTCAGAGTATTTAAAGTGAATGAATTATTTGGACAAAACACAGATTAATGCTCATCACTCATCCCACACTTTTCTTCATTTGGGAACGTGACACAGCTAACGTTTGTGCCACGATAAATGAGCGGTACTTTTAACTTTCTGTCTGCCACTTCCCTATAGTTATGATTAATTGCTGTCCTGAGATGCGAGGCTGACGTAGCCAGGTCTTGTACGGACAGTTCCACCCTGTACCCATTTGACTGAATGTCAGTGTGTGTGGGACATACACATAGGATGAAAAACATTTCACGTTAAACAAAGGATTTCCTGAGGACAGGAGGCAGACTGACTCACCTGTAACACTCACATCCATCACTGCAGTCAGACTGAAAGTTTATTCTCATCTATTTTTTCCATGGAAGGTGCAAGCTTACCCAAAACAACCAAACTCTGGTCCTCAGGAATTATAAGATGTAATATCAGTAAGGAAATACAGTAAAGTTGTTGCGATATCACTGATGCAAATAAATTTCAACAGTCTTCATGAAAACTTTGACTCTGTTCTTCAAATGCTGCAAATTTATAAACAGTTATGATTTGTTTTTTGTTGGGCTTCACTAAGGCATATTAAAAATATGAATACCTCCGATGTATCCAAAAATCCAGAGTTATCAAATTTCATAGTGTGGGAAATTAAACATTCAAATGAACTGATGGTCAGCATATATAGACGTGTTCTATATGGCTGATCATTGCAATACACAAACAAATTCCATCATTTAAATGTTAAAGTTTTCAGTTTATGCCTCTGCTATTGAAGCTGACACTATAGAAATGGACCTAGGATAACTCAGTTATAAAGCATGCATTTCATGTCATGTTCAGGGGCCGCACAAATTCTTCTGAGGGCCACCGTTTGGCTCCTCGGCTGCACTGTGAGAGACCATGTATGACTTTTTATGACCTCTTATGTCCTAATATCTTACGTTGACTGTTTTTAATGACATTTTGATTGACACTCTATAGCCTACTATGACTTTTTTTTATGATACACTATTCTATGACATTTTTTATTACATACTATACTATGACTTTTTACGGCTTTTTAATGATGTACTATACAAATACTTTTTTATGGCATTTTTGTGGCATATTATAATATGACTTTTATTTTTATACAGAAGCATATTTAATGACATACTATACTATGGCTGTTTTAATGAAACATTTTTATGACATTTTTATGGTATACTACACCATTACTTTTTTCTGTATTTTTTATGACATACTATACAATGACTGTATTTATGACATTTTTATGGCATACTCTACTATGACATTGTGGGGCTTTTTTATGATATAATGTATAATGATTTTTTAATAACATTTTAACAACATTTTCCATGACATGCTATACTATGACAGTTTTGTAAAATTTTTATGATATACTATGGCAGCTTTTAACACATTTATATGACATTTTTATGGTATACTACACTATAACATTTTTAATAACATTTTATAACATGTTTCATGATATACTATAGTATGACAGTTTTAATGACAAATTTAAGGCCTACTATACAAAGACTTTTTATGATATTTATTAGGGCATATTATACTATGACTTTTATTTTGTACAGAGCCATATTTTATGACATACTACACTATGACAGTTTTTATGACACATTTTTAATGACATTTTTATGGTATACTGTACTATTACTTTTTTATATTTTTTATGACATACTATACTATGAATATGTAAGGCTTTTTTATGATATAGTGTATGGCGATTTTTGATAACATTTTTTATTACATGCTATACTATGACAGTTTTTGACACATTTTTATGACATTTTTATGGTATACTATACTATTACTTTTTTAATAACTTTTTTATAGCATACTATACTGTGACTTTTTATAGCTTTTTAATTATATAATATAGTATGACTTTTATGACATATTTAAGGCCTACTTTACTTTACTATATACTACTTACAACTTACTACTGTATATACGTTTTATGGCATGTCAATGACATACTATATTATGACTTTTTTTTAACACATGATGTTTTTTTTTACATACCTTACTATGACTTTATGACATTTTTATGGCATACTTTATTATTATTACTGTTTTCAATATTTTTATAGCCTTTTTATGGCAAACTTTATGCTATGAGTTTGTTGGGCTTTTTGTGGTATAATGAGTTTTAATAATATTTTCATATCATTTTTCATGGCATACAATACTATAACAGTTTTTAATAAGATTTTTTATGACATACTACACTATGACTTTGTGTGGCTTTTTATGATAAACTATATTGTGACCTTTTTTCTTTTTTTTTTTTTTTTTTACAACATTTTTG
Source organism: Cephalopholis sonnerati (assembly GCA_019142605.1). Lineage (NCBI taxonomy): Eukaryota > Metazoa > Chordata > Actinopteri > Perciformes > Serranidae > Cephalopholis > Cephalopholis sonnerati. The sequence continues at coordinate 27,498,144 of JAGQAX010000006.1, forward strand.
TAACATTTTCCATGACATACAATACTATGACTTTTATGGTATTGTGGTACCATCACGGCATGCTATACTGTGATGGTTAAATGACTCGTTATGATACATTCTGACTTTTTTATGCCATACTATAGTATGACATTTTTTAATGATACATTTTTTATTAAATTTCAAAGGCATACTATACTACTGTACTATGACTGTTTTATGACTTGTAGGTCACACTTTTGTCATGACTCATGTATTATTTTTAAATAATATTCATAAAGAAGTTCAAAGGAAAAACTGGCTGTGTGCAGCTACAGGAAAGGAAAAGGAAGTAGTAAAGCCTGAGAACAGTTTATGTAACAGCTACTCTACTGAACTCATAAAATACACCATAAAAGCAATTGATATACAGACAGTCTCAACTTTTCCTAACTGAGTCACTCATAAAAACTAGTACTTCAAATGTCATTCATTCCAAATTTCTTCTGTCTGATTTCTGACACACGATGTTTAGCACTGCGAATGACTGGGCAGATGTGATGATGTGTTGATGACTTGGTCAGTGTATGTATTGTCATCTGGCCTGCAGGAGAAACCAGTGGGAATCACTAGGAAGCATAAATGTCGCTGTTTTAAGAGCAGTCTGTTCAAAGCAGACAAGTGAGCAGCTGCTGTCTGAAGTCCTGTCTATGTTGTATGTTAGTGACGAACAGACGAACGAGACTGAGGACAAGACAGTTGATGATGAGTCAGTTTTTGGTTCATTTAATTTTAATTCCACATAACAGATTTTCATAACTACAGAACAGTGAGTGACATTAAATAAAAATATTTACACCAGTGTCATGGAAATTTGTACATTTACCCTGGAAGATACCAAGACTTTTCACAGCACATGTTTAAACTTAAACAAAAGTAAAATACATATTAATTTTCTATTCCACAAAGAGCTTAACAAAGCATGCACAGAGCAGCAACAGTAAATACATAATTAATGTGAACACAGAGTATTTACAGGTTATGTGAAAGTGTGTTGTAGCAGCAATATATACATTAGAAAAAATTCTTTAAAGGCAAAGTGTTGATCACGGTGACGCACCGCTCCTGTCTTCAGTTACTCATTTCATCTCACCTGAAAGACAAAACATTGATGATTATGATTAAATGTTAATAAATGCTAAGCTACAGTCTTAACTTTAGCATGTTAGCATGCTGACGTTAGCATGTTAGCATGCTATCTCACTGAGCTGCTATAATGACTTTTGACTCTCAGTCTTGTTTCAGTATTTTCATAATGAAGACCATCACAAAACTAAAATAAAAGTTTAAACTTTGAGTCTTTTGCACATTATTCTTTGTAGGTTTAAATGTAATTACATGTTCAATACAGTAAAAAAAAAACCCCACAAAATATGACACATGCTGTACAGTAATTACACTTCAAATATCTTGTAATCTCATTTGAGTATTTATTCCAAAATGAAGTTTACCGTTGGGGTTTTGCTGATGCCAGGGTGCTCCAAAAGAATCTTGTAGGGCGGCAGGTTTAGGAACACCAGACTGGAAAACAAATCAAATTATTTCAGTATTATTTATCAATGCACACAGATACCACATTAGTGCAGCGTCTTCTGACTGAGCATGTCTCACCCTCATTACTCTAGGATTTAATATTGTGCACTAATGACTCTTTAAAAATGGTTTTCCTTTTGTTATCTTGCCTATCCATGCTTCCTGCAGCCCTCAGATTTCTCTTTTCTGCTGAGTCCACACGCAGCACCTTGCCTCTGCACTTCTGTCCATATAATCAGTGGAGTAAATCTTATTTAAAAGCACTGGAGTGCAAAAAGCTAAAATACAGGACATTTATCCAGATGGTCTTTTGAAAGCAGATTAGATTAATGCTTTACATGAGCACAAAATAAATATCTGTCCTGAGTGAATGAAGGTTTGCAATTATTTGTGGGTCCTACCCTCCCTAATTTCCTTTCCTATGTAAGTACAGAGCAAACGTCAGGTCCTCCATATTTATTTTTACCTTGAAATTGGGCTGGGTGGGGAGCATTCGTTGGAGGGTTTGAAGCTCTCTTTCTCTCAAGGCCAGACTGTCTTCAGCCAGCTTCTTCTGGTCTCTCAGCCGGTTCTGCTCAAGCAGTAATTTCTCCACCTGAACAAAATAAGCATGTGATATTTTAAATAGAAAATGTAAATGTAAAAAATGTTCCTTTTACATCCTTATTTTTTGTGTTACTGTGTGACTGAAGTTCTTGTTAAAACAGAAACAGGAATAGATTATCATTATTTTTTACATCAGCAGTCACAGTTTTATAACCAGATACTGAAGACGTAAGGTTCTCTCATGGATCTCTCTCTTGTTTTCCATTTCCCACCCACATGAACACATCAGTACACAAGTATGATCTACCTGGTCGTCATGAGTCTTCTGCTTGAGCTGTAGCTGCTTGGCAGCCTCGGCAACCGTCTCACTGCGACTGCGTTCACACTGCTGCATGTCAGAAGTCAAATGTGCGTTCTGCACCTCCAGACGACTGGACAAGGCTTGGATCTCCGCCACCTGGAAGAGGAATTTTTTTAATTAATTAAATGTACTTCTCATCTTTAAATATAAATCACCCGCCTGGCACTTACAATTATTTTGGACTAGAGTTTTCTCTGGGACTGTTAATATCTTACATCCATGGATGTAAGTGATGCCTCATTTTGTGTCATGCTGTGATTGCACACTGCAACATATTACCAACAGCTAAGTTGTATGGCAGTAAAGTATTGAATATAATATTTGCTTTTCTAGACTCTGATGCAGGAAGTGGGCGAGTCACTCATATATAATCGGCAGTGGTTAAAGATTGTGTCACACTCGACTGTACCGAATGTGTTTCCAGATGGTGCCTTTACATAATGGTTTTTGTTTACCATGTGTCTATTTCTATCTGTCAAGTGTTTGTTAATGTACATTTTCCTTCACGTCTTCCTCTGCACTGAATGTCTCCCTGAAGGTCACAGGACAAAGGTTAATGATGCTCTAAATCAGCCATTGAGGTGCCTGTGACACTAATGACTGTTTTACCAAATATGGAGCTGAGTCAGTGGGATGTACGGGATCACATAATGGTTTCGTAAGTCTCATGAATTTGACCGTGCGGTTTGAAAACTCAACTGTAACACCTTAGAAAACTTGTCAATTCGTGTTTTTTTTTTTCAGGACCTGACCCCTGTCCGAGGTAAAAATTAAAAGATTAATGGATAATTTATTTAAGGGGGGTTTTGTGAAGTGAAATATCTCAGTCTCATGTTAGATTCCCATCTAAAGTTTGAGAAAGGTGTCAAAATTATGAGCATGGTTTGCAAAAGAAAACCTACTGTATATATTTAGACTAATTAAAGACTGTTAACCATTTTATGTTACAAACAGTTTTCCATGATGTGTTCAAGTTTAAATTATTGTCAAGCTGCCGCCTTGGATTAAAAACACTCAATGGCCCTTTATTAGCCACATTTAATGCAACACAATTTAACAGCTCAGTCATAAATTCTGCCTTCACAATAATTAGGTTAATAATGTTCAGTTTCGATTGACATTGTCAGAGAGGTACTAATTTAACCACACGTTCATTACCGAGGTTATAGTTTGCAGTGGTGTTGATAAAGAAAGAGACAAACATTTAATAATTAGTTTATGTAGAGGTGAGGGTTCTTTACCGTTTTATCCGCATGAAATGTTGCGCTAAAGGATTTTTAGAAACCTACTCACTGAGGCTTTGCTTCTGTTGTCCTGCACTGTGCTGCTGTATCAGCAGTGACACACACCTCACCTCGGCTTTGACCCTGACTTCGCCTCAGAGGACGTCTGTCTCTTTAGCTGTAGATTTATCATGAATGAATCAGCAGATAGACTTCCTCCCTTGGGAACCTGGTTTCCCATTCAATTTGTTCTTTGGAATATTCCAAGACGAGAGCTAAAAGGAAGGCTGGACAGACAGAAGTACAAACTCTGAATACTGCCTATGATTCTGAGGCACTTTATTTGAGTAATTTCATTTTATGCTACTATTTACTTATACTCCATTTGAGACACTACATCACTACATCTTGACTTGACATGTTAAATTACTGGTTACTTTTTAGATTGAGATTTTACAGTAACAGTGTGTAGTACGGTGTCAGATTAAACAAATAGTTTCTCAACTCTTGAATGATTTTAAACTGATCTGATGGTTTTATTTCAATAACATTGCGAGACCTAATGAGGTAAAATTGTGCAACAGCAACAGAAAAGCAAAGAAAAAGTCTGAAAGCAGAACTTTTTTCTTCTCTTCTGCCTAATTAATTATCTCATGATCCTTGTAGACTCCTGGTGATAGACCAGATTGTCCTTGTTTTGTAAAACAAGTGCTTTTACTTTTCAAACTTTTAGCATTTTTTGCTGTACATCTGCACTTTTACCTAAAGATGCATTTAAATGCAGGACATTTACCTCTGCAGGATCTGAGTACATCTTCCACCACTGCATACAGGTCTACATGTAAATCTATTCTAGTTCATATTAATGTAAAACAGACTTATTTCGCTGCTTTATGCCTCTAAAGACTGTAAATTTCAGCATACACCGAGTACAGTCATTTCAAATAATAATCTTCAACACACACCAAGAATCACAAAATATGTTGCACACACCTTGTTGCCCACGTTGTCTAAATACAGCTGGAACTTATTCTCCACGTCTCTGGACAGGTTCGTGCAGCTGTTTCTGATCTTCTCCATCTGCTCCTGCTGGCTGTCGCAGGTGAGGTGAAAGGTCAGCTGGTGGGGAAACAGGTTGTTGATCTTGTTCAGGAAACCACTGGTCACTGTTTTGATCCCGTCCAAAGACTGAGCAAAGTCCTCTTTGCACTTCCTGGTTAAAAAATACAAAGATTGAGACAAAAGTTTTAATGTTAAATCTTAATATTTTCAGTTACTCTCATGGAGCAGATGGAGAAACACTCAGTACCTGGTGTAGGTGGTGAGCTGCTCCGTCAGCAGGGTGTTCTCCCTGCGCAGGGCGATGGCATCCTGGTGGTGTGTGTCTCGGTCTTTAAGGGCGTTGTCTCTATCCTGGCTCAGGTACTGAACCGTCTGGGTGAAGTTTGCCTCGATGAGGTTTATCATAGCTTTCTGCTGAGCGTTGAGGGTCTGCAAAGTCTTCATTTCACCTGGGGAGTTGAGTGGGAAACACTATAACCACAGGAACACTCTGACAGTTATACTTTTATTAATATTCTGTACTGTAAGTCAACCTTTAGTGGGAGTTCATGAAGAGAATATTTTTTCACAGTGATTAAACAGAGTTAGAGAGTTAGACTAAGTCTCCCAAAAAGTATAGTATTAAAGTACATACCGCTGGTAGTGACCACAGGAGGGGGCTGGATCGGAGGGGTGGGACGCCGTGCCATCATGCTGATTGTTGCTGCACTCATTCTCTCACAGTTAGCCTATACATGAAAAAATATATATTTATTTTATTAACATAGCAACCAATAGTGGTGAACTGTAAGGAAATTAACCACCGTATGTAAGTACAAATGAGAGGTACTTGTAATTTAATGTTTTTAGTTTAGTTTTTAGTAAAATAACCTAATGATATTATTATTGAGAATTTTTCAAAGATGATGAACAGTAAAATGACCTGCCGTTCTCAGCATAACATTAATCAAGTCATCTACTCACTAATTTATCTTTGAGTGTATGTTCTGTGTGGTTGGCATCAGTCTTCAGCTTGGCCAACTCTGCCTCCAGAGCAGCTTTCTCAGCTGTGCGAGCTCCCAGCTGAGCTCCCAGCTCGTCTTTCTCCTTTCTCAGCTGGATGATGTTGTCACTCAGCTTGTTGACGTTCAGCTCCAGCTCCTTTAGAATAAAAGTCGGATCACTCAGCATCATCATCATCATCACTGTATTTAACAGCTCTGAACATACTGTACGCATACATATTATACTGTGGGTCAGAAACATAACAGGCTGGTGATGGCTGAGTGAAGATGAATCAAAAGCTGCTGCAGAAATGAGTTCATCTTGTTCAGATTGTTTTGTAGAGAAACTGTGTCAGACTCAAATTATTATACAGAGCTGAGTAGTTTTATACATCTTAACACATCTGGTGGGGGCTCTTCAGCGTCTCAAAAGGGTTATTACATGAGAAGAAATCACTGACCTCAACCCTCCTCTCCTCCGCAGATTTCTCTGGCTGTCCATAGATGAGGAAGAGCACAAGGCTGACGATGATCAGAGACTGGATCAGAGAGGAGAACAAGAAGACGGTCCTCATGTAGTAGCTGCAGCTCTTCCCTTTGCGCTTGTGCAGGGGCTCCCTTGCCTCCAGGCCAAACTTGGCCCGGGAGTAGCTGGAGCTGTACATGACTGTTGGAGGTGAAATGATGGCAGCTGGTTTTGGAAGATCTAAAGAGGAAGTATTTTTTGCTACAAATCCACAAGGTGGCCGTTCAGATGAGATCTTCTCTGCGGAGCAGGTGCCGAGGCTTCAAGGAGAACGCTGTCGAACAGAAGTGGAGGAAAAAACGGTGGTGAGATGTTTGTTTCTCTGTCCTCTACGGCTCTGCCACGCTGTCAGGGAGCAGAAACATACAGGCACAAATGGCATGTATGGATGGATGTAAACAATGACCCTTAGGTGTGTAAAGGGGCCATGTTTATAAATGCTGCTGGAGGCACACTTCCAGTTCATCCTGGCCCAACCCTCCCACCTCTCCTCCCTCTTCGACCTCTGTCACAATTCCAGCTTCCAGCTGCACCGCTGCCAAAATTATCAGAAATTTTCCTGGTGCCTGGGACAAAAGGAAATAGTTGTGGCAGTACGATTAAATAAAGTTTAACGATCCACTCGAGGTTTAAACACAGAAAAGTACTGTGCTTGGAATGAGACTTTGTGTCTGATGTCATTTTCACAAAGGTTTGATAAGATTTTTTTTTTTAAATCTAGACTCCTGAATATTTGCTGCAGTTTTGCTTCTCTAATTCTGTTCATGTGCGTACTTTATTATTTCAGAGAATTCATGCCATGGAAATGTATGGATCATTATAAATGGTCTTGTGTTTAAACATACATGTAATTAAATGATAGGACTGCTTTTTTCGAATTCTGTCTCAAACAATAGTGAGGTGTCCATGTCTTCTCTTCCCTCTGCGCACACTGAAACAGGTTTTGCTTGCTGTCACCATTCCTCATGTTCAGACTGGCCATGAAAAGACCCCTTCTTAATGCACCTCCAATGTGGGTGATGGAAGAAATCTACAGTCTTGTTTTAAATTTAGATCTCCATATGAAGCTAATATGACACTTCAGCAGTCAAATCAAGTTACAGTCATTTTAGAATGAAGTTTTCTCTTTGTGTTTCCACAGGCAGTGTTCCTGCTGAACTAGTGTGGAGTTATAGTAACAAAAAAAATTAATTTCACACTAAAAAGACAGTTACTTTGGATTAACACCCCCATGGTTCATCTACAGGGTGTCTACAGGTATCAGACACTTAAATGCTTTTTGAGACCTTCTCTGTGAGTTAAGTTAATCTACATTTTGCCAACAGGTAAGTGCAAGTGTAAAGTAAAAAGACTGTGTTATGTGTTATGTTTAGTGTTAGGTTTAAAGATTTGTAACATCAGATATGTGGACTTTTACACAGAAGAGCTTGTTTCATTTTTAAAAAAGAAACAAAACATGGATTAAAAAAAATATTTTAAACATGTTTGTGTCAGTTAAAACCTCACAATTTCAAATTTTAGACTATTTAATGACTTTTTAGGCCTAATATCTATTAAATTGAATAGATTTCAACCAGGGTGTCTACTGTGACTGTAGACACCCTGGTTTAACTCAGACTGAAAGTCTTATCTGATCTTCAGCTCAACTTTAGAAGTCATGTTTACAGAGTGTAAGGACCTGTTAAATCTAGTTAAGGAGGGGTCTCCACTGTGGACAGGAGGAATGATTACAGCAACCAAAAACTCTTTAAACGTACATCTTAGCATGTGACTGTTGTATTACGATAGACTTTAAATATGTGAGCCTATCCTTTAATGTGCTGCAATCAATACAGTGTAACCATATGATAAAACGGCACTGTCGCTTCACAGCAAGAGGATTCCTAGTTCCAACCTGGTAGGTACATGAGTTTGCATGTACTCCCCGTTTGTGTGGGTTTTCTCTGGGTACTCCAGCTTCCTCCCACAGTCCAAAGACATGCAGACTAAATTAATTGTTGACTCTAAATTGCCTGAAGGTGTGAATGTGAGCGTGAATGGTTGTCTGTCTCTATGTGTCAGCCCTGTGATAGTATGGCGGCCTGTCCAGGGTGTACCCCGCCTCTTGCCCAACGTCAGCTGGGATAGGCTCCACCCCCCGCCACCCCCAACAGGATAAGCGGTTAGGGAATGAAAAATGAATAAATTAACTACACTCATGACAAAATTTTACTTACATCATCATATCAACAAAGTGTACCTGAAGTATCAAGAGTTATGCATATTGTATTACTATTACAGATGGATTAACATGTACGCAGGATTTTAACATTGAAGATGGTCAAGATTAAGCTTGTTTTAACTACTTAAATACGTACGGGCAAGGCTTGATTACCAACCAGCAAAGAAGCAACAGGGGCCTCAAACTAAATTTTCAGGCTCCTGGGTATTTTAACCTATAATAATGCATCATACTTTTATAGATAAACAATTGCTTCAAATGAAAAATCATGACCTAAAAAGTAACTAGTTACTATAGGTGTCAGATAATTGTAGTGTGGTACAATGTACAATGTTACCCTCTACTCAAGTGTATGGAAGTGTAATGCATTTATTTGAGAAAAAAAATCAGCTCAATTACTGAATCAACAACATAATAATCTTGATAATTCAAAAACATAGCAAATATTTTTTTCTCAATTGAACATATTAGGCTTCCATACAAGTATCTTTCGTAGATGCATTTATTTTCCACCAGTCTGCCCGTAATATATGAGAAAGGAAAGATCACCCATCAGTGCCACATTTAAATATAGCTTCTGAAGAATTCGTGATCATATTCCCCTGGTGGTGGATGAACAATGTAGGCCATGTGAGGAGTAAAACCAGAAAATACCAAACAAAAAAACAAAAAAAATTCCACCATATCCTGTCCCAAGCAAGCACGGAAAGGAGGCATGGCAGTGGAGGAGTGAAAGAATGAAAACAATAGGGACCTGTCATTCTTCGGGGATGAGGGAATAACAAATTCTCCCTGCAGTACAGACACACTTGATCCCCCCCCTCTGCACTCTGTTATCTGCGGCGATGACGTGAGGAACAGCCGGCTCTTCTGGTGAACTGTGTGAAAGGTGAAAGGTCCTCTGAGCCCGGCGTTTTCCTGCTCCCCCATTGTCTCCCTGACAACCTGTCTTCACCGGAAAAAAACTAATTTACGAAGCTATGTTAGAGTGACAGAAAATGAGTAACTATCAGGAGTCAGGACAGACATCGGATCAACCTCTGAACAAAAACAGGAAACTGAATGGTTGAGGACTGAGATAAAAAACACCTCTTAAGATACGTGGCCAGACACATCTAGGGTGACAGGAAAAATGTGCTATTGAAGTTATATCCATGCCATAGGTAGATAACAGATAAGGCTGCTGTGATGACTGTTAAATCGTGCTGTCATACAGGCCTGTAGATTCAGAAATTATAGTGCCACTGATAAGAAGCTTGGCAGTGAAGACAGCGGGTGATTTAAGGCAGAAAAGTTTAGCAAAACAGACAGATGATCAAAGCAGAATAAATATGAAACTGACACTTGGATGTATAAAAAAAAAAAAAAAAGCAAATCTCCACCCTAAGCAGCTTCATGACGACACATTTCAAGCTGTTCATATCTCTAGAGGGATTCTGCTGCCATCTCCTGACAAAAACGGAGAAAGCACATATGAACATAAAAAATATGATTCAACATGCCTTTTTAATATCCAGAAACAGCTTCAACAAGCTCATCTGTACAATGTGTTTCAAGTGCAGCTAAACTGGCAGTATGAGGGGCCTTTGTCACAATCAGTTCATTGATGCTACAGAAATCAGTCAAGAGAAGCCGCGTCTACACTAAACAAACATTTAAAGACACTTTTGTTTGTTTACTCCAATTTTTTACACGTTTAAGTTAAAGATCCAAGACTCTTTTATTCATTCAGTAGAAACATTTCTCTCAAATTCTGTCCACAAATCTGTCTTAGTAAGCACTTCTCCTATTCCATGATAATCCATCCAACTAACAGGAGTTGCAGATCAATAGGCTGATTAAACAGCATCATTACTACACAGGTGTACCTCAGGATGGCCACAATAAAATGGCCACTCTAAAATGTGCAGTTTGATCACATAACACAATGCCACAGATGTAGTAGTTTTAAGGGAGCGTGCCATTAGCATGCTGACTGCAGGAATGTCCATCAGAGCTGTTGCCCACTAACTGAATGTTCATTTCACTACTTTAAGGTGTCTCCTATGACTTTTCAGTGAATTTGGCAGCACATATAACCAGCCTCACAGCCACAGAAGTCAGACTCTTGTCAAGACGATGAGCATTCAGTGTCGACGGTTTGTGCAGAAATTCTTCAGTTGGGCAAACCAGTTGTTGGTACACCTGTGTAGTAATGATGCTATTTTATCAGCATCTTGATATGTGACACCTGTCAGGTGGATGGATTATCTTAGAAAAGGAGAAGTTCTCACTAAGACAGATTTTAACATATTTGAGACCAAGTTTGAGAGAAATACATTGAGAAATATATTAAGTGCACCAAAAAAGTCTCAGCTATTTAACTTAAATCATTTAAAAATAGGAGCAAAAACAAAGGTGATGTGTTTAAATTTTGTTCAGTATGTATTATTGTACATTCTTTCATTGTCTGTGTAACATAAAAGAGTAACGAATCAACTTAAGATTAAAAACAACCCCTTATAAAATAGAAAATACATCAAAACAAGCAACATAAGGTAGAAATGATCAACAAAAAGGCAAGGCAATATTACAGAAGTTCTGACAACCGTGATACAGTACATTATGTTACAGTTCACTACTTCAAAGAGTCAAAAGGCCAGCTATAGAAACTGTCACAGGCTTTCTTAAATTCACCATTTAAGACTTACAGACAGATCAGTGTGGTCTATGATTTGAAAGAAAAAACAAATGGCGAGGGAGCGAGTTTAACGAAGCCTGATGCTTTAACCATCTTCTTTTTTTAATTCTTTCGAAATCTTCCTCTCCTTGTGTCCTGCTCTTGAACTCTCTGACTTCCACTCAATAACCTCATCCCCAGGATGACTCCAGTAGGCTTACAGCTAACAACCGCATCATTTTATTACTTCCGCTTACAACAATGGATGACTCATTCATTCCTGACTGAGTTAATGGAACCTGCTGAAACCTTCATGTCTCTTATGAATCACGCCAGGTTTTCTCACATATTCCTACAAATTATTGCTCATCAGCAGGTGATGGAAAAAAACCTCAGTAATAAGGTGGAAAACCACTAATAAACTACAATATGTGATTTTCACAGAGACACGCAGAGTTATGAGTGTGTCCAGTTTTACACCGTTGCCTCAATGTCCTGGGGGTCGTCCCCCTCCAACAGGCTGTAAGACGCGTGGCTCTGGAAAGGTCTCTGTAAAGGGTGAGCAAGAAGTTTGGCCATGCAGTTGTGCAGCTCGATGGCAGGTCCGCCCAGGGAAACCTCAAAGCGATAGCACATGCCCTTTGAGTCCAGGTTGCAGAAAGAGGTGTAGTTGTCCTGGAGACAGAAAACATAGCACATAGTTGAAAGTCAGCATCAAGGGAAATATCCACAGTACATCATCATGTCAGAAGCTGTTATACTGTATTTATGTGAGCTTTCACAACTTCCCTCCACACTGTTCAGGCTTAATAAGATGGACAGCAGTACTTAAATTAATTAACTGCAAATACAAGAAGGCGCAGAGCCAAGGAGTAACGTTGGGATTTTTTTTAGCCGCCTGGCTGTGGTGAGTGAAGCTTTGGCTCTGGATCTGGATATTGTTCGGACTGTGGCTGCATGTCGCTGAATCTACGAAGCTATGGATATGGCTACACTACCTGTACTCTGACTAGTCATTTAACAACAGCAACAAAGCAAAAATGCATGTACAAATAATCATTTGGGAGTATGAAGTATTCTTTAACATTAGCCAACAAAGCATCATTAAGCCAAACAGGATTTGAGCCTGCGGTGCTTCTGTCGGATATTACAGATGTGTTACCAATACACCACAGGAATTCAGGACTACAGCAGCTTCAACACAAAGCTCTGTCAGCAGAACAATCATCAATTCACTGAACACACAAACAACCCCAGGATATCGTTAGTGTTACAACCTTTATAAACTAATGTGTCACAGCCATGAACATGACAACCAATGTACAGTCATTGCTACAGCCACAATCACAGTGACATCAATGACCCGTGATGTCATCACATGACTGTAGTCATAATCTTCCAATATTAATTATCTATTAAGCATGTATATTTTTTTTATAAATGTACATTTCAGAACCACAACTCACCTAATGTATTTCACACCTTCTTGTCATGAGCTCTGATGTCCATTAATATCCAACAACTCTTGGACAATATAACATAAAACACTGAGGACCATTACTTTAGAGTACCAGTCGCCTCTCTATCAAAACTTGTCCATCACTGTCAGTATTTAATATGATAAACCATCTGTGGTAAAGTTAATGGGTCTTATTCATGAAACGTGAGCAGAACGAATTTGTGTCAAGTGTTCGTAGAAGGTAATTTATGTGTATCTGAGAATTCATCAATATGAGAGTAGCTCCTATCTTTTCGTAGGTACTAACAAAATCTACACCTGCTTCTGACTGCTCGTAGTGCTTGTGTCAATAAGAAATGCACATTAATACTGCTTGTCAACATTAGAAATTACAATTTTAACTCATATTGTGCTCTGTTACGTTCACAACACACAGTTGAAACACTCAAGTTGAACATGACAACAGATTATAAATATAAGACACTAAACTAGTTGGCATTTAGCAGATTTAAGCTTCAGATTAGGTTTTTTAAAATTGTGAATGGGTTATTTTAATCAACTTAATACATGTGCTTTCTACATTTCTGGCATCCAATTCCCACTTGAAACGTGGCGAGACTGTGAGATCCACATTACTGATCAAACACTAAGCTATCAGCGATGGCTGTCAGAATGTACAGCCATTTAACACTTACATTTACAATATAACACATACACCATCTAACCTTCTGAGTTTGCTGTTGACAGCTCCAGTGGAGGCATGTCACTGTCTCTGTCAGGAATAATTCCTGACAGAGAGGTCACTCTGATGATACAAGCAATGCGCTCATCTGCAGCTGTGGCTGGGAAGAGTCTCCTCCTGTAGCTGTTGTGGGGTTATTTGATGTGTACTTATGCCTTTCTTTGCATCAATTTTCATATTGAACCATTTTTGTTTTGCTACTTTGTTCTTTTGGTTCTTTCAACAGAGGACACAGAGTTAACGGCACCTGTTATCTCCTTCTAAGCCTTTGATTTACCTGTGCCTGTCACACCACAAATAATAAAATAATAATGGTCACTGGCTATTTGTGGGCAGGGATGTATGCTAATTGTTAACTAGCAGTGCGCTGTCAAGTTGGAATTGATTGGCATTTATGAACATACACATGTGCCTATGATAAAATCCGAGTTTTCCGAGGTGTTCATGAATCTGGTGAAGTTTTTAGCACTAAGGTTTTTTATCTGCAAATCTACTCACAGATGTATGAACATTTCATGAATGAGACCAAATGTGCTCAGTATGTATGTTTACGTGTTTCGTTGGTTTATTTAGTTATTTATCTATTTATAATTATCACCACGAGGGATGGTTTTACCATAAGCCTTTTGGGGTGTCTTACCTGACCTGTACTATATGCTGTGTTTGTCGTTATATACCTCACCTACTCTGTGCCATAAAATAAACAAGAAACTAAACTAAAATCACAGCTTCAGATCTCAATAAGCCTAAGCAGCAATTGGTAAGAAAGCTAGGTTAACTTGCTACACTAGTTATCTACGTTACTGTAATGTCACAGACATGCATCTCACACAGCTGAGGGTGCACCCATCCCTGCTGTGGTCACAACCAGTGGTGGCCTACCACATACTACATAAAACTATATCATAATCTAGCTCAGCATCTCTCTATGGACAAGAAGGAGGTCAAAACATATTGTGTGGTAACATGAAATATTATAAGGTTAAGCAAAAGAATTTTAGAAAATAAATTCCCATTGCGACCTTGTGATGCTTTGTAGGACGGTCTCTACATCAGTCCAGACAAGTGCTGATACTTAATGTGCAACTTAAGTTTTTCTGTACGACTGGACTACACTCATGATACACCAAGCAAAGTTGATCCACAGCATACATCCTGGTACACAATCCAAATGAATCACTGTCTCCTCATCAGCTGATTCACTCACCCTCCAGCTGGTCTCATCCCCCTGCTCCTCCACCCCGTTGTGTAGGTAGACCACATCGAAGAAAAAATATGGCGACTGCAGCATTTTCTGTGGCAGGACACAAGAACAAGCAAGTCTTTCACTTCAGTGTTAAGTTAGTGCAAACACACTAAAAGAGAACTAGGTTACAGCCTCATGGTTTTATGCTTCCTCCAACCAGTCAAGCTGCAGTTTCAATTTACATCCATGTCTGTCCACACTCATGTAATGTAGGCAGTGAAGGCATATAGTGAAAAGGCATTTAAGTGTATTTTTTGGTGAAATGGAAGTAAACATTATATATATTAACATGTATGCTTTTCAGTGAATAATGTCCAGTGGGAAACATGTTGTCTTCACTTTGAGACTATTTTTACAGAGGAGTACAGAGGGCTAATAGAGAGCAGCGTCACATGGAGTGACGACAAACACCTGAAGCTCAATATCAGCAAAGCCAATGAGCCTGTGGTGGACTATCAGAGGAACAGGAGGCCTCCTGTCCTGGTTGTCATCCAGGGAGAGACTCATACAAGTACCTTGAGACCAAAAAAATCTGGACTGAACTGAACTGCATAAAAAACATTTCAGGAGGGAAAATCAAGTTCACATTAAAAAGAAACTAATATACCAAATACAGACTGGATATCTCAGCAGGTCTCATACTTACACTAACAGCCTCTGAAGGGTTGAACTGAAGCTGTCCAGCATGACGGCTGTAGATGAGCACCGTCCGCACCACATATGGAGGAGGGATGGTCTGAACATTGTCCATCGACGGCAGCTCTATCTTCTGACGACTGTAAAGACAACAGAGCAAAAGATGACCTTCAATAAACACGTTTATGTAATGTTTCATGTATTTTAAGAGACCAAAAATGTTTATAGTCAGACAGAACTTACATTACATTAAGAAGATCTTCCAAGTCTACAGAGGTCAGTTAAGGCTAAAATGTCACAAGTGGAAATTATTTAATGTTAATTTTCATTGTTTAAGAGTTAGTTTTGAATGAAAGGATACTGAAGGACTCGCACACATTTGTCTCAAGGTCATAAAGACAGCTGCACAGCTCCCTGGGGTCAGAGGTGAAGCCTGATAACTGAGACACGAACACATTAGAGGAAAATGAAGACAACATCTTGAAATCTGTATGTAACATTTGAAGCAAATCAAAATATTCCTGTACTCACCCAAAGAGCATCGTCATTGACTACCACCAGGGCAAACTCATGGCGTTTGTCAATCTTGTGTTTAGTTCTGACAAACATCTCAATCATCTTCTGAGAAATGTTCAGGGCATTTGTTTTAGACCTAAACAGAGAGACAGTCAAACTAGGCAGTGATGACAAATTAAATACAAACAGTGTACAGTAAAGGTGTACGTTACTGAAGCTTACCCATTAAAAGACTCCAGCTTTGGCAAAGACATCTCTTCAGAAAGGTCTAAGCAGATGATCTGCCATGAGGAACATCAGATAGAATGAGCCTTGTGGTGACAATGAGTCTTAATTTTTTACGTGAAACATAAGTTGTAATTTAGGCCTACCACTTTCTCTGGGCAGTTGACTCGGGGAACTCTGAGCTGGTACTCTGCTGGTGGAGGGATGGGGGTTGTCAGTGTGGGCTGCTGCTGTGTGGGCTTCGGCCTCTCTTTGGCAGCAACAGAAGCAGTGGATAGTGGCACCGGGGA
The DNA here is from genome assembly GCA_019142605.1 of Cephalopholis sonnerati. NCBI lineage: Eukaryota > Metazoa > Chordata > Actinopteri > Perciformes > Serranidae > Cephalopholis > Cephalopholis sonnerati. Next base: position 27,514,390 of record JAGQAX010000006.1, read on the forward strand.
GCTGGCTGCAGCTGCTGCTGCTGCTGCTGCTACCGCAACAGGGGCTGCAGTCTGGGCTGCAGCTGCTGAGACGGTTGTGGTGGTGGAGCTGGGAGGACTGTCGCTGGTTGAGGCCTCACCCTCACCCTCAACACGACTTCCCACAGCGGGCTGAGATATGTTGGGATTACTGTTTCCGCCGAGGCTGCCCTGTGCTGCTGCGACGGTCCTCAGCACCTTCGGGGTTGGAGCGTGTCCGAGGGCGCAGCTCTACCAGACGCTCCTCTCCATCTGCTGGGCCTGGCTCTGGCGTCTCCATGGATACACAGATTGCTGAGGAAGTGGGGATGATGGGTTTGACTGGCCATGAAGAGAAACTAATAACACATTTGTAACTAGAAATTCCTTTACATTTACCTGTGATTGGTCATCCACTGACATTAACCAATTAATATTTAGACATGTATTATACCAAATTCTGTGGCCCATCAGATACTGCGACCCAAATTAATTAATTGTATTCAGCTAGGGACAGATATAAGATACATACTGTAGAGTTTCCCAACAGTGGATAGCTAAGATTTGTAGATGCTGATGTCACTTGGGGCTCTGTTAAGTTGTAACACTGCTTGCTCAATAATCCGATTTCTGATTCTGAGTTTTATAGACAATTTATATACTGATCAGCCACAACATCAAAACCACTGACTGGCAGTAAAGTGAATAACACTGATCATCTCATTACAATGCACTGTTTGGCTGGAAAACCTTTGGTCCTAGCATTCATGTGGATGCCACATGACACGCTCCACCCACCCCAACACTGTTGCAAACTAAGTACCAAGCAGGACAATGCACCATGTCAGACCACAAAAAATGTGTATGGCCCAATGAAGATGACAAAGAGCTCAAGGCGTCAACCTGGCCTCCAAAGTCCCCGGATCCCAATCTGATCGAGGATCCGTGGGACGTGCTGGTACCACACCTCACAACCAGCAGGTCTCAAAGGATCTGCCGCCAACACTCTGGCGCCACACACCACAGGACACCCCATAGAGTTCCTGTGTCCATGCCTCGACAGGTCAGAACCAAGTTTAATCCAAGAAGGCCTCACTGTGGATCGGGGGTACCTCTGGGGTACCAGCACGTCCCACAAGTACTCAAGCAGATTGGGGTCTGAGGATTTCAGAGGCTAGGTTGATGCCTTGAGCTCTTTGTCACGTCCCTCAGGCCATGCCTGAACAGCTTTTCTGTTGTGGCATGACACACTGTTGGGGGGCCACTGCTACCAGGGAGTGCTGCTGCCATGAGGTAGGGGTACTCGCTTTGCAACGGTGTTTGAGTGGGTGGAGTGTGTCAAGTGGCATCCACATGAGAGCCAGGATCCAAGGTTTCTCAGCAGAACACTGCATTGTAATGAAATTATCTATGTTATTTACTTCACCAGCCAGTGGTTTTCATGTTTTGGCTGATTGGTGTATATTCATACAAAAAAATTGGATTGAAAAACACCCATGATAGCATTCCTTTTGATGACAACTGTCAAAATACAATGTGTGGCCATATTAAGAACAGCTGAAGTGGTAATGCAGCTGAAAATTCTGATCAGGTCACAAAACCTTTAAGGTCACAAAACACCTGCCTCTCATACAATACTAGCAACAATAGCAAGTACAGGAAAACTGCCTATAAATACTACAAAAATAAATCAATAAATAAAATTTTTAAAAATCCAAACAAGAGCTACTTAAAATGTTCAAACCAGATCGTACAATGGGCACAAGAAAGCTACACGAATGTTAGAAGCAACCCCCACTATCTATATTGACTTCGTATTTCTAGTTTAAAATTCACGCCAGATTCTGCTCTAATGGACGCAAAGTGCAGCTTGCAGCTAACTAGTACAATAAAATCAGAGGCGTTTTCTCTTTACATTACAGCTGGTTTAACTAGAAATGCATCAATCAATGCGTGCAGAAAGCCAACATGTAGGTTAGCTACAGATGTTTGATGACAGCGCAGTAGCAACGAGAGCTGTTAGCATTAGCTTCAAGAGAAATTAGAGCAAAGCAAATTACCCGACACGTATGAAATATTTCATGTTAAAATGTGTAAGTCCACTTACTCGGTAAGTAACTGCGAAACTTCTATAAGTCAAACAGTTTGAAAAGTCATTGAAAGTTGTAAAATATCTCAACGACGAGCTATGATTTGTTTTGATCGGACAACTTCCTTACCGGAAATGATCGAATCCGGAACTGCAGTGTCGTTGCATTATGGGTAATGTAGTTTGATAAGGAGGCGACATGTTTTGCCTCTTTGAGGAGATTGTGGTGGCAATTATAGTACTAAAAACAGTATTTGTAGCCGTAATAAAATCAGTCCCCAACAAGTAACGATAGTGTTAATAGTATAATTTATTTATAAGCGCCTTTCAAGACACTTAAGGCCAAAGATAGGGAAAGTCACAACAAATTAATAAAGTCAACCACATAAGGAATAAAGTAACATAAAAAATAAATAACAAATATAATAATAACATACGTACTATTTTCCTATAGAAATGATTCCTTTACACATCACCATGTGGTAATATGCTTTGCTGTCTAGAACATCTTCCACTCTTCTGGCTAATGCACAAAGACTCACCAGGTTAAAAATGTTGTGTGATGTATCTCTAGATGTGAAACAGACCCTTTCATTAAAAGGAAACTGATGATGAATATATGTTCTCATAATTTATGTTTGGTTTTAGTTTATCAGCTGTTTGCATAGCTCTGCAGAGTGTGGCTTAATATACTCAGTGTAGTTAAATGAATATAGTAGAAACCATCTTTGCAGTAAAAAAAACACAATTCAACATGTCTCTCATGTCACTTCATGCATTTTTTTTAAATTACAAAACATCACAGTACATGCTTCTATGTCAAAAGGCATGGAAGCTAAATGTGGACAAAACAGGAAAGGACACGAAGTGACGGGGACTGGGTGGGGATGACTTTGTGAGTGTTTTCCACTTACTTCATTCATCACACTAAACACTGTTGGGCAGACATGCAGAGAGCAGACTGCAGCAGTGACTGGAAAATACAATCACGCTAAAATACGAGGAGTGAAGAAAACACACTCTCATTTTGTCAGATGCTTTACTGTAGGCAGTGAGTAGCCACAACAGGGACTAAATCATTGCTGCAGACATCAGGATCAAGGATCATGGAGGTAAGGGATGATGAAGTGTTTCAGTGTTTGTCCTGAAAATATGTTATTTATCATATACTAGGTGTTGTATGAACTGGAGGATGACATGTTTACTGTGTAAATTTCACAAGTCTGTAAAACTGTGGTAAACATAAAACATGCTATCTGTGAAAATGATGCTGATGCAGTTGAGATGTGAGTGATTATATGGAATTACAGCATCTTGTACTGGCATGAAACCAGATGTGACCATAGTGAACTGGAGCAAAATGTTTAGAGAGTAATTTTACTGACTAAGTGACACCAGTGTATTGTACATGGTTATTATATGAGTTATATTCGTTTCAGATCCCAAAACTCTGTTGAATTTGAGACTCTAAACTGCCAGATATTGTAAACATGAATGTTTAGCTGGTGACCTGTCCAGGGTGTTTCTATGCTTTTTGCTCAGTGCGTGCTTGGATAGCCTTCCTGTGACTCTGTATAGGAAGAGGTGGATATAGTGGATGTATTGGTGGCTGGATAAGGAATTTTAAGTAGGTTGCCAACTGTCTTCTGCACAATATATAGTACAATTCATACAGTAAAAAGACAGGCTGGCAAATTATATCATTTTAGCATGTTTATAGGCATTATACACATATCTGCTTCACAGCAAATTAAACACTTTGTTCTAATTTAATTTAGCCGACATTCTTTGTGCAAAACAAAAGATGGTCTGGTCCACAAATATTTCCGAGGCAGGAAGTTGAATCTCAGGATGTTTTAGTTTCCTCCTTTTCCGCCACTCAAAACAATAGCGGCTAAACGGTGCAGCAACAATGTCTCGTTCAAGAGCATAAAACATTATTTTGCTCAGTTTAATTATGAGTCACTCTTCAATGGAGGATTATTATTAACAGGGAGGAAGGACACGGACATCATGTGTATTATATTTGTACAAATATAAGGAGAACTGAAGGGAAAAAATAAGAAATCTGCTACAGTAAAAGGCTAAAAAAAAAAAAAAGACTCAGATACGGCGTCTTACAATCCAGAACAACTTTATGTGTCTGCAGGATTCTTTCCTGGTCCGATGTGACAGCCTGGATGCTGGGTCAGGGTGTGACAGGGAGGTGATGACCCCCATCGACCACATGACCCTTGACCCTGAGGGCTCTGACCCCACAGCAAACCTCGAGCCTTCCCCAGCAGAACTGGCTCAATGTGAGGCCGAAGTGGGCACGCTGCTCAGCATCATTGCTGAACTGAACAAGAAGATGGGGTCATTAAAGGCACCAAGGTAATGTCGGTGGAGAGAAGGTGTGCGATTTATGAAACCATGTAGCACTGACATGAAGCATAAAATTAATTTGACATTTTGGTGGAACCATATTTGTTGTCAACTACTTACATGCTTTCCTATTAGTAAACTGTCTGCTCATCGTTTGTCTCAAAGTAAACACAGTGTATTTACTTCAAAAATGTTGCTGGTATTCTGCAGTGAACCAGGGGACCTGAGATCACCAGGACCATCCAGGCCTCTGGTTCCAGACCTCCTGTCCCACAGGCTGGTCAGAAGCAGTCCAGAGAGGAACTCTGCCTCTGCAGCCACATCTGAACCTCCACTTACTGACAGAGGTTGGCACCAACACAGCTCACACAACTTTGTCTTAATTCAGTAGAGCACATCTTTTGGATGCTTTAAACCTGTACTGGATGTAGGTGATCTTTCCTCCAACTATGACAAGACAGTTTATGTCCAAAAGAACAGCTGAAAGAAACTTTTATACCTATCACCACATTTATGTCTGGTATCATATAAAAATGCTTCTCACTATCTGACATGATTAACTGCACCTATACTTTTCATGCACTAGGGGGTGGTGGTGTAGTGTGGACTAAACTCCAGGAGGTTTTATCATCAGTAGAGGACTCCATCAGCTCTAAAAGGTCCTGGGCCGCCCCCATCACAGCTTCTGACCAGGACAAGCACAGAGAGCATCTGAGAGCAGCCCAGGAGAGCTGGGTTAAAGCCACTAAGGTATTAAACTGTAACAAACTCTCATTATACTCTGAGTTATCTGAATTATTGTTATTACAGCTGCAGATTCCAATTAAGAACTAATGTTAGACTATAAACTTATTAAGAATTAAAACAGTTTAAACTGATTAATTTTGCTGCTGTTTTTGCCTCTCTTCGATGTTGTAATGAGATCAAGCATCGCTGTGTCTGTCAAAGTTCTAATGGATCATTTTAGGAGAAAAATATGTCACTGTTCAGGCTATCTTTGTACTCCCATCAGCCTCTTTAGTAATTTTGGCTCACTGGTTGCAGATACTGGAGGAGATGGAAATAGAGTTTGGGATTTCATGCCCACCAGGCCTGCCAAAGGACCAGTATCAGGAGGACATCCTGGATCCAGAGAGGCGAGACTCTGCTCTCAGAGGCAGCTTGCAGAGTCACCAGGAGGAGCTGGAAAGAGCACAAAGCACCATCAGTCAGATGGAGGAGGAACAGAACAAGGTGGGCGAGAGGGTTTTGTTCAGTAAGGCCAAGTGTAAAAAAGCTAAGAATATAAATTAACTTAAAAGGCTATATATTTTGATAATTAAAAACAATTCATGAGTTCAAACGATAGAGATAAATGTAGCACCCCTTCTCTTGTCTCTCAGTTGGTCGGTCTCCATAAGGCCTGGAGGTCAGGCAGTCGCTCTCCTTCCTACCGGCCCTCTGCTGGGGCTCTCAGTCCAGACTGGGCCTCCCCTCCCTTCCCAGGTTCACCATTACTCTACAGAAGAGCAGCCAGAGCTATGACACCTGTGTCTGTGGGCGGGGATAGTTCTCCAGTGGGCTCCGTCACCTCATGCAGTCCCTGTCCTAGCCCCATCAGCCTGGAGTCTGAGACAGAACGACTGAACAGGTGAGTCTGAGAAGGAGCTGCTTTGGATGTTTTAAGGTAGCAAAAATCAGCTACATCCCACCGTCGAAACTTATATTACATTCAGTGAATGTCCAGTAACCTTGTCAGGCATTAAACATTGTAACTACCGTAAGTCAGAGATAGTGACAGTGTTTGTTTGTTTCTTTGCCTATATACATTGACTGGTTTTATTCCATTTATACAAAGACAAAGGTACAGACTGGACACTCACACACATACTTTGTAGAGCACGTGAAGAGGAGTGTGAGTTATTAAGATACAGGGGTTTTGGCAACATATCGGTATATCAATGGCCTGACACAAAACCATGGGCAAATTATGAGACAATGGGCCCCTGGGCACAGATATGAAAGGGGCCCCACCATCTCTCCTACATAGGAGCAAGACACAGACTTTGTGGTGGTATTGCCTTTTTTTGTCATTGGTGTTGTGTCTTGACTGTCAGTAGTTGTTATGAATCTTTTTTTGGTTTTGTGGAGGTTTTGTGTCTCCTTACGTTGTTTTGTTACTCCTTGTAGTTATTTTTTGACTCCTTGTGGTTGTTTTGTTACCCCTTGTGTTATTACATGTCTCTTTGTAGTCGTTTTGTGTCTCCTTGTGGTTGTTCTGTGTCTCTGTGTAGTCATTGTGCGTCTCCTTGTAGTCCTTTGTGTCTCCTTGTGTTGTTTTTCTGTCGGCCTGTAGTCGTTTGTGTCTCCTTGTAGTCGTTTTGTATCTGCTTGTGGTCATTTTGGGTCTCCTTGTAGCTGTTTTGTGTCTCTTTGTAGTTATTTTTTGTCTCTTTGTGGTTGTTCTGTTACTCTTTGTAGCCATGTTATGACTCCTTGGGCTGTTTTGTGTCTCTTTGCAGTCAATTTTTTATCTGTTTGTGGTCGTTTTGAGGCTCTTCCTGGTTGATCTGGTTAATTTGAGTCACATTTTGCAGGTGAAGGCCAGGAGGGCCTGTTAAGTAATCCATCCATGCACAAAACAAAACATTACATAGGTTAGTTAGCTAGTCTAAGTGAATTTCCAAGATTTATGTCTTATATATTTTAAATTCACATTTAACGAATGAAGTGATTTTAAATTGTGATCTCTGATAGCTACAACCTATCAAAGCTAATTTGGCCTTTTCCCTTCAGGAAGGCAAGCTAGATAATGTACGTAAATTGGCATAGCTGCGGTAAATATCTTAATACTTTGACGCCAGTTGGTTTAGGCTTGACTCGACTAGTGCAGTGAAACTGTTTTATTCCTCCATAGAAACTCTATTGTGTGTATAATCACAACTCTTTATGAAACAAAAATTTCTGATCTTTGCACTCTTATCCTCTCCCTCATTTTTTCCAGGTGCATCGAGAGGCTGAGGGCCAGAAATGAACGGCTGACTGCAGCTCTGGAGCGAAGGAAGGGAGAGTCAGAGAAGATTAGTATTACACTAAACAGACTTGAAGCTGACTGCTCTGCCCTGCAGATGGCTCTCAGATACTGGTACACACATAACCACAGCTGACACACAAGCACAAAGCCATTCAAGGCCATTCAAAACTAATGAATGTGTACAGGTTATCAGTCTTACAGTATTAATGTGGGTTCCTCTCATGCAGTGAGGTCGTATTTTGTCTTTGTGGTTGTGATTGACAGTGAGGAGTGTGAGGAGGCCTACAGCGAGCTGCTGTCACTTTATGACGCCAAGAAGCAGCAAAGCATTCCTCTGAAGACAGACTCAGCAGGTGTTTGAATACCACTGGTTGAATACTGCCTAAACTCAGTGAACGCATTGACGTGTATACAGTAGGTATGCATGTCGTTCACATACACACTAAACACACAGTCAGGCTCACAGTTTTTCCTCTCGTCAGAGGCGGTCGGTGACAGGCAACAGCCCGACAGGCCATCAGCTCAGCTCATGAAAATGGGAACTGAAGAGCTGTCCACCTCCTTCTCAACAGCAGGGGTCACAGAGGAGACGGAAACACAGAGTCACACAGGGCAGAGGTGACGTTTGAAAGTGCTCTTTGTACATACAAGCACAGGAATTGGAATGGTAGAAAGGAAAATATGTGTCGTTATTAACAGACTGAAATCTCAAATAGAAAGGATAACATTTTACAAATGTTTCCATGTTTCAAAGGCCATTTCTTTGACCACATTTTTGTCCGATCACTCACTACCTGTAACCCCACAGGACAGCTGAGCTGGTGGAGCGAGAGGCTGTTCTCCGTCAGCAAATTGAACGCCTGAAGAGGGACCGGGCAGCCATTCGTCTACCTAAGCCGAGCCCAGGAGTTGAGGGTAAAATAAGCCCCGAAACTAGTCTCCCGGCTGGATCAAGAGGGGGGCATATAACAAAAGAGAACGCCAAACCTCCTGACACCAAGAAAGAGAAGGCTTCCCTCTTCTATGAACTCATCTCTGTCAGGGTAGGGGCTGTGTGTCCTAATTTATTATTTAAAAATCAAGATGTGAAGCTGGGAAAGAAAAAAAAACAGCCAAAGCCTTTCATGCAAAAAAGTGAAGAGATAAAAGTGGCTTTTGTACTAATCTTATAGTTGTTGTGGGTGAATTGTTTGAGGCAAAATCTATATTGCACTACATAACACTACACTTACCTCACAATGCCAAAACACAGTGTTTGGAGTGTACATACAGTTTGTGTACAAGACACTGGAGGCATCTCATATATCCAGTGAGGTCAGGGAGCACAGAGAGACCTGAAACTGGTGAAGCATTCATTAAAGTTTGACATTTTGAACATGAAGATCAGAAACAGGAAAAACAACTATCCTGGCTCTGTCTAAAAATAACAAAATCCACCTACCAACACCTCTAAATCTCACTATTCCATGTGTCATATCTTGTTAGTTTAAATTGTTAGCATCCTGATATTTAAACTGTCACAGGGACAGTTCACCCTAAAATCAAAAATGCATATTTTTCCCCGTACCTGAGGTGCAAATTATCAATAGGGATTGTTTTGGTGTGAGTTACTTTTTAGAAATCATGTTCCAGTTTTACTCAAGATAATCCACAGACCTTGTTGTGGGCTGTTCAATGTAGGAACTATTTTCCTTCTACCAAACTACACCTGCCAACCGTATCACCACGCAGAAGGAAGAGTACATCCACAACTAACTCACCTAGCACCACTGAGCTAGCTAATGTTAGAGCTCAGCTGAGGATGACATCATTAATGTTCACATCTCACGCTGTCTCATCCATGAGTAGATGTACGCTTCCTTCTGCACGATGATATGGTTGGTGGGTGTAATTTGGTAGAAAGAAAATAGTTCCTACTTGAAACTGCTCACAACAAGGTCTGTGGATTATCTTGAGTAACTGGGTCAAGCTTTCTGGAAAGAGATGTTGCCGTTGAGTGATTTTAATTGATTTTTTGGAGAATTTTAACACCAAAGTGGAGTGCCATCTAGTTCCATTATATTGGAGAGAAGGCAGACATCTCTACAGCCAATATCTCAAACACTTGGTGACTCATGCCAAAACGATCTAGCTTGATACAGAGCACAACAGGAAAAATATTTTATATCTGATTTTGGGGTAAACTGTCTCTTAAAGGCACAGATACAATCCCAACTTCCAGACCTGGGATATGACAGATAACCATGAATTCACATACATCATTAAAAACTTAAGGTATCCAATACTGATACAAAACCGATAAATCATATAAAAGTCTACAGACTTGTGTTTTAACCTCCCACAAAAGCCTTAAAACTGGTTGTGACATATTATAGGTCTTGTGCTACTGCCACTACTACACACACAGCTTTTCATTTCTCAGCTCTACCTGCATTTCATTCTTTACATGGTTCATGGTTAACTTTTTCAGGAGGAGATGTCAGATCTGCGAGCTCTAATCCGCCTCAAGGAGAAAGAGCTGAGGTGTTTGGAGTGGGGTTTAATGGCCCAAAAGGCGCAGGAAGCAGCTGGAGCGTTGGTTCCAGAAAGCCTCAGAGAGGAGACGGAGGATCATAGGACGGAACAACAGGTAGGACAGACTCCTTCAGCAGCAACAGAGACTTTTTTTAAATTTTCAAATAATACAAAGTCAAGGTGAAATGAGCAAGAGGGAGCAGGACGTTGGTCTACTGTGGCAGACCCGATTCAAATCTGGGTGTCCCACATGGGAAATCACACATCTACCAAAGCAGAATCCCTCCAGGCCAAGAGGGATATTTTGGTTCCACAAGGTCTTCTGATGGGCTGTCCTGTCGCCGCAGCACAGATTCATACCGCACCACACACCATCATTGTCAAATAAGAAAGTACTGAAAAGCATAACACCTTATTTCTTACTATTACTATAGACATAGGGCATCAGAATAGTGCACAGACTTTTCTGCCTCAGGGGTTAAAATTTCCCCGTAAAACTGGTCTATTTTCTCCCTTAGTGTTTCTTTTTTAAATAACCCTAAAACAGAGATACTTACTTTGCCCCAGGGCCACTTTTGCAAAATGACAGGAGGCCAGGGGCCCGTTAATAAACAAATATTAATATCATCTATCAGCATATATAATAAATTAATTACCTGTTTTCAACTTTTCAACATTTGCTGTACGCAGCAGTGTTTCTAGGAATTGAGGACATTCAGGCTTAGCCTACACATCTGTCGTGGAGGGATCCTCCCCGGCACTCTTTTTTATGATCAAGCTCTATTTGGAGTTTTTTTTGCACTCTGGCACCTGATTTACATTCATCCAAGTGTGGATCAATTTATTGTCATTGTGAATAAGCGGGGCCACCTGGCACCCTATCAATAGATTTGGTTCACAAGTATCACTAGTTTTCTGTTTTGACCAAAATTGCAAAGGCGTCTTATTGCAGCATAATGAATGATATTCTGATCTGCAACATTTAGGCTCCCAGTGTAGGTGTCTGGTCCACGCAAAGAGACATATTTATGCTTCACTACAGTTGATCAAACTTTTCTTTTATCTTTTGCTGTTTATTGTAACACACTAAAACCCATTCAAATGAAACTCTCTCTTTCTGTGGTATAACTGCTCACAATACTGTGACGCTGCTTTAGATAACTGTGTAGTCTATACTGTATAATCATTATGAAAGAGTTTATAGGCAATAAAAGTAATCCTAATTGAATGTTGTGTTTCAGAGGCTCTGTGAAAATGCAGCTAAACTGAGTTGCGATGGGGACATCACTGATCCTCGATCCAGACCCATTCTGAAAGAGCTGCAGGCCGTCCTGCAAAGGTGAGACATTGTCATTTCTCTGCAGTCCAATGTTTAAAGCTGGAGTGCAGAACTTTTGTCTCCTCCCTCTGGCAGTGAGAGTAATCACACAAACACTGTCGATGTTTGTTTATGACGCTTGCCTGCAGGTGAGCGTGCCACATCGCCCCTGCTGTCAGGTGGCTCTCTTCAAGTCTTTACATGCAAATGTATGAACGTTGAAGCCTGATCTATGGTAGGGCACTCGACACTTTTGATGAGTTTCGCTCAACAGAAATTACATATTCTCAACAGAAAAAAGTATCACTCAACACTTTTCTTTTATGTCACGCACCTTAAAAATATTATTATGTCACGGCCAATGTCATGTTTTGTCATGTGTTATTATTGTTGCCATGGAGAAACTAGCTTTCAGTCTACACCAACTTTGACCTGCATTTAGTGTCGCTGTCCACAGATGCAGCCGTCTGTCAACAGCAGCTCTTGGGGAGCTGAGAGAACAGCTGTCGGTCAAACTGCCTTCACCAGGCTGACTGATAGCAGACATTTACTGAACCAAATATTTTTCGTGTCAGTGCCACGGGAAGAAATCAACAGTGTTTTTATGTATTAACCGTAACAAGTAACAGACAAACTGGGAGCAGATAAATCAAAGTAGATAGGGTTAATAAATAAAATCACACATATACAGCGGGATATTTGTGTGATTTAAACAGATGTCTGTGCAGATTACGTTTCACTAAATGTGATAGAAACAAAAAATGCAGGGGCTCTGGTTACCATGGAGACGATCGAAAACCTTTCACCAAGGCTTAAATTGAAAATGATGTGCGACTGGTAAATTCCAACCACAAATCAGGTTTAGTCCTTCATCCAAGTTTCTTTTTTTCCTGGGGCAACCACTCCAGAAACTTTTCTTGAGATCTTCATATTTTCTACCAGAGCTTCTGCCAAACTCCTAGCTGCTGCATTGACGCTATCTCTTTCCCCTTCCTGCCCCCTTTAGCTCTGGATGGTTGACATAAAACACATCACTTCCAGTGTGCAAGTACAGGAAAGTCGCCACAGATACCAGGCACCACAACTCCAATACAGAGAGCGTTTCCTGGTGGCAATAGGCTTTATCAGCATTGTGTGAAGTTGTTTGACAAGGGCATGAATGTAATGGACTTTCATTTACATGTTAAAGTTCTGCAGTCCAGCTTTAAAATGCGGCATTAACACTGCAAAAAGTAAGAGCTTCATCTCTTCATCGTTCATTTCATCTGGTCCAAAAAGTCCTTCTGCTGTAAGATACTACCAATAAAGATAAAAGCACCTATTAGATGTTATATATTAAAATATTAGCCTTTTATAGTATTTAACAAAGAAAGCTGGTAACGTATTGAATGTAACGTCAAACTGAGAAATCTGGACATTCACAGATGAAAGAAAAAAGGTACCTGATGAATGTAGCCAGTGAAGAAAATGAATCATTCAGACATCGGTTGCCTGGTTTTATCTGTTGCTTAGGAACACTATCAGCAGAAATGCAGACTTTGGACATAAAGGGCTTCTTGTTGTCTTCATCAGGTGCTTCAGAGAGCATCCTTTTTCTCCTCTGACCTCGAGCAGTGAATACTTCCAAACAAAGCTCTGCTGTTAATTCTCTGCACAATATTTGCTCTGCAGTCAAGGACGTGACGCGTCATGAAGACATTTATGATTCTTTACATGGATCTGGTTTATGAGATGATCTTAAACAAAATGATGGCAGTGACGTGATGTTTTTCCTTCTTTTCATCTGATCTTACTTTTGTTTTCAGGGAACAAGCTCTGAAGAAGAGACTGGCTTTAGTCCAAGACTCACTAAACACAGCTTTGTCTGACAGCACCTCCCACAGGAGGGACAACGGAGACCAGATTGCTCGGCTCACACAAGCTCACAGGTGAGTATCACAAGAATTTTTTGTCTTTATTCATCATCATCTGCCTCTGCATCTACAACCAAAGCTAGAAAATGATTAGTTTTTAAGTGTCATTGCTATTGTGCGTGTTTTAAGTTTATGTTGCTGGGTTTCTTCCATTCCAGTAAAGCCTTGAGTTCGTACCGGCAGATTCGCAGGAAGTACCGGGAGCAGGTGTGGAGGCTGGAGCAGAAAGTGGCAGCCATGACGGACAGTCACCACAACCAGAGTGGACCTCCGAAAGCTGCAGGGGAGGCCTTGGAGTGGAGGAGGGAAGAGACTGTTCTGTGATCCTGTGAGTCTTCTGTCAAAGAATCAGCTTCATAACAGTCACATTTATTCACATCAACTACAGTGGACAGTCGTGATGAACAGTAGCAGCTTGGCTATATAGATGGCAATGTCTGTCGGTCGGCCAGGTATCCATGGTGCCCAGAGGATGAATCCGACTGACCTTGGTGATCCTCTGCCTTTTCCTCAAGCACCACCAGGAGTTTGAAACTTGTGGCTTTGAGTGAACATACATGTTGGTAAACACATTCATGTCCTGTTCAGGATGAATTGTAAGAACTTTGGTTATGCCTTAAAATATAAAGGTAGAAACTGCCACTACACTGCTGTCACAGTCATTACCCATCTGTAGTGATGGTGCAGAGAAACGGAAAGCACAGGTGTGGAAGACCTGAAAACGCTGACCAATCAGAGCAGACTAGGCTTTATCAGGAGGGGGGCTAAAAGAGACGGGTGCTAAAACATAGCATTTTAGACAGAGGGTGAGTGTGGGTATATTCAAGAGGACAGTATGAGGAAAAAAAAGGTTTTGGAACATTAATATATATAGTATATATAATATATAATATAATAGAAAACCAAAGAACAAGTATCAACCTGAAAATGAGCATTAAGTTCAAAGCATCAGCTGTGGCAAAGCCTCAGCGTGCATGCATGACTCTAGCATGACTGTACACTCATAGTGTTCTTAATAAGATATATCATAAGTTTAATATTAATTGAGGGAAAAAAGTGGGTGATCAGAAGGGATTCATGACAATTAATACTTAGTTTTTAACTTGTAAAGAGATATGTATCTGTTAATCTATTTATCTGTCAACCCATCAATGGCATCTGTATCAGTCCATTCAGGCATTCATTGGCTCTTGAGGGTTAAATATAGATATGGAGGGCAGTAGAACATAGAGAGCACTGTCAGCTCTGCCTTTTCAACCCTTGTGAAAGTCACCAATAAACCGAACAGGAATCCAAAGCATAACTTGTCCGACAGGACTCACACATCACAAGACACATTCCTTATTCCAGAGAAACAGCTGTCATGCAGTCATGAATGTGTGAGGCCGATTCAAGGACTGAACCCTCTGAGGACCTCGGGACTGACCTCGAGAGCGCACATGTCCTTTTTCCCGTACAAGTCGACTGTATAAAGCCACTCCCGGCCGGCCGTGCCGTTGTCACAAAGCTCAGGGAAGGGGGATGGGAGCCAGGACAATGGCTGATGTGCTCATAGAATGTACGGCCAGCCCGTCTGTCTTCTTTCATAGTTCTCTACATCTTGCTCGCTCTGCCTTTCACTATTTCCACTTCTCTTCAAAGGTCAGTTCGGGTGACATGTTCCTTCATTACCATTTGGTGGTGCTGCAAATATTATTTGAAAAGGTGTATTTATTTGCATGCGACAGCGCCCAGACGGTTAGATTAGTTCTTAAAAAAGGAAACTTTTGTGACTTGTTTCATTCAGTGTGAATGAACAGAGTTCTGGCTGAGAGCCACAGACAGGTCAGATAAGATGACAGTTATGGCCCTATAGCAGCCTGGAGGCAAACCATACTCACGTTCCTTTCTGGTGATGATGTAAATGCAGACATAAAACACATTATGGGATCTGCCATCCTTAACAACCAAACATAAAAAGATACCAGCCAAAAAAAAAGGTTGTAGCTAGCAAAAAGCTAATCCTCTAGGACAAAAGCAAAGGGTTGATATTTGGATTTTTCAAAAGGTGAATGAGTACTGATTAATCATTGCACTCCTAATAACATTTTCCGATTGTCACGATGGACGGTTAAAAAACACAGGATGCAGCAGAACTAGAGAGTTGATCTTTTTCATTCCACACATTCGTCTTTGTCAAAACCTGGTGCCTACATTACCCACAATGCAGCTTGACTGTCAGCTGTTTGGTTGGAGATCCTGGTGTGTCACGTTAGTGGCGGTTAAAATGTAGCCTCAACCTCTAGCCTATAGCAGAGGCAGAAATTCCGAAAACGTGGATCATTTATACAAAACAATGTTGAATTTCAATTAAAATACTGTATTATTAAATAACTGTTTAAATATGTAAAACATTGTAATTGGAAATAAAAATGTGTGTGTGTATATGTCGTTATACTGGATAACTTTTTGTTCTATATTATGTTGTATTTGTGTTGCTGTCTCCAGATTTGAAAACTCAATTCAAATATGAATGGTGGTGGAATGTAACTAAGTACATTTACTCGAGTGTTGTAAGTACAGTTTTGAGGTACTTGTACTTTACAGTACTTGATTATTTCCATTCTATGCCACTTTTTACGCCACCATATTTTGGAAAGATTCAGATTCAGATTATGAATACAAAATAAAAATGAACTAACAAAATACAGTATATTATAACAGCATCTCTTCTAACCCATCCTTTGGTCTTTACCTCTCACTCATACCTTCATCTTTCTGCCTTTACCCTCCATTTCCTCTCCCTCCATCTTCTCTCCTCACTCATCTCTCAATCATCTCCATCCCTTCTCCCTCCTCCAGCTGACCCCCCTGCCCTGACCTACTCAAGCCGGTCAGCTGCAGCTGTGACCGGCGGTCAGGAGGTTAAGGCAAAGGTTGAGTGTCACACCCACAGGGTCACAGTGATGCCTGGCTGTTGTGTTAGCCTGTGAATGGAGGGTTCAGAGTGCCAGACGAGGTGGCGAGCCCCTGACGCCCTGACTCTTGCCTGAGCTTGCCCTTTCCCGAGCAGAGGTCACCTTAGAGGGCCTGTCCTCTCCACTCCCCCCATCCCTGCAGGTCACCATCGCTATTGTTGTAATAGCTGCCATTAGAGCAGATGATACAATTATCATTCCATTTTGTGCTCGCTCTCTCAAACGTCTATGTTAAGCTTCTGAGTTCATCAAAGGTTTTTTAGACGACATGATTGTTGTAACCTCAGGGTGACTCTTTGTATCAAAGAGCCCACATTATGCCAAAATGTCCCCTGGAGAGAAAAAAGTATTTTTATTATGCTTGGTTAAAAAAAAGGAAAAATGCATCAATGCAAAAATACTGTTACAATTCCTGCACTCAAAATCTTACTTACTTATAACAGTACAGATGTATTGCCAGCAAAATGTACTTCAATTATGAAAGTGAAAGTTAGTGATTCATTATCATTTACTACAATATAAGATTGTTAATTTATGTTGGAGCTCAACTTCACCACTTTATAGATTGTCAAGTAGTTTAATTTATACAAGTACACACAAGTGTATTTTGTAAACTCACAATATGACTTTTTAATGTAAAATTTTAATAAGCAAAGTAACTAGTAACCATAGATGTCAAATGGAGTAAAAAGTAGTGACAATATTTGCCACTAAAATGTAGCAGAGTAGAAGCACAAAGTAGCATTGAATTAAAACAGTCAAGTAACACTATAAACAAAAATGGTTTTCAACAGTACCCAAAACAGTTTTTTGGCTTGAAATAATGGGGGAACCTTTTGTGGTGCTTTTTGGTACCCATCATCAAATAGTGCTATGTAGAAGCATTAGAAGTGCCATATAGCACTATATTGTTTTAAAGCTTTGAGCATGGGGGCCCTTAATGATGCCAGATAATACCATTGATGAGTTAATATGCTTCTAAATGACTCTTCTACTTAAAATATGAATAATTATTAATAATGTCTTGAAAAATATTGGCTGTACTAAATGCTTACTGAGAAACATAATACTTTACCTTTTCAAACGTGGAATATTTTCGTCCATTTGGGGACAAAAACACAGACAGCCCCTTCTTTAACGTGTTATCCTCAGGAAATTTAGTCTGTAGGCTATTTTAACGCTATTTCCCCATTAAACTACACGAGACTATGTTTAAGATCCAGGCTTAAAGAGTTATCTACTGGTTGTGCAGCTTAATTTATAGTTAATGTAGTTTAGTGTAGTTAGTTGTGTTGTGTTGTGTTGTGTTGTGTTGTGTTGTGTTGTGTTGTGTTGTGTTGTGTTGTGTTGTGTTACAGCACTGCTACTGGTGAAATTTCCAAGTTTCCAGTTGTAAATTTCAACTGGAACACCCCCTTAAGTCAGATCTCCAACTTGGAAAATCAGAGGAACCTTCACTAACCCCGACCTCAAAATCCAATATGGCTGCTCTGCGCATCTACAGTAGTGAAAGCTGTAGTGTTATACTGTTTATCAGCACTTCTGTCTTTTTTTTCTCTCACTAAAACAGTCACACACACAGTCCTGTCCAACTTCTATCTGTGAATATGTTGCTACAGTGTTTGTGTACACAAAATGCAGCGTAATGCGTTGTTATAAACTGCTGTCGCTAACAATGGTTAACCTGGTTTGAACTGGTGTTGCTAACAACACCTTGGTATTCTGACTTATTGTACTGGAATGCTATCAACTTGGATGTGACGTAATTCCCAGCTCCAACCTCCGACGTCTAAAGTAAATGGAATGCAACATATATAGTGCTTCAACACACAACAAAGACCTGCTGAGCAAACACCATTTTCTGTGTATACAAGTACTATTGTTATATAATATGTAAGTAATATATATGTACAGTATGTAAGCAGTTTATCTCAGTGTTACTGCCTCAGGACTGTTGTCATGTATGATTAACTCTCATTATTATTATTTTAAAAATGTGGCTGTCAGCGGAGGAGTGGAGTAAAAGAAGAATATTTCCCTCTGAAATGTCGTGGAGTATAAGTATGAAGTAATAGTAGCATATATTGAAATTGTACTTCATTGCAGTATTCTTTGTTCATTCTCCCACTGGAGCTGCTCAAGGTTTTCGCTTTTAAATAAATGTCTCCAAACATACTTCAACATTTCTATGCTGAATGAATAAAACCTTGTTTTAACCTTGAACATGAACGCATGAAAGGTCTAATCTAATCTTGCTCATGATAAAATGATTGTGTATGTGTGTGATGAAATGTGCATTGTTTTGTAGAAGTGCACTAAAGAACAGGAAGGATAAGAAAGTCAAACAAAGCACATGAGAACAGACTGATTTTGGTGTGTAAATAGTCTCTTTTTCTTTAACCGTATTGAAGCTGTAACAGTCTCATCTGGTAACATTTAAGCTCCACATCTCTCGACACATTTAAAAACCCCCACATGTAACAGCCAGCGTTCGAGCCTGTGGATAGGGGAGTTTTTCAGTGCCTGGGAAAAATACTCAAACCATTATTAGACAATGACAGAGGCTGTCAATCAGTATGGGGGGTGGACGCAATCACACGTCCACAAGAAAGGGAGGGGCAGTGACCCAGGGGTTTTAGGTCAACTCATTTACTCTCTGCATCCGTTCCTCATTTTAATAAGTTGTCCCTCTGTAAGCCATATAAAGAGATCACAGCCTGCGCCTTCATCCCCGCGCCCTCTCTTTCTCAAAGCCATCAGCTCACCTGTCACAACCACTTCATATCCCCTCTCATCTCCTCCTCCTCTCTACATCTCTCTATTCTCCGCTGTGTGCCACGCTGACCTGACACCTCTCCTCTGAGCTCTCTGACACCAGTCAGCCCGTGGGGAGGTCAGGAGGATGGGGGTACAAGTGGCACGGAGAAGCGCGAAAGAGATTTGACCTCAATCAAATGGCCGATCACATCCGCTTTGTGCTCTCGCCCACTCAGATAATGACAGCAAACAGCTCAGACCAAACATCACAAGTGAAATCTTGTTGCCTGTGAAACTGAGTCCAATTATGGGGATTTTCATGCTCAAGCTCCAGTTAAAGGATTGTGTGCCTGTTTGACAAGAGGTCAAGAAAGTTGTTTGATGCCTGAAATTCATCCTAGATCCTTGGATCAATTCAGTATTTTGTTCTTTATATCATGATGTAAGGAGGAAGTTATTTCATAAAAGTAGAGGAAGATAAAATAAAGAACAAATAAATAAAATAAGATAATGAAAAGAGTCTTTTCATTATATTACTAAACAAATGACAATGATAAAGTAGCCCTTCCACAAGCCAAAACTAATGTTTTACAGAATAATTTACTATCATTTACCAGAAAAAAAATCCCTAAATAAGATTTAAACTTATACACATACATACTGTAGATAGATTAGCTTATATGTTTTCTTATCATCATCTTATATTCTGTTTGATATTGTACTTGTCAGCTGGGCAGTTATGAACATTTGATTACATTTCTAAATGGGACTGTACCTTGTTTTATCCTTTTTTTTTAAATTAATTATCTGTTTAATACATTAGCAAATGTATTATGTATGTGGATATGTTCATGTGCACGTATGTACTTACTTTTATTTACATAATCACATGAAATTGTAACAGTATTTATTCCTTACTGGACCCCAGGAAGAAAAGCTGTTGCACTGGTAACAGCTAACGGGGAACCAAATAAATAAATAAATACATTTTAAAACTTAATTAGTCCAGATATTCTGTTAATGAGCACCTGATCATTAAGAAAAATGTGTTTGTGTGTTGTAGTTTTCATTATGTTCTTTGTCAGCAGCATTTCTGTCTAAAATTGTTTTACTTTATGTTCAAAGACGAAAAAGTACAAAAAGCCAAAAAACATCCAAATCAATATGATTGTTCCTTTTATTCAGTTTTGTATGTATTAACGTTTCGGCTTCTTTCAGCTGCTTTCTTCAGTGTGAAAAAGTCCTTTAGTTTCATGGCTGGTTCCTTTTAACTTTTCACCAGTGATGAGCGTCATCAGCTCATGAGTGCTTTCCCGCAGTCAGAGGTGTCCTCAGATCTGCCTCACAGAAAATCTTCCCTCACTGCCCCTGGGTGTGCAAAACCCTTTTTGTACTTTTTTGAATCAAACTGTGGAAGTAATTGAAGGACTGCAGTGTGTGTGTGCCCCCCGCAGCAGCCCCTGAGGAAAGTGGCTACAGCTCCAGGTCTGTAGCAATCCAACAGACCTATAGCTGTAAGTGTATTTGGACCCGCACTTCCAGACCCATGTGCCATCTTAAGGAACTGAACACTAGGACTGTGATTATAACATTGAGTTGAGTGCAATTATCAAGACTAATTATTTATTACTGTTGCTCTGTGTAAATATTTGCTGTTGTTTTTAGCTTTTAACTTGTGTTTTTTACCCTCTACCACTGAGACGAGATGCCCTGAAACTTCATTGTACATTTGTGCAATTACAACAAAGTAATCTATTCTACTGTATTCTATTCTAATGGCCACCCATAAAAGTAAAACAGCCTTACCTAAAATCAATTTTGCAGGACTCTTCAGATGTGGATTTGTTAAAAGGACTTCCCCATATTGTTAACTTCTTAGATTTCTCCTGACATTTTATGCCTTTGTCATAAAGTTTGACAGCAAAGAGACGACAGGAAATGAGGGGAGGGAGAGGGACGGGGAATGACAGCCAGTGATGTTACGGTTCATGGTCAGCACTTTAAAAGCCACCAGGTCACCCCTAACTCTTTAGAGGAATTTCTGTTTTCCCAGCTTACATGCAGCCACTGATTACAGCGCAGTACGAAAATAAACTTAAAATACCAAGCTGCATGTTTTTCATATGGTTATGTAGTAACAGGTGCAGATTGTTACAGAAGAATCATAATTGACAAAAAAAATGAATGTAGGCATAATGTTAACTGTGACGCACTGAGTACACCAAATACAGCTTTCAGTTTAATGAGTGCAGCTGAAACTAATGCAGTCCTGTAATCAGACTCGGAACCCATCAGATATTGGTCTGATGATGATAAGCAGCGGCCAATACGTCAGGAGATCTGCTGTAGCATGTAAATACTCGGGCCAAGACTTCCTCTTCCCCGTGCTGGTTATTTCAACTAATCTCTAGAGTTAGATAGCTGTGTATAAAAGCAGATAATATTTTAAAAAGCTGATATAAAGATAAGTAATTGTCAGACGATGGCCACTGGGCTCTAGACAGTGTAGGCAGAGCGGTTGCACTGGGGCCCGCCATTGCAAATGATTCAGATTGCCGTCTTCATACGGACTGTTTACCTGCTGCTGAAACGTGATTGGTCAACACTACTCAGACGACAAGATTCTTCACTCATATGCAGATATCTGTTTGTAGAGATTATCCTGCAATAAATCTGACATTCATGAAGGTCATAATGTTCTGTTCTTGTTGAAACTTTTAGAGAGGTGTTGATTTAACAGTATGAACAGTTTGGAGGATGTAGCTTGTGATGCTTTAGCCCATCATAATTGATGCAAAGTGGACAAAACAACTGTATAAAATCTGGTAGGTATACATAATGGAATAGTCTCACATTAATTTCCTTCAATGTAAAAGGTTAATTGTGAGTGGACAAATTTAAACATGCAAAAACATTGGTTTCCCGTGCTAACCTTTACAGCCTGAATTCAGACTTGAATGGAGCTTAACATGTTTTTGTGATGTTCCTTACATAACAAAGCCGTGTTGTAGGGACGTCACAGTCGAGCTGAACCCAGCACAGATCAGTGTCCAGACCAACAACAGAGCAGATGATCTAAAGAGGTCAGTTAGCTCGTCAGCCTGTGTGAGCGGTAGATTACAGCAATAAGGTGTTTAGAGGGGGAAAGACAGCCGAGGGAGTGGCCTCGTCCTAATCCCGTTAAAGCATTTGAGTTGTCTTCAGTGAGCTAATTAGGTTAATTTTCTGTCATCCTAAGCACCTTAGTTGACCTAGGCAATGTCTGCCAAGAGGGCACAAACAGGGAGCAACAGATTGGACACAGATTTACAAGAGACTGAAGTTTGTGATTGGTCACACGATCAAATTGTTGTGGCTGCTCGGAGCGTTAGGTTAATGTTCTGTCTGAAGGTACCAGGCTTCTTGGATGGCTGAAAGCAAAGAGGTTCATCTTTCAAATGGGCTATCTGCTGACAACATACTAACAGTCTGTCAATGGTAATCATTTTACATCTGACCCAAAACATTTAGCTGAATAGTTTTTTAACATAATGCCATCAGCCTCTTCAACCCCATAGATCCCTTGGCAGTTCAGACCATCAGAGCTTTATTTTACAATCAAGTCAACCTCCACCATATGTCACGCTGAATATACTGAAAGCTGTGAAGGTCATGAGCGCAATTATTTTTTACGTTTTGCTCATGAAGTTTCATCAAAACAAGAAAACAAAGCAGGAAAGCAATTACGACCATAATAGTGTTCCATTCAACTCAAGGAAGATGTGTATGAAATTATACACAAGTGATCTCAAAGCCAGCCATTAAAATATCTGTATTTGAATATCTAAAGCTTCATGCAATAAATTGGAACAACGGCATCACAGTTGACAGAAGGTCAGTATTTGCAACTGGAATCTGTTGAACTTTCAGTGACGGCAGACAGTAAACAAGCATGTGCTGCCTGCTGATGATTCATTTCATCATTTACTGTAGGAATAAACTACAGCACTGACAAAAACCGTTAAAGCCGTACTACTTTTTATTAACAATGGGTCAAACAACTACAGGTAATGTGAAAGGTGTCGCTGCAGAGATTTATCATCTAACTGCAGCTCCCCTCAGCTCTACTTAGTGTGTCAGCGTCTTCCAGTTCATTGTTCAGCCTTGTTTCCAGCTACTGCAGCAAAAAAATCTCTGAGAGACTGACTGCAGATTTGCTGTCCAGCACCAAACAGCAGACATGGTTAGAGACTAACTAATGATCATTTAGCAACTACAGAGTGAGATATTTCGCTCAAGGAGTTTGTGAAAGTAAAACCAAAGCTGATATGAGAGTAAATATTGGATTTACATCCATCAGGTGGCCAGAAACTCCAAATGAATGCTTATATCAGTCTGTGTAACAACATATGATAATTATGTGACAGTATGTTAATGTTGTTCTGCTGCTTTAAAGTGGAAATAGACAAATAACTTTGATTCGATTGCACATTGTAATGGTTATAGAATACAGACGTTTAGATTGGTTCCTCATAAGCCTCGCTTCCATTAGAAATAAGGGCATAGGTTTTGTTTCAACACTGGGGGAACACGGTGAAAAGGGGGATTGGGGGTCCTCCCTCAGGAAATTTTGAGCATCAAACATTAACTTCCTGTATTCTGGTGATTTTTTCTGCATCAGTTTAAAATGGAAATGTCTTAAATTTCATCTAAATTCAAGTCCTCTGCTACTTTTGTGTTGCGACTTGTCCCCTGCATACCTTCTGAAATCTACACCTATTCTGATCACTCCAGAAAAGTTAAGGCTCCATCTTACCGCACAAACAAAGTGTGTCAACCATTGTGCAACCGTTACAGAAAGATGATAGTGTACCACGTAACCGCCGTGTCTCTGGTTTGAGTCTGGCTGGGAACTCTTGTTGCATGGGGAAAGACAGACAGGAGAAAACAGGAAATATCGAGCTAGCTTTGTCGTTGCCCAAGGTTCAAACTACCGGGCCCACTAAAGCTTACTGAAACCCCTTTTCAGCTGCACAAAAACCCACCAACACCTGCTAACATGTTGCTTTTTCATGCAATGGGGAAGGTTACAATTGCCATCTGCAGCCTGGTCAAATGACTCAGCAGTAGTCATGGGTATTAATCGGCTCTGGTTCTGATAGTTATCAACACGCGGGTGAATGCTCCTTAACCAGCGAGATGCAATGACACATTGTACGTCTCCACCCAAGCAGCACTCAAACATCCTTCAAAATTAGTCTGCATCGAGTTTGAAAGACAAACTGAATAAGAGATATTTAAAAAGAAGTAACCACAGTAAAGTTTTCTCTGGGCTCCCTGCAGCTTTCTACTGTTTACTAACCTGTTTTCCAACCTGTCTGTGATGTTGAATGTGACACACACACAAAAAGGAAAAAAAAACACACACAGAAAGGCATACTTACCTGCTGTGTATTCAGCTCTAGCAGTGGGAAAGATTTGTCTAGCCTATCTTTAGTGGGTTTACCCAGGTTTAAAATCCCTGTACATGTGCTAATACTTTTGGAAAAGGGGTATGATTTACATGTTGTATTTGTTCATTCAATACACAACCGGACATTGTTAATTTAGTGAGCTTGAAGTTGCTGTTAGACATGTTTTCTAGAGCGTGGCTTGCTGTTTTCCCCGCCTCCAGTCTTTATGCAAAGCTAGGCTGTTTGCCTCCTATAGATCCATTTGCTTTTGTACACAAACATGAGAATGATTATCATCTTACCTAACGCTCAGTAAGAAAGTGAAAAATCATATTTACAAAAATGTCGAACTATTCTTAAAGTGAGAAATATCTTCATCTGGAAGAAACAGGCACAAGACTTATACAACATAAGTGGTGTTTCTAGAGAGTGTAAATGCTATGTAACTTTAAAGCTGTCAAAAAATAAAACAGGGATGTTTTGTTTGTTTTTCTTTAACTCAGTTAAATATCAGTAACATTCAATGACGTATCGTATCTTTGCAGCAGACATATGGAGTAAAAAGCTCTACTGGTGTTACAGTAAACATTTCTATTGACTCCTCTACAAACAAAGGGTTGATAGCTTGTTCACGGCGAACACGAGATAGCTGATTTGAATGACAACAACACACACCAAATGGGAAGTTTCCCACCATCTCCAGCAGGTCCTGGGCGGGGAGGAGGGCAAATATTGATTGGACTCTGTGTGTTGCTCTGGAGTCACCCCAGCAGATGTTTTTCTTTGGCAGGTTCCACTGCCCTGTGTATTTTAAATTGCTCCGTCATTCGCTTGAGGTCAAAGGCCCGAGAACGCAGAGCGTTGTGAGAAGGGAGAGAGAAAGGGGGGGGGGGGGGGGGGGGGGGATGATTTTTTTTTTTACTCTGGCCTCTGGGCCAAAGGGCAGCAGAGGCTAATGAGGAAGGAGCAGGGAGTCATGTGCGCTTGCTTGTTCACCCAGAGTTACTCCTCAGAGTTAAAGTTTAACCCCAGTTTTCACATTCCTCTGCACTTCAGCTAATGCAGTTAACACACTCTCAGACCAATAATCAGGCCACCAAATGCTGAGAATCACCTAAACTGTTTCAAACCAAGGTCACACTTGGTATTTATTTTGTGCATTTGCACAAATGCACAAAATAAAATAGCAATGGCGGTGGAGTTCTACTAATTATATTGATTGTATGTGTCTGTCATTTATCAACACATTATCTAAAACAAAAAATACAGAGAGAAGTGAGCAATTGCAGCAGTATATTACTGTGTATAATTTTGGTGTGAAGGTGATATTCTGATACACTGACACAAGCGTCATCTGTTCAGGTGAGAGATTACAGAGGCAGAAATGTGAATCTTTGCAAAAGAGGCGCAGCTCCTACAGCCTACAGGGCTTAACCTGGTTAAACCTGTACATATCATCAAAATATGTCTATGTGTGCATGTATGTTGTGTGTGTGTGTGTGTGTGTGTGTGTGTGTGTGTGTCTGTGTGTGTGTGTGTGTGTGTAGGTGTGTGTGTGTGTGTGTGTGTGTGTGTGTGTGCAGTGTTCAGGTGAGTGTGCTGCAGGTTTGTCTGCTTCACTCTGGTGGCTCTGGACTCCTGACTGTGTTGAGAATGCACAGACTCCGCCACAGTCGACTTCACGCTGAGAGCAGCTGCATTCCTGACCTGCAGTTCAAAGAGCACAGAACACACACACACACACACACACACACACACACACACACACACACACACACGCACGAACACAAACTCTCAGATATACAGTGTAAGGCATATGTGTGCACAAAGGCACATGCAGGCTCCACTTCAGACATCTCAGCACACAGTGACACTTCTATAACTGCTACATGTGCACAAACAAACATAAAAACACTGTGTCTGTTTGCACACACACAAAAACACAGAAGCTACAAATATGGACACTCTGGTTTTAACCTCACACTCCAACGCTGCAGAGAATCCAGGCAACAAAAATGTGTAGCCAAAATGTCCAACTTCTTTCGTCCACACTGCACTTACCACTGTGTTCTGCTTTATTACGACAAACTCAGAACACCCTTTCATTTTCCTTATAGACATGACCACAATGATTATTTTCAATCCTTGTGTTGCGTCTTTTGAATTGTACCTTTCTATTACCCAAAACCTGTAAAGGTTTCATTTAAGTCTCAAAGCTTCACAAGTTAAGAGAGCCCTGTTTTCACTTTCACTGTGTCAGAGGTTTTGTTTACACGATTCAAAGATTAAATGAACTCATGAACTTTGGAGCACACGCACAACAACAAGGCAAAGTTTACACAAAATTGTTGAAAATCAGCATTGCACGAGGAGCAGCATTTAGAAAAGACGACGTACAAAGAAGCTTGACATTTCTGTAAAAATTTCTTGTTCATTGAATATTTTTGAACATGCTTCACTTTTAGAGTTTGTATAAAAACATCAGTTTATTTTAACCCTTTTAACCCTTGTTGATTTGGTTTTCATAGTGTGATCGATCACGTGATATGAATGAACTCACTGGAAGTTTGCCACGCTTTGACATTCAGCAGAAATAAAAATGTCGCATTTTATTTCAAATGTTTGTGATTGAGCCAAAGGTTATACATACAGTGTATCGTTGTGTCAGTGCTCATTTCCATTTGTATGATAGAATGATGAAATTATATCAAAGTACATTCAAATATGTAAAACAGACGATATAAAAGATAAAGTATTACATTTTTAGATTGAAATAGAATTTTAAGAAAATAAGCAAATATAGAGATAATGAGAAAAATAATTTAAATGAATAAAACTGACTAAATAAATGTGTATATATAAAAAAAGAGACATAAAATAAAACAAAGAATAGGAACATAGCTCAGATGTGTCAGTCTTGGGATATTAATTTCTCGTCTTTATCTTTCCACGTTAGTCTGAGCTATCTTAACCTCTCCTGTTTCCCTGTCGCTACCCTTTTCTCAACTCATTAAATAAAAATAATTTCCATAATTTGCAGTGCATAAGTATGGGCTACAACTCAGCACCTTCTATGTGCAGGGTGACAAGCTGCATTTTATGTTACATTAAAATACATTTCACAATAAAGGAGCAGCATCAAATACCATTTAATTTTAGTCTGTAGCAACTCACAGTGATGTTGACATCTAACGGACTCTAACAAATGCAACATGTGTCTGTGGTTAAGTGTCCTCATGTAAGACACACTAGACATTTTATTATCCTCAAAGGCTTATAGTCCTCTTCTCAAGAGGTGGTCATTGTTTCTCATTCACTAAAATCTGACTGCGCCTTAGAAAAACAGCAACAACAGATGACAGAATCAGATATTAAAGTGTTTCACAACTTTAAATCTTCACAGGTTTACGAGTAAAATATCAAACACTATCCCACATGGTCCGACCTCTGCTAATGCGCATATACAGAGGCTTAAAGGACAGCACTAATTCAACTTACAGAAGCTTAGCTCGGCCCCGATAACCTCTTAACCAAACAAAAGGCCTATCCATGCACAATGAGTCTCGCTGTGACGGATGTGGGTTAAAGTTACCTTATGCTCACATTTAAAAAAGGCAGAATCAACGTCACTGACAGAAAATTGCA
The DNA here is from genome assembly GCA_019142605.1 of Cephalopholis sonnerati. Classification (NCBI taxonomy): domain Eukaryota; kingdom Metazoa; phylum Chordata; class Actinopteri; order Perciformes; family Serranidae; genus Cephalopholis; species Cephalopholis sonnerati. Next base: position 27,542,389 of record JAGQAX010000006.1, read on the forward strand.
TAAGAGAAATCCTTCCTCTTCCTGCCAGCCTCCCCTTTTCAACCAACTTTACCTCTTTGCTACTTTGACATTCAAACATCTTGTGAAAGACAAAACATGCCTTTGAAGAACACAAGGACCAAATGTTTTGTCATACTGGGGGAATTCCTGTAAAACCATGTGATGAGCAAACACTTTTTGGTACATAGAGGTTCTTTTAACTCGGCGTACTTGGAAGTGAATACCTCCTCTGTGGGTTTCTTTTTTTTCTCCTGCCTTTGGAGGCTGTTATTGGAAACCTTGGTTGCAGGCCCTGATTGTTTATTTTGTCCTCCCTTCACATGACAATGCTGTTGGCATGATAGACAAAGCAGGAAAGAAATTCCTCAGAAGCACTGCCAGCTGCAAAGACGATCGATGAGTGACACAGCAAATTATAGTTAGGTTTATTAAACAGGAGCAGAATGTGCATGTGCCAATACCTTTGTTAGATTTAGTCTATCTTTAAAGGGGCAGTCCACCAATTTTACATATGAAGGTCAGTTTACTCTCACACTTACACACTCTCTTAAACAAAATACATCTATATACTGCTAATCTGCAACAGCATATATGTTTTGATGGAAATGTGCTGATGCCAGGATTAAGTGTTATCTAGCAAAGTGAAAATGTTAATCCTGAACATATCAGTAAAATTTTTACTGACAGTGTATCTCATTGGTTCTCTTACAATATCCACTATAGTGACTGAAGCACGATGAAACATTTTTGTGGTCGCAGGAATCAGGATGTGAACCTCTGGACTCAGCTGCCACTGTCAAAGTCCTGCACGTTGTACACCCATCATCCACCACAAACACCTCCCTGTGACTTGTGTGCACTTCAGAAATGTAGTGCCTCTTTCATAGGAAAAAAAATTCCAGGAAACAATTACATTTCCCATCAAAATGTAGGTGGGAAATTAAAAATCAGTATATAAGTATACGGGCTGGATCATGCTGGAAAGAATTTTTATGATGTGTTCAGGCCATGTAGGAAATCAAAACTGTGTGTGACTAAGTTAGAGCATAATTGTGTTTATGACGAATAAAATATGGTTACAGTAAAAGGTAACACTATTTTTCCATGTTTTTGTGTTTAAGTGTCAATTTTTTTATTATTGTTTAATCTTTATTTAACCAGGAAGTCCCACTGAGATTGAAAATCTCTTTTACAAGAGAGACCTGGCCGAGGTAGCAGCCAATCAGAACACATTTAAAATGCAACAAATACAACATATAATACAAAAATCCACAATAAAAACAACAACTATTCAAACATATTGGCCTCTCAAGAAAAACAAACACACGTCTCTATCACCACATTCTTTATGATGCTCTTAAATTCATCCTAATTTTAGATCTTTTTGGAGATTGTTCCATAGGAGAATGCAGTTTGCCCCAGATCTATTAAAACCCGGGGTACATTAAAAAGCAACCAATTATGAAACTGGTCCAGTATTGAGTGAGAAGGCTGCAGTCGGCAGATGCGAAACATGGCTCCCATGTAATGACTCGGTGCATGTTTATACCCTGTACGTCCACTAAAAGCACTTGTTTTTGCCACTGACAGGCTCAGATTGTTGTTGTAGATGTCTGACAACGTCATATAAAGGATCACTACAGAGATAGAACCTTTATTTTGTTTAAGAGTAAGATCCTTTTCATTTAATCAGAACCAGCCCTGACACGGTCATTGCCAAAGCCACCAAACTCCCTGAATAAACAGTAATTTTATCATCGTAAAACACACTTCATTCAAAGTCGACGGGGACAAAATAAAACTCACAGAAACCATCTTAGTTCCAACAATCACCAGCTCTGGTTTGGCTGAAATTAAACCCCTAATTCACCCAGCTGGATGTGAAAATATGTTGGCTCTGTACATGCTGAAATTACCGTTTATTTAGATGGAGTCTGGTGGCTTTAATTTCTAGTTAATTGCAACTCTGTGGTCGGAGGTGAACTCTGGTCTCCAAGGTTGGGTGTGCTACACCACCACCACGTACTTTCCACCTCACTACATTTAGGGTACACTGCTACACTTCCTGAGTTGGCTCTGGACATTGGCATTTGATGGAAATTGTGAAATGCAGAATCATCCAGTTCCTATAGAAACACTGGGCTGGTTGTAAAACATGGACTTAAAGTCAGAATATCTCAGTTTTTCTTTACTGATTTTGATATTTCTTGCAGGTGCAACAACTTTTATAGAGCTACAACACTATTGCAGAATGTGGACGTAAACACAGCCAGCACTATACAGGATGCAGCAGTTGAGCGGGATCTCTGGCATCCTTCACACAGACCTGTGAGTGTGTGCAGCAGGTGTGAAAAGGAGCCGGCAGCGTATCATGTAACCTTTTGACAAGTTGCTCAACAACAACAAGCCCTCCCCGTTATTATTATTGGGTCAACAAAGTCAGGGGAATTCTTCAGGATTAGAGTGAAGTGGAGAACATGAGTGTGTGTGCCATGCGCTGGCTGTGTGTCGACCCGAGGCCGCCCTCTTTGTCTCATGGCAGTGTTGGGGTTAACTCCCCTTTTGCTCCCAGGCTGGCCCGGGGTCAGGGGGGAAACAGGCCGCCAGTCAGGCAGCCAGGCATTCTTTCTATGTGTGTGTGTGTGTGTGTGTGTGTGTGTGTGTGTGTGTGTGTGTGTGTGTGTGTGTGTGTGTGAGCAGCCCACTCTGTGCTCTTTGACTCCACTGGCCTTATAAGGCATCCAGTGCCATGGCAACGGCAGGGCTTGAATAGCAGTGTCAAATCCCTCAGCACACAGACACACGCTCACTCTCCCTAAAGGAGGGAGCGAGGCAGAGACACAGAGAGGGGATTGAGAGGAGCAGGAGAGGAGGCTATCTCTGGGCTGCTCTCCACTGCAGCGTCTGGCTTTCACTAAAAGGTCTATGACCGTGTTTTTCCTGCGCTTGTTTGCCTAATTTATTCCTGCCGGGGCCAGCAGAAAGAAAGGGAGGAAAAGAGGAAGAAAAAAAAAGGACGGGCAGAATAGTAAAGAGTGCAACAGTACACCCTGACTCGCTGACAGGGAATGCAGAGAGGTTCTGGCCTCTGGTTGTTACTGCTGGATGGACAAGCACTGACAAAACAAGAGACAACACTTTGTAGAGCTTTGAGAGAGGAGGAGATTTCTCAACTCTGCTTTTTTGTTTTGGCTCATTTTTTTTCTCTGTGACATTTGAGCCTCTGACACTACAGACTGTGAAGAGTTGGAGGATCCACAAGACGACATTTCACAGAGGAGGTCGTCTTATTTGATGAACTTTGTTGCTGTCGAGATTATTCCAGGAGTGAAAGGAGTGTATTGTCTTAACACTTCTTATTGTACTAACAAGCGTGGAATTAGTTTCAGCTGGATCTTTCTGGCTATTTGGGTGATCCTGAAGTGGCCCTGTGGTCGTCTCCTCTCTGAATGCCAAAGAAATGAACTAAAACCAAAATTCTCCACAAGTCTTTTTTTTCTTTTGGGACATTCGACTGAGCATTTCCAAAGCAAAAATATTATCTTAATTCTCCTCTTCATCACAATCACCTCTGCTTCTATAACAGCCTCGACAAGTCAAGAGTGAGTCTGGACTAGAACTGCCTCAGATCAGCAGATAACACCTCTGCACGGCAGGAACTGGTTGGACTAGTTTATAAGTTGGAGGAGAGGGCAGGGCAGTTTAACCCTGCCTGAAGGAGAGCGCTGTTTTATTTTCCTCCCACTTGCTTGTCCTTTTGGGAGAAAGTCGAGCGCTGAGAGAGGGGCAGAGCTTCTTTTTCATTTGGAGAGCGACTGTTTTGTCCCTTGTCACTATGCTTAAGGATAGGTGAGTTTTTTTTTTTTAACTTCTTCCAGGGGGGGGAGACGGAACGAGAAAGTGGGAGGGAGGGAGAAAGAAGGAGTCAAAGTGTAATTTATTGTTTCCAGTGAAAAGAGCAAGGCTGCACCCTTTTCTCCTGCTTGAACTCTGAACCACGCAATGTGTGTCTGAAGTTTTCTCAGAGCTCGGGAGCCATAGATCGGAGGTCAGGGCAGAGAACACGAGGGTGAAAGACAAGAACAGTAAGAGCAGAGGGATTAAGGAAGAGCGAGAGAGAAAACAGCACTGGGAGGGACCTTCAGGTCATTACAACCAGACGGCAAAGGGGAGAAAGGTCAACACGAGAGAGTTCGGGACAGCTTTTTGTCCCACTTCTTGATCTTCTCGGACAAAAAACTGCCTCTTAAATAAACCTGGAGCCACTTTTTTCTTGTCTGGAGACACTTTTTAGACTTTGGTAGGGAAGTTGAAAGCTGGGGGACAGGGCGGGTCTGTGTATGATCCACTCACAGGGCTGTGTGTCTCAGAGAATATGGCCATGGTGAGCGGGGGATGGGGCAACCCGAACGGGGACACTAATGGACTGGGGGAGAAGGCTTACCTGAGGAGGGAGGAAGAGGACGGCTCGCCTCAGGCAGGGAGCAGCGATGTGGACGTCGGGGACGAGGACAAAGCCTGCGTGGTGGACTGTGTGGTGTGCGGGGACAAGTCCAGCGGGAAGCACTACGGCGTGTTCACCTGCGAGGGCTGCAAGAGCTTCTTTAAGAGGAGCATCAGACGAAACCTTAACTACTCCTGCAGGTAAGGGCTGCTGGGAGATTCACAGTGATGTCATGTCTTTCTTATAGTGCATGCAGAGTTTTGCTCGTTTTTCTTGTTGGACTAAAGAGTCTTTTTTGGTGAAACTAAACTTGAAATTTTACTCTAAAGTTAATAAATTATTTATGACACACTTTGAGATAGTTGTAATATTTCCTGTCCTTCTATCTGCGTAAAAACTACACTATAGTGTGTTATAAACCATTAAGTCAATGTTTATATAGTGCTTATAAATGCTAAGTGTGGCCAGGGTACAATAAAGTGTTACTATCTCTTCTTAAAGGCATTTAATAGTCGGTTCACATTCATGAAAAGACGCAGCAGATTAGTCCATTTCTCACTCCACAGTGATAAGCTCCAACCTTGGATATTTCTTACAAACAGCCTCAGGGAGAAAAAAAAAAGAAAAGAAAAGAAATGAAAGCCCTGAAGGTCAGTCATGTGAGGATGGATTGCTTCAGAAGGTCAACATTCCCATTATTCTTCACCACAGGAACACAATGTTGCAACTCAATTCTCTGCTCTTACTAAGACGACTCTCGGCCTCTCAGTGTCGTTATTTCTCCCACATAATAATGCGCTAATGCTGAATGGAAGGTGTCTTTTCAGTCAGTTTGTCACCTCCAGGAATAAAAAGGGCTCTCTGTGAAATGTTGGCAGACCTCATCCTGCTGTAAAAGGCAACGCAAGGGCGTGTAAGGCCGATGATTTACAAAGGTCACACAGCCTTGATAGCTTTTCACCCACACTAGCTCACAGTTTACTCACCATAGGGGTCGGTGACTGAGAATGAGAAATGGCTCTGGATTTTTTGACTCTGAATGACCCGCCCACCCCCAGTGACACACCACCATGACCTACGCCACACTTTATATAAACGTTATTACTGAACAATATTTATAATATAACTTTAAGTACAATAGAATAAAGGGAACATTTTGCTCTTTGTAGGATGCTGACGAGAAGGAGCACATACTGCCGCAATGGCATCCTGGCTCACACCTGTGCGCTGCAGATGCACCATCCTTTCCTGATATCAGACAGAGCTGTCAACATGTTACACTGCGTTTCCAGTCAACTCATTCAGATTCAAATGTCAAAACCCAGGCAGGCACTATCCTCAACCTGGATGTGTTACTAGTATATTAGTATAATATTGTAACATTAAATACAAAGTATTCAATTCTATTTTATTTATAAAGCCCAATATCACAAATCACAGCATACAACATCCCTCTGTCCCTGGACCCTCAAAAGCAGAAAAGTAAAAACACCCACAAGTTTTTTTTTATATTTTCGTAACTATTAGGTAAATAACTGTGAATAATATTTGTTGCTTTTCTCTCACAGTTTCATATTTTATTCCCTTTCTGCAGATCAAATCGAGAATGCCAAATTGACCAGCATCACCGCAACCAGTGCCAGTACTGCCGTCTGAAGAAATGTTTCCGTGTAGGAATGCGCAAAGAAGGTATCAAACATCATCATACCTGTGCAGCAGGTTAAAGGTTTTTTTAGGTTTAGTAGACACATGAATTTGTTTTTTTTTTACTACAAAAGGTGGAAAAATGTAAGGCTGACCTTGGCGTATAAACACCTGAGGTTATTGTTGTGGCCTAATTTTAGGTTTCACAGTGGCAGAAGATTCTTCAGGCTACTTGAAGCAGCACAAATTGTTTTTTTTTTTCTTTACAGTGGATTAAATGACTGTGTAATGTAATTGCTTGACTCTGTAGTCCCCCTCAGCTCTAAGGATCATTTTAGTGTCTTTCAGCTCCTTGTTTTGGCTTTTCAACTTTACTGTTTTGGTTCAGGCATGTTTCCACAAGCAACATGCAGAGGATATCAACATCAACAAAAAAAAGTCCAGATTACCACCAACAGCCGACAGATAAAATGAGCGACTAGCTGGTGAACACAGTGGAGCGTTTAGCAGCTAGAGAGTCAGATATTTCCCTCCAGAGTTGGTTGAGACCAAAAGCAGAGCTAAAAGCATCCCCAATGAACACTAATGCTCCATAGCAGCTGAATGTGTAAATAATTAGTGGCTTGTTAACACATTTGCCATTTCAACTTAAAATGTGATAATACTGTATATCAGTGTTTGTTTATAGATTGTTGTGCTGCCCCCTAGTGACCACAAAAGCCAGTGTATACAGGTTTGAGCAACATTTTAAAAAAGTATAAACTGTGAATATACACCTTTAAAAGTAAAAGTTCAGCATTCAAAATTTTATTTATGGAAAGAAGCAGAATCAGCAAAAGTATGTCATAGTTACAAATCTTATTACTGATGTAATGTGCAAGCAGCATTTTAGAGTTGTAGCCAGTCGAGGTGGAGCCAGTTTCATCTATTTTATATACTGTTAGATGGTTCAATCTTAATTAATGTATTGTATTTTATAATGTAATCATGTACATCATTTAATATCTATATAATATTGCATTTTGATCTTCAAAGTCATGGCAGCTGTCAAATAAATGCAGTGAAGTGTCAAAAATTAATAAAAGAAAAGTGCCACATTTTCATTAGAAATTTAGTGGAATAGAAGAATAACGTAGCATAGTACAAATACCTCAAAGTTGTGCTTAAGTACAGCAGCCTATCTGCTTGAGTAAACGTATGTAGTCACTTTCCAGCACTGAGGTTTAAACCAGTCATATCCCAACACCTTGATTCACACACAAACACCCTGCAGCAAAACACAAATACCCGGAGACACACATACAAATACATAAACATCAGAAATGTGTAATCCACAGAGAAAACGCTGACTTTGACAGAAACAGCCACTGACATTTACCAGTGATCCAAGCACAATATTTATACTGTCAACCAAAGCATGTTTTCACCTCGGAGCTCGACTCCCTGCAGCTGTTGAGCTTCAGAGATGAGGAAACAGCCATGTTTGATTTGCATAACAGAAAAAACAACAAGTTGACAAGTTCACTCTGTCAAACCCCACTGAGACGTCTGTGTCTCTGTGTATGTATATGTCTATATATATCCATTTAATTACAGCTCTAATTTGCTTAATTTCTGCAAGCTTGATTAGTAGTAAGAAGAGATGATTCCCTTCTCCCCTGGTGTAATTATTTTCATTCCAGCAATCCTACCCTCATTATCACATCACAAAATATTTCAGAAGCTTTTCTGATTGTATTCTAGTCGCCTTGTAACAGCACATGTATTTCAGTCTGTGTCTGTGGACACCACGAGTCGCTGTCCCACACATAATGTGCACTGAGGTGACAGTGTGCCAGGGGTTATATTGAGCCTGGTTATTAATGAACCGTGCTGACCGCAGCCCGTGACGCAGGTCGCTCTGTTTCCACATTACCTGGAAACGTCTGTTTCACCTTTGACCCAGTCAGGGAAGCACATGCTACTTCAAGTTAGATTTGGTTACTACACTATAGTCTGGTGCAGGGAGGACAGCTGTGCACTAACCTCAGACAGAGCGCTCACAGCAGGATATTGGCTGTAGAATATAATCACTAAGCACTATAATAACGTCAAGCAGTCTAATTGTTTGACTGCAATCAGTGTCTCATGATTATATTGTTAAAATGTTGATGATGAAAACAATATCATACTATTGATTGATTCTGTTAAAGGTTCACACAGGCATCTATTTTAAAAACTAAAGTTTAGATATATGGCAGCACGGTGGTGCAGTGGTTAGCACTGTCGCCTCACAGCAAGAGGGTTTCTGATTCAAACCCAGTGTGGGGGGTTTTCCCTGCGTCAGCATGGGTTTTCTCCAGGTACTCCAGCTTCCTCCCACAGTCTAAAGAGGAGGTTAGGTTAACTGGTGACTCTAAATTGCCCGTAGGTGTGAATGTGAGTGTGAATGGTTGTCTGTCTCTATTTTAGCCCTGTGATAGTCTGGTGACCTGTCCAGGGCTCCAGCCCCGTGTGACCCTTAACAGGAAAAGCTAGTTACGAAATACGCAGCTCCACTTGTCTTTAACACCAGTGTCTCATGACTTCACTTGGACTTGAGCTTTGATTCCTTCCTAGAGATTAAAAAGTCTGTTACTGGAAGAGTGTGCCATGAATCAATTAATTTCATTCCACTTCATGTATCTACTAACATTAATGCTATTCATTTACAGAAGGTCGACACTTGTCTCCCCCAGTTCACTTTGTTTGACCCAATCCGATAGCATCCGATGAAGTTGCAGGAGAGAACCAAGAAGAAGTAATGTTATATTAGTGAGGTCCAGTTTGAAAATAAAAATAGCTACTTTGGCTGACGTACCAAAACCACACGGTGGTCAACAGAATGCAAAATGTGCAGTTCAAAAATTACCGACAGAGATGCAAGAACTTCCAATAAACTTGTTTAACAAATAAATAATTTAAAATCCATTTATGATTTTTGCAAATGTATATATCATTACTCTGTTGTTAAAATGGCGTTACATTTGGTGAAGAGCTCGTTTAGGATTTGAAACTCAAAGTTTAGGACTTGGGACTTGATTACAAAGACTTGAGACTTACCTGTGACTTGCAAAACAATGACTTGGTCCCAGCTTGGTTTAAAACCCACTAGATTATTGCTCACAGAAAGCTGTAAACAAGGTTTATTGGGTTGGTTTTCACAGAACAGCAACATTATGTTCTGTACATGTTTAAATAATTGGAAAAAACGTATAACTCTAAATCCATTTTCTACAACCTTCAAATCCCAATTCAGACTTGACGATGTGATTAACTGAGTGCTTGAATCAAAAGAAAACCACAAAACACTTTAGACAAGAGGGCCTGTTGCTCAGACAACATATACCTCCACCAAGGCTCCACAATACAATGATAATAATGTAATATTTACTTTTAACAATAAAAGATGTTCAGCCCCTAGATCTGATCCTTATGGTGTCGTCTCTCTTCCCTCTCTTTCTGCAGCAGTCCAGAGGGGCCGAATCCCTCCATCTCACTCAGGTATCAGCCCCAACTCCCTGGCAGGTGGGGTTGGAGGTGCAGGGCCAGGTCACATTGGGGCGGACTACTTCAACGGGCAGCCGGTGTCAGAGCTCATCTCCCAGCTCCTCCGGGCAGAGCCGTACCCCAGCAGCCGCTACGGGACCCCGTACAGTCAGGCACAGATGCAGGCATCCGCGAGCGGAGCCCCTGTCATGGGCATCGACAGCATCTGTGAGCTGGCCGCCCGGCTCCTCTTCAGCACCATCGAGTGGGCACGAAACATCCCATACTTCCCAGAACTGCCAGTCTCAGAGCAGGTGAGTCAAGACACACCTGTTGATGTCTTATTGTCTCTTCTTTAATATATCCGTCCTTTCAGCCTAAACCATAAACTATAGTTCCAGTGTCAGACCCTGCTCCTCCTGAACAGTAGCAAACATTACACCCTTTGTTATCCTTGACATTTGGTTTACATTTAATTATTTTTAAGGATTATTTTTTGGCATTTTACACCTTTATCAGGCTGAAATGAGCAGATAGGGGGGTATGACATGCCTCGTCCTATCCCAAATCCTTACTCTAATCAGCGACCCTTTCTTTATTCCTAATCAACCCTACAGGTGGCGCTGCTGAGGCTGAGCTGGAGCGAGCTCTTCATCCTGAACGCAGCCCAGTCTGCTCTGCCTCTACACATGGCTCCTCTGCTGGCAGCTGCCGGGTTCCACTCATCTCCCATGTCTGCCGAGCGTGTGGTGTCCTTCATGGACCAGGTCAGGGTTTTCCAGGACCAGGTGGACAAGCTGAACAGGCTGCAGGTGGACTCAGCCGAGTACAGCTGCCTCAAAGCCATTGCACTCTTTTCACCTGGTAAGCGAGGTCACCTGAGCGATTGAAGCTGCTGTAACTGGATGTCTTTGCTGTAAACTGATCCCAGGTGTCTTTATAGAAAAAGACAAAACTGTCTGTATGAGGTATTGGACAGGGTTCAGGTTTCTGGGCCAGCAAGACATTAAATCTCCACCAGCACCAGGGATCCTCTGATTTTACCAAATGTAACCTCTGACCCCATTTAAGAGGAACAAGCAAAGATAGATGGCCTTTAGATGACATGCACTTATTCACTCTCTTGCCAAGAGTCATATGAGAGGGTTGATGCCACTTCTAACTCGGATATGAAGCTACAGCCAGGAGACGTTAGCTTAGCTTAGCATTAAGACTGCAAACAGCTAGCCTGGCTCTGTGCAAAGATGACAACATCCACCTACCAGCTCCTCTAAAGCTCAGTAATTAGGACGTTTTATCTTGTTTGTGTAATCAAAGTCAGAGTTATGTGACTATTTCTTGGGCAAGTGCAGACTTCTTTCAAGGTGCCGGTTATAAATGCTGGCTATAAATTTATATTTATTATACAGATATGAGGGTAGGATCTTCTCAGCAAGAAAGCAAATAAGCATACAGAACATAAATAAAGGAGCCACAAGTACAAAAAATCAAATAGTGATAAACCTGTGTATCTCTGCCTCACAGATGCATGTGGTCTGACGGACCCAGCCCACGTGGAGTCCCTGCAGGAGAAGGCCCAGGTGGCCCTAACGGAGTACGAGAGGTTGCAGTACCCCAACCAGCCCCAGCGCTTCGGCCGCTTACTGCTGCGCCTCCCGGCTCTGCGAGCCGTGCCGGCCAACCTCATCTCCCAGCTCTTCTTCATGCGGCTGGTGGGCAAGACACCCATCGAGACGCTGATCCGAGACATGCAGCTGTCAGGGAGCTCCATCAGCTGGCCCTACGTACCGGGACAGTGAACCCCGCTGACTCCAGAGTGAGACAGACTGAGATCAGACTGAGAGGAATCAGAGCTCACAAAGATTACATACAAAATACAAACTGAATGTTTTCAGTACAAACTGGGATCTCTGATGTTTAAGGTTCTTGTTTGTGAGGTCAGCTTTTCCCACATTAGCTCTGTTAAGTTTGGTGGGTGTCACACTGAAGCTGCTTTCAGGGAAACAAAAATGTGTAATTATCTTCATGTGTGTGTGTGTGTGTGTGTGTGTGTGTTTGCAGCACTTGCCAGTTTGGCTCTGACCTCCATCTGATCTCTCTCTGTCTCAGTTTGGACAAAAACACAGGGCTCTAATTGAAATGCAGACTCTATCATGAGGCCATGTGCCTGTACTACCTCCTCCCATATCACCCCTAATGTGACTCAGTTTGAACCCAGGCTCTGTGTGTGTGTGTGTGTGTGTGTGTGTGTGTGTGTGTGTGTGTGTGTGTGTGTGTGTGTGTGTGTGTGTGTGTGTGTGTGTGTGTGTGTATGTGTGGGTGTGTGTGCGTGTGTGTGTGTGTGTGTTCTCCCTCTGCTCTGTTTTTGAAAATAAAGCCATAGCAGTGCCACCTTTACAGGCAGAGCTTTATATCTGGGACATGTCGTGCAGATCAGTTGTGTCATGTTTGATATGTGGGATGAAATATCAGACTTTGTTACCAAATGTATTTGTGAAGACTGCAGTGTGTCACCTTGTACAGCCTGAAAACAAAACAGAGGCATGAGCATTGTATCTTGTACTATATGAAGCACTACAAGACATATTTTCTGTGTTATGTACTGAAAGGAATAGTTGAACATTTTGGGTAATATGCTTATTTGCTTTCTTGCAGAGTTAGATGAAAAGATTGATGGCACTTATATGTCTGTATGGTAAATATGAAGCTACAGCCAGTAGCCAGTTAGCTTAGCTTAGCATAAATACTTGGAAATGGGGAAACAAGTAGCCTGGCGCTAGCTGAAAAGAACAAAATCAGCCTGCCAGCACACCTAAAGCTCACTTATTAACATGTTGTCACCTTTGTTTAATCTGTACAAAACCTTTACTGTAAAAACATGTTTTCTGGGGGATGTGCTGGACCACTTTCTGGAGTCTCCAGTGATTTGTTGTTTTAACACATGATTTCCAACAAATTAATATAACATTTTAATAAGTGAGTTTTAGACGTGCTGGTAGGCAGATTTTATAACCTTTGGACAAAGACAGGTGAGCTGTTTCCACCTATTTCAAGTCTTTATGCTAAGCTAAGCTAAGCTAAGCTAACCAGCTGCTAGGTCCAGCTCCATCTTTACTGTATGAAAAGTAAAAAAGTGAATAACCGTATTTCCCAGAATGTTGAGCTATTCCTTTAATATATAGTCCATTATACAGCAGTGTTTTTGCAGTAGTAATGGACAGGAAGTGGAGGTGAACGTATTGAAACACACCCTGGCTCCTCAGACAGTCACATCCCTGTCAAACATTGTTACCTCATGTTTTATACATCACAGACAAAGATTGTATATTCATGTGCTAAAGATAAATATAAAGGGATCAAAGTATCTTTATCACAAAAACCATAAACATCAATGTTCCCCTATAGACTTGTCTGTCCATCAGACTTTGGCCAAAATATATTTGAAAATGTTTTGAAATGTAATGTCTAATGTAAGTTTGATATATAATTTACAGAAACACTGAGTTAAGTGACCCCTCTGATTCATCTCTGCAAACTGGAGACTCTTTCCTTTGCTTTTATTAAGGTAGAGGTAGTTCATTTAATTTCTTTTTCACATTTGTCTCCTTTAAAAAAATATATCTGTGTGAAAGCACAGCCTGAAGTGGGCAGAGGTCACTCTCAGATAATTATTATGCTTATGCAAGGTACTCCACGTGTTGTAAGTGTCGTAAAGGTTATGGTGTTTGTTGGTACTGAGATAAAGGGTACGAAGTAGTCACATTCGTGAGTGTTATTGCCATGAAATTCAATGTGACAAATGTTTTTCTTGCCAAATTACCTGACTGAAAGAAAAGACAACGTGGGGGACAGACGTGTTTTCGGTATGACTTTTTGTATTATTCATAAAGAAAAGGCAGCAGTGATCCCTGATGCTGTCAGACAACTTCATCTACAGCTCTTCGTGCTGTCCTTGAATCACTTTGTGTTATTTGTTGGAATATAGTGATTTGACTGTTAAGCTTTACTCTGAAAAGAAGCATGTTTCGACAACCATGCCAAACCTTAAAAATGCAAAAGACGTTCATATGGCTGACTGGTTATTTTTTGCATTACTAGAAATAAAAGTATGCACATTCCTTCTCTGGATGACTTGAGTATCTGAGACATTAAAACACTGCACACATCTTTGAAACTCAGAAACACTTTGCCAGCAATTTAAAGTTCCTGATTGGAGCTGAGGTCAATTAATTGCTAATTTAATTAGTCAAAAGACGCAAAAAATGTCAGATCTTTCTCGGCTCTAGCTTCATATTGTGAGGATGTTCTGCTTTTCTGTGTTTAATATAACTTCAAATTGTATAGGTTTACGTTCTGGCTCCATTTATCAGACAAAAGACATTTGAAGATCTCACCTTTCTCGCTGATGGCAACATTTTACAAAGTAAATTATTAATCAATTAATTGCAAAAATAAACAGCAGGTTTACTGATAATGAAAATTATTATTAGTTGCAGCTTTGTTTTTTAAAATTGGACGTACACATTTGCATTAAACTTGTAAATTTACCTCAAGAGGCTTCACAAGTAGTACAGCACATGACACCCTCTGTCCATGCCATCCTGATTTGGATAAAGAAAAACAAAAAAAAACCTTTTAACAGTGAAAAAATTAGGAAACTTAAGGAAGAGGAACAGAGGAAGGATCCCTCTCCCAGGATGGACAGGTGTGCGGTAGATTTTGTGTGTACAGGATGACAAAATCATAGATAGATAGTAAACATATACTAGGAAGAACAGATCCGGGAGGATGTCATGTAGCTTCAGGTATCGCCAAACAGATAGAGCCTGAGCCACACAACTGCAGCTCAACCATGTAACCAGGAAAGACGACACTACACAAACACACAGGAGGCAAAACTGAAGCACATCATTCACACAGATAAGAGAATAAACAAACAGAGAGAGGGAGAGAGAAAGAGGCAGAGGAAGAGGCTGAGGCTCCTGGAGAACAGAGATCCAGGTCCAAACATCTGGAATGAGACATGAACAGTCAGGGGAAAGAGAGGTCCCAGGACAGGCGGTGGTCCAGCACAGAGTGAAGTGAGTGAGGAGCGGACAAGGAGGAGAAACTGAGGGGAGAGAGTGAGAGGCTCACAGCTGTGCTTGTGGAACACACACAAACAGAGGGACGCAGAGATGCAGTGGTTCTCAGAGTTAACAGTATTTTAATCAGCTGGAGAAAACATGGTCTATAGCAGTGATCTTAAGTGCTATATCGTAGGCAACTGGAGTTGCTGACGTTTCTTGAAGATTTCGCCTCTCATCCAAGAAGCAGTCTTCAGTTCTAGATGGGTGGGTGTGGGGTCGTCTTGGGAGGGATCCCAAGACTGCATTGTAGGTGGGTGGTAAGAGGGGGAAGAGGAGGTGGCCTACGACACCACCTACTGTATTAACCACCTACAATGCAGTCTTGGGATTCCTCCCCAGATGACCCCACACCCACCCACACCTGGTCCCATCTTACCCTAACGACATACATGATGGCTAGGTGGGTCAACAACTCACATGTCACTCACATGTCACATGTGACCTCAACAACTCTGTAGGGGCTCACACCCACAAAGTCAAAGTAAAAGCTCTGTGCTGGAAATTCACTATACTTCAAAATAAGATACAAACTTGACATGTTTCGTGAGTCACTTGCAGTCCAATGAAAATGAAACGGTGACCCACTTTTGGACCACCAGCTGGGAACCACTGGTCTATAGTACTGGGTTTGATGGATTAATTGGGATCGACCCACTGGACGACTGACAATGATAACAAAGGAAAGAGAGGCACTACACACTGCTGAAAAAATATAAAATCAGATGATGGTGAAAGAGCTACAGAAAGATCTATGACACTGATTTAAGTATTAAATATTTTATTCAGCTTCCTCTTTACAAAGTTTACTTGTCAGAGGCAGTAACTGTAACTGTTCTGTATAATTTCAGCAGTTTAAATAGTATGACATTTTAAGGGTGTTTTGCATGCTAACTGCAAAAACAGTGTACAGTGACAATAAAATTACATCCTGTAGACCATTCATGTGTAATGTGGATTTGTAGCACAGCAGGTACAGGCGCTGGACGGCTTTAGGAAAAGGGTTTTTTTTAAAGTAAAATACCGAAAGAGGGCAGCAGCTACTCACATGGAGCTGACTGTGACTGGATCAACGGTGTTTCCTGAAGTCATCCTGCTCTCCCTGCTGGACACTCAAAAAGCTGCAGATATCTGCAAATCAGCTGGGTCAGCAAAACATAGAGGTTAAAAAAAAAAACAATAATAAGAGACAGGCTAATTTTAAGAGAATTAGAAATGTTTATTATTATTGAACTCAATACTTTTTTAGACATCATACTTTATGGAAGTAACCAGTTACAAAAAATGGTCTTATAATAGCATCAAAGAAAATAAATTCATACAAAAATAAATGGCTCGCAAACGGTTTGTAAAATAACAACAATGTTCTTCACAAAAATACAAACACATGACAAATCAAAAGGGTGTCTGAACAATTTCATGACATGAACTAGATCTTAACACTTTGCACATGAAGTGGATTAATACAAACATTAGCAGATGATCATTTTTCATTGGCAAAGAATCAGACGACGAGATGAGCGTAGCTTATAGACAGTGACAGAAACAAGTGTTTTCCAGTTTGTTGAGGAGCGTGCATGATAAAAAATATAAAAATAGTCTGGATGTTTTAACTCATTTGCATAGCTTAAGCACATTTGAATGATTACAAAACAAGCCACTAAGGGTCTTTAGTATGTACAAATAACAGATAACGTCATCACAAATGCTAGGATATCTGCTGAATCTGAGAGACAGAGACTGTAAATTTGTTCTTGGTACGTAGCATGAATAGGATTCATTAAAAGTATTTACACAACAACAATGCCACACGCATCTTACTGGCCAGTTTGTCTCCTTTTTGGTCTCACTGCATCTATGAAAACCAGTATAAACATCTTAGTTTAGACAAAAGCCAGTAAACACATGTTCCCGGCAGAGAGCAGTTCACTTCACTGACGCTGAAGTTAGTTACGAACACTGATGCAAAAGATGAGAGAAGCACAACTAAAGTTCATTTGTGACAGAGATAACGCCATGCCAAGGGTTAAAGAAACTGCATATTTAACAATCCCAGCAAGCGGTCTCACCCATTACTACCTGCTCTACAATACTGTTCCACCTCTTATCTGTGGAGATAAAACAAAGAAAAGTTGGAGAACAAACAGAGCCACAAAAACTGAGCACAGTGTTATCACAGGTGACTGAAGGTCAGGGTGACTTTCACATACGCACGCTCCAAACCACTCCCTCTGATCCTCATAGTGACTGAACACTGCAAACATTGAGCTGAATCTTGAGAGAAAAGGCAGTGTTTGCTGTGGAAGTGGCGACAGCTGAGCGCCCTGCTTCCATTTTCTTCCAATTTATACACAACTGATCAAAGTAAAGGAAAACACAAGATCACTATTATTAACATATATCCCTATATGTGTGTTTGTGTGTGAGTGAGTGTATCCAGTGTGTGCTGGTTCTGTACAGGTAACTTTGGTCTCGACATGTCACAGTCTTTGTGGTATTTTGGAGTGTATCTTGGCCTGTTTGTCCGTGAGTGTTTGCTGTGTGGACCCCAGAGCTGAGCGTCAGGACTCAGTGGGTTCATCAGTGGTTCTTGTCGTAGTCCTTCACCATGCGTTTGATGTGGAACAGTTTGTGCCTCAGCCTGCGACACTCTTTCTTCTTAGACTGGTAGTCTGACGTCTACGGAGCAGAGACAGCACATAATGAGTCATTTAGTAATTTGACACCGCGCATACATCCATGAGTTATTTGATTGAGTGGACAGGGAAAATGTTGGCTCTTCTGTTTAAAGTATTAAAAGTACTATGGTAGACTGTCAGGGAAAACAGTGAGAGTAAAAGTTTTTTGTGCGAAAGAATACTACGAATAAATGAGGTGACAGTTTGTAGCTGGGTGTTAACAACTTAATGCTTCCACAAACAACTGCAATATACACCAATCAACCAAAACAATAAAACCACTGACAAGTGAAGCGAACAACATTGATCATCTTGTTACAATGCAACATTCTGTTGGGAAATGTGGAAACCATCTGACATGTTCCACCCACCTAAACATCAGACCAGATACCCCGCCTCATGGCAACGGCACTCCCCAGTAGCAGTGCCCCCAACCCTACAGGACAGTGCATCATGCCACACCACAAAAACTGCTCAGGAGTGGCCCAAGGAACATGACAGAGACCTCAAGGCAGTGACCTGGCCTCTGTGGGACGTGCTGGTACCCCTCCTCACAACCCAAGGAATCCAAAACATCTGAAGCTAATGCCCTGATGCCAGACACTATAGGACACCCTCCAGAGGTCCTGTGTCCATGCCTTGACATGTCAGAGCCAAGTCTGGTCCAAGATGGACCCACCATGGATTGGGGTACCACCAGCATGTCCCACAAATGTTCAATCAGATTGGGTTTGGGGTATTTGGAGGCAAAGTTGACACCCAAAGCTCTTTGTCCCATTCCTGGGGTCATTCCTGAGCATCCACATGAATGCCAGGACCCAAGGTTTCCCAGCAGAACATTACACAATAACAAGATGATTAATGTTATTCACCAGTGGTTTTAATGTTTTGGCTGATTGGTGTATATTTTCAATAAAGTCTTTATGGAGTTTAGTTTATAAAAAGCCTTCTCAGAGAGGCCTCCTCACCTGCTTCAGATCCTTCAGCTGATTATATTCCTCTGCTACAGCCTGTGAAAAATGAGGAAAAAGCATTTGCTGTTACAGTGTCTCTCACACACAAACTGAACACTCAAGCACTCTTGTCTCGTCCTGTTTTAAATGTGCAATCAGGAATTTAATATTCAGGGATTTTGGTCTTTATGTGTCTATCTGAGTCTTTGCTGCCGTAATGAATTGTGCCAGGTGGGAGGAGATAGAGAAACTGATTTCAGAAACTATTTCATCAACAACCCCAACACAAAGTCAAATATGTTGCATATGGGGTTGAACTAATCAGCGCTGTGACTCAAGAGGTGAAAATCTAATTGTGCAAATGGGTGCATGTTATTTCCTTCAATGGTTTGTAAAACGTCTGCACATGAAAAGATTTCTGATGCCTGATTGTGAACTGTCGAGGTGGCAAATTTGCTTTCAGACTAATTAGCACTGCAAGGTTTACATTTCTATTACTCAACAACAATTCCAAACTTTCTTTACTTCTTTATTTTTTAAGCAGAGTTCTTGCTTGGGAGCCCCAGAGCACTGAAGGGTTGCTGGCTTGAGAAAACTTTACAAATTAAGTGTGTGAAACAAAAGTAGCACAGACCCACATGTGGCTACAGGACTGGAACAAGAGGTGGCACAAATGTAACAACTGCAGCTTTCTGCAGCTATAAATTGTAAAAACTTTAATCTTAATTTTGGTTATTGTAAGAAAGAAGCTCAGGAAATGTTTTTTGGCAGAATTGTTTTGCAGCAAGATCAGTGTTTATTGGGAAATTTCAGGACATATGATCAGTGCTGTTTAGAATAGATATTTGAGTATATAATTTTGATGCCAGCTGAGGCTCTCCCTTGATCGTACACGACACAAGAATACATTTTCTATATTCATGTGGGTTATTTATTCATTTAATTCCATCCACTGTTCCAGTTACAGCACCAGGGGATGATCTTTCCTATTGCAATCCTCTTTTGTAATTTAGGCTCATATATGAGTTTAGGATGTGATCACTGTGTGTATCTGACCTGGTATTTGGCAGAGGTGTCATCCAGTGTGTCCAGCTGCCGGCTGAGTTTGTTCAACTGGTCGTTAATGTCGTCCATTTCAGCACAAAGGCGCTTGTACTCCCTAAGGTCAGCATCAAACTCTCTCTTGTAGTCTTGACGCTGAGCATCAGATGTTATATCTGGGTATGCACTGGAGGATGAGAAGAATCAGCATGAGAGATAAACCTGCATCTATTACTAGAAAGACTTTCAGTGTTCCTGCAGGAGAATAATATGCTTTACAACTTCAACCTGAGGTTATCGGCTTTACTACTAAACCACAGGAACACAGTGCACAGGTCAAGGAGGTATACTGTAAGTGCTGGTTTCACTAATGCTGTGTTAGTCTGGACGAATCAAACCACAGCCAGACTTCTTTCTCATAAACTACATTGACTCCAATGTTTTGTACCTTTGGCCCAATTCTCTCATTACTTCTGAGTACAGCCCATGTGAACTGGCATGCCTCAGAGGATTAACTACTCTCCTGGACAGAGTGAAGTATATACAGACTGAAGCCTTTTCCATGATTTGCTGTTTAAGCGTCTGTTTATCTACTGTTCTATACTTCTATCCAAAAGATATTCTAGCTATATTTTTCCTGTAAATCATGTCACTCTCATGTGAGCTTCATTTTCTGAGCTTACAGTTTTTCATTTAAATAAAAATGTAGGTCTGTTCCTCAGGGAGTGACTGCATTTTGTGTTATTAGATAAAGACATTTCCATCTTTAATCCAGATAATGTGTGACCTACACAGAGATAAAATAATACATGCTCACCTCTCCCACTCTTCTCCGTCGAGTTCATTCCCTGTTTCTCCTCCTGTGGTGTATTCTGTCTCATACTGAGACTCATCCAGCTCGGGGTTACGTCTGCGTCTCTTTGCCCCTGTTGGCAGAGGGTTTGCGGCCCCCACCGGTCCCCTCCGAAGGGCTGGAGCTGGTTCTTCCACCATGGGAGAAGGCTTCTGATGGTCTGCTGGTGGTCCTCTCTGAGTACCTGTAGGACAGCAGCATAGACATGAAACAATCTGTCTGATGGGCTTCCACTGGAACAACCAGATAAAATGATAATAATAAGAAAGTCTTGCTTACGGGAATAGCATTAGGACTGCAGTTTGGTTAGATAGATATTATTCAAAATAAAACCTTGAAGAGGTTTAAGAGGTGACTGAAAGCAGAGTGTGTGTTTGGGTTTTCTAAGGTCCAACAGGCTAGATAATTATCAACTACCTAGATGGCATTTGCAACCACAAAGGTTTGGTTTCAACAGTGGAGGTGACACATTGAAGTCAGAGGTACTTCAGCTCCCCAGAATTTTAAATTGTCTGCATTTTTCGCACATTTATACATACCCAAAATATAAATTAGATGTATTCTAAATTGCTGTATTATTAATGCATAAACCTTACTAAAATATTTTCCATCCCCAATAGAAACACTTTGCCCTTAACCATGTAATAAAACTCAAGCAAAAAGAACACTATGACCCAAATAACAGCAAGATCATAAAGGAGGGTCTGATGTGAGACGGTGTCTAAAGAAAACACATATTAACTGATATGGCCCAGACAGATACCATATGGAGGAAGGTAAACACTTTGGACCTCTAATGACTATTGTTGCTCACACCCTACAATTTGAATCAGTGCCATGTGGAGGGCCCTCAGTGACCAGGGAGCAGGTACAGCAATAAAGGGAAGGAGGAAACATGCTCAATTTTGTAGGTTTGTAGGGATTTGCAGAGGAATCCAAATCCAGCGGTGCAGATATTACAAGTTCTTACAAAAAGGCTGCAGTATGTCAACAACAGAGCACTCTGACATTCTTCTGCTTATGAAAACGGCAGCTATGTTTACTCTGTGAGATAGGAAATCATCAAAATAATAATATTCTGTACTTTGAACCAAATCTAAATCCCGCTACGTAAAATTTGATTATTTTGTCCCAGTGTCCGTGAACATTAACAGTGCAGTCCACCTTAATCAGGTCATTCAGAGCATACTTCTCAGCTGGGCTTAAAGGAACTGAGATGTTAAGAAACTGTGAAGGGCAGGTACTTTTCATCACACGCACAAACACTACACTCTTAAGGACTTTAATACAAACAAAAACAAGGTGCTTGAGAAATAATTTCTAGCTTTGAAGAAAAGCAAATATATCTGTTCACAAACATCCAGCCTTTTCCCTTCCCCAGAGATTTCAATGAATATGAAAAAACAAGGCAAAGTTAATCCAACAAGGGCTCAAAGGTCACACACACACACGCACACACACAGAGCTCATTTTGTGGGCAGGGCAATATGTTTTCATGGGCTTTAAAACAGAGCAGTGATTAGATATTGCTTGTGTGAGTCACATGTTTGGAGGTTCAGTGTTTATGTGGAATCTTTGCTTTACAGTTTAAAGAATCAAATGTTGCAGCTACTTTCTCAATAGAAAATGAATACTGCTATTGGACTTTCCACACATTTGTCTGATTGTAAGGACATTCACAACTGAGCTGAGGTATTTCTTAAAGACATGGTACAATTAAAAAATACATTTTACACGATCTAATTGTGAATCTTTGTATTAATCTGCCACTTATCTCTTGTTATATACCAAATATGTATCAAAACAAACCACCATGAGTATTTACATCTTATAATGCCTCTCTTTTCTCTTCCTGTGAAACGACGACTCATCTTGAACTCAGGGGCATTAATCCAATCAAATGGAATTTGGGGCAACTGGCTATCACGCTCAATATATATAATCATGCTTGTTGGTCCTAGTAGTTAGCAGAGTGATATCGTGTGTCAACAGTGCTGGGTATTATTTAAAAAATTACAATACCAGTGCCAATATTTGTATCCTTAAAGTGATACCGATACCAATATCATATCTCATTTGATACCCATAATGTGAATGCAGTTGCATGTATTATAGCCCTACTTTCGAAGGTTTTGGTATCATCTCTGTACGCTGACCTGCAAACTCTATCTCCAAGCTTGACTTCAACACACCACACACTGATTGGGTTGTAGCTGTTGCTGCAGAAGTATAAGCGCCACACTGGGGACAGTTGTGAGAGTCCGCCCATACACACAATGACAAGGCTAATGTTAGCATCAAATGGCCAACATTTCAGTTATCAACAGGTTTAACGTCAGGGACGAACTGTTTCGGTGTAGGTGTGAGTTTGTTCAAACCGTTTAACAGCTGTTGCTGTGTTACCCCATGGTAAACGAGTAGACGCTGGACTGACGCCAGGAGATAGCAGCAACAAAAATTTTGCTGATCAGCTGGGGAGTGAGGACAGTCTGACCCCCAGAGTAAATTAATCCTTCAAATAACTTAACAGCGCCCAGATATTTATCACTCAGAAATCCGTGATATTACAGAAGATGAAAACATTCTAGCCTGCGTTTCACTGTGACCTTAAGAAAGTCTTCCCAAATATTTAAATTAGCCAAAACATGCTTTATCTGATTTGTTTGTAGTTTTATAGAATCTGAGCTGGACAGGGCGCTGAGTGAAAACACTGGGTTACCCACTCGTTGTTGTCGAAGGTGTCCTCATTATAGGAGCTGCTGTCCACCTTGGCTGGGGGATAGGAGATGACACTGTTTGCTGAGGCGTTGAGCAACCCAGCTCCCTTCTCTGACACCAGCAGGGTAGGGGCGTCTTGAACACTGCGGCTTTCCTCCACATTGTTCACCTACAGCAGGCAGGAAAAAACAGAAGGAACAGACTCAGCAAACACAAACAAACAACTGTAGCACTCACAAAGACCAGGCCACGCTACAGGCTCATTTTCTGACTGACATCCTGTTAAAGAAACAATTATTTGCCTTAGGTCCTAACTTGAGGACAAAAGAAAAGCTATCTCAACACCAGAGAAAGAAGTTTGATAATTAGTGCTTAAAGTTTGAAAGAGCAGTCAGGCATGTAATTGGACAGCACAGTCTAACTCTTTAGTGAAATGAGGGTTATCTGTTTGGTTCACCATGCTTCAAAAGGTCAAGAGAACAAAAACAAAGGATGACTTATTGCTAATTATAATATACACCCAACACTGACCATAAACAACTGGATAGACTGTCTATTAATTTAGTATTTGCCTAGGTTTTCACATATTTTAAGTCTGTTTCTGACAGCCTTATAAACTAAAAAATGTAGTGATGATGATATAATATACACCAAAAAATGTCTGACACGAGTCCAGCTTTGCTTTCACTTCTTTCTATTGTCTTACGTCTTACGAGAACACCTGGAACGGATGTGCTCTTCCTTTATTTCTCCAAACAAAAGGTCTGTCATGTAAATAAATTCACCTTAATCTGTGTTTTCAAGTCCTTCCTGTGAGCTCAGACAGCCTGCATGAGGGAATTCCTCACAATGAAGGCCTCAGGAGTGGTCACGTTTTCTTCCACCTCCACTGGGTCCAGTAAAAGCATCAATCATTAGATGCCCTTTACACAACCTCTACACAAAGCTGTAAAGTCTAAACTTTAAACAGGTTTTACTGTTTCTCTGCTACCTGAAAGGCAACATGACTTCAAATTAGTAGAAACCCTTTGGTTGCTTCTTAAATGCAGCAATACAAAGAGAATCTGAGGCCACTAAAAACACAACAGAAAGGAGACTGAAACTAAAAAAAAATATTATTTATGTGAATACGCAGGTTTTAAATTAAGATACAGTAAATGCCTTTGTACATGAAATAGCATTAAAATGGTTGGGGTGATGTTACTTTTGAAAATGCATATTTCTAGAAAAATATCAAAACCCTGACAAGCAACATGCAGGATTTTGTTCCTCTGAAATGAGGCATCTAACATCTACTGAACCTGCACGACACAGCATTAATATTTGCTGTTACTGTCTAGAATGTATTTCAGCACCGGCCCTGCATAGAGGTGAGAATTTACTATTCCCCAACAATATATAACCCTAAAGAAACATCCACCCTCTTGCTTATTAGGGTGTTACATTACTGAGCATTCTCCTAAATTCCGCACAGTGCAGGAACATTGGCCTAGCCCCCAAAAAACAATAATCATGGAGGGTGGAGTGCCTGGGTGGGGGAGCGTTGCCCCTCTTGCAGCTGCAGGAGAATACAATTTGAAGACTGCACTTCATGTAGGAATCCCAACAATGCCCTCTTAGTGTGCAGCACAGCAGCTGCTGGACTGTGAGCGGAGTGTGTGAGCACAGTAAGTAGTAAGCAACAGTAAGAATGTATGAGAGTCCTGTACCTGGTTCAGAAAAGTATGAAGGCAAAGATGGAGACAGACACAGATAGATGAAGCTGTGGATGTTGATGAGGGGAGAAGGAGCAAAGCAGACAGGCATGCAAAGTGAGGGAGAAGTACATGTGTGATTAAAGAAGAGGGTGAGGAGCAGTGGCAAGGAGAGTCATGATTAAAAGTGCTTCACCAAAGATGATGCACTTGTTCAGACCCACAGTACACTATTCCTGCTTGAAGAGCACCACAAAACATTTTAATAGTAGGAGAACATAAACCCCATCAGTAAGTCCAGGGATACCACTCTGAATTTGTTTCTAAATACAATATTGTTCCAACTACACAGTATTATGCAATATATAAGAATGTTAAACTATTGCTTTAAACCACGTTTTTATTTGTGTATATGAAACCAGCCCAGGATGCTTTCACTCTACATCTCTGCAGCACTTCAGTGTTTCCAGCACACAGACAGCCCTGCAGAAACCGACTCTGATGACCTCATGCAGCAGACACAATGCAGCTCCCCCCAGATGAGCTGAATGAGGCCAGTGTGTGAGGTCATCAGAGCATGCCAGGCCTTCCCAAGCTCAGCAACAGCGATGGGTCCAATCTCAAACCAACCACAGCCTTGGACTGTCACTGGCCTTGTGTTTAAAGGGGCCAAACAAGCCTGATGACTCATTTTGTGGCACAGATAACAGTATGCAGGTAGCGCAGCAACGAAGGAAAATAATAACTGCAGTGTGAGACATTGGAAATATTATGTCATTGAGGACAAGGGGTCAATTCTGCTACACTCACTGACCTGACCTGTTTTTGAAAAGAATGAAGTCTTCAAAGAGCAAATACATCTAACAACCTACATATACATTTTAAGCTCTGAGACTGACTAGCTTAAATAAATAATGATCAGTCATCAAATCCTCTAAGACTCAACTCCCCTGGAAACTCTGTCCTTTTCTCCAACCTTTATAATATCTCTCAATCTTTTATACAGCAGTATTTACACAAAAACATCCTGAACTGTAAAACTTGTAAATGTAGCAGCGGTGTACACACCATTACTGTACCTACAATAAGTCTGATGACATCAGTGAGCATGGCTCCATTATCAGACACTAGTGCTAGTCAGAGGATTCACTCTAGGATTGTCTCGTCTACTCTGCTATGCCTGTACACCTCCATGTGCATGATGCCATGTCCCTGGCAATGACAACCACTACTCTCAAAAACAAACAGCTCTATATAATCCAGTACAACACCGTGTCTGCGTGGTGATCTTTTAGTGTTTTCATGTCAGTGCAAGAGATAGGTGTGACTGGCAGCACTTTTTGCATCCTTCATTGACAAATCCGGTCAAATGACAGAGCTGAGCTGATATTTTTGAGTCCTTTATGTGTACGACTAACTGAAATAAAACAATTAGCTTTGCCTTTATATAAGCTGTGAATGCTAGAGTCATGACTGGTAGTTGGCAGGGGTCAACTAGCAATATTTAAGTTGTTTAATAGTTGTTTTCTTGTATACCTCAAGGAATTTTTCTTCTCCTTGTTTGTATTTCTCTCACTAATTGACATGTTTGCACTGTGTGCCATGTGCCTGCATGCATGTATTGATTTGTGTTCTTGATACTCCCCTGCACAATGTTTGAATGATTGGATGTGGACATTATGTGATGGTGAGGATGCTGTCAACAGAATGTAGAAACAGAGAGGAAATACTCTACAGTCAAGGTTTTGAAACAAATATAAAAATTTGCTTACAAAAAATGTTTGGAGATGTGATGGTGCTCCAGACCTGGTTTACAGAATGTCAAAGTACTCCACTGGTGCTGTTTACGACCATCCATTAAATTTCAAAACCTGTGCTTTTGATGTAAACTCATTGTCATTCACTGTATGAAACAAGCATCTCTGGCAGGTCAAGTCAATAATCAACTACATCACTGTCATGTGACTAGCCTGATGTTGACATTTAAAACCCCAAAGGCAAGCCCTCTAGAAACCGCCTGCCTGCTCACTATCTTCTCAGGTGGTTAATGATTATTCAGAGTGAAACCAGGTAGTCGACCATGAGCAAACAATCACTGACTGCTATCAGCCCTGACCCTGAACAAAGTGACTCAGTCGGAGGAAACACTGTTGTGGTAGTGTGACCGTTTCCCTGCTGGATCCTATAAACTCATAAAGATCTGTATATGACGCTCCTTTGGACTCTCAACTCATAAAGACAGTCGATGAAAACATATGAGAGATATGAACTGGTGAACAATGTCTGTACATATTGTGCCGGAAATAGCATAACTGGTGACAAACCAACCTTGGGAACGAGTAAAGTCTGAGCTTGGCTATTTACCGCCTCTGCATCACCACAGTCACCCAACCTATCTTTATAAGTGATGACCACCTCAGCAGCATGACTACCTCACTGATCACCTACCTTCTTGCCTACTTTGCACTGTAAAAAATGGGTAGAAACTAATTTGCCACGTGGCAAATTTGATGACAGATGGGGACAAGCATCTGTCCTATATCAGTTTTGGTGGCAGAAAAACAACTGTAGTTGATCATTTCATCATTTAATCAAATCCGTCGGTGAACGCTGTATTCCATCAACTTTCCTTAGGCTGGATTTAAACTCTCTGTGACCCTGTTCATTTGACTGGAAGCTGTGCATGCACACACTGAGGGTCAGTTAGGGTCGAAATGTGACTTTTTCCCCTGTAAATCCCATGTAAACCTGGTCTTATTAAACTATGACTACCATCCTGTTGTCTCTTACCCATTCCTCTACATCTCTGCCCTCTGAGGCCTTCCCACCAACGAGAGGCTCTTCCCAGTAGATGTTTGGTTTCCCGTAGCGCCAGATCTTCCCTCTTGTTTTGTGTGCAAAAAAAGCTGCAACACTGAAGGCGATGACAACCAGGAATCCACACACCATGGCAACTCCCTAGGAAAGCAAGAACATGAGAATAAAATCTATAAAGTTCTCAAGGAGATAAGTTATGAAAGACAACTGGTACATCCTGGTACAAAAAGTACACTTGTGACGTCACTGGGAAAAATACATATCACAGTTTGTGGCTTCATGTACCCGAAACTGTAACAAATGATTCATAATGACAGATTACAACAGTACAGGGCTGATAACATGGGGGTGATAAAACTCTCTGTGACTCCAAATTCATCTCACTTTCCCCACATTTCTGATTACATACATTTTAGTGCTGATACAGCTCTAATTTGTTACAACACAGTTACAAGTCTAGCAACTCTAACAAGTCAATTAAAGATCATGTTAAATATATTTAAATGAGGCCACTGTGAGAATACTACATCCACTTGAAATTATTCTGAAGAGAGTCAATATTGATTCAACCCTTGATATCTACAAGGTATCTACAAACCTCCTGTGGATCCACAAAGCAGTAATGGTAGAGATACTGGTTATAAATGGGGAAGCCTCCAACTCCTCCCATCTGTGAGTAGCTGGTCTGGTAGAGGTTCTGGCACATCATAAGCATCGGATTGTACATCATACTGGAAGAGCCTTGGGCCATGGGGTTCACCCCAACAATGTAGACAATGCTTATGATCCCCTGGACAAAAACATTGACAGTCATGTTAATATTTATGATTATAACATTTGTCAGTCTCTCATTGAAAAAGGCTTATAGTAGTGCTCCTTACCTATCAGTTCATAAATGAGTAAGAGAACACTGTCAGATCATGTGAAGACGCACGCCCAGCAGCAAACATACCGTTCTAGTAATTTGCTGAACATACTGTGCAAAGTAGTACAGTACAAGTTTTATTTAAATGATTCTCCAATGTTTTCAAGTCTGTCTGTAAATAATGCTTTGCTGGAGCTTAATCAGCTGGAAACATTTGCATTTTTATAGCTGCTTGTTTGTTACAGAAAATGTTCTGCTTGTATCCACACTGAATTTGACAATGTGCTCAGTACAAAAAAGACCTTAACACTCCTACAGGTTTAAGAAAATCTAAATGTTTCTGGAATTATTTCAGAGCGGGAGAAAAGAAAGCCCTCATATGTAAAAATTAAAACTAAAAAGTTGAGGATTTACTGAAAATAAAGTTAAGTCAAACATTTACTTTAACTGAAGACTCTCTTTCCACATTGAGCACCTAGGCTTTTGGATATTAAACTGTATACTAAGCAGCATAAAGATGATTTTGAATGTAAGGCATGAATGTGAGATGCACAAACACTTACAATGTAGAACAATATATAAGGCAGCAGAATCTTAACATAAGTCAACAATCTTTATGAGCACTTTATGTGATTCTGAAAATGACTTCCAGTTTAAGCTGTCCCTTACAACGATGATTGAAGTATATTGTTCTCCATCTTAGTTTTTTTTTTAGCTGGTTGATGACCTGTTTTAGCTAGGGAGTGGGTTTTTTTCCTGAGATATTTACCACAGAGCTAGAGGAGACCAAATATTTTCTCCAGAATTTGAGGTTTGCGTAGTATTTCAGGCTGCATTTTATTGAAATAGTTTTCGCTCACCATTGCAAATGTCCAGCATACAATATTTGGTGTATCCTAGGACTCTGACATGAAAATACACAAACAATAGACAAGGACCTGCAAAATCTATGAGAAGTACTGTCCTTATTCTGGGGGGTAAAACACAAAGTGCTTGGTTCTGCATATTATTGGATTAGGAAATGGAGGAACGCAAGGAGGAAGAAAGGAATTAATCTTCAGGATAAATTGAAAGTTTTCTGTGTTTGATTCCTACAATATTTTTGCTCTCTTGTTCCCTCTATAAAGACATTTGCTTGAATTAATCACCAAACTAGTGTCAGATATTATGTCTCATCTTACACAGTGAGTGGAGACTCTTTCAACTGCAGAGAAGTGGTTATAACTCAAATATAAGGAAACCATATATTGTGATTGAGTCTTACCTCCAGGACAGCCATGATGATGCTGGCTATCATGACGGCCAGAAAGAACTTCCTACTGCGGACAGTGTTGGATTTAGAGAAGCTGGTGATGAAGAAGGCCAGTGCTCCAATAAAGTTAATGGCTGCCATGGCAATCATGGCAGATTTGGCTGAGTAAGGTGAGATGTAGGAGCCATAGCTGCCATAGCTTCCTCCATAACCCCCTCCATAACCTCCATACCCTCCATAACCGCCATATCCTGAACCGTAGCTGCCAACGCCGTATCCGCTACCGTAGCCCATTCCCATTCCCATTCCGTACTGCATGTCCCACATGAGAGTGGAGGCTACGCAGGCAAATATCGCCACACACAACACGATCACCGTAGCCATCATGGCCTTGATGATCCCCGGAGGTGACAGCCATTTGTAGAAGTGCTGCGGTTTGTCCTCGATGTAGTAAGATCCTGGTGGAGGTGGATATGCGTTGTAATCACTCTGAGGGGCATGGAAACTGCCCGGTGGGCCAAAGCCGTTGTTGGATGGAGGACTGTAGACAGGTGGACTCTCGTAGTGCTGCTTGTCAAACATCGCTCAAAGATGTTTGGAGCTGTAAACAAAAAACAACAAAGCAAAAGAGTATGTGGATAGTCGAGAGAGACCAAAGTGTAGTGCACAAAGCAAGGAAGAGCTGTCCAGCTCTGTTTTTCAGCAGCACTGATATGAGTAATGCTACGTGGAGATATGAGAAAGTTAGGCGTGCCTGTCTTTGGCGATGGGAGTTAGTAACAGAGCAGTGTAAATGTTTTACCATTTCCAAGGGAGTGTGATTTATGAGGGCACAAGTTAGATTTGCTTGCACAATTCTGTCTTTCTGTCAGGTCTAGACAATTAGGCTTTACAGACAGCAGAAACGTTATCGTGTCATACACTAGATCAGACTTGCTTTTCTATATAAACAGAGAAAAGAAATATTAGAGGAATGACCTTAAGCTTTGAGGTCTCAGCAAAGTCAGAATCAGTGTGGAGATGTCGGTACCAGGACAAGGAGCCCAGCCAAACAACAATACTTCCTTTTTGCCTCCTCACAGGCTGTAGGAGTCTCACTCTAACCCCCACAGTGTCCAGCCAGACTTTGAACGTTTCACATCCCGCCCTTTGGCTACATTTTTTTGTTTTCTTTCTGGTTACAAATCTTACAGAGAGATATCCAAGGCCACAGTGTATATGACTTAACAATGCCCATTCTTCTAGTGCATGGAGCCCTACAGGGAGGGGGCTGCCTACATGTTTGTGTGAAAAGGCATGTAAACAGCAAAGTTACTGAAAGGACAAATGAAAACATTAATGCCTCTTAAACTTGTTTTGTGAACTCTAATCTGAACCTGATATGAACACAGTGCTTGAGTTCTTGTAACAAACTGTAACATGTCATCTCTTTATACACCACACAGCAATAGGGGAAACAATTCATTAATTCAAGGAGTGCAACTAATGATGATTTTTGCTATCAATTCATCTATTATATTTAAAAAATGCCCAGCACATGTTTCCAGAGCCTGAGGTCAAGTCTTAAAAAGTACTTGTGCTGTCAGATTAACAGCCTGAAACACAACAAAAAATGAGTTTTCAAGTTAGAACAGAACAACAAACCAGCAAATTATCACTTTTGAGAAGCTGTGAGCAGAGAATGTTTGGGATTTTTTTGCTTGACAAATGACAATCTCTGCAAGTTTATCTGTAACTTTTTTGATAACTGATCATTCAATCTTTAAAGTGTCAAAGAATTGGATGTGTCCTTTCATAATGTATAATAGTGGACTGATTATCTTTTACTTTAGGAGTCTTAGTAGGCTTGGGTGGTATTAGGTATTATGATTTACCATGGCATTTAGAAAACCTGAAGGTATGAATTACAAGACCGTCAAAGACCGTCTTTCTGTTAAACTGATATGGAGTTGCTGTATTGAGGCAATGTATGGCAGTGAAGATGAGAAAGATGGCGGCTGCGAGTGGTGGGGATAACGTTACAGGACTAGTAAAAAGGAAAAATGCCTCTGCCCCTGTTTAAGACTTATAACTTCATCTTGAGATATGCTCTTCCAACAGCAAAACAGTCTATTAGCCACATAATTTTATTTAACACATGCTCTCCAACGAGGGTCATTTGGTCCTCCAGCAAGTAGGGCGCCTAATTTGTCTGTATTTATTATGTATGTGTCATAAATGTCCAAACCTGGCAGGACTTATCTAAGTAGGCTAACTGCATATTAGAAACACAGCTGGATGAAACATGCATGCTTTAATGACCTCTATCACTGGTAGCTAAGCTATTGTATTTGTTTTTCACACAAATACCATTGTATACTGTGTATACCCTGTGAAATGTCAGGAGGGTATGAAGGTATGAAAAAATGAACACCACCCAAGCCTTACTGTTAGCTGAGCAAACCATGTACTTTGAGTATTTCACCTAAAGCTCTGGGAAATTGGGATGGGGAATTTCCTGTTAACTTAGATTTTAAAGACAAATTATTAATTGATTTGTTGAGAAAATGTTCAACAACTTGACTGCTGCGAAAATAGTTATTATTTGCCACCCTTTTCCTCCAGCTCTATTTAATTTATTGTCACCATGTTTTGAACAGTGGCACCACAGCACTGATTTAACAACAGGAGAATATAATATTTTCATCTATATCTCCCTCCTGTTCAGACCCCAATGGGATTGTGAGGACAGTTAACAGCCATTCAGAAATGTAGATACATAGATAGGCGGACAGACAGACAGTCCCTGGCACTGCCCACTGTCTCCAGTCCCCAGTAATAACTCTCCTCTCTTTATGGGACTCTGGCACACACCGCAGAAGAGGTCTCGCCTCAGAGCCTCCATCCCAGACACCTTCCCATTATTCCCTCCCTCATTCCTCCATATACTTCATCCCTCACAATTCCCCCTGTCCCCCAACTCTCCTCCCCCTTCCCTCACTCCCTCCATAACTTCTTGCCTTGGTTTTGGGAGCAGGAGGGGCAAAAGTCAAGGCGGCTCGTCACGGGAGAAGTGTTGCCATGGAGTCAGGGTAAAAAAAGGAAAAAGAAAATTGGGGCACTGTCCAGGGAGGATCAAACAAGGGCTCCTCTGTGCTGCTCCTGAGTGGAGTAAGGCAGGAGAAAGAGACAGAACCAGGGAAGGACAGGTGGATGTTGTGCACAGCAGTGTCAGGTGTCCTACATTGTTGATCAACAGGCTGTATCCTGAGCCAGTGGGCCTTAGTGTAATTTTTACTGCAGTGTTTGATTATATTAATAAGTGGCAGGAAATAATCTGAGGATCAAGCCATTTCCGAGGAATTAAAAATATACTGAGGACCATTCAACAGTAACTTCTACCTCCCAAGGCCTCTCTACACCACTAAGTCCCCTTTCAACTTCATTACACTGGGAAAAGTACAACACTTTGAGCCCAAACTGTCTCTGCATCAGGTGCAGTGGAATCAAATGCTTTAAAATCTTTTCTTTGGGAGGCAGAAATCATGGGTACAGCTTTTTGGACTCAGCTAAAGCTGCAATGATTAATGGTTCAAATCATCTGTCAGGCACAAGTGCCAAACATTCAATGTTTCCAGCTTATCAAATGTGAGAATTTGCTGCTTGGTCTTTTTAATACTATGGTAAACTTAACAACTTTGGGTTTTAGATGGTTAGTCGGACAAAATAAAATATATGTATTTGGTCACATTACCTTGGGCTATTGAGCATTTTCCACTACTTTTGGAATTTCATTGACCAAAGGATGGAAAAAAATAATCAGCAGATTAATCAATAATGAAAATAATTCTTAATTGCAGCTGTAGACTCATCACCTGGAGTAGTACAGTGTGCTTTTACTCAAAACTGTAAAGCAGCATCGTAGCAGCAAAGCTGTAGTAGTAACAGAGGTATTTGTAGTAGTAGTAGGAGTAGTAGTAGTAGTAGTAGTAGTAGTACAGTGGTGTTTGTCTAAAACTGGCTCGCAAATCTCATTTTCATGCTGGGCAGAGAGCACAGTGTTTGGACCACAGTCACAGGTCAGGTCAGACACCCACCAGCCGCAGCCTGAGCTCCTCTACAACACAGAGACTCTATCATCTGCTGCTGATAATGGAATTCCAGTCATACAGTCACATGTCTCACATCTGTCAAAAACAATTAGGCCCCTGCCCAATGTAGGCTGGGACCCACTGGCATACACACAGGAGTCAGCCAAGGTTTCCTGCCCAAAAACACCCTGCTGAAAAATCCCCTTTGCCATGAAAATAACTCACTAAAACTTGTGGAAATAAACAGGCTGCGATATGCATTCAGTTGCAGATGTTTTAGATACACCTGATGCACATTAATACAAAAACTGTTTTAGAGAAATGCTGATTCAACTTAGTTGGCCTTCTTGGGGGGGTTTCTTATATTTTGTCCACTTCGGATATATCAATGAAGGTAGACTAAATGTTGAATAAACACAACACCTGAGCAAAACTTTAATCTAGTGTCTTTTTTATGTTTGTTTCAAGTATTTTATGCAGAAGTTTTAACTAATCAACTGTGGTTTATACTCGAATAGTATTTGTTAAAGGATTATATGTTGGAATGCTCTTGTGTTGCTTTTATGTTTTGGTAAGCTAAAGACAATTTTCCATATTGGCAGACAATAAAGTTGTATTCTACTCTCTTCTACCCTTCATGAAGGTAGTATTTAATGCTGTGCTGCTGTATTACACTGCATTAGGCTGGTTTTAGCTGAGTATACTCAATAAACTGGCACGTGAGCGTTAATATTAAGTCATTAGCTAACTTGGTATTGTGTGTAATTTAACCATATGAGTTACAGCTACTACAGCAAATACTTACGGGATGAAGCATAAGGAAGCATCTTTTGTGTCTCAACTGCTTTATTGATGTGTTTACAAACAATTAATGATGTAAACACACCTCTTACATCCTCATCAGAAAACATCACACTGAACAGATTGCAGGTTGTGAACCTGTTGTGATTTCTGGTGGTGGGGTTACTTTTTTTTGTTAATGTCAGTGGTGCAATTTGCCCGAGTACATTTACTCAAGTACTGTACTTAAGTACAGTTTAAAGTTTGAGCATTTCCATTTTATATTTATACTCCACTACATTTTGGAAGCCAACATTTTACATATTACTCCACTATATTTAATCTGACATCATTTGTTACTTTGTACATTCAAGTTATAGATAAACAATATAAATCAACTAATACATTTTGATTAGTATTATAGATTAAGCTGCCCTGCAGTAGTATGTAATAAATAAATTGTTGAAATTAGCCCCATCTTTACCAGCAGCAATATTTGTGATGCTTACACATGAATGGACCACCAATTATAATCTGGTGATCTAATATAGTCTATATATACATCAATTCTGTGTGATGAGCAGCCTACTTTTGCTTTTAGTAACGTTACTTCAGGTATGTTAATGCTAATACTAATGTACTCGAGTGCAGGACTTTTAACGTTACTTGTAACTGCTCTGAGTTGCGTTACTTCCACCATCATAACCACACATAGCGTTATCTAAAACCAAAAAAGCCATCAGATTTTTTTATTAGCTAATACAGGCTAACGCTACCGTTATAGAGTTAAGCTTTCCTTGATGTGATTTCCTTTGTTTTGTCCCAGTGGATTTCTGATGTTAATCGTTTTACCTGACTCTATTGTGACCGATAACAAACTGTACCGTTAGTTAAGCTAACTCAGTGACTGTTAGCTAACTAACGTTAACTAAAGAAACAAGATGATGGTCCCACCTGTTAAAGTACCGTTACTGTGTGCTCCTTCACTTTAATACTTTAACGGCAGCGACTTGATAACAACAACTTGATAAAAACACACTCATGTAAGTTTAGTCTGATAGAATAACTGTACATAATGTTATTAAAATCACCTTTAACCTTTCAACATGTTGTCTTACCTGAGGACCGCTGAAGGGGGGTGAAACACACAAGCCAGTCCCTGTTTCCTGCCAAAACTCCCCTTCTTCTCAAAGTTTACAACAGTTGGGAAAAAATAATGTGTCCGTCAGAAATATAAACTGCCTCCGAGTTATTTTAATATTAGAGTATATCTTAGGTTAAAAGTCGCCACTGTGCTTCA
Organism: Cephalopholis sonnerati; assembly: GCA_019142605.1. Taxonomy (NCBI): domain Eukaryota; kingdom Metazoa; phylum Chordata; class Actinopteri; order Perciformes; family Serranidae; genus Cephalopholis; species Cephalopholis sonnerati. Next base: position 27,578,131 of record JAGQAX010000006.1, read on the forward strand.
GGCTGCTGTCCCAGGCGGAGACAGAGACAACGGTCTTCACACAGACGAGCCTCTGAGCAAGTGCTTTGTCCCGCCTGTCCGCGGTGATGAGGCCCACCGCACAACACCGCCTCACCGCCCAGGTTCAGCCGCCAGAGGTCGGGCTTTCTCCGGTTACAGCATCCAAACGGAGCCAGAGGCACTGTCAGAGATGTTTTAATTACAAATAAATAAATTATAGCAAAGAAATTATCACAAAAAATAAATGTATCATAATAACTATAATCGTCATCATGGTCTTCCGCTGGACAATATAGTCCCTGATAGTCCCTAGTCACTTTTATCTACAAGTAGTGATGAATGTAACTAAGTACATTTACTCAAGTAGTAGTATTTAAGTACAAATTAAAGGGATTTGTGAATATTTTTTCACGCCACTTTTTTCTTCTACTTTACTACAGTTTAGAGCGTAATATTGTCCTTTTTTCTCCACTACATTTATTTAAAAACATTAAATACTGCTTGCTTTACAGATGGGGATTTTTGCATACACAACACAGGAAGAGCTACTGTGTGATATTTAGTCTGAAGTAATTATCCAACAGTTTATACAAGTACAACAAAAAATGAACTGGCAAATACCAGTCATAACTTTGAATTTTGTAACAAGCAATGTGAAGGCATCACTTTTGGTACTTATGATGAGCATTTTAAACTCTTCTCGGGTTGTTCTTTTATTTTGTTTTTGTTTGTGTTTGTGCATTTGTTTGTTTGTCTTACAAACCAAACAATAAATTGACTGATGGAGAAAATAATCAGTAGATTATCTCATAATGACGATAACCATTGGTTTCAGTTTTATACAAAACACTTACTAAAAAAGTAGCTCAACCAACTACAACAGGGAAATCCTGCTTTTACATTAATGTACGAGTAATAATAACCTAATGATATAATATAAGATAGTATAACAGTCACAGAGGTCATTTTCTGTATTGAGTGCTTATACATACTTGTACTTGAGTAACATGTTCAATGCAGGATTTTAACTTGCAGTGTTTTTACAATATGATATTTGCACTTTTACTTAAGTAAGAATCTAAATAATTCCTTTAAAACTAATTATAGTAAAGATAAGGCTGTAATTAAGTTGATTTGATGTAGGCCTCATCTTATATAGTTAATATTTGGACAGCTTTAAAGTCAGATTCAATGAGAAATCATTTACAACATTTAATTTTTGAGTCAAAAACTTCATCATAATGGGGTCTGTGGTCACTGAAACCACACAGGTGCAGATATTCTAAGTGGAAAAAAATGTTTTGGTCGCTTTACATAAAGAAAAGTTGACCAATTTAATGTTTTGCTTATTGTGCTGATCTCTCATTTACGATAAGTCCCTGTCCTTTTCTTTTGTCCTTACTAGTCCCAAGATCTACCTCTTGTCTCTCACACTCCTCTGTTACAGTTCAGTTTTATTTTCTTATCTCTGTTTTACCAGTTTTGTTTAAGTGTTTAAAATCATTTGCATTCCTCCATAAGAGCGTACAGTTGTCTTTATGAGTTAAATAATTGCCCTGCATTCTGATTTCCTCATTGCTGTACTGGACAGGAATGAACCTGGTGTCTTAGTCTAAATAAAGGAAAATGAGGCTGCACAGAAAAGGGTGACCATGAACACAAAATGAGACCCTGAAATTTAAAAAAAAGTTAATATCAGATTCATTGAAGGTGACAAATCAAAGCTTAACAGTCCCTGCCCTTACTGCAGTGAACCAATACCCTCTCAAGAAAAAACAGGACTCACAAATGATGGTTGAAAAAGATAATTTTTTAATGATTTGTAAAACAGTTTCCATTACAAAAAGAATTAAGTTCACAAAAATGTGTATTCTACTGATTTATCAGTTTTGAGGTCCTTGAACATTTTTCTCATTCTCCTTGAACGACAGGTATGATCAGCTGGCTGAAATTCAGACATGCAGCTTTAATAAGATAAACACTACAAATATAACCAAGGATTGAACAAAATAAAGACCAAAAACAAAAATGTACAGTTTGTTAACATTAGTGCATGATTTTAAATGAATGCAACATTATAAAAGAATCAATATAATTATTAAAAACTAAATTCAGTTTTGTTCCTGTGTAGTTTCAGTGTCTCTGCCGTGCAGTTTTCCCTTCAGTCAGAACAGATGCAGTGTGTGTGTATTTTTTTTATTTTCAGATTCATTTCCCCAACTAACCAATGTTTGGTTATTTTTCTCCTACAGCAAATATAATCAAAGCAAGTGGTACAAAGAATAATGGCCAGGAAGGTATTAACACCTTTGCTTACAGTCACTCACTCACACACACAAACAAACACACACACAAGAAGTGTCAAGTTCACCCAGTTCAGTTCCTTGGATCAGCGCCACAATCGCTGCCAGGTCAACGAAAACATTTGGCTTCACTCACAGTAGAAAGGCGAGGCAGAGAGTGGGTTGTATTATATTTCAAACATGTGTCTCTTGTATGTCTGTAAGAATGTATATATGTGAGTATATCTATCATCAGTTGTCCTTGACTTTGACTTGTAGATATCTATATGAAATGTTATATTTTGTATTTTGAGTCTGTGTGACTGTGATTTCAGTTTCTACATTTCTTCTAGATCTACCTATTCATTTAAAGATCTTTCTTCCCCTGTGATGTGGAACCTTCACTTTAGCTTTCTGTTTTAAAAACCTTCAAGCCCCTCCAGGAAAGCAGTGTAGTTACAGATTCATACACTGGGTGGTAGCATGGCTTTATCCTCTGCATCATTTCCCTTGTTAAACAACAAAGGCTTTCCTTTCCAAACCTCAAAATATTTATGAACAAGAAGTAACGTACACCAAAATATTTTGAAAGATTAGCGAGTAAGGCATAATCCTTGAGGTCCTTAAAGACAAGTGTGCTCTGTATCCAGCTGGAATAGAGGATCTGAACAGAGAAAGGCTGAATATAAAGAAAAACCCTGCCAACAACAAAATACTGTTGGTTATTAAATCTGACATGAGAGGTTGTTTTCTGTGTGTGTGCACAGATATGAGACATATGAGTGTTGTGCAGATGTTAAACCCTAACTTTTCCGTATCCTGATTGGCCGGATTAGAAGCGTGACCAGGCAAAGTGCTGCAGCCACGGCCACGCCCCCGGTTACTGTCACCATGACGTCACGGTAAAACCAAACACAGTCCGGGCAGCAGGCCTCCGTGCTGTTAGAGAGAAAAGACAATGGGAGCAACTTTTAAACTGTGACCTCAAAAGAAGCAAAGTTGTGACTGAGCTGTGAACAATGTAGCTGCATGAATCTTTGAGAAAAATCCTTTATTTAGTGAATTCATTTTGCAGGAAAACTCATGCACATAGTCACAAGTAGAAGGATAAGGTTAGTGTTATTCTCACTGACAGCAGGTAACATGAAAATACCCTCACCAAACACATCTCTAAATAACACACTTCTGTGGCACTCAGCCCCAAGTCCATTGGTTTCTCTTGAAGGTGTAAATATCTAAAAACAAACCCTATATGCATTGTTTCATGTCTTTTATGGTCTGATTATCCCTCTAACAGCTGGGCACTGAAGCTTTTTGCAAAAATCATGCAATGGGGGTAAACAGAGCATTTTGGTGGGGACTATTTTCAGTCGTGGATTAATACATATTCAGGGCTCTAGTGATTGCTTCAGCCAGCAGGAAGGTGTACATGAAATTGAAAATTAACTACAGTGCCCACACTCATTGTAATGAAGGAACATGTCACCAGATACAATGATGATGTTTTCCATTTTTCAGCAGCTGTCCCCAGATGGGGTTGTGAGCTTAGTCTCACTCCGGAGTCATCGAAATCCGGCACTTGGGCAGTGACTTGCAGCGTCAGAAATCAACGAAAAGAAAATGTCCTTTATCGTCATCATGATACGCAGCCAGTTGCTGTTATAGTTTAAAGGCACCCGGTGTTGTCAGGGGGAAGCGCAGAAGGAAAAGGATGAAAGTTAAGGTGGCGAAAGTCCGAGTGGGGCGGGTGGGAGTGGTGGTGGATGGGTCCAACAAACACCTACTTTCAACCGAGAGAGCAGTGTTTGTGTCGCGTAAGATTCTAAAGCCAAACCCTGTTCTTTTATCCTCCATCTAACCACGTGTTTTTGTTGTTGAAGGAAAAAAAAACATCAATTGTACCGATGTAGTGCAATATTTTGAAAGAGACTGTATGTAAACTTTATATTTCCTGTGAAAAGAGAAGTGTATGTTGCAAGAAGAGAACTTGACATGGTGTCCCAGAACGTCAACAACCAACACACCCAGGGTGACTTGCATGTTGTATGTGGACGTGGAAAGTCCATGACCAAAACCTCAATATGTGACAAGGCCAGAGTGAAAATGTGTTGATCACCTTGATAGGAAAGAGGAGAAAATCTAAATTCTGGTATACAAAAAAATGTCTTTGACTTTCTCCCCAAACTTTGCTTCTTTTTGTGCGTAATACTTATCAGTTTTACCTCTTCATGCCTCTAAACATTACTCAAATAAAACTTTAAGACACGACTTTAAGTGTCACAAGAAGATAATGCTTTTAAATTGAGGGGCCAGGAGCCAAAAACAGGTTGGGAACTGCTGCTTTAAGGAACTGGGAGTAAAGTTGGCATATTAAAAAACACTGCTGTCGCCATTTAAGTCATTGGGGATTCCCTTGTATTCTGGCCAAAGTGAAAGTGAAGTGAAAACAGTATATTGTGGTTGATTTGTCTCTGGGAAAAGCCCACGTCTTTCCTACAGCTTCTGCCAAACTTTAATTTTAATGGAATGTCAGTCACAGAGAGACTCACCTGCATGGTCGTATGCTCTGAATCAGGACGACCCCCACACCATTAGCCACCTTGTCTGTGAGGCTCATCGATCCATAAACAAAAGCTCCACTTTGCTGCCAAACAATACAGAGATCCAAGATTATAACAGTCGCTGCAGCAAAGCACAAAGGAATGAAATCTATCTGAAAACTGCACACAATTCTCCACAGCATTCTTCTCTGTGAATAAGACACACAATAGACTCTCTGTGAGCATTTAACCAGCAGTTTCATTCATCTCCTTCCAGACAATGTGAGTGAGGAGAGGGAGACATGAGAGGAGATGTGACAGCAGTGAAATGTGCTGTGATACAAGCACACCACTACAAACCCTCCCACTTCAGTTCACAGCTGACAGCTTTCCCAAAAAGCATCTCCTAACATGACTGATCCAGTGGCACGAGAACACACTGACTGGTTTATTTATCTAAGTATGACAACACACAAGTTTATCAAGCTGTAGATCTTTAGCTAACTCTCCTGTGACCAGACGGCTGATTCTGATGTGACATTTGAAACAAAAAGTCAGCTGTTGGTTTCAGCCTTGTGATGAGGTTTATCTTGACCTTATTTATCTTGAACATTAACCACAAAGCAAAAGTTACTTTTGAAGTGGCATGTGACTGAAGTATTTGTTCCCTGATAGGCTGTATGTCAGCTTTTTCTAAGGCGACTCGTACACTACTGTAACTGTCAACCCGGCTACTGAGTGCACTCAACTGTTGACTAATTTAAAGGATAATGCCGTTGTTATTTGCAGGGCACTGTGGGTTTTAGCAAATGTTACTCAAGCAGAAGTAAAATGTGCATTTGTTGGGGACTATTTTCAGCTGCGGATTAATACACATTTGATGCTTTAGTGTGAGTATTTACAGCAGCATGACGGTGTATGTGGGACTGTCCTTAAATAAACTGCAGCGCCCGTATTCACTGTAATGAATGAAGATGCCACGCAGTGCAACAGTGTGAATCACTGATATGTTTTTAAGAGGATCAGACAATGTTGATGCTCGATGACACAGAGGAATGAGATATCTCATCTACTTGTTGATAGGATCAACATTGCCTTTTTCATGGCGTTTGTCAACCCACTCATTTTACTTTTCTGCAAACCAAGGATTTGTAACGTTTGTACCTCATCATGTGGCAGATATCTTGAAACTTTATGTTTATTTACGTTTCAATGACTCTGTGGTGAACGTGTGGTTATGTTTAGGTACAAGAACTACTTAGTTATGGTTGGGAAAAGATCATGTTTTGGTTTTGGTGGCACAATTATGGCTGGAAATGCTGCAGATGTCTCTCTAAAATACACTTGCTTTTGGTGGCACAATCCACGTTGGAGGATCGTAACTTAAAAACAACTTGTTTTGTTGTTTGTTGGTCTCTAAGTGTGGTCTGCAGTTTAGCAGCCATCTCGCCCTGGTGTCACACCATCAACCATTCCCTCCTCCTCCTCCGGATGACAGTCAGCCCGTGTATGTGTAATCAGAACTATATGACTGTAGAAGTTGATATGATATGTATCAAACATACAAATGTCACATATCCATAGTTTGCAGAGACGTACAATGCCAATATTTTCTTCTGGCAACGGGACTAAATTTGTTGATGACATAAAAACAGAATATGGTCAGCTTTTCCTTTTATTACCTTCCATGCAACAACATCCCTACAAAGCTATGAACTGTACCCCTCCACCTACCGTCTGCTCCCCGATCAGAGTGGCTGTCATGGACAGAGACATGACCAGGATTGTAGCTGAACCGGCTCCCAGCAGCACGGCTGCTCCGTAGATGCTCTTTGCTCCCATGCTCTTGTCCACAAACACCCAGGTGGCAAAGCCGAGCACCAACAACAGGCCAATCAAATAGGTAGTCTAACAACAGACAGATACATTTCAGTACAACTTTTCTTTCAGATCTCTATTTTATTAATCATGCAGCAGACACAAGGGAGTGTTGTAGCCAACGTGGTAACAAACTCATTAAACAGAGACTCACACTGATCCCTATGAGCTTGCTGACTGGTTTCATGGCCAGAGAGCAAACAAAGCCGCTGACGTACATCACCAGAGGGATGATGGCGATGAAGTTCTGAGGAGAGAGGAGGGAAATTACTCTTCCAATTACAACACAATAAGCTCCACAATCACTGTATGAACACACACTGTGTGGCCTTACCTTCGGTAACATCAGCGAGTTGGTGAGGTAAACTGAGATGTATGTCTGAGATAAGTTGACTATGAGTCTGGTGCACATGTACAGGAAAGCCACCTGGAAAAAAAACAAAAGAATCAAACAAGTTTATTGCATGTTTTAGTCAAAGAATAAAATCAGTTTTTAACTAAAACATTTTTAATGGCCATTTAAAATGTAAACTACAGTTTAAGATTTTTGTAATTTTCCCAGGCAGCCATTGGTTTCCATTCATTTCTATGCAACACTATACAACATGAAAATCTATTCACAAGTCCTTGAGATTTGCATAAATTGTGTAATACATCACAGGCAGGGCTGGGTATTGTTTGAATTTTTTATTGAAAGTTACACATTGAGGGAGCACCTGGTAGAAAGAGGCCTCCTTCAGCCAGTGCCTCCACTGGAATACAGGCTGAGGCAAATCCTCCTGAGAAGAGGAAGGTATGATCGGCTGATTCTCGCTCCCTGGGGCTGCCACTTCCTCTTTTGTACCGATGTGGAATATCAAGGAGAACAACGCTCCCGTACCCAGCATAATGAGGGCCAGCGTCTACAGACCGAAGAGGAGAGAGGGGTTGAAACAGTGATTTTTCATGAGTGCATATATCTCTCTGGCATCGCTCCTCTTACCCTGAACAGAGGGACGTCCACCGGGCCCAGGTTGTCTGTGATGGAGGGGTTCACTGTGTGCTGAGCCTGGAAGTGGAAGAGCAGCCAGGCCACAGCATACACTGTGATATTGGCCACCACAGTGAAGGCGTACCTACACAAGGATACAGTCAATCAGTAAATTATTTGTTACAACTTTAAAGAGTGGAGTGGAGGAGTCCCTGCCTTAGTATTTGAGATATGAGCTGCTGTTTATAACATGATGAAATTACAGAGTTAGTTTGTTACTTCTCTTTTCACCAGGAATTTGGCTTCTGTTTTCGTACACTTCCACTGGTGTAATACAACACAAATCTGATGTTGCAACTAGCTCAGCAGAGACAGTTTCCTCAGCTCTGCTTTTATAGTTTAGACAGTGCATTGGAGGAAGTGATGACAACTTTTTAAAGATAGGAAAGAATAGGAGAGGCTGGGAAGGAAGCTGGGTGGATAAGGAGAACAAAAACAATGGAAGAACAGATCCAATTGTTTGTGTTTCAGATTCAGAAAAATATTCCAGTCTGAAAGCTAATCAATGTGATGACTTTGACAAAAGGTAATTTTGCTGATTAAACATACCAATTTGTGACTATTTGCCCCGATACTGCTGCTACACCAGACCTGACTCTCACCTGTGTTTAATCACCAGAAACTGTTTCCTGCAGAATATAATGCAAGCAACTGTGTCCCACTGTGAGTAAACTGATCAGAAGGGAACTTGGTTTAGTTGTTCTTAGAGAACAATCCATTGCCACCAGCTCTGGTTCCTCTTTGACTGAGAGGGCTGATTGGAAATATTTGACTCCATGTTCCAGTGAAACTGATAATCTGCATCACAGATTCCTTTTATAGAGGAAAATGCAGCTGTCAGAATTCAGGAAAGATGTTTTTTGCCTGTAAGATATATAAACAAGCACGGCTAACACTGAATGATTTAGTGGCAGAGTTAAAGATCTATACTAAAGGAATAATTCACAAGTTTTCATCAAATTGTGCAACTCAGTTAACAAAATCAAATTCAAAAAACAGCTCAGAGACAACTTGTAGTATTTAGTATTCAAACCGCCACAATGCGTATCCCCTCTCTACAATCCACAGACTCTGCGCCACCATCAAGTATTTTATTTTGTACATACTACAGATCCCACCTAATAACACCGGTGAATATGAAGATGTTTCTACTTTCCTAGCAAAAGTTATAGAGGGATACACATTCTTTCAGACTTCATTTTCAGCAGTCTCAACCCTACTATCAAGTTTATTTTGTATATACTACTGCCTAATGCCTAATAACTTGATGATGTCACCTCACCTGTATGCAGTGAGCTCCACCTTGTCGCTCTCACTGGACACGAGCTCTGGGATGAGGGAGAGGTGTGAGATCTGAGTGGCTGCCCAGCCGAGCTGGAAGATGATGATGAAGGGGCAGAAGTAGACGATCCGAGCCCACTGAGGAGTGTTGGCGTTACAGGCCAGGCAGGGGTTGAAGATGAAGGGGAAAGATACAAGAACACAAACAGTTCCTGGAAAGTAGAGAGGGGATTACTTTGGTGTTTATAGAATATTATTAAGCATTATAGCAGATAGTGTTGTGAGCAGTTAATACTCTGTTTAGAAAAGTACGACAGAAACAAAAGATAACTATTATTATTATTACTATTATTGTTATAATTATTATTATTATTATTAGTAGTAGTAGTAATGCCTTTTTATGGACTTGGCGTCACCTGTTGAGTCAGTAAGACGTTCCTGTGGGGACATTTACAGTGATCGAAAGTGAGATAACTAAACATTTTTACTTTGCAAGTACAATTCTATCATACAGCTACTTCCCTTGAATATTTCCATGTTATGAAAGTTCTAATCCACTACATTTCAGAGGTAGGAAAACTTCTTTGAACTCTACAACATTTATTTGGTAGCTTCTTATATCATTAACTAATACAATATGATGAATTATTATGGATTACACTAACAGTAGGGGAGACCAGGGGCAGTTGTAACATCTCAAACTGCACCAATCACAAATGAGACAGAGCCATGGACTGAGACAAAACCATGTCTCACAGTTGTCAAAGATGTGTTTCTATATTTGTACAACGCATCCATACATTTTCATCTTGCCTCCAGTGGTGGAATTAACTAAGTATATTTATTGCAGTACAATACAATTTTACCATACTTGTACTTTACTTGAGTATTTCCATTTTATGCTACACTTATAAAAAAGAGTCCACTGTTTCAGCTTAAAAATTAAAGTAACAATTTGCATGCATTTTTTAAAAAGTATCTCCAACTCTGGCATTATTGAGTCAATCCAATTAGTCTTTTATAATCTGACAAACTCATTTTTTTAGTACAACCAACATGGCTTGCTTTGACCTCCAAAAACTTAATTAAGTTGAACCAACTTAATATTAAGGCCTATCTAAAAGTTGTGTTTATATTTAGTGGTCAAACTGTTTTATTTTAGCTAGTCTAACTTAATTATTTTAACCCCATTGTACTCAAAAACGTGAAAATTGTTTTTTTTTTTTTTTTTAAATTTGACCAGCTTCTTAAAATAATGGACAACTGACTAAAAGACATTAATAAAACACATGTAACTGTTTTATGCTAAAAAAAACTTTATTTTAAACGTTCTCCAATAACCCCATTATTCTTTTTTTTTTTTTCAAGTGTGTAATTTATACTACTTCTCTACACTTTGCAGGCACACGTTGCACTTTTTATTTCACCATATTTGACGTCTTTAAATACTTTACAGATTTAGATTAGTGATACAAAATAGAAATCAACTGCTAAATTATACTGCCACTTATAATACTGAGCAGTATAACTAAAATTAGATCCACTTTAACAGCAAAATTTAAAAGTGATGTAGACATTAATATAAAATATGATTCTGTGATGGGGCATTTCAGCATAATGACTACTTTTTCATGCTAATATTTTTATACTTTTACTTATGATTTTGAATGCAGGACTTATTTTTTTTTTACACAGCAATAGGTTTATTGCTACTTTCACTTCAGTAAAGGTTCAGAGTAATTCTTCCACCACTGACTATAAGGACTTTTATTAAGTGTATTTTGCTTTCACTTCAGGTACCTACCCAACAGATGCCAGGTTTTCCTCCTGCCGTAGAAGCACGGTGTTCTGTCGGATTCATATCCAACCAGAGGTGTGCAGACTCCATCAGCTATCTGACCAATCAGCAGCAACACACCTGCATACGTGCTCTGGAAGCCGAGCACGGAGTGCAGGTACACCAGCAGGTAGGTGAACCACATCGAGGCGCACAGGTCGTTTAGAAAGTGTCCCGCTGCGTAACATAGCCGCCTGCAGACTGACAGAGAGCGATCAGCAGGCACAAACTGCTCCATGACTGACTGGACTCCTGTGATAAAACTTCCTTTATTCACAATTAAAGATCTGTCGTTGTCATATTTACAAATACATAATGCAAATAGTTACACTAACAGACGTTGAGCAAAACACAGTTCAACCTTGGTCTGAGCATCTCCAAAAAAAAAAAAAAAAAAAATCTCCTTAACCATAAATCATATAATAAACGCAACGTAATGGATTATGCCAAGCTGGGTCCCCACGCTGGTCAGCTGAACCGGTTTAGCTGTCACCGGAATATTTTAATGCGCCAACAAAAGCTTTTCTGAGCGATCAGCGGCACTTTGAGACACATGGATGACTTCACGCGTAAAAGCGCGCAGCCGCTCCGCGTGTCATCCTCAGGAGCATCTGGAGATTTGTTTTGTCTTTGAAGTTATTATACAGCTCTGCAATGTACACGCCTCCGGTGTAGTCTTAATTAGATGAACAACAAAGCCGTGGGTATGAGTGGCTTTGAAAACTCGTGAGTTACAATACCGTTAGCAAATACAGTCGGTTCCTCTTTGTGTCCTTCACGTGGCGAGTGATTCAAGCACTGAGCCCACTTTAGTCCTTTAAATCATGCTTAGACAAATCTCTCCTTCATGACTGCAAATCAATTAGGTTTTTAGAAACAAAGCTGACCAGATTAAATGCAATCAAAATGTTAGCTGTGGAAAGACTTCACATATGTTCCCCATTGCAGTTGTGTTTGGGTGGATCATGTTGAAATTAACACTGATGTGACATCAAGTCTGAATTCAAGCACCTCAACTGGCCTCTGATGTCAGGTCATTTGTTTTCAACCCATCAGTATGCACTTATACATTTGTAACATTGCCCTTTGGTAAGCTCCAAGTGGAAAACAACCTAAACTTCCCCTTCCCATTTCATGACACATATGTTGTGGCGGTCATGGTCATCACACAGTGGTGACATTACAGGTCAGTCGGTGTTGTGTCATCTTAAAGTCTAAAGATAAACTTAAATGAATCATAAAGATGAGGCTCAAGTGGTGTTTTTAAAGGGAAACTCTGCTGACTTTACACATGAAGCTGAGTTACTCAGCTCAGGGAGCTTTTCTAAAGTCTGTCCGTCTCCTTCTGGGCTTCACTCAACACTTTTTTAAACTTGGCATGTGGGGTTTAAAGGTGGGGGATTCAGGAGGCAGGAAATGAAAGACAATATCCAGTGGCATTATGGGAAATGTAGGACCCAGTGTTTCTGGAATTTAACCCATAATGAAGGAATACTTTGCACATCTGTTTCCAAACAGGTACGCAGGAGAGGGACGAGAAGACTATAACTTGTAGAAAAGACTCTCGCACACTGGCTAACTTGCAAAGATGATTCATGTTACCATTATTGTTACTGTGGTGATGGTGGTAGTAGTAGTATATGGATGCTCCAGGTGAGGGTATTGCAGGCTCATGGGAGTGATGTGGAGGTTGGTTGGTAAATGAGAGCTATGTATGAATGTTTTATGTTGTGAAGTGTGTTGTATATTTTGTGTCAGACCCCCTTGAAAACAACATGGTTCATCTCAAGGGGCTATCCACTGGCAAACTTTGTTTAATGCTGCTGCAACGCTTCGGTGACTAGACCTTCATCAGACCTTCATTTGCCTGATGGAGGTCTACTCACTTAAACCTCGCAGCAGCAGCAGCATTAAAATAATTATTTTTGCAAGGTAGACAGTGCGCGGGAGTCTTTTCTACGTTGAATTTATCCCATACCAGTCAGGCTTTCTTTGCTCCTTCTGCATTTTAAATCTGTGTTTTATGAGTCCCCCATCCTAATACAAGAGTACTCCTTTAAACAACCGAAGGCCATAAAAGCGGCAATCTCTGATTTAAACAATCTTGAACACACAGAGCACCGAGCTAGACATAGAGCTTATCTTGGCCAGCAAACAAAAGAACATTCATTTAAAAAAGAAATAAAAGATACATGAATCTAGAGCTGCAACAATTAAGAGTCAATTGAAGGAAAATTTATCAACAACTTTTTTGTTAATCAATCGTTTGTCATTTTTAAGGAACAATCCCAAACATCTGGTTTCAGGTTTTCAAATGTGAGAATTCACTACTTTTTTTGGTCTTGCATTATATAACGTTTCACTAGCTTTGTATTGCTCTGCAACAGCTTGGGTCCATGTTTACTTCCTGTCAGCTGATGTCATTCACATACACTGCAGAACACACCAACAGGAAATACAAAATGACCCATTTAGAACGTTTAAGTTGTCAAGTCTGGGGTTTAGACTGTTCATGAGATGAAACAACACATCTGTGGACTTGACTGTTCAGCCTTGGATCATACCATGAGCACTGTTAACTGTTTTCTAATGTTTATAATCCACATGATTAGTCGATCAATCAAGAAAATAATCTGCAGATTAATCGATAATGAAAATAGTGATGAGTTGCAGCCCTACATGAAACTACGGTTGTTAGCAGCAGCTAGGGACTCAAAATAAAAGGGCAGTTGTTTTTTTTCTGTTCAATGCTCTTGAAAATTTGGGGAAGGTTAATTTGTTTTCAGGCTCAGAAACAGCAGCCCATTAACTTAACCTCATAAACAAGTAAACCTCATTGAGCTGCCTGTCTGTCTGTGACCTCCTGACAAAATGAAACAACGGTTCAAACAGATTTGGGTTGTTGTCTCTTGGACCTCGCTCTCTCTCTCTCTCTCTCTCTCTCTCACACACACACACACACACACACACACACACACACACACACACACACACACACACACACACACACACACACACACACACACACACACACACAGACAGTCGTGATCTTGCTCCAAACCAAACACCACTGTACAGATGTGTCGATTGTCACAGCAGAGGATGAAGGGATGTATACTGCTTATATGTGAGAGCAACTGATGTGCACACCATCATCAAACATATTCACTTACAAAAACCTCCACATTTGAGAGCACACACACAAAGACACACACATAAACAGGCTGACACACACACACAGTAATCCAGTGAGCATTTGGGACAGATTAGATAAAATGTCATGGCGGGACACTCACTTGAGCTTTAAACATTTTACTTAGAAAGGCACAAACTATGATTTCCTGGTAAATTATTTTGATGTAAGAAATAAAAATCGAAAGACATATCTTTTTTTTTTCATGTAAATCGACAACATTTTTCGGCCATAACTCAGATATAAGCGTTGTGAAGGACTCTTCCTAGATCAGTCTTTATTAAGTTGTTTTCTTAATTGTTAATTTCAAACCTAAAGTTTTCCACTGTAATTGTTTTCTTATTTTTTTTTTTCCAAAAGTGCAATAATAATAAGAGAGCTTAATATCTGTTTCTCTCGATCTTCCACAGTACCTGAGGCCAGTGACTGTGCTACAAAGTCCACGTTGACAGACAAAAAGAAAGCCAGTGTGAGGAAAAAAATTGAACTCCAGAAACACTACAACATAAAAATAAGTTTTTCAATGTAGGGATTTGACTTCGAAAACTGAGGATTCAATTACAAAAAAAAGAAAGGAAAAAAAAAACATAAAAATCCTCCAAATTCTGTTTTATAGATGAAATGCTTCCTGTGTCGCTCAGATTTAACATCAGCATAGTTCACCTTCTTCTCTTTACCTTGATCCCAGAACACACACCAAAGGAAGAAAAGAAAAGAAAAATTCCTAAGGAGCAGATTTCTTTCACTTGAACCACTCGAATGGTTCCCCCTGATCAACAGCTGACTGTTGGAACAATACGCCTTCTTATGGAATCTACTGTAGACAATAACTGTTTCAAACAGTATCTTTTTTCATATTCACGCCACGGTATTCGAGTTTCATTGTTACAGCTTTTTTACTTTTTCTCAAGCCCCCCGTTGTAATGCAGGTACGTTTATTTTTCGTTGATAAAGGAATCAAGAGTCTGTTGTGGAGTCAGTAGGACTGCAACATTCCTTTAACTCTCCAGTAGCCAGGGAGCACTGAGAACGAGAAAGAGAGCGCGAGAGGGGGAGGTACAGAGTGACGGGGGATAAGGTGAGAGGGATAAAGAGGTGAGGGGGAAGCTGGAAAGAGATAAGGGACAGGAGGGGAGTCTGTGTAGTTGCTTCCATTTAAAACTTGACAGTGACCACAATGTTTCAAGTTCTCTCCGTTCTCTTCTTTCACTTGTGCCTCTGGAGGGCTTTCCTCTTTCTCCTTTTGAAGAAACAACAGCACCTGTGGGAAAACAAAGAACACCTCAGTTTAGGAATGGTGGATATTTCAAGAGACACATCATGAAAATGGGATATTGGTATATCTACAGAGTGTTTAACACACTGCTTGTTAGGGTTGGGTTTCAATGGCTGGTTTGATTTTGGATGTGGTTTCCAGATTCACTAAACTCCTATCGAACTTCACGTCAGTATTCATTAGATTCAGTGTGTTTACCTGCACTTACACACACACAGTCAGCTTTCTCCAGGAAGCTAAATATTTAAAGTGCAGGTCACGTAAAATCAGAGATTTCTTTCTAAACACATTATACGTCAGAAAATACTTGCTGACAATGTGATTACTGCATTATGGAGTTCGACAGTTAAACTGTTTTTCATTGTTTTTGTGTCCAGAATTTTTGGGGCAGACCTGAAATCATGGCTCAATGACACACTGTAGCCATCCTGAACATAACCCCTCCCCCACTACATAAAAGCACAGCATCAGTGTTGTTTAGTTCACCTGTATGCAAGTTGTGAGTTCGATAGTGTCCACAAGCTCTCTTAGGTTAGTTCAACGCCACAATCATACAAACACAAGGTATATGAACATCCCTTTCAGTCTTTCAGCCTGATTTGGCCACCTGGCCAGCCCACAGTTACTGCTCACTGCTGTGCGTGTGTGCTTTGTGCT
Organism: Cephalopholis sonnerati; assembly: GCA_019142605.1. NCBI lineage: Eukaryota > Metazoa > Chordata > Actinopteri > Perciformes > Serranidae > Cephalopholis > Cephalopholis sonnerati. The sequence continues at coordinate 27,594,105 of JAGQAX010000006.1, forward strand.
AACATTAGCTGCTTTTATCCGCTGAACGAGATTCTGTCGCTGCACAGCAGCTCACTAATTCTTAAACTTGGGGTGTGCATGTTACTGTGCTACTGGGTTAGCTGCTAACTAGAGGCCGTCACTTTGCAGCAGCTCATTCTTTATTTCAGTCCCTTCAGTGGTGACACCCCCAGAATTTCAGAGCAGAGAATACTACCTATTTTTCCAACAAGTTTTAAACCTCATTTTGTATACTTGGCAAATGTTTTAATCATTTAAATTTGGCTGGGTGGTTAGTGACACATTTTTCTGTGTTGCAACAAACTCGTAACACACATTTGTTTTTGCTTTACCCAGACTTCAAATGTCATATAAACAAGAAACTTGGCGTTCATAGTTGAGGTAGCAGATTAGAAATACCCTTCTTCTCTAGTGACATTGCTCCTGGAGAAAGTGGATTCTCGGCCTTGTGTGTACACAGGTAACCAGGTTTCAACCCTGCTTTTTCAAAGTATGCGTGTGCCTGGCAAAGACTACAAAGCAGAGATAACAGAGATGCATTCTTCTGTTTAAAATAAATGCATCCAAAGTCAGACTAAAATGGAAACCAACACAAAGTAGCCTCTCGCAGTCTGAATGGGTTGGTTTCAAATGCTAAACCACTGTTTGTAAAACAGAACAAGAAGCAACATAGCAACGTCTTCTATCACTACTACAGTTAAAATCAGTAAGTAATGCTTCCAACACAAGGTCAAAGTAGAGAAATCTGTTTACTCATCTGCTGCATGTGTGCTGCATGTATGTACATTAACTAATGGTTATACAGGTGTTCTCAGATTACATGAGTAATCAGGTCTCTTGAATGTATGTAAATGTTCTGTTGAAAGGTCAAAGGTTTTATTTTCCCTAGTTGAAATCACCCAACTGTATTTGCAAATAAAAGCTAAACCTAAAGAGATTCAGTACAGAGTGCAAAAGGATTTATACTGGATTTGGACTCATTAAAATGCCATTAAACCCCAACCCTACTGTTCCTCTACACATCTGGACAGCTGTTTCGTACTTGGTTTCGTCAGCCACTTCAACCTCGGTGGGAGCGGTGATGGGAGCATTGGAGTGTCCGGCTGTGGGATCATCAGTGTTCAGCTCGCCATTTGTTGAGCTCATCACCTGCAGGAGCACAAAAAGGACACCAGACTGCTCACACAGACATACACTTCAAGCTGCTGACGGCAGGGTGGAGATGAACATTCACATAAAAATATGTAACCTTTATTATATCTATTTATCTGCCCTCTCAGATAAGGAGAGCAGTTCAGCGTGTATCCTGGAACGCCCCGACTAAAGCAACTTCACAGAAGTTTAAAGAGCAGGTTCATCTTTTTTTCCAGTGTTGGTCTTAAAACAAAAGTCAAAGTCCCACATGGACACTGAAACAGGCTTTGCTTGCTGCAATCCTCCTTTTCATTCTGCTCATAAGAGGTCCTTTTCTAGTGTTAGAAATGAGTCCTCAACCTGTGTAAATGTACGTTACAAAGTTCAATTAAACCTAAAATTAGGTTTGAGCAGTTTGAGTTAGACACATCAAGAGAAAATCTTTTTAAGAAACAGTATTTTTAGTTCAAAATTCCCTCTGTGTTGCTATGCTTCCACTGCAGCTCAGCACAGCAACACTGAGGAAACATCAAGAGGGAATTCCATACTAAAAAAGACCAACTTGATCTAATGAACTCAGACTGTGTCACTTTAGCTTCAGATAAACTCTGGATTACATTTTTGCAGATTGAAGACTCTAAATATCACCCCCATCTCCTCTAGCATTAAAACAGGAGGAATGATAACAGCAAAATAAAACCTGTTTTCATGTACAAATGGGCATGTGAATACTGTTATAAGACACACTCTTAAATGTGAACCTAGCTTTCAAAAGCTGCCATTCTATGAGCCAACACTAGGTGGCACATTTGTGCCATATTTACTACAGCGGCCTCTGATTTCTAATGATACACAATTGGCCTTTTGAAATAATGATTAAATGAAGAACAGCAAAAAGATTTTAATTCATAGTTCAGATTGCCATATTTTTTCCTCTAATGAGAGAAGTAAAAAACAAAACTGTACTCTGCTGCTTTTGGCTTGTCTTTTAGTTTATGTAATTTTTCTAATGATTCAAGAATCTTTATTTCATGAGGTTTGCATGGTAGCTGCTGTTGGATGTCACCTTTGCATGGCCCTTCCTGTGGGCTGCCTACAGCAGATGAGGCGAAAGAAGCAAACTGAACAAGCAAAGCACTGACACACAGGGATTCAAACAGTCTGATGCAGACACACACAGAGAGAGTCCAGACGGAGCACCTGACAGGCAGGCAGTGTGGGGTCAGTGTGAGGGGGGGGGTCAGACACATACAGAATTATGTGGCTTCATGCATTAGCCACAAGAGCAGCAGCAGTAGCAGCAGCAGTACCTGAACAGAGCCCCCCAGCCGCTCAGCTGTGAGGTGCGACCCCAGAGTCTCCTTATTGGTCACTGGAGTGGGCTGAGACTCACTTCCTTTGGGCTCAGGCGACTTGACGCAAAGAGCAAAAAGGGTTGAGGCAGGTGGTCGTGAAGTGGTGAGGAGGAGGAGGAGGGGAGGGAAGGTTGTGGGGTGAAGGGTCGGGGGTGATGGTGAGGATGAGGCAATGAGGTGGGAGTGGGGTTAGGGTAGAGGTTTGGTGGGAGGAGGGACAAGGAGGAGGAGTGAATGAAAAAAAAGGAACAAAAACAAAAAAATTATAGAAGACATCTTCCAAGCAGAAGCAGGCTTGTTAAGACAAACTATGTTAATAGAGGAGTAGAGGGAAGCAAAAATTTATGCGAAGCACAGATCAACACACTACTAAAGTCATGCAGGAGTAAAAGAAAACAGCCTTGATCACCTCAACTAGCACTGCATATTCAATACAACACCGACAATTACCTGCTACCAGATGACAGCATTACTTTAACTAGAGGCTCAATTTTTTTTTTTTATAAACATTTTCCTTTAATTTAGAGACCTAAAAATGTACTTAATCCTCTTCCCACCAACAAAGACTACACAGACAGATAGCACATTCTCTTTTGATGCAGCTGACTGTTTTAACCAGGACGTTGCAGGTTTTTACAGTCATGAGCAACGAGCACTGAACTGGAGGTGGGGCTTTGCGAGCTTCAAAAAGGTGGCAAGTTGCTGCCAAGCCAATCACGTTAAATGGAGAGCAGTAAAAAGAGGTTAGAGTCCACTGCAATAACTCAATCATAAAATCTAATGGACTCCATGTCTGGCTTTACGGGAAACAATGAGTCAGACTCATCAAGTAAAACAACATGATTGGTACCATGCTTTGAGTCTATCAGACGGATTTCAGAATCACTGTCTACTTAAACTCTTGAATTATTACCCCTCTAATAAACCAACAAAGAAGACAAGGCTCGGATAGCATGCCAATAAAAGGAATAAAATAAAAAAAATCAAGTCAACACTTTGTCACAAACTAAGCATATAGCCTGTCATTACTGGTATGAACAATGCAATTTGCATTTTCAACTCATGCATGCAATGACTGGAGCTTAGAGTGGCAAGGTGTGAGGAATAAATTGAAGCCGAAAAGGGTGCTTTGTTTCACAGCTGGAGAACCTGCCTCATGCATGTCACTTCATTTACTGGTGAAGCATCAATTTTGTACAAGTCTTATTGTCCGACAGAGACTCTGAGGAGAGATGATGTCACTGCCGAGCTGTCAGACTGCAGACAGGTAGGGGAATGAAGGAGAAGTGGAACTGAGCGGCAGCCTTTTTTTTTTCCAGGAAGTTGATTACTCTTGGACACAACAGTGTCAGCAATAGTCTGGCACAGGAACTTGAATGACAGGGTTGGTTGGCTGGCTGGCTGGCTGGTCGGTCAGTTGGTTGGTAGACTGGTGGGTGGGTGTGGTGTTTGTTGTGTTTTAATGTTGATGACCTCACCTGGTTTTTGGTCTGCTGTTGTGCTTTGTCTCTGCTGCTGGGCTGCAGGGGCGTGTCACTGGGAATAGGGCCTATCGGTGTGGGCTGCAGGTAACACAACAAAACAGTGTCAGAATGAAGACAATTTATAAGGATTATGCTCAGTTTTGGGGTCATTCTTATATTTTGTGTTTCTACTAGAACATGTTTATATGCTTTAATGATCAAAAAATGATTTATTTTCCTCATACTGTTTGTGCTGGAACATCTGCATTCACCCTCTGCCTGAAACGCTTGTTTCACTGCCTGTCTCTTTAAGTCCCCCTCCCAAAAAAGCTCAGTACACTCTGATTGGTCAGTGTTTCCAGGTCTTCTCCATCTCAACATCTCTGCACCATCATTGCAGACCAGGAAATGACTGTAACAGAGTGTAGCTGCACTTTCTACCATGAGAAATCACCAATAAATACCTTCTAAACACAACCAGACTTTTTTTCCAGTAGGAATACGATGCAAAATCATGGAGATATTAACAACATCGGCAACCAAGATTACGTTTTCCTGACGTTAGCGTGCAGCAACATGTAGCAGGGTACTTGCAGCTGGGGAATGATTGTGTATAGCGGCACTTTCTACAGTGGAAAATCACCAATAAAAGCTTCAAAACACAACCAGACATGTTCCAGCAGGAATATAATCTAAAATTGGAGAGAAATTAGCGACACTGCCAAACAAGTTTACAAGTTTGCAACTACATGTAGCAGTGTAGACTACATGAGGTAAACACTTGCAGTAGTGTGCCTGGAGGAGATCTGTCACAAGTTGACATCAGCTTGTCTCGAGAGTAGAAAAAAAATGTTGGAAGCAGAGTATTCACATACACATAACAGTCTGAAGCATGAGGTTTTTGCTCACAGGGATTACTTTTACCTCATTATTTGAAACTTTGGCCACATTTGATATGAACAGTCGACATTGTATACATATATATACATATATACATGTACATATATGAAAATGAAGACCCGCAGTGTTGAATTTATTTCACATAAAAAGGTTTGCAAAAAGAAGCAGTTATGATCTGGTGACAAATTATTACAGTGAGAGCAATTGAGCAACTGCAGCCGTGATACTTGATGGTCCAATCAAATGATTTCAGAGGGAAAAGAGGGGGAGGATGAGTGGTTTCGTTAAGAGGCACTCACAAGTGATTTGCCGACCCAGTCATATTCATAGTCAAAGACATAGCCGTTCCTGTCGAACAGATCAGTGAAGAGCTTCCTCAAGTAGTCATAATCAGGCTTCTCAAAGAAGTCCAGCCTCCTCACATAGCGCAGGTAGGTGGCCATCTCTTCTGTAGCAAAAGAGAACATGTTAAATTAAAAATCTGGTTAAATGAGGAAAGTATTAAATAAGACGGCAAACAAAAGGAAACTGGTTGGTTCTACTGACCAGGGAAGCTTTCACAAAGCACTTCAATGGGTGTTGCTCGCTTGGTGTCCCCAATTTTCTGATACCTCTCCTTCAAAGTGTCCGCCTAGAAGGGAGATAGGAAAAATACATATGACACTCAAAATTTGGGCAAACACATAACTGCAGGCAGTGTCAACGAATAGGTGTAATATTCAAATGTGATATATATTGGGCGCTTGAGTTGCAAACAGATGTAAATCCTCTGGGTTAGTCATTCTGAATTCTTGAGTCATAACACAGATATGTACGGCACTGAGCGCTGGTGAAAATCAGCCTTGTCTGCCACAGCACTAGACTTTCATCCAGTCACCAGTACAATCTTAGACCACTTTTGCCGCAAGCTGTGACAGTGACTCAAAAAGAGAGCTGAGGCACTGTGATGTTTAAAGTCGACTGTACACAACCGTACTTGTCACAACAATAAAAATGTTATTCATATCAGGAGGCCATGGGGTCAGTCCCTGTCTATTATGTCACCTGAATGTTTCTCCCACCACCCCAGGAGGATTCTTATATTTGACAGGGAGCATTATTTTGTGGAAAGTCTCCTTAGGGACACATGATGGATCATTTTTGCCTGCTACGATATTATGGTATGCCTGGGCATCAGTGTCATGTTTTAGCCATTAACAGACCCACTTTATACCAGTTGAATTCATCCAAAATGGCTGCACTTCACCCACTGGCCTGTACATTTTCAACTATGCATGAGATGTTCTCACACTGAGTCTATTATTGTCGACTACCTACCGGGATTCATCAGACCAGAAAAACTTCTTCCACTCATCAGCAGTCTGGTGATGATAACTCTTAACCTCTCATACAAAAATGACTCTGCAGGATTGTATACCATTACACTCCATCTGGTCACTTTACTCTTCATTGTATTCTGATGCTAACTGTCATGTTGTGTGTAGGTGAGAACTTGTTTTGGCCCGAGCCGCCCGTCAACCCCCACATTCATACATCCTTCACATTCATCCACCACAAGCTTCCTCCCACATAGCAAATGTTCAGATGAGGTGTCGTGTCTTCTAGTCTTTTCTATGTACACCTTTGATTTTGACGCCCGCAAACAGCCTAGCAACTCTGTGCAGCTATAACCTGCCCTCCAGGCACCTGTCGTCACGCCTGTGTTTCTTAGTGCTTATAGCTTGTTTTTCAGTAAACTGTTCAAATGCTATGTGAGTGTGGAGGTGGATTTTTCTGGTTGCATGTAACTGTTTATGGAGCAGCATGTATGCAAATGCAAGGAAGAGCCCACATCTACAGGGGCAGAGTCTTTATTTTCCTAGTTACTGGCTGTTTTAGATTTGATGGCAAATTACTTTTCAAAAAGGAAGACAATATTGACTACTTCTTAAGATATCAGATAATGACATTTGACATTAATTGTTTGTTTGTTAAAACATGATGTACTGTAGTCGCCTCAGAGGAACAGCTAAGAGCCACTTCTCAGTGGACAGGTGAGACGCAGAGACCGCGGGGATTAACAGCATGCAGATCAGAATATTTTCACATCTGACTAGGTGAATTGAGGGCTTTTTTTCAACCATACCACAGTTAGTGTTTGTTGGACCTGTGGACTAACTAACTAAATGACTATCAAGACTAAGGCGGTTTTGGTGAGTTTTATTTTGTTTCTGTCGAGCTTGAATGAAGAGTGTTCTACAATGAGTCAACAAGGCAATTAAGCTAACGTCAGTCTTAGTCTGGTGAGAGAGAGAAACCTAGATCCAAAACCGACCTCAAATACTAGTGAGTGTGACACACTTTATAGCCCCACTTCTTGTGTTGTCACCAGGACAACTAACAACAACCGCTGTTTTCTTTTGCACAAGTCAAACTGACCATGTCCAACACTTGACATATGTGTCTGATATTTATTCTACTTCTCTGGGTTTAAGAAACAGTACAGACACATCAGTGGGGAGACCTTGAAATGTCACCAGTGTGAAAAGATGATGTTGTAAACACCAGGCGCTCTGTCCCTGAGGTCATGTATGAAAAAAGATACTGTACTGACAAGTGCTGCAGGAAGAGGTACATCTCTATGCTAAGCATTACGAGGATTACAGGAGTCTGATGTAATCAGTACGTGCCAACATTTGATGATGTCAAACAGTATGCTACTGTACCTTTAGGCCCTGCCAGGGGAGACTACCTCGGAGGAAGTACATGAACATGTGACCCAGTGCTTCCAAATCATCCCTTCTGCTTTGCTCTAGAAAGACAGAACAAGATGAAAATTATGTTACCAGTGAGAAAGAAATTCATTTTATAACAAGCTGCCAAGGTTAACAGGCAAGTGAGCAGTAGGAAATATAGTATAATTATTCAGGAGTTCAAATTAACCCACATACAGTATAAAAGGCTATGATTTAGTCTGGGAGGAGGGCAATCCTGTGCCATGGAGAGCCAACAGTCTGCTGGTTCTTTCTCTCTGATTAGCACTCTGACAAGTAGAGGGGAAGAACTAATCAGTGAAATGAACTCCTGAGGTGATTGGTTGGACTTGAAACACAGACTGTTGACTCTCCATTGCACATGGCTTGTCACCACTGCCAGAGGAAAGAGGAGGAAATGCTTCAAAATACCCAATAAATTAATCAGATAAATCTTACTGAAGACAGATGATATTAAGAAAACCCTTAGGAGCAGTCTTAGGAAATGAATGTGTGCAAAATCAGGTCAAAAAAAGGTACTTGTCTACAATGTTGTTTAAATACTTTTGATACATTTGTACACAAAATAGTTAGGACATCTTCATCATGAATGTAAATGTGAGCAAAACTTATCTATGCAAATTTTAAGGGATTACCAAACCACATTCCTGCTCCAGAGACTTTCTTACCCTTTCCCAAGTGTGTGTTAATGCTCATGTAGCGTGCCGTCCCAGTCAGACTCTTGTGCTCCCGGTAAGGGATGTGTTTTTTGGTCTCGGGGTCTATGTACTCTTTGGCCAGACCAAAGTCAATGATGTGGATGGTGTGCTGCCTCTTGCTTCCGGGCCGCCCAACCAGGAAGTTCTCTGGCTTCACGTCTCTGTATATCAGACTCTTGGTGTGGACATACTCCATCCGTGTAATCTAGACGAGCAATGAACAGATCAAAATTATTCAATGGAAATTTAAAAATCAAATCAATTATCTAGACACTTAACACCTTTAGCAAACATCATAGCTTTATTACATTATTACCTTGAGCTCAAGTGTTAAGATTTATGATGACTGCCAATTTCAAATATTTATTCAAAACTACAGTAGTGACAACAATGCTTTGCTCACAGCATGTTAGCATTCCCTCCATTATATGTATGTTATGATATCATATTTTTTGTAAAGCTTGAAGTCACAAAAGCTAGCTCATCTAGATACAGGCTCGCTGTGCTTCTTCTCCATGCCTTACCAGCTGTATGGCTATCATGAGGACTGTCTTGAGGGAGAAGGTGCGGTCACAGAGGTCAAACAGGTCCTCTAGACTGGGCCCGAGCAGCTCCAGCACCATGGCGTTGTATTTCCCGCAAGGACCAAAGTAGTACACCTGAGGGATTCCCTCTGTGGAGACAAACACATAAAGTTAGTGGACTTTTGTAATAATAACTTTCTTTAATGGGCACTTTTATTCTTCTCGCTTGAAAATGAGTGTTTGTTTTCGTTGTGAAAAAAGCACCAGAAACCACTCGACCACGAGGTCAGAGATAAAGGTGCAAAGATTTACAAGCTTCAAATGCACTGATATTTGTAATGTATTTTCATTTAACAACTAAGTTGAGTAAACAACACTGCAATGTTTTACTAAATGAGTATTGACGTGGCAGCATGAATAAGCTGCTGAGGTCATCAGAACATTGTGACATATAAATGTTGTCAGTGCGCTGTTTTTCATTTTTTGTTTCCCAAGCCCCTGTCTCGTCTGAGTCATGTCTGCGTCAAATGAACCAAAAACACTACAAAAAAAATTATGTCACTGGCACTTTGTACAGAATTTAAAACTTCCCATCTTTTAAGTACTGCCACGTAGCACAATATTAGTGTAATAATATGCAGTGAGAAGACAGTGATATGAAAGGTGCTTCATATGCTGAATTGAATCATCAACCTGGTTTGTTGATAAGAAAGTGTGGGAGGAGACTCTTCAGTGACACTACAGCAGCAATGACAAACTACACTTTAGTTGGCTTCCCACAACAGGTTTGTCAGAGAAAGGCATGGCTTACATTTTTTTCCCTCCTCCAAAGGATTAAAAGGAAAGGTGTCTAAAAGAAACACCAGTGACGGTGAGCTGCACACTGTCAACAACTGCAAATAGCCTTTGCTACTAGAAACCACCACACCCTTTCTGTGGTAATGTGTATGACTTCTAAAGAATGTGGATGGATCAAAACGGCGAGATGTTCTATGTGTATGGATATCAGCGGTTTGACGGTGGGAAACTGGGGTGTGGCAAAACACTACAGTCTGTCCTTCTGACAGAACAATAAGGCACATGAGAGAAACTGTATTTCTAAATTTGTAAAAATCACCAAGCAGTTTACAATTTCTTGATATTTTGGTGCCACATTTGGTACTAAAGAGCAGCAAAAACAAGCAGTCTCACAGGGGCCTAAAGCTGCTGTTGCCAATGTCTGCCTGCTACAGACTTAACAGCTTTGTCACAACAAAATGAACTGCCGAGGCCCTTAAGACACCAGTATTGTATTTCACAAACACTCTTGAATAACATGCAACAGCTCACTGTAAAAAAAAAAAAAAGTTAAGTAATTCTACGTAGACACAAAACCAGACTCATTTATCCGGCATTCTTTTGTCAGCCCTCTTTTATTGAAATTTCAGAGGAACTTTATAACTCTCACAGACATTTTTACCCAACACAATCATAACCACCAGTCTCCATGTTCACAGTATTCACTGCCAAGTTAGTCCTTGTAGAGTTGGCTCGGTCACATGCAGTACATTTACATGACATTAGAGAAAATCTATTTATTGTGTTTTAAAATACATGTACACGTGTAAGTCCGACTGAAGTCATACTAAATCCAGTTTCTCAAAGTTGGACTAACACACCCAGATAATGCAATTGAGAGTCGAATTACTCCTGCACATATACAGTATTGGACCCAAACTGGCCGAGGCCCTCGGCGCATGCTCCACATTGTCCACTAAGGGCATTGACCCAGAAGTCGAAAGCATTAAATGCATAACAGAAGAAGAATCCAGTAACAACACAACAAAGTCTATATCCAGAGCTGTGCATTTTTCGATGGACGAAATGTACAACTCTTTGTCGATTGTATAGGCAGTGATGTAATAGGTCAACCAGAAGAAGTTCCAATGTTAACAAGCTGTAAGGGGCATGTAGCCATCTATCGTAGCAGAGTCAGACATACTTAAGTCAATAAACTGATTCCCCTCCCATGCTTGTATACTGGGACAAGGACATTAGTCCAATTAAATGGGCTAGTCGAGCTATAACCGTAGCTCGACTTATCGGTGCATGTTAACATACCTACTGACCTTTGAACCACAAACACCTAGTATCTACATGCAAGCCATCTCCCTGAAAGCTCACAAACTATGACAGACCACATCAGTGCTGCCACAACAGCAGGCAGAGCAGCACTATGACAGTGACACAGTCAGATAAAGAGCGTCAATGAGATAAAGGTACAGATTAAAAATGGGAAAGAGACTGAGAGAATGGGTAAGCACATTTGCACTGTACTTAAAATGAATAAATGTGTAATAGAGATAAATGAGAGCTCAGAATGGGAAGTATTCAGTTTGGACTATGTGCCAGCTGTTACCCAGGGGGACACAGAGTTTACAGTTGGATTTACCTGATTTACCCCCAAACATCAGTCCACCAGGGCAACAAGACACACAGTGCATACACGGATGCAGACACACACACAAACTCTCATGCACGCACGTATGTACGTACGCACACACGCAAACAAACACACCTGTCTGCCCTTTAGTCTTCAGGATTTTCCTGGTAATGAAGCCCATGACAGATGAGGCAGTGACAAGAGATCACTGGGAGGGCTGACTCATCAAAGCTTGGCCCAAATCTAGAGGGCATTCAAAGCACAGTCATCACAAGAGGAAAAGCACACGGTGTATTATTATCTTCGGCTGGTGGATGCGAGCAGAGATTTGTGCTTTACAGCAGCTGTAAGCAGCAATCTAGAAATGGCTGGTGGAAACAGTCCATGGCACATTTTTTGGGTGATTTCTGTCTAAACTTTAGAATATACTGTGATATAACTTGTCAGCAATAGCTGTGCTAAATAGGATACGTGAGACTATGTGTGATGGGATGGTTGACACTAACTCGACCGTAACAACAAAACAAAACAGTGAAATTACTCTCCAGTGCCGCAAATTTTCTCTCACAGGAAACAGTGAGCACTTCAAAAGCAACAAAATGATGAAGCATGACTGCCAATAATCATTTTTATCAGGAAAAAAAATTGTTCTCTTCAAAAGCTAAAGGCCAAACAAACCATTTCAGCGGCTGGCTTCTCTGAATGATTCACAATAAGCAAAATGAATCCCTCCTGTGATGGTAAATGTCTGTAATTCTATTATATAAAGTCATATGAAAAAATACATCCAACTGTGTTCAGCATTATTGGGTACGCTCTGGCTTTCATTGCAAGCCAATGTCAGCGGTGCTCTGACCCCCGCTGTCTTGACAATTTGAGACAATCCAACCTATTGTATCTGCAGGCAGGCCTTCTCAGGCGACACAGTAAGAGGGGAGGCTGCATCATGGCAGCTGAAGACAATGTTGCCCTACAATGAAATGTCAGAGTTAAGGGCCAAAGAGGAGAGGGCTGGAGAGGAGAAGAGGGGGAGGACAGGGAATGCGTATTAAAGATTTAGATTATGGAGTCGAGTGCATTGAGAGAAGAGGAGAAGAAGAAGTGACTTCCATTAGGCCCAGTGCTTTGGAGATGTTCTCACAAGCCTGAAATGTGATCAGCACTTGGGCTTGCACGGACTGAGCCTGAAGCTACAAATGCAACATGGCTTATGAGCACAACAATCCCATAAAATGCCATAGGGCTGAATGCCTGGTGGGGAAAAAATATAATATAATATTATATATATATATATATATATATATATATATATATATATATATATATATATATAATATTATATATATATATATATATATATATATATATATATATATATATATATATATATATATATATATATATATATATATATATATATATATATATATATATATAAAAATAAATATTAACTTCAGTAGCTCCACAGGATATCAGTCAAGCAATGATTTTGCTTACTTTAAACTAGGGCAGTCAACACAGCACTTTCCTCAGTCATTACGAGCAAAGCCTGTTACAAAGCAAGCTAAATAAAGTTATTTTCAGATTGATCAGTCTGTTTGTCTTTAAGATCAGTCATGAGAAAGTTGTCATTCTTTATAATGTTCCACAGTCAGACTACTGGACATACATACATATGGATGCTGAAATGATTCATCATTGAGCCCTACTTACATAGACACTTAGTCAAGCCACCATTAAAAAATACATTACTGTGGAACAATAATAATGTCACAGTAAAATTAATCCATTAGCTTTCCACTGTGGACTGTGACAACTTATATTGTGCTATTTTTACAATTCATGACAAAGTACTTAATTATTAAGACTAGACTATTAAGACTACATGCATTATGATGTAATTATAGGAATTGCCTTTTGACATTTTTTCTCTTATTGCTGTTACGGTGCATCCATCTCTACGGTGTAGCTTCTGATGAGTTATAAAATAATCTTATCAGTCTAAACTAGGACAATCTTGTATCAGTAGTCAACACAGTAACTGATTTCATCTGTAAAACTATCCACGTGGCATGCATAAGAATCCATGATTTGCATGAAATAATATCATTAACATGGACCCTGTGTCAGTGACACGGCATATCGTGCCCTCGAAAGCCTTGATGGGGCTTATGAATATTCACAGGGATGCTGATAACCATCAGTGAATAATATTCAAGAGGAAATTATATACTTTTATGTGACATCAATGGCAATAGCCTCCATGCAATCATGTATACATGACTGCTTGAGCTACATCAGCCTGTGAAATATAATTAAATGACAGATGGACCATAAAAACAGGACACCATCTCTGCAGCCTCTCCCCTGACGACAGTGGAAAAGTGACTGAAGAAGAAGCCACATACTCTTAGGCAGACTAGTACAGACTAGACTTGTTTTACTATCACCAGCACATTTTAATAACTATATGACAATTAGTAGTAATGCTATTACTACAAGGGCAATTGAAATACCAGGTTTGTTGTCAGTTTTTAAGAACTTCTGTGAACTGGGAGGCAGGACTCCCAACTGTTGTGATCTGTTCAGGACAGACGAGAATTAACAGCGTGCAGATAAGCTCCTCCTGGGCGTTAAGCGCTGAGTCGTCCATGCTGTGACATATTTGAGGCTCTTGGGTTGTGCAGGACGAACGGGGTCACATGTCCCCATTTAGCAAAGTTGACAACATAAGTAGATTTAATCTATCGCCTTGACTCCTCCCATGCTAGCCTGTCAAGTGAGCCTTTCTGTCATATCATCACAGAGTAGCCAGTCATCATCTGGAGACAAGACTTCCGTGCTTAATTGTGTGGCAATACTTAAACTCCATTTTAAGATGATAGTAAAACTGCCGAAAGTGTCTTTGACTCAGGCAACCTCTAATATTAACACAGGATAAATATATTACCAATATCTTTTTATCTGAACCCGGAGTGAAAGGTTGAAACATTCATCCTTAATCGTGTCCTTGATTTCCACACTCATTGTCTGCCAGTCAGACTTTAGCTACACTATGCAACACGTCACACCACCTGTTGAATTGGAACGTTTTCAGATTATGTTAAAAAGCAACAAGATCTCACCGGCTGTTTCAGGCCAAAATAAATGGGCCTAATATCGCTCTATTTTAAAACATAAAAATACCGGTTAGTCTGCACAGGTCAATGTGAAACCACTAGCATTATGTGAAGATTTGATACAGGGTATGCAAAAAAAAAAGCATACATTTCTTACCTCTATGGATTCACTATAGAGTATAATAAAAACAGAGTATATATTTCTGTACAAAATCATAGCAGTATCATACGGATTTCTTTCTTTTTTAAAATACACCATGATCCTAGTCTAGGCTCTGCTCCTGAACATGTTGTTTTACCATGTGCCATCTGCCTTCCCATTTCAGTGAAATTAGAAAGTGGGGTGAGTCATGTCAATCTGGTACATAATGTTGACTAGCAATGTACATCTGTAAAAGGTGTACAGCAGCAATCACAGCTGACATTATGTAAATAACAATGTTCAGTATGCATCTGAAAACACTTTAATGGCATCACATCAGCTTGTTCTATTATCCTACCTGTGAATATATCCTGTCTCTAGTTGTGTATAAGGGACATTTTTACATGTTGCACAACCCCCGACCTCAGTTAATAAGAGTCAGGCTGAAGGCTAGCAGTGGTCTCACTGGCAGAGGGGATGTGCAGGAAGTGTTTAATGCACCAGAGGAAACAACCGAAGGCAGAGAGAGACAAGCCTGGACTGGAGGAATCCTCTGCTATAATCAGTGGAAATGGCACAGGAGATGACAGTTACAGTTCCTGTTGAGTTTATATCGTGTGGGCATGCATTGTGTAAGATGTGCTCACAGATCAGAATAAAAGATTAAAATAAAAAACAGCCATAAAGGGAAAAAAATAGGCCACACCCTGTCAGCAATGCACGTTCGAGAGTTTCCCTGCAATCTGCAAGCAGCACACAGTCAATCAGGGAGGCAGAGGATACTGTGGCTAGGGAAGCTATCCAAGTAGACACACCATAATGGCCTGACTGCTTGTAGAGGGCCATCTATAAATAGTCAAGGACTGCCCTAATGCCCCACCTCCTTATCAACAGTGGAGGGCTTTTGCTCTGGCACAAGGAGCCAAGAAGCTGGCACGTGTCACTAAATTAGACCACGACACACACACACACACACACACACACACACACACACACTCATCAGCCAAGGGAGGATCACTGCAATGAGAAGAACGGGTCACTGGCAATAGTCACAGAAGGACAAACGTACTTAAATATAAAAGCATACCCACATAAATGTATAAGATATGTATGTACTGACACTCTTGCAGGTACTCAGGTACCCAGACAGAAACTTGCTAAAATGTCCGTAAATGTACTTCTAGTGACTTTCAAGGCTCCACCAGACTCCCAGTCTGTCCAGCAGAGAAAGACGGACTCCTAAAGAAGCTTCTCATGGTTGTTTAGCTCTGACTACAGGCTCTACGTTGCTGTCCATGCTACACTGAGTAGTGGTCAGTCAGTGTCTCCCATGTCACCTGACCCTCCGTGTCAAACACTACATAGCAACAAGGCCACGTCTGCTACAGTCTTTGCTCCCTCACTTCTCCTTGGTGTTTTTAATATGCTGGGAGGGTGGGTTGTGGCAGTATTTAAGGGTGTAGCCACCCTTTAACAGACTAAGTTAGCCTACTTTAGGCTAAATTATATGATAAAATTGAGACTTGGTACCCTGCACTTACTCAATTATAAAGGATTTGGTCTAGGAGAAGAGACAAAAAGAACTGATGGGACATGCAGGTGTGGGCGGTTGCAGAGTGGAAGACTGCACAGACCTCTTGTCTGTACCTTTTCCTCCTGTCAGCTCAACTAAATAGCGGCGACATGTTTGCATATGGTGTCTGAATTAAAGACCGAGCATGAGTGTTGTGAGCCAGCCAAATCATCGCATGCATCCACACAAACTTACACAAACTTGACAGGTGAACCTTTCCAAAAACAGACAGCCTGGCTGTGCTGTGGGAGAAAAAAATAAAAAAATAAAAAATAATCACGTCTCGGCCCCTCCCAGCCATCTGACGTTGCCTTCTCTCTCACCCTCTGTAACTAACTGACCAGCCAAACCAGATCAAAGAGCTGCTGCCCTGGAGCCACAGCAATGCATCACAGCACATTAACATGTTCTGGGCAGTGCTGTAGGAGGGAAAAAACTCTGGGTACTGTAGAGGTGGGATTAGAAAAGAGGAAGTAGGATTTCATAGCATCCATTGGTTCCCACAGATGTAGAAAAACAAACTAACACACACTGTGAAGTTTAGCCTCAAGTAGAATGGAAGCTGTTGGAGTTGCGTGTGTCTGTTTCCCTGATATTTCATGTCCGTATCTGAAACTGCATCCTTTCCTCTTCATTTCTGCCTTCCATCAACACTACGCTGGCAATTTCCTCATGAAAAAACTGTTCTTTTTCCTGAATAGATGCTGTAAATCTGCAAACAGAGGTCTCGCTGCAGGGCAAAGAGGAAAACTAAGCTTTTCCAAAATAAACACAATCTGTGCTAACTGGATGACTAAAGAGGACGGTAAATCATATTAGAAAAACCTGATGAGCAAAAAGCTATACAACTCGACTGAAGACCTGCCACTTAAAGGTTAAATTAAATAGTCTCTCAAGTCACATTTTTCCAGAAAATAAGATATGAACACATCTGTTGCATCACAGTATACAATCTTTGATGTAAACAAATTGTCTCACATAAGCTAAATACCAGTGGCATGGCATTAAAACAGATTTACAAAAAAAAAAAATCCACTCAGCTGAGTAAAATCAACATATTTAGCCAACTCTATATCAGTGTCAACATTTGCAGGGATTAAATCTTTGTCCTTCTCTTTCTCTCCCCCATTTGTTGACTTGTTCTCAGAAAAGGCATCCATTTCCAGTGTGCCATTATTCCCGATTACAAACTCTGATACTCTCACAAGTGAACCTTTCACACTCATAAGACCGAACAAGAGACTACTGCTGCAAATTAAACTCAATAAAACACACATTAAAATCACTGTGATAATTATATTGCGTAAGGGTTTCACAGAATAGCTGACTAGTCAACGATCAAAACCACTGGTCAACACTGTCGACTAATCCTTCTTCTGTGGTTTTAGCATGGTTCAGTAATAAAGCAGTGGCAATGGATCTACAGCAGATATACAGCCGGTGGGGCTGAGGATAGACTAGACACAGTAAAACTTGGCCTTGAGGAGCTGCAGCATTTCTTAACGCACAAACTGTGAACTCTAGTGTAAACTGACTTGAAATCTTCACTGCTAACCCTAAACTCTACTCTGCTCTGATCGCTCTCTTATCTGCTTGCACCACATTTGCTGTCAATCTCACATTCACTCTATCACACGCTCCTTTCGTGCACACACATACACACTATACAAACTGGCTGTTATTCTCCAAATGACCTTTGCTACTCTTACATTTGTTGTGACAATCATTTTCTGCATTATGCCACGTTAAATAAACAGAATTTAAGATATTAAAGAAGAAAAGACCCAGGTATCCCTAAAAGAAAGCAGTCGCATTGTTACTGTAATCAAACCGTTTCTTCAATTCATACAAGCGTGCTGGGGGTTTAGGCCAATCAGAGCTCTGAGACTCTGCCATTTCACCTATCCCTGGGTGGGTCCCACCTTCATTAGTTTACCCTTTACCGGTTGTATTGAAGATGTTTTTAAATAAGAATTGATCACTGTTATTAAATGAAAAAAATATGATATATGTCATGCAATTAATCGACTGGTCTAGGGATGTCAATGATTAACCAACTCAGTGCAGTGCAATGCAAAGCAAAGCGGCCAAGAACCAGTGGAGACTGGAGGATGGGCGGTGGGTATGTTTCCACATTAACGTGGCTGGCCAGCTGTCTCAAAGCCACATTAACTACAAATTAACTCATTCGTTATCGATTAATGGGTGTTGGCGTATCGAAAGTAAAATTAACCAAAAACTGACATTCCTAGACTAGTCCAACTACTTTTTAGGAACAGTCGATGAGTACTAAAATGCAGTAGTTGCAAATGCCCTTATATTGCCTTCTTTAATATCTCAAACACAACAGCAACCTGTAAACACTCAAGGGAAAGTCATTCACTGCCCAGCCCAATCTAGTGGGAAAAGATCACATTTAACTCATTATTACAGTGCTGTCTGACGGACTGCAGTCTGTCTTACCTGAATTTCCCAACTGTTTGTAAAATCTATACTCCAAATGGAGCTGTGGCGCCCTGGACTTTATAGGTTCCTGAAAGAGAACAGAAAAAAAGAAACAAAGAAGAGTTAAATATGACATAGCTAACACATCAGTTATATTCTTGACGTTAAATGACATGTTGGTTGTTTGGCTCAGTTAACCCTGCAGGGGAAAGTATCTATATGGGGAAAACAGAACATTGTGTATTTAAAAAAAGGGTTTGTGAGTGACAACCTTGCATGCACATCGACATAATTACCTCGGCCTGCAATTAACTTAAATACAATGTTGTCCTTATATCAATGCCTAATATAACTTAAATTAAGTCTCAGGTCAGACTTGTGGGATGTGAGAGGATAAAGAGCATTTCCAGCTGGTGAACAGCAGGCTTTTGTGATGACAAGGCCGATAATCAACCCACTGGGACATATTGTTCATTATATCGCTAGCTCCAGCTTCACAACCTAAAATGTAATCTGATTAGCCCCACTCTTATGATGACAAGGGCATTATAGACAAACGTGAAGAGGATAGAACAAACACACACCCAACTTAATTCCTTTCCTTAATCTTCAATAGCTGTGCTACAGTCTGTGCTAAAGCCCTCGTCCACAATAGCAGTACGCAGTCCCCTCTTCACACATTGCCAACCAATACTGGCTTTACAGGGGTCCAAAGATGTACTGCATCCTGTTTGTCAAGTGATAGAATAAGCTCTGATGTGTCAAACAATATGAAAGAGCCACCTAAGACTGATGCTGGCGATTTTTACTGTGGGACAATTAGTTCTTAAAGATACAGAATAAACATGAAGAGTGAAGCTTGCTCGCTGTGTCTTAACCTTACGACTCTACATACACATTTATGAAAATGCCTAAACCTTTATGTAGCCTAGCAACTTCTCAAAAGGTGCCTGAAGTGAGATTTTATCTTAAAAAGTTGTCTTCCATGTGCATATAATTCCAAAGCACTTCTATTTTAAATTATATAAACTAAAAGCTGAAAGCTGTTAAGCTCCCACATTCACTCCATTAGGCCTTTATTAAATCAGGAGCATTTTCTCTTCATGTGCCCTGCTAGCACGTAGGAGTGCACAAAAAGTATGAGCCATGTTCAACATAATAAGGGACTTTCCATCATTTTGTGATGGCCTATGGGATGTGTTCCCTGGTTTCACTTTAAGGTTCAATAAAAAGATCGTTTTATGGTTAATTTATTAGCCAACTTTGCTCCATTAAGTGCAAAAATATCCCCCACACAGACTGCTTTTTTAAATTAATTGCCCTATTGGTGGAGAAAAATTAAAGGGTTTCTCAGATATTCCTCAATTTTGTCTCTACCTGCTTTCTACAAAACAATACTACCTGATGGATTAATTCAAATTGTTGAATAAAATAAAGGACTCAAAAGATTCAGAATCCATTTTTTGATTGGCTTTGTGCAGACTTGTACAGCCAGCTGATACATCTATTGTGACACTATGATCTGCTCTGGATTCTGGCCAGAGAAGTTCTGATGTTTGGGGTATGTAAGCACAGAGATGAAACTGAAGTCGACATGTTGTTGAGATTTCCGTTCCAACACATCTCTGTTTTAAGTGGGAGGGTCTGTGTCAATCAAACACATGATTGGCTTATGCGAATACCCAGTTTTGTAAGGGTGCTTGTCTTTTGAGGGTGGGAGCTGCTTTTGAAGGCAGGCAAACTGCAAAGGCTAGATGTGATTAAACCCTGAATTAAACATTTCAGATTTTCACTACAGGGAGCCTTTACAATATGGCTTCATCCAAAATGTATCCTTGTCACCAACAGTAGCTTTACAGCCCCGGATGAAATGCATCATCAGTGTCCCAACACACTTTTTCTGTTATTCTCAGTTTATTTGCAATGATGTGTTAATCTACTATTAATCTACTATCTTAACACATCACAATATATACATTTTAATGTTAATGCAGTGGTAAGCATTTAATGAGAAGCCACTTAGGGAAGTGTTAACAGTATCAGCGAGGTTCAATTACATTATCAAAAGTTGATTTAATTTAGTTTATCTAAAATTTTGAGTTCTTTATTTAAAATTTTCAGTTGTTTCTGTCACTTTAAAACACTTTGATAAAAGGGAAACAATGAATGATAAAAGAGAGAAGATCATATAACAATGCAGTGTAGGGTTAGATCTTCTGAACAACAACAAACATCTGGCAAACACTGCAGGAACTCTGCAGTTTACCAGCTTGGTTTTGGTTTGCAAGCACAAAGAAGGAAAAGCAGCCAAACACAGATGACGAGGTTAGCTAAGGAGGTGCATGAGCTTATAATAATTTAACCAAAAACCTCAAACATGTAATAAAGATGATTGATGTTTTTCTACAATTGAAGAAAGAACAGACGCCTTCTCCTGTTCCCATATGATGCCAACATGGAAAATATGGAGAACTTCAAAACATCTCATACAAAAACTATGGATAATCTCACAGAGACTACATATTTCAGCATCCTGCTCCAAAATGATGCCAACAAGAAAAAGTGCAAGAGAAGTAAGCAGCCACTGTGCATACCGGGGGCTAGAAATTGAGAGTGGAAGACAGGAGGCATGAATACAGAGGAGTGAAGGCCTGTGGGAGGAAACACGTGACTAGTCTGGGAGGCGGAGCGGGGAACTGCTGTAGCGTCATCCACCTCCCACATGAACATGGACAACGAGCACGTCTCGCACAAGTCAGGCCATGCCAGCGAGGAGAGGGAAAGAAAATATAAAATATATAAATAATGAATCAAAACAGATGGCACCAAACCACAGGACCCTTTAAAACAGCTTACAATAGGAAACAGAGGCTTATGGCAGCTTTACGTACTTAAGAGTCATCTCTGTTCCCAGCAGATGGGCTAAGCTATGGCTGTGTAAATGACCAGGGCCAAGCTGCAAATGTCTGATGTAACATCTTTGCATATGACGAGGATTTTTCACAGCTCCTGCCCATATCAAATAATCTTTGATCTGCTCCCTGTGTGGGGTGCACACACAGAAGAACAAAAAGGGAGCGTGTTAGGGGTATTTCTCCCAAGCATATATCCAAAAATTAAAGTCAGCCACATCCATTACCTCATTTTATTATCATAAAAACCTCTGCTGCCTTCTACAAACATTGTGCGACGCATCATTTGCAGGGGAAAACAAAAGACAAAAGCTGTTTTCTGATGATTCAACAGTTCACCTTTAACTTCATCTTGATGTAATACTTAACCGGACAGTAAATTTTGGTTACCCTGTGCAGTGTTGTGCAGAGGGCAGCTTTTACCAAGTGTGCTGGCCTGTGTCCAGGGCAGCTGGCCCATAGGGCAGAAGGGCCCTCTCCTGTCTGACCTGCTGCTACTGTAACCTCTCCACCTCAGCTGTTACACGCTGCAGCCGTGTGCGTTTCTGTATATCTGGGTTAAGTGTATCTGTATCTACTTTATTCGGTTTAGGGAATCAAATTAACCTTGATCAGGTAGTGCCATGACACTAGCCACTTGGTCTGTGACAGATAATCGATACAGTAATATCTCCTGTTGTGCTCTCTTGTGGCTGCCACAAAAGTGTGACATATTCTCTTGCAATGTGCAGTATCTTCTTACTTTAACCTATGGAACTGTTATTACAGCTTATTTAGTATCTCCATCACAAGTTCCGTGAATTGTCAGATAAAAGACTAACAAGATTTCCCCTAGTAAAGTTGTTAGGTACGCTGGCAAGTATCTTTTGATGGGGGCAGGCTGGCGACCAAGTGTCTTTGCTGACGAGGGCCCACCAATTGCCAGCGACAGACTGATGGCAGCATTAAGGTAGGGCCCTATAGTCTCAGAATCACTGATGCAGGGCCCTTAACTAATTTTTTTTCACCACCGTCCCAAAATACAATCTACGCCTTTCCAAAATTAATGTGGACTATCCTGAATTTTAATTCTTTGTTTCGCTACATTATTATCAGTCAAAATTATTCATTCGTCAATTCAATCATTTGCATGTTTGTTTTGATTTTGATGCTAGGTTAAATTACAATAAGTTATGTTATGCATCAAAAAGTAGCATTTGGTGTCATTTATATGCATATGCAATGTAATGCAGATTTGGTTTGTATTCATGCCTGTACAGTAATAGTTTTGTTTGCATTGTATCTGTCAATCAAAACATAGTTTGCCATTAAGTTTATACACTTTCTTTGCCACTTAGTTACTTTTTATTACTACTCAAATCAGCACAAAGTCAATAAAACTTAACCTACATGCTATCGGTACTTAAGTTCTTACCATTTTTATCCCACATTTACATTTGTGACTGTAAAAAGATGACCTCACATGCAGTGTAGGACCACAATGGCCAATCAGATACCACTATTTTTTACAGCCAGCATCACTGCCTAGCTTCTCAGTTAAATTATGACAACCATTTCAGGGATGATGGACGAGATGGGCATATTAATAGTGGTAACTGACTTACACTAGCTGCTGCTCAAAGCTGAGAGCTTACAGATTTGTCGATATCAGAGCTACCAGCATACTGCCCTAGTAGGATCAAATCCTGTAATTACAACAGCCTGGGGATGGGTGTGAGATGAAACGTTACATGCCATTTCAAGGATCCCTCTCAGAGTAAAACACTTGAAGCTTGTACAAATATATGATTATGTCATGACGGATTAGGTGGTGGTTTCTGTTTTTTAACCTGTGGCAGCCTCTGTAGACTTGTGTGGATGGAACAAGCCATCAGCACCACACACAAAGTCCTCTTCCTGGGATTAACTAACTCTGCATATGATGTCATCTGGGCTAAATCTGATCTCTGCTCCAACACAGCTGAGAAAGATCAGAATTGACCTCAGTGACTGAATGGAGCAATGACCACCAAATGAAGAGGGGAAAAAAGAAAATTATAAATTATAGATGCAATCAGAAAAACATTAAAGGGTAGATTACAACAGACATGCAACAAAGGCAAACCACAGCCTCAACACACGTGTTGCATTATTATTATTATTATTATTATTATTATTATTATTAGACACATGATGCTGTGTTGTAGTGAAATAGAAAAGGAGACTACCCTTTGACCCCACAAACAATATCCTTCATTTTAAAACAGCATGGTACGGTTAAACAGACAGCTGTGATGATGTAATGTAATACATAAATAAACATCTGATCTGTGTTGTTTATCATCTGTAAAGCCAGTGTGACATTCAACGTGTGCATATGTATGCCTATGTGTGCCATGTCGAGGGGAACAGACCCAGCATTATGCATAAGGCCCAGAATAGACCCTGACCTTTGCCTGACACCCAGTAAACCATTTCACAATATGCAACTGGCAATGTGACTCCCCTCATCTTAGATGGAGCAACTCAAATGTCAACATGGTGCATCTCTACTCAGCAGCCTTCTTAGGGGTATTAATGATGCTAACTGCTAACTGCAGGCTAAAACAAATGGCGAGGATTGAAGTGTGTGTGTGGGTGTGTGTGTTTCTCTATTCAAGTGGTCTTTATGATCAGAGGTGTCTATGGTTGGGAGGTGGTGTTAAGGAGTGAGTGGTGTCGGAGAGCAACAGCTGGCCGGTGTCCAGCACTTCTCCTGTTTCAGCTCAGATTTAACACACCCAGATGGAGCCATCAGCTGCCTCCCAAAACCCAGAGCGATAATCGGACACTGCTTGAAATCAGCCAGAATTAGACACCCATTGAAATTTTATTTCTTTTTTTTGACGATGTCTGGATCGAGGTAACTGTGATTTCTGACCTAGGTTCACTTCATGTGTCGATTCAGAATTTGTCATGATTTAAACCAGATGATACATTTTTATTGTGCTGAAATTCTTCTACTTTGAAGGGCCATTGGAGAGGTGTGGTGCAGCTAAATGAATGGAGGGATAGCATAGGGACAATTAATGGTGTATCATGTTATCTTACTGTCAACACTTAAGAGGGCTTCCATAGCAGTTCAAATACAATGTATAGTATCATTATCAGGCCTTGGGTGGACCTGAGAGAGCTGCCATGTACTTCTCAAAATCACTGTGAATTTAAAAAGAGCTGCATTTCTTCACATCGTTTTTGATGTTAATTTACTTTTATAATAGAACTAGGTATTGACTCAGGAAGTTGGAAAAGCCTCTGTCAATTTAACATACCAACTTTCTATACTCCCCATTTGTTTACATGTCAACATTACAAATAAAAGCTATAGCAGCCATCTTTAATGGGCCAGTGAAATCAACAGGTTTCAAACATGCTGTTAAAATTGGGCTGGCTCTGTAGCAGCATATTTTACAGTCAGAAGGAAAACACAGCACACAATGTTGCCAGTGATCTACACGGTCATGGGAAGTTCCACTCACGTGAACCCAAGAGGCGAGTCTTCTTTGTCATTTAATAGCGGAGCGAGGCGTGGTGTAAGCACAATGTATTGTATTGTGTACTTCCTCATTTGTTTAACTTTGAGCCTGTACCCAATATAAATGCTTTCTATTGGGTCCTGACATAGCTAAGAGTAATAACACAGTACAGTCACTTAATAGCAGGACAGAGAGTCATTTTTGTTGTTTGGGATCTCTACTACAATGCTATAAGTCTATACAGCAAACATTATTAATTGGGTTTGAAATTAAACAGTGACAGAGGTTGGAGTGCTATGGAGAAGAAACACTGAACAATTACTGTGGTTCGTTTGATTTTTAGGCAAGATATGGCACTCTAGTCAAACTTGATATCCACCTAGATCTGCTAGAAAACTAGCTCGTATTTCATGTTTTCACCAGCAGGGCACAGCCATCTTTCAACAAGCTAGCTGGTGACGTCACAAGAATGATTCGTCTCCGTTGTCTGCTTGTTCACCAGTAGAAGCTGTTGAGCTAGGCTTGGTAAACTTACTGAATACTGAAAAGCATGTTTTGTCCTTTGATGGCTGTTTTCTTATCTGGCAATATGTTTTTTTTTACAGCTAGTGTGTGAGATATTTTTAGTAGAGTAGTTCACAAATGTACAGGAAGTCACTTCTCAACAGTAGCAACTGACTGGTGGGACAAACGTTGCATCACCTGTGTCCTGGTGCGGACACAGGGTGCAAGTCTAACCCTACTTGCTGTTTTGACAAAAGAATTGAAGTTTGGGATTAATTTTATGGGCATACAAAAGCGAGAGAGGAGCCATTATGAAGGTGTAATAGAGTAAACGGAGTAAAAGTTTTGGTTCATGATCTAAGACAAAGCTAACATCATTAATTAGTCTAAGGTGGTTTGTGGATGTGGCTGCTGGATTAGGCTAGCTACATTAGCTGCAACATGACGTTACCATCATGTTAGAGACAGTGGCAGAACACATATTTGGTGTGCAGGAGCATTTTGTGTGGATTTGTCAGCTGCAGCAATCTGACACTGAATGTGTCTTGTCTTGTCCAAAATCCAGTCATATTGCTCAGTGTTTCATTTCCACTCTAGGGGTGTTCATATTCAAATTTTAAAGAGCACTGGATGACTTGTCGGCCTTCAAAAAAGAAAGGAAAAAAAAAAAAAACAGGATTCTTCTTGAGTACAGGCCTGAGAGATCATCATCAAGGAAAAAAACATACCAATTGTCTGCTGATATCTCCCGATCACAGACATTGGTCCAAAATATGTTGCGCCCCAAAAATCTGGGAACTGTGCATAATAAGGGCTACAGTTCCTACTGTTCATCTGATGTGGATGTTACACCCTCAGATAAAAGATGAATTTCAGTGTAATAATAGGGCTTGCTCACAGCACAAATGTTGACATGTCGTAGCAGGGGAAGAAAAGGTGTAATTAATAACACAGATGCTGGCTTTGTACCTTTCAAGTGTGTCAGTGAGCCATATTATACAGCCAGTATGCAAAATAGCTGGAACAGGTAAATGTACCCTTATTAACATTATCAATTATACCTGTAGTTTTCCTCAAATTACATGTCAAAATGTCTGCTGTGAAAATGGACTGTTGTTTGATTTCAAATCTAATATGCTAAATTACAAAGTTAACAAAACAAAAACAACGTGTCACTGTCCTATTCCTCATGGTCTGCAGTACATATCCTGTCAAAACCCAGGCCGTGCAGCAGCATATTTTAATTTCTTACATGGCATAAAGCTGCTTTAATTTTAACCTCAAAACTTGCCATTTTGTCTTGCAAAGCAAACTCAAAAATAGACCTGTGGTCAATTTGGCCTCAGCTCTTTGCAAATTACCATCATCTGATTCTGGTTTGGTTATTTTGGCTCTAGTTTACCACTTCAATTATGATGCTAAGAAAGTTAAGACAGGACAGTGCAGTGTAAATTCATGGCAGTCACATCATAATCACCATAAAGAGAATGTGAGAAACTGGTGAACTATTGCTATAGCCTTGAACATCACATATAATTTAGAAAACACAACAAAACGGTGTCAGTGTAACGCCTTAAACTCTTAAATGGAAAATGTGATGTGCTTTGCATGAACCAGGATGAACACTTAAAGGTTCAATTACACAGCACTCTCTGCTCTACAGGCACACACCCTAGACCATATTGAAACTTTTTTCGTGCAGTCACAATATGCACTTGGGTATGCCTACATAAAACAATGTTTTTGTTGCTACTCTGCAGTCAGCAACATTTAAATTTTCCTGTGCAGGTTTTATGACTGACACTAAACCATCCCTAAAGCAACAATGTGTCTGTGTGAATGTACTGTGTTGCTGCTGGCTACTGATTCATTAGAGGATTAGCTAGTTGACTGAAGGTAGGCTTTTACATGCTGTTGACATCCAAGGATTTATTCATTTAGCCTGCCCGGCATGCTCTCTGGAGAGCCCGAGCAGGGTAGGGAAGAACTTAAATCGTCAAAATGTCACTTTAATTCCAGCCAAACATGCTGATAGAGCTTTTGTGCCTTCACAGTTCTTTGACAACTGCCTCATGGCGAGCTGGTGTAAGCTGCTGAGCTAGACTGCAACAAGAGTTGCTTATCATGCTTCAGTGGGAGGCAGACAGGAGAGTTTAGTACAGTACCTCACATTTCCTTCAGAGTATCACGACTGACCAGAACTGTGAGTGGCTTCACTCTTATACACGTTACTCCTGTGCCTCTGCATCAGTGACTCAGCCAAAGAAAACAAAACCCTGCCAGAGGCTTTCCACCCTTCCCTTCCCCATACATACAGTGCAGCTACATACAGCACAACCACATACCATACAGTTAATAGATGCTCTTAAGAGGCAATACATAACATTTATGAAATACTTAAAGAGTCATTAATCCTTTTTTGGCCGCTTAGGAGTAGAACTCCACAACAAGCTGCATTTGACAACATTGCTTCAAAATGCTGTTGTGGCTAACATGTTGGCAAATATATTTGCCAATCTACACGAGGCAGATATGGAGCAACATTAGCATTCATTTCGAGTCGCACATCTGGCAACCTGACAAACATACTGGAAGTCCAATATTCACTCTCCCTATAGCTCTGTTTTGGTCTTTACCAAGACAGTGGAGTTGTCATGCTTTTTTGCAGCTGGAAATGACACTGATGAGAGCAGTGAGTATATCTGCAGTCTGGAAAACCAAAACAATGAGCTGAAAGATGCTAAAACAGGAAGTGGAGCTGAGGGTAATTACAGAGTCAAGTAATGATTGTCTGCGTGTTAGTCAATATGAGTGACAACTCCCTTGTTACACACTGTCATTTGACCTGATGTTGGAATAAAAATATAAACTTCTGCAGCTTTAAATAATTACTCTAGTATCTTTCTGAATGTCGAAATGACTGAGTGGTATTTCTTTATCGAGGTAAACGTCTTTGCTCAAATGTAAATGATACAGACACGAACAGAGCACATTTACCAGTCAGACAACAGACAAATGTTGAATTTCGTGACTTGGCCAACTCCTGGAAAAACATTAATTAGCTTCAGCTGAAAAAGTCCACTGGCAACACTTGTCATTTCAGCCGGAGCCATCAAGTTCACCAGCTAAAATTAAAGTCTGAGCAGCCACTGTATTTTTTTGGTGGCAAAGGGCAATTTCATTTTCACATCTGAAATCCATCTGTGCTTTAAACAAGCCTTGCAAACATAAGTAGGGTAAAACACTGCTGTCTATGTACATGGCTGGCACACAATGCACAGTAGGTCTCTGTGTTTACTGTTTGTCTCCCTATATGGTCACTCCAATATCAGCCCCCTCGCCCTGAGCTATGGGAGGCACTGTGCCATACAATAAGTCCCAACACTATAACATTCACTTATTACACAGCTCCCATGTTCAGCAGATATTACAGCCACTTGTCATTGTCAGAAGTGTTTGTCACCACAAAGAGGCCTCCAATTGGTTTATTACTTATTATTACTGATAACACCAGCCTTGCAGGCGGCATGTCTCACAGGCACCTCCTTACTGTCAATGAATGACCAGCTAAGTAAAAAGGGGGCTATAAAAATTCAGGCTGTAAAGTTTGTGACTCCACCTGTTTGCAGAGTGGAGTGGTGGAAATGTCAGTAAAAACTGATTCCAATGGATTTCTGAGCCCAAAGGATGGATTAAATGAGTGTGTGTGCAAGTGTCCTGCACCCAGACTAACACAATGATGGGGTTAAGAGGGGGCTGATGACCTTGATAAGAAAGTACCGTGAAGATAGTGTCAGAATGTAAGACAGAAAGAGAGAGACAGCACTACACCAAGATAGGAAAAGTGTTCAAATAAAAAACAGACTGCCACAGTGATGTGAAAAACATTTCAGGGAAAAAGAGGATTAGATGGTCATTTTCTCAGTGGACAGTTATGTCACCATGTTAGGGGAGTGTACTGATAGTGATGGTGGTGTCCCTGTAGTCTTTAACTGAGCCTGATGGGTGCTAGTTTCTCCAATAAACCTTGACAGAAGGCAGACATTAAATGCTGCTGTTTCTTTAAGACACTGGGATCTCCCCTTGGGAGTAAAGCCTGCAGTGTACTTACAGCAGTGGCTATATGGTCCTGCCTCCATCACACAGGCGTTTGTCAGTGTGAGAAAGCATCCAGCTGAAGCAAAGACTGAACCACTGTGTGTCGACAAGGCCTGCTAACAAAGACGACCTTTCAGCACTCAGCAGTTTCCCCCTTCTCTCTTGCTTTTTGCAGCAACATTCACAGCAGTTTCAGATCCACTGACAGAGGATCTTGTGCACTGGCCTGCCATACATCTCTATCTCTGCTATCACGTGGTGGAGCAGGGTGACACTGGCATTCACCTTTGTCCCAGGTGCAGGCAGGCACCACCCACATGCTCCACTCTGCAAGTTGGTACACTCAGCACATAAAGGCACCAGCTCAACACTGAGTAATCACTATGTGCCGTCCTGCAGAGGCTGGCATCTACAATTCATTACGTTGCAACAAAAGGAGAGATTAAACTAGTTTAAATCAGCAAGATAACAAATCACTCTTTGCTATATAAATAATGTCTCCTTATTGGCTTCCTGGTAGATCAACAACACCATCATCATTCAACCGGTCACAAAGTAATAATTGACATACTTCCTTAGAGGTTCACTAAGACCAACAGTTAATCAGTTAAAAATCTATTTGATTTTCATGACATGGGTAATCTTAACGGGAGTGTAGGCTATATTAAAGTCTGTATAAGACGTGGAATGATTAATTGTTCAAGTGACAGTCAGTCAACAGAAAATGAATAGCCAACTATTATGATAATGTATTAACCTTTAAGTCGTGTATGAAGCACAAAAGGCCACACAGTTTTTGGTTTCAGTTTCTAAAATGTAAGCAGTTGCATGTTTTGTCCTTTTTTATACAATTATAAATTAAATATGTTTGGTTTTGGGACCTTTTTTTTTTTACTATTTTCTGACATTCAAAGACAGAATGTTTAGTTAATTAAAAGAGATAATAATTAACAGATTAACCAATCATCAAAATGCTGATTAGCTGCAGGCATCCCTAATATACTACTTTCTATCACAGAAAATAAGATTTGTACAATTTAATATTTTCTTTTATTCTTATCCAATTAAAATTAGATCCTATTAAGCTGTACAACATACTTCCCAGTCATACACATTGCCAACAATTACTTAAGATATTATCTATAAGTGAGCAGTTACCACTGAAGTGGCTGATAGAAAACGTAGGAGACACTACTCATGTCAAGCATGTGTTAGCAGGTGCTCATAGATAACAGGGCTGTTATTTGTGTTAGTCCATAAGGAAGAGCTCAGTAACAGCCTCTGACAAGACACAAGCACTTACTGGATGGGCAGTGACATTCACTGGGTTACCCCAGGGAGCTGTGAGATCAGGGACAGACAGAAACATGTGGACAGACAACTGTGCTAGAGTCTGGGTTAACCCGAGAATCGACGAGGGAGAAACCCTCTCCATGTCAAGCATAATAACTCCAGTGCACAGGCTGAAAGCTACTTAAACAATAAGATCCAAATTTGTCTAGTTCATGTTGGAAATATAAGCCTAAATTGGATAGCTGTTGTGAACATAAAAGGAAGCAATTAGAGTCGTTGTAGCACTGAAAATACAATTAACACCAAGAAAACATGAATCGTCTGAAATAAGTTCTCAAGAGAAAATCCTAAATAAACCCGTGTCCTCACAATCAGGCCCTACAATTAGGTGGGCCTTGTTGTGCATGTTGACACCATTAGCGCACTTCCTCCTCTCACTATTATAAATTCAGATAAACGCTGGGTCCAGTGGGCCACAAGATCCATGGAGCAGTGTTATGGCTCTAATGCCAGATCCAGATATAGCTGGACACCATGGGGATAAAAATACCCAAACAGATGGGAGGGTTCACAGGCAAGGGGGGAGAGGCAGCCAGCGCAACTAGAGATTTCAGAGGAGAGGAGAACTGCAATTACAGCTGTTTGCTAACCTCTGCCTTCTATGTGGTTAGCAAAGCCTTCAGTGGATGCCCGTTCAGAGATAATGACCTCGCTGGGAGATACGATGTGGTGGAGATGACGCCAAGCCCACCCATCAGCTCCAGTATGACTGCTTAACTGGAGTTTGAGTTAGGTCTTGTTTACATTAAGGCATTGTCAGAGAGAAATAAAATATGTCTGCCAGTGATCAAAGCACTGCAAGTGGTAACACATTTATAGCAAAGATGTGAAGAGCAAAGCTGATGTGCAAAAGGAAATGGTTGAGCAGTCACTGGCTGGCCTAGAATCTAACAATCAGAAAACAAACAGGCCTTGACATTTCATGTGGTTTTTCACAGCCTGTCTAAATGCTACTAAACCAGTGGCTTTGAAAAAAAAGGTTCATGCTGACACAAAACAAAAAGACACAGTAAATTATTGATTGCTCATAGGGCCTGGTGTGGGCTTATTAGAGGGAAAGCTTCCACAGGGATTGACATTATCTCCACTGACTGAGGAAAATGTTGGATAGGTATATAGTAGTCTGAAATTTTAGCTTTTATAAAGAAGACTGTTTACATTATGCAAACATCCAATGCATGAATTTCACTGCAGAGGACAGCAAGTTACCCTTGCCATTCTTGTTTAGAACCACCGTGAGGAATAAATATGTTATAGCTGAAAAATACAAAGTGGACTTTAAGTTTGCCCTCTTTCTGGAGTGCTGTAAGAGGAAGAGATGCCTGTTCTGTAAAGAAAAACATCAGTCAAGACTTCTTTGCCTCTTTGATAGAGACAAGCAGAGAATGGTTGACTCATTAACAGTACATGGGGCCAAGCTGTGGGAGGAGGAGGTGGGGGACAGTTCTTATTTACTTCCTGTGTCTGACTCTATTGGGTCAAAGAGTCAACTGCACTAGGAGAGTCTGCCAAACATGTATATAAACTTTTAACAAAAATTTAACAGTAAACAACAGGTAAGTAGGATTCTTCAGGATGTTGATTAGATCAGTGGTGTGGTGCATACGTGGAACTGTGATTTTATATTTCTTTGTTACTTCACCAACCCTAAGGACACACTTACCAATTTGATGGCCACATATTCGTTAGTATAGAGATTTTTTCCCAACCGCAGCTCTCCAAAGTTCCCGCAGCCAATTTTTTTACCCACACGGAAGTTTGGGCCAACCATAAGAACTCCAGAATTGGTCCCTGAACTCCGGCCCCCATGTCCAGTCCTGCTGCCTGCTGTCTTAGACATCTTTTTCCCTTCCTCTGTCTCTCCCTTGCCCCCTCTCTTATCAAAATCCATAAGCTTGTGATACCCTGGCCTCTCCACGGTTATTCTCCAGCCATGCAAACCATAGAAATTCCAATAACAACGACAGAGGATGCTTTTGGGAGGGGGTGGGAGACAAAATTTCGTAGGACAGAGGAAAGGTGTTGCTGTTAAAATGTGCGTTGGCTCAGTAGACACTTTAAACGAGCTGAAGTGCCCCGTGTGTCTATCAGACAGCTCTTCTGCTGAGTGCTTCCCTTTTTTTCTTCGTGTTCCTTGTTTACCAGAGGGGCCGTCTTTCTTGTGTGTTTCTCCAGCTCCAGCCTCAGAGTAGCATGTCCCTGCCTGAAGAATAGGCAGGTTGTGCTAGGATGTGCCCACAAACGCACATACAATATTAGTCATAAAAAAGCACTCGGAAACCCAGCTACTGCATCCACAAGGCCACTTGGGAACATCTTCTGGAGTGCCTCATTTCTTCTGGTCAGCCTTCAGTGACACAGTGGACATTCTCCATGTTGCAGGGCCACAGCAGACGACGGAGAGAGCACGGCGACGAGAAAGAGAACTAACTGATGAGTTTGATGTCAGCTGTATATCTGAAAAAGCAAATGACAGACAGAATTCAGTTTGTTTTCTGTATAGCCTAAAACAACAAGACTGTTAATCTGTCAAATAATAAACTCAGTCATTATTTATTCTTACAATGTCTTCTTTATTGTTTAAAGATTTAAAAAATAAAGAAAACAGAAAACAGTTCTCTGTGTTTACTGTCAATAAGATACCCTCTCAGTAGCTATCTCATTCTACACTTACAATGAGCATAATCTGTGAAGCAATCACGATAAGCTAAAATATTGGAAAACTTCATCAATCATTATCTCTTCTCATAACACTTTGTTGCCACGAAGAGATTAACATTTTTAGAATAAAACTTTAACCTTTAACTTGAAGATCAAATTATGTCTACTGTGGCTGTTCCTTACTACAGCTGAAATGAGATCTTGCTCCAGACCGGCGCAAAGCAAATTCAATAAAGCAATCGATACAAGCGGAAATATTCCACAGTGGACCTCAAGCATGAGAAAAAAGATCTCTTTTACAATTAAACCTATTTTGTGAAAGCCAAAAACACTGTCTTAAAGGGATTCTGGAGATCTCAAAAGTTTTATTTCTATAGACAAGACAAATGTATCTAATATTGTTGAAATGCTGTTGAGCTAAGTTTCAGACTCAATCGTCACAACTTTTGCAGATGTTGTAGTTCCTCAGATAAACACAAAAGATCTGCACACTTCTGGTACTGTGTATGTCCAAGAGGTTAGGAGGATTAAATACAAAGTAAAAGTTAAAAAAAAGACAAGATATGAGACTAAGCCATACAATTTAACAGCAGGAATGCCAGGCACAAATGACGTCAGTCAAAACCATAAATTCAGTTTTCTTTGGATGTGTAACTTGACCATCTCTGTGCAGCTTTCTGCTAACAATCACATGCAGACTTCTCTGTCCAGAGAGGCTCTCCTAACTCCCCTATGTCTTTGATCTAAGACGTTGGTGGTGCTGAAGAGAGCTGCAGGTAATGCAGGCACTAGCGATGGGCAGCTACTCTTTCCTATGGAAAGGCACTTACACGGATCAATGACTGCTGTAATGCCTCATCTCATCATAACATTTGCATCATTGGGAAGCATATTATTGGAAGGATTTGGATAGGGTCTGGTCTACAACTAGCTCAGCTGTATCTATCAGACTAAGAAATGATATAGCAATCACAGGACTGAAATAAAGAACTATCAGACATCATTACGATGATAATCAAGCACTGTTTTATGTAAATTTTTATATAGAAATCATCAGCAGATGACACATTTGTGATTTGAACCTGTGCTACAGAAAGTTTATTCTGCAAACAGCTGAGGAAATGACATTTTCTTGAGAAGGCAAAGCTACATTAACATCACACTAGCTATTGAAGTCTGAGACATTTTGAGTTGTGTGTGTGAATTAATAAACAATGACACAACCCATAAAAATCCACTTAAATCTTGAGTATGTCTGTATTCTTACACTACTGCAGTCAGCATACCTGAGAAAAAGAACAAATTTATAGACCATATATCGTTATGCCACAGATTATTACATCGTAGTGTCTTCCTTCTGGCATGACGCAAAGCAATATTTGCTGTAAGACATGAGAAGAGACTAGACTACCTGGTCACAATATTTGACAGTGCAATAAACAAGGTAGGTAAAAGCAAAGTCAAATGATCAACAACTACCAAAATGGCAAAGTACACTAGGACAAGCACTGCATTTGTCAAGGTGACCCAAAGAACTACACTGGCCCATGCTTTTAAGACAAGTATGATAATGTCAGAATATATGAAAGGACAGGTGTCCTTGAAAAACTTTCAGTCTCAGGTAACTTGATGGCCCACATGTCTAGACTGTCTCATTTCAGGAAGTTGTGTTTTGTTTTTCATGTCAGCTGCTGGACATAGCTACAAAGTTGTTTACAACATAGTTGACTGAGTGGTCATATATTCCACGTTTAAAGGTGGCAATTTAAAATACAGAGACAAACACCTGTGAATAATACGTCGCCAAAATAAAACCGTAGGTTCTAACGTCAATTTGCTGCAATTAACGTTGTAGTCGATACAGTCTGCTGGTAATAACACGACGCAAGACGATTTTAAACCGTTAAAAATATGAATCCAAAGTCCAACAAAGAGCCTCAAATAGACGACAAACAGTTGTACCCGGACCAGACTGATACATTTTCCTTGCGCTTGGCACAAAATACCAAAATATTAATGCTAGCTAATAGCTAGCTGGCTATCGAGTGGTGGTTGGCAGCTGTCATTTAGCGGTTAGTTTCGGGTGATTCAAAGTAACGTTACCTGCTTTCTCCCTTTGGTAGCACGAAGTTTGTTTCACGATACGAGATGAGAAAAGGATAATAAAGCCTTACAGGCAAACCCCGTCGATAAGTGTCTTTAGAAAATCCAGGGTCAACGTTAACATTACACTAGCTGGTTCGGCAGACAAGGCCAGATACTCTCAGGCTATCTTAGCGTTAGTTAGCAAGCTCGAGCTAGCTTGATATGTTTCAATCGTAGCCAGTTTGTTTCTGTTTCCCGTTTTCCTGTAGTATATCTACGATAACAGTATTATGGGTAGATTAATATTAGGTAGACGATTATCTTCACGTTGCAGCCAAATCGAAATGTCACATAGCAGCTAGCCTAGCTTGCACCTAACAGAAACACCGTTTCTCTTGGCCCAACGCCTGATTAAAAAAAACAGCTAACGATGTAACGTCAGCTAATCTGTTAACAACACTACCATACGAACACAAGCTAGCTAACCGTTAGCGAACTGATGCGAATTGAATAGGTCGAAGCAGGACAGAACATAAAATATTCATTGATTGTCATTCCCTGTGCTACATTAACCTGGTTAGTTAGTAAATGCTTAATAACTGAGAAATAACAGCGTCCCAAGCGACGTTGTAACTAGTTAATGTCACCGACCGGAGTAACGATATGATAAAACGGATCGTTGTTTCACCTGGGAGTATCGTTTTTAGAGTCCAGATTCCAGCTATAGCCATTACCCTGACCACTGCCGGGCAACTCCTTAATCCTCAACAACCGACTGCACACCAACGGCAGCCTGGATCTCTTACCGCTTAGCTCACTAGCTAGCCATTTAGCAAGCTAGCACACGAAACATTAGCAAGAGCGTAAATGTACGGCGGGACGGTGTCTTTAACACACAGCAGTTACGAATACATTTGTGTTGGCAAAGGAAAGCGTGTTACCTTTAAATCTCAGCTATCGAAACGTAGTCGAAGTCATGGTTCTTCGCTTGAGGGTATCTTTCTCATTTCGTTTCTCTTGCCCTCAAGTTGCTATGATTTTGCTGTTGTCTCTTTAAGCCTCCCTCAGCTGCCGATACCCAGGCACAGCGTCATGCTGGCTCACTGCTGTGTGATACGCTGAAAAACTGACGTAACTGCTTTGGGGAATAAAGCAAAACATCAGGCGTGCGTAGCTCACTGAGTAGCTGCCAAATGACCAATAGATAAGATGGTGTGAGGACATTCAAACATCTTCAACCTGGTGAACATGTACAACACAATTACATTTTATAGTTTTCTAATTTAACATACATAAGGGGATTATTGTCATATATATATATATACAAATATGTTTGTTTTTGTTTTGTTTTTGTATTTTGCTAGGTGTATCCTGAGTGTGACCACATGCTATATTATGAGTCAACAGAGGTGAAGGAAGTACTCATATCTCAATACCACAGTAAAGAAACACTCTGTGACAAGATAAGGTCATCCGTTTGTAATTTACTTCAGTAGCTAAAAGTGCAAAAGTATTGGCATAAAAACACACTTAAAGTACCAAAGTAAAAGTATCCAGTATGCAGAGTAATGTTTATTATATTATTGGATTGTAATTATTGATACACAAGTGTGTGAGCATCACTTTAATGCTGAAATTGGTAACAATGGAGCTAATTTGAACTGTTTTACACTCTGCTGGATAGCTTGTTAATTTTCCCCCTGGGCATCAAAAAAGTTTTATCTTAATCAGTAATATTACTGTATGATTTATTGATTATATTTTGTATTATTAATTTGAATCTGCGAAAGTATCAAGTAAATGTAGCAGAGTAAAAAAAAAGGTAAAATATCAGCCTCTGAATTGTAGTGTAAAGTAAAACAATAAAGTAGCATAAAATGTAAATGTAGGCGACTTAGTTACCTTCACTGTGAATCAATACTTTCTGTCACATGCACTAATATCTTCACCACACACCAAAGGCTGCCAGTTCCCACTTTGTTGTATTTTACCACATCAAATGATTTTGTTCAGGTGCAAATGTTGCAGCCTATGCTGCCAGAGGAGCCAAAGGTGAAATCTTGATGTGGAATTTGAATCAAATTTATTCAGTGACTATTAAAGTTTGTTCATCCTTTCTATTGATTCAAAAAAATGAGGATGTGCACACTGAATATTTCACCCATACCAAAGTAAAAATGTTGATGAAACCAAATCTAGAGCTGAAATAATTAAATTTGATACTGGTTAGTTAACCAACGGAAATTGTTTGATTCATGTTTTTAGATAGATAGATACCTTATTAATCCCAAAGGAATTCTCATAGCTTATTATACAACACATACAAAAACACAGATACACAAAGGGAGAGAGAATGTAAACATAAGAATAGAGACATGCGAATAAAAGCAATAAAAATGTAGATAATTCACTTGTTCCAACTTGTCAGATGTGAATTTTTACTGTTTCACTGTTTCACCATTTCACTTAGTCTTTTATGATAGATAATTACATGAATGTGAATACCTTTGGGTTTTAAACTTTTAGTAAGACAGAGCAAGTGACATAAATATGATGACTTGGGCTCCGGGGAATTTTGATCAGTGCTGTTTTACTACTTTTTCTACAGTTTAGTCTCAATAAATCAATAAAACAAGCGACAGAATAATTAACATGAACATAATTATTAGCTGTAGCCATGACCTAATTCACATCCAAGGGATTAGTGCTGGAGAGGCACTGTGTTTATAAGGCAGGTCCCTGATTCAGGAGCTGAAAAATGTACCCATTTAAAAAAGAATAAAATCCATTTACCTTCACAGACCTATATTATATATCAAATATTTGGTCTCTGTCAAACAAAAGCTTGTTCCTGTCTCATTGCTGCCCACATGATTTAGAAGCTCTCTGTGAGAAGTCTGGCTCTTTTTTCATGTTGGCTGTTTGCTTTCTTATATTTTAAGAACAGTTCCCATAACACCAAAATTCATGTAAAATTTGACAACTTACATAAGTAGATGAACCACTTCGTGCTGGCAGTGCGTCAAAGTTACAACATTTTTTTATATCTTAAAGACCTTTGCAGGTATCAGACTTGGGCTGGGCAACATGGTTGAAATCAATGTCAAAGTATTTGTATACAAATATTTAAATATATCATGGTATATGCAAAATCACAGAATAATCAAACAGACTAAAGTGATAGCATGTTATGACCATATCATAAGATACATTTCCACCATGGATGGATTACTGAATGGACCCTACTGAGTGCAGGACCATGTAGGGGGCCCAAAGTGTGGGAGCACCCTGCCCTTCACCTGCAAAATGTCACTTGAGGAGACACTTACTGACCAGGAAGAGACTTGAAATGATCACAAAAAGATGCAAATGAACTACAAAGAGACACAAAATAACTACAAAAAGGGCAACACAGCCACAAAGAGACACAGAACCACAAAAAGATGCATAACGACAAAAAAAAAAAAAAAGAAACACCACCACAAAGTCTGTGTTTCTTGCTCTTGTGTAGGAGAGGTGGTGGGGCCTTTTGCATATCTGTGTCCAGGGGCCCATTGTCTTATTATCCACCTACGAAATCCTCTGTTGATGAATTATTAAACTGAATCATCACCCAGCCTTACACCATGCATCTTTCTTATGAAGAGACCTCTGAATGAGAAAATTCTGGTCCTGAGTGAAATCTGTCCTACTACTATTACTACTTAACCTCTTTATAACCAAAAGTGAAAAACAAAACAGAGACTTCAGATACAAATCATTTTATTTCACATTTCTTTGTGGCAGTAGTTACAATGAGGAAAATCCCTTAACTCCTTTTTCCATCATTATTACTGTGGAGCTACTTGTCAGTGAAGCCAGCTGTTACAATGCTGAAGGACACAACAAAATCTTTGTGGTGTTTTATGCCGCTTGTGACGGATTAAACAACAGCCTCCTTCAGGCAAACTCATACCACTGGCAAACTAAAACCAACCTGTAGGTGTTAATTAAAGCAGACCCAAATTAGACTTGGACGCGTGTGACTGTACAGCTTTACATCTCTTCAGACAAGTAGGTATTCAATAAAGCTCTCTAAATAAACATTATATTCTGTCCTTAGTCAGGTTTACAAGAACAAGTCCTTCTCTTCCTCATCTTTTCCCACACAGGGCTGCTTCAGGTGTATCTGTGTCCACAAGGAGCAGAGATCTGGGGCTGAGGTGTACTGGTCTACAGTTACAGCCCCAGGTGAGGGTGAGGCACACCTTTACTGGAGCAAGTAGTCTGAAGGGAGAGGCTACAGTTTTTAGTAACTGACGATGGATGAGCCCCCAGGGCGGAGCTGTGCTGCTGTATGATGGGCCAGAACAAAGGGGGAAGGGCCAGGTCAGTGGACAGCACTCCTACAACCGGCTGGTGAGGCGGGTGGCTGTAGCGCTCCCCTGTCATGAAGGGGAAAAGCGGAGGGGAGTGAAGGCGGAGGGGGCACCGTGTTACATCAGAGTCTGAAGGAGCGAGAGGTGTGCAAATGTCCCTAGTTTTTTCCACATGAGGAGGAGGAGGAGGGGGAGGACAGTGGTGAGGCGGAGGGAGGTTTCTGCCACTGTGTGATGTGGTGATGTCCTGCTGGTCTTCAGTCCTGACTTCCTCCTGTCCCACCGTGCTGCGATGTGGTGCCTCCTCCAGACTCTGGTCTCTGGAGAGAGGGGAGCACCTCTGACCTTTACGAAACTTTGCCCTTCTGTTCTTGAACCACACCTGGGCAAGAGAGGGTAAAAGAGCAAAGATGAATTGATTTATATTGCGCAATACATACCCAAGGTAGTAACAATCATTAAAACTTTAAATGGAAACAAACTTTAAAAGACTGAATGAATAAATGTGAACAGGTGTCACAATTTAGAGGCAATAAGTAATGAACACAACATTAGAAAACAGAAGTAAATAACTACTTTTGATCTACACTTCACTGTCAACAATAACATTTATTTTATTTTTTGATCATGATTTATTGGTTGATTATATTTTGTTTTAATAATCTGAATCTGCAAAGTAAAGCTTTTAAATTGATGTGGTGGAGTGAAAAGAAAAATATTGCTCTCTGAAATAAGTTAAAGCAGCAAAAAATGAAAAATGGAAATTCTCAAGTAAGGTACAAGTACCTCAAAATCACACTTAGGTACAGTACTTGAGTAAAAATAGGCAACTTAGTTACTTTCCACAACTACAAGTAAGTACAGATTTGCTGTGCTGTGTCATTCCTTAAAAATAAGAAGTATTTGTGTTCCTATGATGCACTTTCCTGGCCTTATCAAAGTTACAGGTCTGAGAATCAATATCAAAAGGGT
Source organism: Cephalopholis sonnerati (assembly GCA_019142605.1). Lineage (NCBI taxonomy): Eukaryota > Metazoa > Chordata > Actinopteri > Perciformes > Serranidae > Cephalopholis > Cephalopholis sonnerati. Next base: position 27,635,070 of record JAGQAX010000006.1, read on the forward strand.
TTTTATTCATGCTTCCCAGCTCAGTATTTACATAAATTACCATCTACAAATATTATTGGTTTCAGCAGGTTTACAGTCACGTGTGCTCTCACCTGAATGCGAGCCTCAGGCAGGTTGATGCAGACAGCCAGCCTCTCTCTCATGCCGACATCTGGGTACTGAGTCTGCTGGAAGGCTTTCTCCAGAGCCTGCAGCTGCGACACTGTGAACGCTGTGCGGCTGCGGCGCTGCTTCTGCTGGTTGCCGTACCGAGCCTCCAGGATGAGCTCTGGGCAGCACAGAGAGAAACAAACAGTCAGCACCAAAATACTTTAATATACTGAGTCAGCAGCAAGTTCTCTCCAACCCACTGTAATAAGGAGCGTGACAGGGAAGTTATTTGCTCTTTAGGCTACTTCCATATTTCTATGTTGTTTTTCTGTGTTATCAGGGAGGCAGTAGAGGTTTGCTGCTTCAACTTAGTTTGAAATCTGTAAAGTATGAATTTATAGGAGGCTCTGCAGTAGTTGTATCGGGTGGATGCCAGATATAAACAGTGGAGGAAGAAGTGTAAAGATTATTTTAATCAAAGTAACAATACTAAACATGAAAAAATACTCCAGATAGTCTAAAATAAGTAGCAGTACAGTGTAAGTATTATCAACAAATAAGTCAACAGAGTGCATATATCTGGAAGTAGCATTGTAGTGTTGGAGCTGGTTGAAATAATTCATATATTGCTGGGCAATCAAATCCCTTTAAAACAGCATATTTCTATGTATAAAATCTGTATTTGCAAAGCAACCAGTGGAAGAAGTACTCAGACCTTTTACTTGGGTGAAAGTAGCAATAACACAGTGTAGAAATACTCTGGTACAAGTAAAAGTCCTGCATTCAAATGTTTACTTCATCAAAAGTACAAAAGCACCTGCATCAAAATATACTTAAAGCACCAAAGTAAAAGTATTTATTATGCAGAATGATCCATTTCAGAATAATGTATTCAATTATATAAATGTATTATAAGGATTGATGCATTAATGACTTCATCACTTGTATGATCTAATTTCAGTTGCTTAAATTGCTGGATACTATAGCTTGTATTTAACTGCTGAGGATATATTAACTAGAAACTAGAGTTGTCAGATACATATGGTGGAGTAGAAAGCAAAATATATGTCACTGAAATATAGTGTAAAGTAGCACATAAAAGAAACAATCAAGTAAAGTATAAAAAAAATGTACCTAAGTACAGTAGTTGAGTAAATGTATTACTTTACTTCCTTTCCACCACAGTCACCCAAATCAAATCAATGTCCATTTAAGCTTTCTTTAAGTCTATATTGTGTATAATCTGTTGTTTAATCCTATTATGATCATCAGGTGGACATCATCAACTATTTCTGTATTTATAACATCACTGTGTATCAATTATTTACAGTATATTTAAACATTAAACATTAACATAGTCCTGGAGAAGAGAAAATAATTCTAAATCTCAGTCTAAACCGTGACATTCAAGTTCCTCAGTTAGCTCTGAGTGCCACAGGACGATGCTGACCCACCTGCCAGTCTCTCGGCCACAGAGAGGGTGTGCACTGTGGGGCTGGCTGCAGAGTAAACGTGGTACTGCTCCGCCATCTGGTGGTGCAGGTCGAACAGCATGGAGTTAACACCGTGGAGGGGATACACACCACCACCACCACCACCAGCCCTCACACCGCTGGACGTCCCGCAGAAATTCAAGGAGTTCATATTGAATCTAAGCAGACAGAAAGACATATTTTACTGACTAAGAGGCACATTTTTTTTTAACAAATAGCATTAGAATATGAAGAAGAAATGTAGGATGCGCCCACTGTTAAACCCCATGCAAAGTTTCCAGAACTTTCTGTTAAAGGACATAATTATTAGATCAAGGACAATTAATAAATAAAGATGTTATTATCTGTTAGTCTGATAAATTGTTGGAATGAGAAACCGATAAATATGTGGCATAACATCAATTATTTTTAGAGGGACCAACATTTTTTGTCAGTGCTCCCTAATCTAGTTTTATTTCAGACATTGTTCAGATTGTGAGCTCTGTGAAATCTGTTGGAAAAGTATTATCGTTATCATTATTACTACATTTCCTACGAATCTGGCCACATTTCTTCCCTTTGGACCCAGCACCCAATTTTGCACCTGTTTTGCATCTTATATCCATAAAAACAGCCTTTTAAGCACAAATATTACAAGTCACAAATCAGATGTCATTGATTTCCACCAAACACAATAATTCTCCCCCAATTTAGAGCTTTTATTCTGTGATGAAAACATGTTAAAACCCTCTGTACGCCCAGGTGTTGCAGTGTCCTTGGCTGTTTACCTGAGATCCAGAGCGTGAGATCCAGGTGCGCTTTTACGCACAGAGGTCTGAGCCTGCCGAGCTGTGTAGTCTGTGTAGTATTTCCTAGTCCAGTTTTTGCCTTATATCCTCGCACACCAGCGCTCTTTGTCGTGGCACAGATCTAATTCTCCGAAACCATTCTCACCCACGACTATTTAAGAAGCATTTACCCAGGCTCCCCTCAGCCATTAGCCAATAGAAAGAAAGGTATTAGCCGGGATTAGGTGGGATGAGGGAAGAGAGGGGGGTTGCAAGGAGCTCAAGTTTTTGAAACTATTGAACTTGAGAGATTTATGCCAAGGATCCCCCTATAAGCGAGCGTTTCATTCCCTCCCGTTAAAACAATTAAAACAATGTGGTCGGCTAATCTCCGAGGCAGGACAGATTAAAATAACAGCCTTTGATTGTGCTCTCCTTCTCAGTCCTCTTTCTCCCAGACCGCTGGCTTTGACAGTCTCCCCTCGGAGGGGGTTTTTCTCTAAGGGTTTGTTTTGCTAACAGGCACCATATTTTGCCCATAAACTGTCACCATGTGAAGTTAATCTGAACCCTCCTCAATGAGAGCTATTTCCCTAAAAATCCAGCTGAGCTAAATTAGAAGTCTTCCCAGGAACAGAAAACAGGAAAAACATCAAATCATCACCACCGTGAAGTCCTCTAATCTTCATCAACATCACTTCTGGTACATTTTATAAACCATGCTCATGTGCTGGAAAGTAACTTAATTACAGTTTTTAGGGTGGGTATTTCCATTTTATGCCACTTTATCTTCTAATTTAGAGCTTTTTACTACAGTTATTTGACTGAAGTTACTTTGCAGCTTTAGATTTTACCCACACAACATCCATCTACACAGTATACTGCAGCTGTATGCAGCTATAAGGGCATTTAACTCTTTATCACTTTACCGTATTTGTCAACAATTATTATTTCTCCTTTATTTTTTAATATTCCAACTGTGTTTTACAATATTATCACTCATTATTTGTTTATTCACCGGCCTCCACTTATGGGTGCTTCATCACAGGAAGAGTTACAGTTGTTGACACATGCATGAATAAAACACTTATATGTACTTATAAATACATTATAGATTGTTATAACCAATTTATTAAATGTTTACACACACACTGTTTATAAACGCTAATGTCGTTAAAGTGTTCACTCTTATTCAATTACTTGACCTAATTACAGTTTATGGGTTGAGCATTTCCACTTCATGCTGCTTTGTACATTCTACTCAGCTACATTTTTAAGTATTTTTTTACTACATTTATCTGACAGGTTTAGTTAGTAATTACTTTCAGATTCAGATTTTACCTACCAAATATATAATCTTATAAAATATGGTGTATTGCTATAAATTATACTGCCCAGCTGTAGGTAATTACATAGGTAAGTAGGTCAGACTATTATTGTTAGGCAGCAATACTTGTGCAGCACCTGAGTCCAAGACAAATTTTCCTATGGGGACAATTAAGTATGTTGTATCGTATCGTATCGTGTCATGTCGTGTCCTATCATATCGTATCGTATCGTATCGTGTCGTGTCGTGTTGTGTCGTATCGTATCGTATCGTATCGTATCGTGTCGTATCGTATCGTGTCGTGTCGTATCATGTCGTATCGTGTCGTATCGTGTCGTATCGTGTCGTATCGTATCGTGTCGTATCGTGTCGTGTCATATCGTGACGTGTTGTATCGTGTCGTATCGTGTCCTATCATATCGTATCGTATCGTGTCGTGTCGTGTCGTGTCATATCGTGTTGTATCATGTCGTATCGTATCGTGTCGTATCGTGTCGTGTCATATCGTGTCGTATCGTATTGTGTCGTATCGTATCGTGTCGTATCGTGTCGCATCGTGTCGTATCGTATCGTGTCGTATCGTGTCGTATCGTGTCGTGTCATATCGTGTCGTGTCGTATCGTGTCGTATCGTGTCGTGTCCTATCATATCGTATCGTATCGTGTCGTGTTGTGTTGTGTCATATCGTGTCGTATCATGTCGTATCGTGTCGTATCGTGTCGTGTCCTATCATATCGTATCGTATCGTGTCGTGTCGTGTTGTGTCATATCGTGTCGTATCATGTCGTATCGTGTCGTATCGTATCGTGTCATATCGTGTCGTGTCATATCGTGTCGTGTCGTATCGTATCGTATCGTATCGTATCGTGTCGTGTCGTGTCATATCGAGTCGTGTCGTATCATGTCGTATCGTGTCGTGTCGTGTTGTGTCATATCGTATCGTATCGTATCATATCGTATCGTTTCGTATCATGTCGTGTCGTGTCGTGTCGTATCCTGTCGTATCGTATCGTATCGTGTTGTGTCGTGTCATATCGTGTCGTATCGTATCGTAACAGTGTTTAATTAAAATATGAAAATGCTCGAGATTGATTGTTTGTTACTAGTCCGTTTAGTGCCACCAGTGTTCTGAAGCTTTCGATCATATCACATGACCTTCCTCAACAGATGGAGTTTGCCTGATTGTCATAAAATTCCCTTTTTTTCCTCTGTGGACTATTTTTGTTGAGTTCAGATGAGTCAACATGGACGAGGAGTCATTGAGTCAAGTGCTCAGAAAAATGAACATCTGCAACACCATGACTCCATCTGCTGAGGAAGCTCATGTGATATGACTGAAAGCTCCAGAACAGCTACTAACTTGAGATGATTTTGAGATGATACTGTTTACACATTAATGCATTAGTAACCATATTTAAACACTATTACAATCTGGAATGCACAGTTTTGCATACTCAGTACTTTTACTTTGGATACATAACTGCATTTTTACAAGTAACTAAGTACTGAGCATTTATTCAAGTTCTGTACTTAAATTCAGTTTTGAGGTAGTTGTATTTCCATTTTATGCTGCTTTATACTTATACTCCACCACAGTCCAGAGGGAAATAATGTACGTTGCACTACACTATATTTATCTGACAGCTTTAGTCACTTTTCAGATTCAGATTAATGGTGTCAAAAATTCTGATCAGTTAAATCATGATGCACTATCCAAGAGGTGTAGACTCGAGTCAGACTCAAGTCACAAATCTGATGGCTTTAGACTCGACTTAACAAAAACAAAAAAGACTTGAAACTCACCTTGAACTTAAACACCAGTGACTCATGACTTCACTTGGACCATTTGACTTGAACATACTTGATACCTTCCTCCGAGCTCAAAGATTTTAAAGTATATTATTGAAAAAGTGTGCCACATTTTAATTCATCTGCCTTCATTTCCCGAATTCATTTGCAGCAATTCGAAACTTAATTCCCCAGACCAACTTTGTTTGATCTGACAGCATCCATTCAAGTTGCAGGGGGGAACCATGAGGAACTAACATTACATTACTTACATTAGCACAAGTTGGAAAATATGAAAGCAAAGGTAATTTTATTTATGAACAAAAACTATGCAGTGGTCAACAAAAACAAACTGCAGTATGCAAAACGTGGGGGTCGAAAATTAGAGACGCAACAACTCGTTTCAACAAATATATACACATTTTTGAAAAGCATTAATGTTTTTGTAAATTAAAATATATTTACTGTCATGTTAAAATGGCACTACATTTTGTGAAGAGTGCATTACGACTTGTTTAGGACTTGACATTGTAAGTTTACGACTAAGGATTTGAGTGCATAGACTTGAGACTTACTTGTGACTTGCAGAGCAATGACTTGGTCCCCCTCCGTGTTTTCTTGTAGGTTAAGGTCAGATGAGTCATTACTTATACCTAGAGGTAAATTTACAAGCTACATAGCAGATTAAGTATATAAAGTAGTTAAAATTAGCGCCACCTTTACAAGCTGAGGACTTACTTTTGATACTTTAGGTATATTCTGATGCAAATACTTTCACACTTTAACCTGAGTAAAAAATTGAATGCATTATTTTTACTGTAGCACGTTACAAAGCAGGGTATTTCTGCATCATAGCATTACTACTTTTACTCAAGTAAAAGGTTTGAGTACTTCTCCATCACTGATTTCCCATTATGTCAAGTCCACTCCAGTCAGTTTGACTTATATAGCCCAAAATCACATCATGATCAAAAATGTAGGACGACGGTGTGTAATTATTAGTTTCAAGGCATGTTTACTTTACATCTTTATGTTAAGTTTACTTAAAAAGTAATTGTATTTACTTAATTTCTTAGTTTATAACATGAAATTTAGACTTCCTGGTGGTGAAGTTCTCTACAATGATGTTTAGCGGTGCGTACGACTTGTTGCATATTAAATATTGCACAGCCATCTTCCTTCTTTCACTTTCAATTCACATTCTCATCTAACAAGCAAGTTTTAATCCATAAATAAGATGCTACAGGTACATTCCTCCACCCTGACCAACTGCACATGAAGAAGTTGCTTATTTGTGTATTAATAAACAAGATAAACATGGGAGATGTCTCGACAGTTGTGTGCACAAATATTCGTGGTTCACTTCTTCCTCTCACACTTGCACACAATCAACTGCTCAGACTTCCAAAAAATGTGAAAATGTTTGTGCTCTTTTTTTCTCCAGGCTCTTTTTTCCTCCTCCTTTCGCCGTTCTTGGCTGTCAAGCTATATTAGTGTCCGATAGAAATAAGTCATTTAGAAGAGGCTCTGTCGGCCAGCCCCTCAGCCCCACTAAAAGCTCCAGGATTAGGTCCCAGAGGCCTTTGTCTCCGCAGCCCGCAGGATTAGGGGAGATTTACTGCGAGGAGAGAAAAAAAGTAGTTATTTCATGGCACTTTCATGATGAAACCTGGCCAAAGCTGTGTTGGCTGGGGGGATTAGAGGCACACAAAGAGTGTGCTTGTGTGTGACCCTCCCCATCCCAGAGCCGCCACCACTGACTCACTCACCGCCCCCTCCTCCTTCCTGGATCATTTCCCCTTCTGCGGGCCAAGCAGGGCTTCACCTCCTACCCATCAAGACGACCAGAGTTCAGTCTAAATGAGTAATGGCCTCTTCAATTAGCCCCGTCAGCCCGAAACTTGTTGACTGACTACATCAACCAGTGAGCTCTGAACAACACAAACATCATATTCCATTAAGTCAATCAGGAGCTCTGTGAATTCAAAGAGAGAAGCGGGCCTTGGTGCAGCAGGTCTAATCACCAGGATGTGAGTGTTTTGCATTAAAGACTTAGGTGCAGAGGTAAATGAGAAGTTACTGGATTTGAGTCCCTCCTGTAGTGTTTAAAACCGCTTAAAGGGAGTTATCCTGCTCTTAGAGGATCCACTTACACATGCAAGGATTACAGTGAATAAAAGACAAAAGGCTAAGTCACATCGCTGACAACAGTCTCACCGCTGAGCAGGTGGAAACTCGCGCAGGTTTATTAACTGTTGTCACATCACATGAGGGAATTACTGTGAGAAAATGACAATGTGAATGGTGACTGTCAAAACATTCAGTCTTTATTCTGCCTGATGCCAAACAACATGAAGTTATTAAAGTTCAGCTAATAAAAGATTTTCCTGTAGTGTTGCAAACATGAGCTGAATTTACTGCAAAACATTTGATACCAGGCGATAACTTCATCAATAATGGTTAATAAACATTTAGTAACCCAGCTGTAAGTCACTTATTTCTACAGAGGGGCTGCTAATAATAACTAATAAACATTTTCTAAGTGTGTCAAAATTACTCATTTGAATTTGAGCAAACCGGCGAGCATGAGGATTACCAACATTTATTACTGCATTACTGCATAGAAAAGACAAACAGCTGCAACCAGATTTTTCACAACTTGGCAACCCAAAGGTTTTCCCTATTAATGGATTGTAACTGATCTATAAAGGAGTAGTAAATTATCTATCAACCAAGCTGAACGTTACAACTAATAAAGGCGCAGTGTGTAGGATTCAGTGGCATCTAACGGTGAGGCTGCAGCACTGAAACTTCTCCCGTGTGCCAAGCATGTAGGACAATGGGGGCCAATTGTGGCCCACAAACCGATTTTAAATGGCCCTTGGCTTGTCTTTCAAAATATGGTATATGTGGCCCGCCACATGATATTCGTTAATCAAGCAAGATGACTTTGTATTTGCTCCTTTGACCTCACGATGGCAGGACTTTCATACAGGTGGTAGACATGCGCCGAGTAGACAGATCTGATGTGTTTTGACGAACAGACGGTAAACAAGCAAACGAACGGTTACCTAACAGCAGATATTTTCTGCTAGGTAGCAGACATGGCCACAGCAAAGAAACACAAAGTGGACAGTGAGGAGGGCTGTGGAAGGTTGAATAACTTGTCACTGAAAGATGAAACAGTTGTGTTTGTGTCCTTTGTATGTGATTATTTTTTAATAACCTATATGAGGCAAGAAGCAGCTGGCCCCCATTGAAAAAAGTTATGTAAGAGAACTGCAGCGGCTGACATGAAAACACAATGGTCCAATCTAGAGCCAGTGTTTGATTTGTCTGTTCTGGGCTACCGTAGAACAAAATGGTGGACTCTGTAGAAGAGGACCCTCTTCATAGGTAGATCTAAACGGCTCATTCTAAGATAACAAAAACACAACAATTCCTTTTTTTAGGTGATTATACACTGATGAAAACATAGCTATGAATATTATATTCCATTTCTGCCAACATATGCCCATAATCCTACACACTGGACCTTTAAACACTTTAAAAGTTATCAGACGAAGGTAGTAAAAGCTGTAATGTAAATTATTTTTTAGGATTCATAAACTTCTAAAAATCACAAAATTATCTGATAACCTGATACTAAAAGAGCGAAAGAGATACACTGAATCAATCAGGGCTGCAACAGATTGTTTTATTGGTGATAAATCTGCCAGTTATTTTCTTGATTCATAATGCCGTAAGTGATGTCTTCAAATTGCTTCTTTTATGTGAACAACAATCCAAAACCCAAAGATATTTTATCATTAAGAAGTGTATTATCGGGGGGGACTAAAAACTGCAGCTAATGTCATTTTAGAAACTTGAATTTTGGTGGTATTTTTGCCTTAAAAATGGCTGTTTACTTTTTGGTCCATGGATTAATCACCTTACTGTTCAAGCACTAAAATGGGTTTTCGAGAATATTTTTTCTTCAGTGTGGGTGACATCTTCAGCTCAGTGAAAAGATGAACAACCAAACTTTATTAGCTGAACAAATCTGATATTAATTCCAAATAAGGATTTCAGCTGTGTCCTCTAGCAGCGTATTCGCACCAGCAGAAAATCAAAATGTGGTCAAAGTTAGTTTAGTTTTAAGTTCAGGGTGAAGGTGCGGATGCTGGTGACTAAAAGTATTGAGAAGCAGCTCTGCTTTCCAAATAGATTTAGTTTATGATCACATAAAAGCAGCAAATCTTCACAGTAGAGAATCTGGAATAAGACATTACTTGGCATAACTGACCTTAAGGATTGACTGATTATTAAAGTAGTTGCCACTTAAGTTTCTGTCCGTAGGCTAGTAAATCATCAAACAGAACTTTAAGCTCTAAACTCAGTGCACCTGTTGTTTCCTTAAAGTTTATTCCTTAATGAAACATGTAGAAAACTATTTGTGTGTGCAGTGCGAGGCAGCTGAAGTAGATGAGGGTGGAGGGGCGGGTCATTTTCTTCTTTTTTGTCATTGTCTTTTTTTCTGTCACTAAGAGGTTTTTGTTAATGTCTCCTGTTTAACAGATGTTTCAGAGCGCAGACCTCCCTTATGTTCAGGCTTTCTTTAATTACTTATCAATAGTGGAAATTTGTATTGACAAGGGCCTGTCAGAAGGGGGCCTTTGTAGTTGTCAGTTATCTCAAAGAAAAGCCCCCCCTCCTCAACACCAACTGGATCGATCGGCATGCAAAACACAATTCTTTTGGGGCCGCGATGATAGTCCGGGAGCATGTGGGCCGAAGAGGGGAGAGCTTCTTCATTGGGGGGAATCGATAGGGCCGGCTGGCCTTTGACCTGAGGGAGACAGGGAGAGCGGGCGGCGGGTCAGTCGGCCCTCTTAAGCCCCAGGATCACGCTGTGAGGCCTGACACTGGCTATGACACACTCAGGGCTTAGAGTGACATTGACCCGGCTGCAAACACACCAAGCACACACACAAAAAAAATCTCAAACATACACACATACATGGCTTTGGTTCGGGGAGCAGAATTTTAAATGACGGATCATTTTTAAGGAACAAATCAATCCATAAGTCTGATTTTATTGATCTAAAATGAGGAGCGGCAAGTCTGAGAAATGCATTAGCTCTAATAATTCCTCCTTTATAGCACCTCCAGACTTATTACCTTCCAATTAGCTTCTTATGATCTCCTGCACGGCCCCTGGGAGCGCGGCAATGAGCAGCTACAGCAGCAGATCAATACGAGGGACTGAGTAAAGATCAGTCTCTTAATTGGGAGAAAGTGCTATAGATTAAAGACGGAGTGAGAGGGGGACAGGGACAAGCAGCTGTGGGTGTCCCGAGGGTCAAGGGCACCCACAGAAGGCCAGACTGGGGTGAAAGGGGGGAACTCGGACCAACAGAGAGAGAAAACAGACCCTGACTTGTTTAAGCCGTCGTGTTTTCAGCACCGTCTTTTAAGACCCAGTGATAATACGAACTGTGTACACAGAGATTTGAGTTTCATCCGGACTGAAGAGGAATGAAGTTACACGGGAAAAAGGAGAGAAGCCACCAGTGCTGGAGAGTGAGGACATTTAATACGCTAAATATGTGCACAAATAGTGATGCTGCGGAAGAGAACGCCACGCTTGACCACATATTTAGCGTATTAAATGTTCTCACTTCTCTGGATTTCACTTCTCCACCATCCTCATGCATCCAAGGAATGAAGTTACACATGTGTGACATCTTTTAATTTCTCCTGCCTGTAATATTTTGATTCTTTAAATCTATATTCTGACTGTTAGATGTAAAATATGTCACCTTTGATCTTTGTAGCACTGCTGCTAAGTTATTTAGGGATGTAACAGATAAAAAAGCTTCTTCTGAATACCTTTAGAGCTGAAATGATTAGTCAAATAATCAGTAAGTGGGTTAATATACGATTAATTGGCACCTATTGTGATAATCAATTACTCGTTTTAGTAATTTTAAAGCAGAAATGGAAAACATCTGCAGGTTCTAGTTTATTTACTTTGAAGTTTTGCTGCGTTTCTTTGTCTTATATGATACTAAACTGAATATCTGTGAGAATGGAGCTGATAGTCGGACAAAATCAAGACATCTGAAGACAGCACTTTCGGTTATGACATTCACTTTTCACTTTTGTTGACATTGTTTAGACAAACGATTAATCATGAAAAAAAAAGTGGATAAAAGGCAAATAAAAATAAAAGTTGCAGCACCGAGTATCATGAGCCGTAGAGTCAGGATAAGTCCTGGAACTAATGATTATTTTAAGTCATTACTTCTTTGATTGATTGTTTGGTCTAAAATGTGTCAGAAAGTATCACAGATTTGGGTCCAAGGTGACGTCTTCAAATGTCTTTTTTTTGTCTGAATAAAACATCCAAAAATAAAAGATATTCACTTCATAATTACACAAGACTAATAAAAACCACAATAGTCACATACTGGAACCAGAACAGAATCTGCAGCCGTTGTATTTTTGGCATTTTGCTCAACTGAATGATTTTCACAGGTAATCGATTTTCAAAATAGTTGACAATTAATTATCTGTAAATCGACTGATCAATTAATTGACTAATCGTTTCAGTCTGCAGGCAGTAAAGTGTTTATTTGCTCCGGCTCTCATCGAGATAATGCAGCTCTTCATCTCTCAGCATGGGGTCAGTTTCGGGGCCCTCGGCCTGCAGCTTCCCCCTCGTGACCCCCGCTAGTCAAAGGTGATCACGGGGGAGAGAGAAAGAGAGGCACTGATCGAATTTGATAATGAAGACGACCCCTCTAAGCTGCTTTGCTCCACATGTTCAAAATCTCTGCAACACTCAATAAACACTAGGAAGCCCCCCTCCCTGTCACTGGAACATTGTGTAGGTATTGATCCCAGCTAACTGGCTCTTTTAATACCTGGGGTCTGTGGCCCGGCCTGGGGAAATGCATACTGACATGTGACGGGAGGAGCTTAACAGGCAAACACACCGAAGAAAAGATGGGCCTCTCAGTTTAGCATTTCTCCCATTTTTTCACAATTTACACATCTGCTGAAGAAAGGAGAATTACAGCCACTGCACCTGCTGTTAACAGGGACATATAGACTGCAAGAGGCCCAGGACTGTACTAAGAAAAAGCTGTCACACTGTCAAAAACTATTTGTGCAGCAGAGGAGGTGCAAGTATTCAGATCTTTTACTGAGCAAGAAGTAGTGATAAAACTGTAAAAACACTCCATTACAAGGTAAAGCACACTCTGCTGATGACACGCTCAGTTTAGGATTTTAATTATCAAAAGTAAAAGTATGTTTTATTTAATTTCAAGTTAATTTTAGACCAAAAAAGGGAAAGAAGTCTGCAGTGTTTGGGAGTTAATGTATAATGAAGGTGGTCTTTGATAGGGAACACCAGAGTTCAAAAAGAAGAACAGTCCAAGGCACTCTGGCAAAAACTTGCATAAAAGTTCTTGATTCAGCTTCATATCTGAAGTTTACTGAACTTGTTGTCTTAATTAACTTGACTTAGTTTTACATTTTAGCAACTCATAAGATGACTTTGAACTAATGATTCAATCAATTTTAGGACAGCAGGGGAACTTTTGTTAGTCAAACCATCTTAAAATGACGGGTAGTTTAATCTTTAACTAATAAACTGGTCAAATGTTTTGTTTGTAAAATCTCACTGAGCCATCCATTTTCTAACTGCTTATCCTCTTGGGAGTCGTGAGCCTATCCCAGCTGACATTGGGTGAGAGGCACGGTACACCCTGGACAGGTCGCCAGACTATCACAGGGCTGACACATAGAGACAGACAACCATTCACACTCACATTCACACCTACAGACAATTTAGAGTCACCGATCTGCATGTCTTTGGACTGTGAGAGGAAGCCGGAGTACCAGGAGAAAACCCACACTGACATGGGGAGAACATGCAAACACCACACAGAACCAGGAACCCTCTTGCTGTGAGGCGACAGTGCTAACCACTACACCGCCGTGCCGCCCCTCACTGAGCCAAATAATCAGTTATTATAGACTGAATCACCGTGACGCCACGCTAACAATAACAACCATCACTTCTGGGTAGTCAACTGGCGATTGATTTTCACTTACGTAGATGAGTGAAATCAGCAAGCTTGTTTATTTTCAGCCGTCATTGTAATGTTTACAGATATATAGTTAAACACTGTGCTCCAACCTATCTGACATTTCTACTGTGCTCATTTTATGTACTGTGTTCTTCGCTATCATCTTTGATAAACCAAATCTACCAGCAAGGAAGCTGCAATGTACTGCTGAGGACAGGAGCTGCAGCAAAATATACTTAAGCCACCTAAAAAAAATCAATATCAGTGTAAGTGTACATTGTATATGTGGAGTATGTTCTCTGCTCTCATTACACACTAACCAGTGGAGGCAGTGGTAGACCTGCAACTTTGCAATTCTGCAAGGTAAAACTAGTTTTTGTAAATGGGGTCTGGTGGCTTTGAGATAACGGCTCGACTTTCATACAAGGTAAAGTTGTGAAAGTGGACAAAGGTATTTGGCTACACCTGTTAATAAGTGAATTCAGGTGTTTCAATCAGGATATTCCATGGTCAACTGTAAGTGATATTAGAAAGTGGAAGCGTTTAGGAATGACAGCAACTCAGCCACAAAGCAGAAGACGTCAAATCACAGAGCGGGGTCAACGACTGCTAAGACGCATGGTGCGTAAAAGTCTTCAACACTCTGCTGATTCCATAGCTGAAGAGTTCAGAGCTTCCCTGGCATTAATATGAGCACAAAAACTGTGCAGCAGGAGGTTTCCATGGCCGAGCAGCTGCATGCAGGCCTCACATCACAAGTCCAATGCCAAGCGTCGGATGAGTGGTGTAAAGCACACCAACACTGGACTGTGGAGCGGTGGAAACGTGTTCTGTGGAGTGACCAATCACGCTTCAGTCAGATTCAGTTCAGACATTTTGGACAATGCTATGCTTCCAAATTTGTAGCAAGAGTTTGGGGAAGGCCCTTTTCTGTTTTAACATGACTGTGCCCCAGTGCGCAGTGGGTTTTTGACCCAGAGGTCATGTTAAACAAACATTATGATTTGGTCTACAGCTGTCAGATAAATGTAGTGCAGTAAAAAGTATAATATTTGCTCCTGACATGTGTGGAGTAGAAGTGTACAGTGTCATCAAACGTAAGTACAAGTATGTCTCACTTGAGCAGCACTTGAGTAAATCTGCTTACTGTTGAGATGTAAAGACAGAGCAACATTTTATTTTAACTAATACCTTTTAATAGAAAAAGATAAACAACCAAAAATGAACAAATACAAAAGGAAACGTAGTATATTTACAGCACTCGAGTATCTTTCAGTCATTTTGAACATAAAACAGCACAGGTTAGCTGGCACTCACTAAATGATAAGTGTCTGTGATTAATAACCCAGGCCTAATTCGACTAGCGTGGTAAGACCGTCCTGATGATGTGAGCTCAACAATCTGTTTCACTCTCTGTATCAGTCTGGACTCTGTGCAGCCCCAAACACTGTCAGTGGGTGGGAGTTCTCGCCTTGACAGACAAACTCCTTCAGCCAATCAGTGTAAAAAAAACACCGGGGAACATCTTCATCGCCAATGTAGCCAGCTGATAAATCGAGCTTTTGCCAAATCCAGTCGAGCGCACAGTGAAAATGTCACTGCAAGTGCATACTGACTCTGATACTGATTTCTGCATTAACTTCACTTGTCGCTGTGTTTACTCCGCTAACATTAGAGTTATTGCTTGTTGCTTTGGGAGCCATTAACAATCTGCAAACTGCGGCCTGCATTTTATGTCATCAGCTACAACACAGTCCGCTTACATCATCAGCTATGGTGTGGATCCCTGATTAGCCCCGATTGTATTTTAATTTGTGGAAAGTGTTTGGTCCAGAGTCCAGGCTGATACAGAGAGTGAGACAAATGTTGAGCTCACGTCATCAGGATGGTCTTACCAGGCTGTAATTCAACACTACTGAACCTAATTTTGTCTTTATGAAGGAATAACATCTCATACCTGCTGTCACAATGATTCCTGTGGGTTTTTTCATGCAGTGCACATGACATAGACACACTGGTGGATATAGTATCACTATTTTGTCTGAGCTATAACATACAGTGATGTAGTCCATCGACTATAGCAAATAGGTAGTAAGCAGAGACTTTACATGTCTGCTGAGGGTCTTTTATATTATCAAGTATTATAGGATTAATCAGGTTTGAGAGCCAACTAACAAAATAAACTCGATAAACAGGAGGTGCATTGTGAAAACACAAGTGCATTTACAGAGCAATGTTTGACAGACTAAGACATCAATGCACTTAAGTGTAACTAAGAACAGGCAACGTGTTATTCATTAGAAGTGAATGCTTTTATAACACAGATGAGGTACTCAGACTTGGGCCCTATACAACAAGAGCGTTTCTATAGTGCAATTTAGGCTGTAGACTCAGCCTGACATGAATATCATATTAATCATCATCGTTCAGCGGACAATGCTCCGGCATTTTAAGTTGTTCTTTTGTAGAAAGGGTTTTTTATCATAAACTGTTTGAGGCCTTAAAAGAGACAAACCTCAAAATTAACAGAAATATATTTAAACTAACATTATTTTTTAATTTTATTTAGAACTGAAATACCAATAAGCAAATGAAAACACTGTTTATTTGGGCTCCTATTGCTTTGAAGGGACTGGCAGTTCTCCTAATCAGTACAGTGGGCAGCAGCAGCAGCAACAAACTTCCATCACTCTGACCTTAACTCTCTGAGAGCAGGTGCAGGCCTCCTGAACTTCTCTGTCTCCCTAACACCAACACGAAGGCAAGAAGTTGAACTGAAGGAAAGTAGAGCAGAGGGGTCAGAGGTCATCTTTTGACTTTTGCATCCTCCTTGATTTTCCAGAACATCAGCTCCATGCAGGCAGATGCATCCTCGCTCGAGTCGTGGCCCTCCACTGGAAACACAGGAATAAGATTATTATTAATTTATATCTGAATGTTGCAGCACTGAACATGTAAGGGCTCGTTAGTGCTCAACATCAGATACGTATACAGATATGTACGGGGCATTCTGTCCGTACTCTGTGCTCATTTCATTAGCTTACGGATGCGGACAAAGCGGAGAACTAACAAGGGAGATCATGGAGGGAGTGTAGTGTAGTTCAAGCAAGATACGACCGTAGGAGACGACAAAGACATATACAAAATGGCGGAACGAAACAAATTGGAAAAAAAGTGCAAAGAATTCTCCATCCACAGGGTCGCAATGTATATAATGGCCTCACAGATCATCGCCATCTACAATGCTGCCTCCATTAAAGCCTTAAAACCTCCTTCACTGTCACCTCGTTTGCTGTTGTGTGAAACCTTAGACTCTGCCCTCTAGTGTCATGTATTGACTGTATTTATCCCACCATAAAGAACGCATAGAAGTGTGAAGGCAGCAACGTTTACAACATTTGAAACTGACTTATCTATTGTCATACGTAAAACGAGTGTAAATAAGCCCTAAAACGCTACAGTAGCATGATGACGGTCTCCATTTAGATTATACAGATACAGATGAATACTGACCTTCTGCATAAACAATGACACGCACAGGAACGTAGTGTGCGCGTTTGAACCCTGCTCACTGGCATGTTCGAGCAGACAGTTTAAATGCACGCACTTTCCCAGACGCGGACATGTTTTATGTGGCAGTGTTTTACCGAAAAAAAAACAAGTGTTTAGGAAGTACTGCTCATATGAGACTGTACTGCACGAGTTGTGCAAGAGCTTGTTGTTTGTCAGATGTTTTGATGTGGTTTTGCTGATGTTACACGGCCCCATTATACCCCAATTCATAAAGAATTTTCTCCATTTTTGGATTCTTTGTTTACTGTGGAGGCATGCAAGAAAAACAAAGTTTTCCTCAGGAACTCAATGCAGCACAGATTGGTGCAACACTGATTATTGTTCCGTGGGTGAAGTATTCCTTTAAGCATGTTGAAAAAATTATATCAAGACTAATAGTGCTACGCCTGCTCGTGGCTCTGTGAGGCTGTACAGAGCTAAATGCTAACATCAGCATGCTAACATGCTCACACTGACAATGCCGACATGCTGATGTCTAGCAGGTGTCATGTTTACAATGTTAGATAAGCATGTTAGCATTCAATAATTAGCACTCAAACAAAGAACAGCTGAGGCTGGTGAGATCGCCAGTAGTTCTGCAAGTATTAAGACATAAACTAAAGCGGACAGATTGATTTTGATGGCGTTAGATGAACAGTCAGAGGATTACCAAAGACTACAACTCATCTTCAGGTGGATATGAATGTTTGTATTAAATTTAATGGGAAAAACGACCCAACAGGTAAAGAGACATTTCACTAACAACCACAACTAAATATCATTTATCCTCATGCTGATGCTGAAAGAAAAATCAGGGCATAACCAAAGTCATTCAAAAATATCTTCTGGGAGTTATGAATTTCTGTAACAAATTTTATGGCAATCCATCCAGCAGTTATTGAGATATTTCAGTCTGGACCAAAGTGGTGGACAGATCGACTGACTTAAAGGATATAACCAACTTATAGCACCAACGAGGTCAAATGTAATGGAGAGGAGGAGATGAGAAAAGAACGGCAACACTGTTTAGTTTCCCAAACATCTGCTGCTTCTTTAGGGATCTTTGTGCTCCTGGAGCTGAAACTGTTTTTATTATTCCATTACAGACCATAATATTTCATTAAGAGTAGTGACAGAGAAACAAGACTCTAAAGCTTTGAGGCATTTCAGCAAACTGGACTAAAATGGATTTTAACTCTCTGTTCACACATGAGTGACATCTGCTGGTGATGAAGAAGCACTGCGGTCAAATGTTATTAGACTGCACTGCATTAATGTTGTCAGCAGATAGAAGACAGGCAAATCAAAAGATACAGGCTTCCTCTGGATATGATGAGATGCACCGTTTGTAGATGTTTGAATTTATAGCCGCTCACTTCACTGGACCAACATCTCTGACTTATTTTATTGGACATCTTTAAACAGGATTTACAACACTGCCATTATTGAACTGTATGGACCCAGTTGTTGGAGCCATTGCTGCATTTTGAATTTTCAAGGCTCAATCAGCATGCAATTTTCACCAACTGTTATAGCTTTCAATGCCATTTTCTCACCTACACTCCTGTTATACCCCCAGCCATCCAAATGAGGAGGTTCAGTATCTCTCTTTGAATTTCCTCTCCTATGGTTTCTTTAATTTTTTTGTTTCAGGGGATTTTTTTTTCTAACTTATTAAGAGAGCTTGGCCTTGGCAGGGGAACTGCAGCACCTGTGGCCACATCAAGCCCATTAAAACATTAGACGATACAAATAAACTGACGTTAATTTGACTGTAATCTTTAAAAACATAATTCATGTTAACTTGGCAGGTCTGATTGTGTGGGCTATGCTTCGATGAAATGTGCTCAGCAAATAAAGCTCTACTGATGCTGACTGATCAATCAGTTAATCTGTCGTTGTTTGCGTGGAACTTGACACGAGTCGGTTACAAATGGAGATTATGTGATTATGCTGCTCCAGGGTCTGTTTGTGTAGCTCGGGCCGTGTTAATGTGACAGGGGATTATGTATGATGTGTATAATGGAGATGAATTGCTGTTAAACGTTTATCCATAAAACACAAAAATATTTCTACACAGTATTTGGACTCAGTTGGTTTCTCCCTTGGCGTAGATCTCCCAGTTTACTAATTTAAATCCTACAAATTTCATAATTCATGAAATTATTTCCACACACATTTGAGTTTAAGCCTCTGAGCTTCACCAGTAAGAACAATTAAATAACGTGATATTATGAAATAACCCATATTAAATGTTTGCAGTAAACAAACTAATGTGGCAACACAAAAATTAATGGATACTTCTAAGTGTTTAGCACAGCTGCTGCCAGTTCTGTGTGATTTTCCTACCGTTGTCCTGGATGATGCGTTTGAGGTGGTCAGCCATCAGGTTCCTCAAGGCACGTTTGTAGGGTAGGCCAAGGCGGTGAGGGAACACGATGGCCGTGTCTACGACTGCACTGTGGATTAGCTGAGGGGCAAGAAACAAAAGGAGGGGGACAGATAGAGCGTTACATAAAGTAGGTTTTCTTTTATCTTAGCCAAGACACAACAGTACAAACTCAGTCTGGAAACATATTCTCCCTTTCAAGTGAGAATCTAGAGTTAGCTCCTGATTGTATTTAAATATCACTTTACGCACTGCTTTGCTTGACCTTGGGGAAAAATGGGGGCTCTCCAAGAGAAATGCACCTGTAAAGACGTCCTCATATTCACCAGTTTCAGTTTTAGTTGTTGAAGTTTGTCCTGAAGAGTTACTGAATGATTGTTTGATTAAACAGTGATTCAACAAGGCTGATTTAATAATGAATCAAGTAAAGTAAAGTTGTACAAAACAGTGTGATTTATATCTGACTTTCTGTTTTTAGTTTAGTTACTGAGCAAATACTGAAACCACACTTGGCACCAAGAGTTGGAGCGAAAGCAACTTTTAGAACTTTTTCTTCTAAATGTAGAGTTGTTGACATTTAACTCCATGCAGCACAATTGTATTTATTAGTTTGGTAAGATTAGAATATTTGTTCTGACACTGTATATTGAATTATTATTTCCTCGGGGAAATGTCTCTGGGGCCAACAGTAACTGTTAATAATGATATATAAACACAACTCTCCTCTGTGACGCAGCTTCAAACAGCTTTTATATACACATATGTACTGTATGTGCTCTCACAGTTATTTTGGGGGGGGGCTTTTGCCTTTATTTACAGAACAGCTGGAGAGTGTCAGGAAACAGGAGAGAGGGAATGAGGATGACACGCAGCCAAGGGCCGCAAATCAGAGGGCGCCCCCCTCACATATTTATACTACTGTCTGTGCTGTGCCTGACCTACAGTGTCTACTCTGTATTCATATCATAACTCCAGCAAGTTTATTCTGTATGTAATATCCTAATATTGCCATTACTTGTACTTATACCTGCACTACATATTTTGCCTACTGTAAACGCTGCACGTGTATATACTGTTCATACAGTATATCCACGTGCAGAGTGCAGCGTATTCATATTTACCCCTCACTGAATATTCTATATATTACCACCACACATACTGAATGTACATCACTCTGCAAGTGTGAATCACGCTTTTACTTAATCAGTTTAAACAGTTAATCTTTTTTTTTGGAGTGAACGGAAAATAAAGATGTATCAGACGGACTGAAAGGGGACACTTCTTGGCACGTCACTGAAGCAGCAACAAGCAGAAGAAAGGAACATTGTAGGTAATGGTGTTGTCATGATACCTGGATTTCTAACTTTGATACAATACCTCAAAAAATATTGATATTCGATATTGTTTTTGATACCACTGGGAAAAACATTGAGGGCATAAAATTTTACGTTTTTATTTAAAGATAAATATAACAGGATCGTAACATGGCATTGATGATATTTCTTTTCTTGGTTAGCAGCAGAGAACAGCACAGCAATGACTGTGCAGATAGTACCAGTGTTGGGCAAGTCAAAATGTAATACATTACATGAGTTACTTTACAACATTACTCTGTGTGAAGTAATAAGTAGTTAACTTATTACACTGCTTTTGCTTTACTTTCACCAAAATGCCCTCAGAAGAATGACTATGCATTATAAATGGATGAGGGTCATGTTTCACAGCAGGTAATCAAAGCACAGAAGCTCCAGTTGATTACAGGTTCATTTTAAATCCAGTGCTGCACAGGTCTGACCCTGTCATACAGTCACATACAGTGGTCATCACTTTGTATTAAAATTCACTGCTTATATTAATAATGGGTGATGATACAGAACAATTAAATAGCTTAGACTGCTTTAAATAAATCAACAGCCTTGGACACAGCGAGAGGTCAGAGGCAGAGGATCAAAGTCTGATTAATCACGACGTGGGGATCAATATTTCTGGGCCTATCATTTGAAACACAATAAACAAATATTGAGGTAAGCACAACAAACGGATTAGCTGGCAAGTCAGTCACCATGACGAGTGCAAATTAATACAGTGGTGCTTAAAGACCCATCAACCGGTTCCCTGTGTGCCAGTCAGCTACAACAGCACCGGATAGAGAGTTATGCATAAGAACAGGACTGTGTGCCAGCGTTGCTCTGCCGGTGTGGGGGATGTGAATGGAAACACATCCAACATATACTAACATCACCGAGATATGCCAATCACTGGGACGAGGAATGAACAGACCAGAGGCCAGCCCTTATCCCCGCTGCTTTCAAGCAGCCTTCGTGACGCAAAAGCAGAACTAAATATGTTGTGGTATATAAATGGAACACACAGAACATGATAACGCACAGCACGGCATGACCTAGATGTGCCAATCACATCGACACCCCTCTATAACATGGCCTGTGATCACATGACAGGACACAACCACCTTCAGATGATATTTTGTCTGGTGGTGCACTGATGGAAGTGGAGCGGTGTGGATCAATGTGGATGAATAAAAGATGAAACAAATTACAGTGTATTTCAAATAGTATCGTATTATGTGACATTGTAAATGTAATAATGATATCTGAAATCCTGTGGGTTATGTGTTATATTACTTACTTACTTACTGTCAGTGCTGTTGCAACTAAGTATTGAAACTGTTTTAAATATTTAGAATCAATATGAATTGATATGTTGATAGTTTTGACATCTCTAGTGAGGAACGCTACCTTTAATTGAATTATTTAAATTAAGTCTTGCAGATTAATGAAGAGCCACGTACCTTCAGAGCGAGCAGGTCGCTCTCCAGACTGTGTCCTATGAGTATGGATTCAGCACTGAACATACTGAGCAGCACGGCCTGAACATCTCTCAGAGTGATGGTGGTGCTCTCCAAGTCCTCCTCCGTCACACCCGAAAATCTGTCATTTACATACAAAATATATATACCACATTTAGAACACTGTGACTGTTTTAAAGACACATTTAAGACAGGGATATAACCGACAATTACATTTATTACAAATTAAATTATGTAGCAGATGCAGCAGACAAACTCACCGTGTGTTGTAATCGACCACTTTGCTTTCAGGTTTGACAAAAGTATCGTAGACGACCTTCAGCTCCGAGTCGATGACTGTCACCCTCGTCAGCTCAAGGCCCTGCTTTGTGTAACACTGTTTGAGAGGAAAGAAATAAAACAAGCACATGTGACTGTGAGTACAAAATATACATAATATAAGCTTACAGTAAAAGTGACCTATCATTTATTTTATCTTTATTTTACTCGTTCTGTAACAAAAGAATGAAACTTTTAGTTATTAAATCAGCCTATAATGAATAAGCTTTTAAATTAAACACACAGACACACACAAAGATGGCAGTTTAAGGCCAATGGTGCATTTAGGTAACAGTTCTTCTGACTCACCATCTCGCAGTCCAAAGCAAACACCCCTCCGTTGCCGTCTGGTGGTAAAGATTTACTGAATGTTGACACATAGCCATCGAATGACTCTTTACGCCCGTCCTGAACGTGTTGCTGTGGAACATGAGATGTTTTAAGTCTGGTGTAAATATTTTTTTTAATGTGCAGAAAATAACTTGAGTTTGATTGTAGTTCTCCTGGAAGTGCTCTGCGGCCTAATGGCTCAGGAATATGGCCGGTTGTCGTCAGTAAAATGACAGCAAAGCTTTTAAAGTTATACAAAACACTGACCTCTGACATTGTAACATATGTTGTAAGTCTATAACAAAGAAAAATATATATCCTAAAAGAAGAAAGGCCTCAAAGATCACCAGTCCACTAATCAGACAAAGTTATTACCAGTAACTAAATTGTATGAAAAGTTTTTTTTATCTGACTGACAGATATATAAGAAGTTATTCTGTCTACAGGACTACAAGCTGCAAATATAAATTAAAATCTGACAGTTTTAACAACAACCAAACATTATGATCTTTACTACACTGGTCTTCACTGTAAGGCTATGGTACTGTAATTTGATTTTTAGTGTCTCTCTCAGTTTGTCATATACTGCATTACTCAATTTCATGTTTAAAGTAGTTTGTCTTTCAAAATGCTGCATTAAATGTCTACATTAATTCACTAAACCATGACAGCTCATACGTCTGACTTCTGAACAGGCAGCGAAGGTGAACTAGTAACCTTTGTCTTGAAAAGGATGATACCTTAGACACTTGGCATCCTGGAGTGCCAACAGCTGCAGCACAGCAGCTGTAGTTGGTTTCCCAGCCTCCAGCCACTGACAGAAGAACGAGTCACACACAGACAGAGGTAAATAAAAGTTGAGAAAAGGAGGAGAGACAGTTGGATTGGGCAGAATGAATTACACGATACAAAAGGCCAAAATGTGCATCAATAATATTGATCTAAACTGAGAAATGTAAACTTACATTTATATCTGCGCAGTCGTCCCCAGTGGAAACTACATTCCTCTTTCCGTATACAGCTGCCATTGACATTGACTTTATACTCTGCTCCACATCGACAGCATATCTTGCTGAACGCTGGAAAATACATCATAGGGTGTAAGCTAAGGGTCAAATAATGACTGGAACACATGCAGTAATGACATGGGCGTGGGCGTTTCCAGTCACTCTTCTGTCAGGTCCGCAAAATGTATGCTAAATTTACATTCTTCTGTCTATTTTGCAAGCGCTGGTGGTGCTTTTTGTGGTT
The DNA here is from genome assembly GCA_019142605.1 of Cephalopholis sonnerati. Classification (NCBI taxonomy): domain Eukaryota; kingdom Metazoa; phylum Chordata; class Actinopteri; order Perciformes; family Serranidae; genus Cephalopholis; species Cephalopholis sonnerati. The sequence goes on from JAGQAX010000006.1 coordinate 27,659,283, forward strand.
GGCTTTAGACAGTGGTGGCCTGTGGCTGTGAGTCACTCATTAAGATGAGGAAATCAGTTCACCAGTCTGTAAATTCTCCTCCTGCTGACTTCTGCTAGCCAGCCAGGTCGAGGTTTTTTTAAATGTAATCATCAGTAAACATCGGGGAGAGATGGTGAAAACGGACACCAGCTAACTAGCATCCTACTAGCCACTGTAGAGGCATTGGAAAATAAACAGGACGACCTCTGTGCCACATCAGTTTCCAACACGATATCAGGAATTGTAATTTCCTTTGATTCACCAAAAGTAAATCCTGGACAGTGCCATTCACAAAGGTGACTCTTTTTCTATACGCTAATCTGACAGAGCGGACGACTCTGGTGAGAGACAGAGTGGAGGAGGGTACTTTACGGTGAATAAGGACTGGTGTGATGGTGGGATTGTGTGGTATGCCATTCAGAGGCAACTGCAGTGCGGCGCTGCCCATTGTTCAGGGGGAGTAACCATGCGGCTGTCTTGTTGAGGTCAGGATGTGAGGTCAGTTAAATCATTTCACAACCACAAACTATGGATTACCAGAACCATCCGGAAACATGGACAATTATGAGGCAGAAGCCAGTGATGTAAGAAGGTGCAAAAAAGGACTAAATTACTGTGCATGAGTTAAAGAAGCTGAATGGCTGAATGTGACAAATAAATGACTGACTAACTGATAAAAAATATTTTAGCACTGGTTATTAGAATTGTGTGACAGAGCTGTGGGGTCATGCAGCTACTCACGGTCTGTGACGGCCTTTTTCTCGGGGAGGTTGAACAACATGGCTTTGCCAGGAGCCTCCGGGTTCACTCTTGGGTAACCGTGCTCCTGGAGCTGCTCCTCCGTCATCAGGTACGCCTTTAGCTTCCTGTACAATGTGGCTCCTAGAGCGGGATACAGAAACAAGAAAAATGAATGTTGTCTTTGTTCATTAATGTGTTTAAACCACAAACAAGAGGATGGAAACGGTGCTGGTGGTATTTGTAAAACAGAAATAGTACCTATGCACATAGAACAACATACTTGTACGTATGTCGCCAGAAACTTTGAACACAACCTGAAAAAAGTTGTAAGCACTGAACTTTTAGCTTTAGAGTTACAGGCTGGTTTCTAAAACAATAAAATCACCCTGCTGCTCCTCCTCTAAAAGTTCACTCCTGTTGAACACTGATAATTAATTAGGTTTAAGATACAAAAATCTAACCCTACAACCAGTGATTACTTTAACAATTTATCTGATCTATAAAATCTTTGATTAATCATTGATTGATTTAATCTACAAGTTGTCAAAATATTGACAGTTTAAGTTACTTATACTGTTTGTTCCAAATGTTATTTTCATTATTGATTAATCTCCTAATTTGTTTTTCTTGATTCATCTTTTTTGATATCTATAAAATGTCAAACAAATGTGAAACCTAAATATCAAAGAAGCCAAGGTGATGTCTTCAAATCATTATTTTTGTCTTACCAGCAGTTTATAACCAATTGACAATCAGTTCATTGTAATGTGAGATCAGAAAAACAGTAAATCCTCGCACTGAAGAAGCACCTCTGCTCCAAAAACTACACAAAAAAGTTGCTAATTTTCACATCACCCATTGACTAATCATCTTAAGTCTAGTTTTAAATTAATAATAATATTAACATGTGAATTGTCTTTAAAAAAGCTGCTATAACCATCATGTGTTTGGCGTTTTTACTTGATAAATGACTTGAAGGATTTATCAATTAGCCTTCTGACGATCTCTCTGATCAACACCTCTTTCAGCATTACAGTCTTGTAAACATATTCCCTCTGACATCAGGTCACAGAGCAGCGAGTTTGCTGTAAAAAGGACCTGAAGCTTGTCACATGGTTATTTGAACAGTGTCACTGTTACTGTAAACCCGACACACCACAGGCAACAAAGATTCTTTCACATTCTTCTAATGTTTCTCTATTTTCATCTCGTCATTTTAACTTTACGTCATTTAGGTCCCCCTGATCACGTCCCTGACATGATCAGGGGACTGAAGATAATCAGCATGTGGGAAAATGGGAAAGACATGAAGTAAATATGTTCATAACAATTCTAGAGAAGCAGAACAGGAAACACTCAAAGCATGATTCTTGTCATTTTCACTAGAAAAGAAGAGGAAGAAGAGGAAAGAAAAATCTAACTTGCCGGTGAGTTTCTCCTCTTGCTGTTTACCCGTCCTGTTGATAGTGAAGCTGGTTGTAGCAGCAAGACGACCTCCCAGAACCTCCTCGTGTGACTGAGCCCTCTTGTTGGCAACTGACCCCGGCTCCTCTGCAGAGAAACACACACAAACACATAGAAGTTACCACTGAAACCACCAGACACAGCCATAATACTTCTGTTCAAATGCTGGAAACACTTTTGTTTGTTGTAAACACTGTGTGTTAGACTGCACAGGAGCTGAGGTGGCTTACTGGTGACAGGTGATGGACAGGAGCTGCTCTTGCCGCGGAGCTTCTTCAGAGTGTTGACAGCTACATTGAGGTAAATGTTCTTACTGCTGCTGCGATCATACACTTGCTTCTCCTCGTCAAGGGCCTGAAACAGTGAAACCTCTGTCACTGTCAAAACCACAACTGAAGCTCTTATTAAATCTCTTCACTATTCAAGACAGGGTGTGAGTAAGAGCCTGCAGCTTTCTCTACATAAAGAGACATTTTAAAAACCATACATGCTTCATAGGCTAGGTCTTCAGTATGAAGGAACGTCTGATAAACATCAAACTCTGGGTGCAATTGGTGAGAACTGTTATTCATACCATCTGGAAGGCGACATCCTGTGATGGGCAAAATTTCAGACATTCATCTACGAAAGCATTGAGGTAGCGCTGGCGGATGTTGTTGGGAACTTTGGCCCCAAACTCAATGGGGATGACAGGGCGCTTCATTGTACTACTCTGAAAAAGCCCAAACAAAAAGAGAACACAGACAATAAGACAAATCTTACAAATCAAACAAATGTTTCTCTTCAGAGGAAAAAGCAGGCTGACTCTGCCAGTGAACTCTCAAGGTTATGCAACAAATATTCAGAAAAACAACCAGCATAGTATTTTGTGGCCTGCAGATACCTTCATGGTTGGTGTGTGTGCCACTCTCTTCTGCGCGACAGTGGATGCGGTTTTGGACAAGATGCCGGCCGTGGTTTGGGCCTTGATAGTCTGATGGGTCTGGCTGGTATGTAACGCTTGACTGGCATCTGGTTTAACATCTGCAGGACATGGTTAGACGCACATGTGACTTTCTACTTGATGATCAAAGGCAAGCAGTGGTATACTGGTGTAAAAATAAAAACAAAAGCTGAATCCTGCTACGACACAAAACAGCGGACATAGTCGTACTTGTTTTGGAGGATGTTGTCTGTGGGTTGGGACGGTGCGCTATTCTCTTCTTCTCTCCAGAAAAGCCGGAGCTGGAGCTCTGTGAGGCAGCTCTGACTGAAGCAGAGAGCTGAGCAGCTTGCTGCTGCGCCATCTGCATACGCTGGTAGCAGACCTCCTGGGCAGAGAGTCTTTTGTAAGGCCGCACCGCAGTCGTAGAAGGTGCTTCAGTCTGATAAAAAAAGAAACACATTTTACTGGAAAGTGGCCAATTTGTTTTTAATATACAAAGTATGATGCTATAATAACAAGAATTTACAAGAAGTTACACATTTTATGTGTTGAAACATTTATGGTGTATTTATGGTTTATATAGATTTTGTATGTAACTTATTTTTAGTTTAATTGCTTATATAAATTATTATTACAGCAGTTAAGTTGGTCAGTATTTGTAATGATTATCAGCAAAAAAGTTTTATTGTTTACAGTTTATAATCAGTTATGAAACACACAAAATACTGATTTCCAATCCATAAGTTAATGTTTTTGACAATAAAACAAACTGGACCTTTAACAAAGCTGCCATAGACAGTGTAGTCCAGAAAGGTTAAGCATGTTGTCCAAAGCATCCTCACAAAAGAAATCAGACTGCCAAATATCTCAGCTGATGTTTTGGAAACAGTCAATTGCTTACTGTTAAATGAGATGACCTATTAGAGCCAGTTCAGGTGGAAATCCCCAACACCACCCCCACAGTGCCAATATTTTAATATTGTTCTTTCAGCGTTTACTTCCTCATTTGCTGTAATGTTAATGTGCAGGCTTCCTGAAGTGCCACCAGTACTACTTACAATGAACTCAAATAAGGCCACAGCAGGTTGTGCAGTATTGTAGAAACCAAAGTTTTTCCTCGCTGCTCTCCCTACCTCTGGCCCAACATGTGCATGCTTTTCACAGACAGGAAGTGAGTTTCCACAGAGACATACAGGGTCAAGAACAATTGTGTCATTTAGACTTTAAGTGGTAATATCAAAACTTGTTGAGGAATCTTCATGTTATAAAACTAACTTGATGCACTATTGACACATTTGTGCTCCTTTAAAATGATTACTGCTTTGTAAACTGTATAAAACGATGTTCTGGCTTGCTTTATCCTGTGATGACATAGTATAAGTCATACATGTGTTCACTCCCGACTGACTGAGTTAAACTGGCCTCATGACGGCAGCGTAGGACGGAGAAAGAGAAGTTGAGATCAAGGGGACAAACTTACACTTCCTTTGGCAACAAAATGGGAGACTCTCTTCTTTTGACCAGGAAAGAGAGTGGTTAAAGTGCTCTCTGTGCTTTTCTCCTCCTCTGAATCCTTACGGGGCTGAGAGGGTACAGCAGAGCATATTTATTTAATCCCAACAACTAGCATTTGCAAAGCATGACTTAAAAAAACAGTTTGTGTGAAATGAAAATAGCGACAAAAGTGCAACACTATACCTGCTTAGCTTGTCTTCCCTTGTCCTCCGTCTTCACATCCTTGGATTCATTGAAGATCCGCAAACATTCCTCCATGGGATCAGAGTCAAAGTCCAGATCATCCTGGAAACCAGAGAGGTCGATTCCAACATCCACGACCTCGTCGTTACCTGCCCTGCGGTCACCCTCATCGTCAGAGGAAGACGGAGTCAGCTCTGACGCCTTCCTCTTGTTCAGACGTACTCGCTTCAAAGCGTCCGCAGATTTTCTCACCAGCACTTCCTCAGATTCATCATCATCAGAATCCACCACTATTGGCTCAGCTTCATCTGGGCTCTCATCTCCGAACAGATCAGCGTGGCTAAAACTCTGACTTCTCCGTTTGTCCTCAAGTCTTTTCCCATTTGGGGAGCTGATGTTTTGCTTCACCTTGTCTTTACTGTTTGCAGAGCTCCCTTTACTGTTACTCTTACTGCTCCCACCACTAGAGCTGCTTTTACTAATTTTCTTTACATCCTTTTCTCTTTTACTGCTATCTAGTTTACCATTTTTGTGTTGGCGGTCTTTATGCTTGCTGTGTTCCTTTTCTTTGTCTGATATCTTGGGTTTCTTGCTTTCCCTTGCACCATTTTCTGTATCTTTATGTCGCTTGCTTGAGTCAGTTTTTACTTTTTCCCCAGCTTTGATCTTACCATCGCTTCTCTTTTCATCTCTGTCTTCCCTCTGAACTTTATCAGGTGTCCTGATCTTAGCTGTGTTTTTCCTATCGTCTCTCTTTCCATGACTCTTGTTCTCCTTCTTTGCAGAGTCCTGGTTTGAGTTCTTTATTGACCCTTTGTCTTTACTGCTGCTGCTACTCTTACCCCAGGTGTTTTATTTGTGTCTTTTTCAAGTTTATGCACTTTCTCAGATTTGCTACTTTTCTCATGACTGCTTTGACTAGTAGACACCTTCTTTTTCTCTAAATTGTCTTTTTGTTTAATATCTCTGTGAGCGTCTGAGTCCCCTGGCGAGTCCTCCTTATTCCTCTGTGTCAGTGCATTTAGCACACTTTCTGCTCTCTCTTTTCTCTCCTTCCCCACAGCATCCCAAAGTGACCCACTGTTGCCTTTTCTCTGCTGGAGATTGCTAAGCGAGGTGGGTCGATACTCTGTGCCAGAGCTCTCCTCATCAGAGTCAGAGAAAGTGTACTTTTTTGAGTCTACACTCTGTTGTGTTTTTTTCACAGCTACAACACACTCCTCATCTGACATATCTGATCCTGGCAGTTTGTGTGTCTTTCTCCTCTCGTCTTAACAGCTTGTGCACTGCGGTCCCGCTTGCTTTTCACTGCGATTCCTGCCGAGTAGTTTGACAGCGGGTCATACTCCATATCTGTGGATGGTTTTGAATTGTCCACAGTGTATTTACACTTAGAGGAAGTGCTGTTTGAGTACTTTGGACTGGGGGGAGGAGAAGGGAGTTGGTGTGTGTGTGTCCGAGATGGAGGCTTTTTCACTGAAGTAGGAACATATTCCATGGAGTTACTATTGTTCTCCTGGTTGTCTGCATCCAAGGTGTACTTGCTGCAGCCAGGGGTGGGATTATAACCTCCTGATGTCATCTGATAACTCCCAGGGTCATAAGCCATGTGTGAAGGCGGTGTTTTACTTCTACCAGCATCACATGAGGACAACTTTGAACTCTCGCTGGGATCGTAAGGTTCATCCCCGATCCGGGAGAGCTTCCTCTTTTCCCTCTCCACCTCACTGCGGACCTCCTCGATGGCCTTGTTGACCAGCTCCAGAGCGCCGCTGAGGTCTCCTGACGCAGGTTTTCCATTCTGCTGCTCTTGAGGCCTCACGACTTCTGGGTTAAAGGGATCATAGCCTTGTTCTGCAAGGATGAAAGACAAACAGTCTTAATAAAATTTACCAATGAAATTATAAAAGTACTTAGTAGATTTTAATTGCTCTGATATTGACCTTGTTAAGCACATAACACAGTTTCTTTGTAACTGGAATGATACATTTCAGTGTTTCTGTATTAAGTTACACTCATTCAATGACATAAGGCCACCCATTAAACTGCAGTGCCTCAGCAGTTCCTGGATCTTATTTGTCCAAACGTTAACATGCAGTGAGGCAGCCGTGATGCAGTTCTCATACTCCTTGAGTTTAGACGTTAAAATCAACACCAGGAGAGAAAACACTGGGTCGACGCATCCCTAGTACTTTCCACCACATCTAAATCTTAAAGAGAGGATTGTCTTGGGAAGTGAACATGACTTAAAGTTAACTTGTGAACTATAAAGACACCTTACTACACGACACTACCTTACTGTTCACCATTTGCATGACTGTCTTTGCCTTTGGTTTGGTGTTACAAGTGCAATAACTATTTTTTTTTTTTTTGCTGCTAACACTGGTATCTGCAGACACATGACACTCTCCACCTTATTTATTTGACTCAAGACCAAGTCACACGGTATGGAGCACAAACATTACATACAATAATAACAAAACAATGGCATAAGACATAACTAAAGTACAACAAATGTTACTTAAACAAAGGAGGGACATCCTTCAAAAGAGCACCTTGTTTGAAAATAACTTGGTTTGTCTGACTGTATTAGCAAAGCTAATTTAAACATAGATGGGTGGTTTGAATATTTTGGCAAATACGTTTCTATGTAATTCATTCAGCTTACATTCTGACATACAAACCACATGATTATCATCACAGAAGTTGCACATCCTCTCCAGTCCTTTATATTTTCCAATGACTTTAGGAGTTTACAAACAGCCTGTGTGCACTTTTGATTTTTAGGCAACAGATACTCCTCCAGTAAAATCTACACAACACACACACACACACACATCACAACTTCCACGTCCATTTGATTTATTTGTGACTTTAAATATAATTTATTTCGGTATATAAAGTATCTGGTACCTTGTTTTCGTTGTTTACACTACGTTTTGTGTGTAGTAGATGCCCGTAATGTATATATTTGTTTTTAAAATTTTAATGCTGTGCATCTGTCCTTCCGTTGATTAGACACTTCCTTTTGAGGGCTAAATACATTTTTGTATTGTACTTCCAAGCTATACCTCAGTTTACAGCAACCATTGGAGAATATAGCTGCTAAGGTGCATCAGTAGTGATTACTGCACAGTGCAGCTAACGGAAAGATAAATTCACTTTACACCGTTACTAGTTTCGACACATTTTGGACACGGTGGTCCAGTCCACACACACCCTCGCTGCCGACTCCGCGACATGAGACGGTTAAGTGTTAAATGATGGAGTTAATGCTATAATACTACACCTTTGTGTCCAGATTGAAGGTCTCTTTGCTTTTTAACATCTGCGGGTGCTCCGTAGGACGCCCGTCTCTGCTGGCTGTGCCTGAAGTGACAGTACGGTCTGTTACACCCATTTCTGCTGCCTTTGCCCTCGCTGTATTCCGCGTAAAACGGGCAGTCAATCCCTCGGAAGAAGCCGGTGGATCTGAGCATTATCCCCAGATGTTCCTCTCATGCCCGCATGAACTCGCTCGGCAGATTTTCTGCGTAGTTTTCGTCGTACTGCGAGAGCTTGAAGAAGCAGCGGAACAATAACAACGTCCCTACGGCGCCATATTGGATTGGTCGGAGAGATTTGATCTCGCGTGAATTTACACGTGTCGCGTTCCTTGACGTCATAGAGAGTAAGCTGCCAATATTTTATGTAAAACGTTCAATTAAAACTTTACTCAGTTTTAATACTTAACCTCTCAATAGTTTGTCTAAAGACAGGTGAATATTTATGCTTTTAAACCAAGGCGTTTGCTATAAACGTGAGGTGAGTATTTTTCAGGTCATGTGTTCCTGAAGTTTCCTCATTAGTTAGCGTTAATTAGCATTATTAGAAACGTGTGCGCTCATTGTGATAGCTGTGGTGTCGAGGCTCAGCTAGCTTTGCAAAATAAACCAAACAAGTTTGTCAACATTTTATTTCACAGGAACGCAGTGAGGGTTGGTCTTGAAGTCCTCGGGTCACATTACCTGGGAAGAAGAATGAAAGATACTAGCCATTTGCTGACAGACCTTTTTCACAGCACACATTTTGACATGTAGGGAGGACAGGTGTTTACTCTTCTCAATGCTGCAAGACCTTAGTGTTGTGCATACCTGCTCACTGGGACACCTACTGAGCAGTGGTATTAGTTTACCTGTGCTTTTCCTACTGTGACAAGACAAAATGTCTGCTGTTAGAAAAAATAACTTGCTGAGAATTAAGTGTTTTTGCTTCAACAATGCAGCTGAAGACAGCTGAAAAGAAGCCCAGTTTGTAAAGTGAAATCACGAGAATTGAGATTACATCAAGTATTTCTAAATACTAACTTCACATAAGCACATCTTTAAACATTTTCTACATGTACTTGAGTTCAGTTAAGTTAATTTTTTTCCATTTTAGTATTTTTCAACCATTTGTTTTCAGCCTTAACTTCTTTGTTCCTTGTAATAAAAAAAAATCACAGATGTACTGACAGATTTTAAACACGTTTTAACTCTACAAATGCTCCATGATACCTACCTGCAGCTCCACTCTCAAACTTCACACTGACACGTGCTCAGGCTTTTTGTGCGCTCCACAGACCACGTGATTCATTCAGACCCCAGACCTCGATCATGACTCAGGTGCGCTGGGCAGGTAATCAGTGACGTAATAATTGCTACTCTTTTGGAGAGGCACATTTCTTTAGCCTCGGGGATTTCTTTTTAAACAGGGGCATTCACACCGTTTACACTGTTTTTCCTGCTGTGACACGTCCAATTTTTTTGTTGGGAGATTTTTTTTTCTTACCTAAAGTGAAGGATATGTTTTATAATTAACTGTGATATATGAATTGCTGTTTGTATGTTTTTTCCCCTCAGGTATGACCACTGATGTATTGATCTTGTGAAAAGGTAAATGCTTCATTACTCACATCGTTCTTGTTATTTATGATTCGAGGCACAGACCACATGGTAAGACATTGCAAGTGTAAAATAATTTACCCAAGAAAGTTTACAGGAAGACATTACACCTTCTGCTGAGACTGTAAACTGTGTCTTTATAACTTGACCTCCCTTTTGACAGAAATGAAAATAGTATCAGGGCCATTATAAGTGCTTTTCTATTCAAATGTACTAACTTTGTTGGGTTTATTTGTTAACATTTACTGATACTGGGGTCACATCAGTATCGCTGTTTCATCAGGATATAATAAAATTATGATATAATGAACCTTTTTTTGTTTAGCACTTTTCTTAACTAGGTTACAAATTGATTTATGGAAAAATTAATTAAAAAAAATAACATGACTATAAACACAACACTGTGTGCCAAAGTATACAGGAAAGATTTAAATTTGTATAGGCCACGATTTTTATTTAGAAAACAGGAATCTTTTCAGACTTTCAGTGCAGAAGTAGATTTTACTCAGTCGTCGTCAGATCTGAGAATTTTATTTTTTATTACTTTAAACCTCATGATGTGGCTCACACAACTTTGACCTGCTCCGCCCTTTATCTAATGTCTGATGTTATCAAACAAAACATGTCATTCTCTTCTTCGTTATTGGTTTAGGATATTATCTCCTGCATCTGCATAAAGTAGTTTATCCCACCAACATACCAAGAGGACAGTCTGTCAGTTTAATCTTGGCAATGCAGCTGTGATGAAAGTCCACTAGAGGGAGACAAACCTCTGTGAATATAATCAGTGAGCCCCATGTTCTCTGGAGGCTGTACAGAAAACACTGCTGTTGCATCATTTAATTTCCTCCTGCCTTATGACGTCTGCAGAGTTGAAATAGAAGTTATGCAATGGACAGGGTTTGTGTGAGTGTGTCTGTGTTTGCTTTTCGATTTGTTGAGAGCCTAGTTCCTCATTTCTGTGCAAAGTGCAGCACATTAATCTAAGGGGAGGGATGGAGGGCACATTAAACATTAATGTGGTGACTTTGGTAAATTAATACATTAAAAGTGGAGCTGAAACTGTTCTGTTTTAGTAATTGGATATTTGTTGAAGCCATTTCATCAAACAAAAATGCCAACTATTTGCTGGTTCCAGCTACATAATCATAATCTGAGGATTTGCAGCTTGTTTATGTCTTTGTTAGTTTTTATTTAACTTTATTTTTGAGTTTTGGACTGTTGGTCAGACAAAATAAGACAACAGGATGTTCCCCTGGGCTCTCAGAACTTGTGATGGGCATTTCTTTTTTATACTTTATTTTTAAATTTAATTACATTTGATAGACTAAGAAATTAATTGAAACATTAAATGAATAATGGACATAACAAAACCAGTAACAAAAGGAAACCCACTAATTTTTTAAACCAGATAAATGTTATACATATTATAACCCTTAATAAAAATAATATAAAAATGACAGGTCATCAAGCACACAGTGCCGATTGCTTCTCTGATTGTATTTCTCTGTTTATTACACACTTAAATATCTTTTGACTTCACCCATTTTATAGTGTATCCACTTGATGTAACATCAGTATTGTGTCAGAAATTGTTTTCATCGATACATCTAATTTGTGACCTCAGGACAAACCCTGACTCACAGCAGTTTTGAAACGACACACTGGCGTTTAGCAAATTCAGCAGAAGTCGTCTTGTATTTCCAGGCACATCATGAGGTGGCACACAGGAGCTGCAGCTCTTGCAGCAGGTTGCATCAGTCGCGTCAGATCGGGCCTGTGCGGCTGTGAACAGCGCCCCCCCCTGCAGCAGCTCACTGTATGACTAACACAAGGTGAAACCACTGTCACATTTCAGTGTGTGTGTATTTGTGTGTGAGACAACTGAGCTCATATTTGCCATCAGCCAAGGACATGTGACACAGTCAGCTCAGATATCAGGGAGTGTTACTGATTAGAGATTTACAGCACAGAATCAGATGAAACGACCTCAACCTTGGCCCAAAGATAACTGCGGTTAATATGAAACTAGTGATACTGGAGAGAGCTCACAACAGGGGAAGTAGTCTTCACTTCAGCCCTTTCAGCAAAACACAAAGACATTGTAATAATCAGACAAACCAGTGTGTAGTTCAAAGCATTTTATTGCATTTTTTTTTAGAAAAACAATACAAAATTCTGTAGCAACTGTCATAAATGTTGCCTTGAGTGAACTGCAATCATTCACATGGTACAGTAAAGTGCTTATTTTAAATCAAAATATTTCGTATTAAAGGATGTATTTATTTCAAATTTCCTCCCATGAACACGATGGACTCGGGGTGATTCAGACAGTGTTAGAATCAGGTGTCAACTCTCAAACAATAAAATAAAATTGAGACTGAATCAACGTAGACAGAATGACCCCCCCACCATGTCCATGAAATGAAGTATTTATAAAACATTTTGATCAATGTTGCTGGATTGTAAATGCTTTTGCCTGTGGGCTACATTCAAATTGTGGGGAGGTTGATGATGGACTGTCCATTTGAATGAATGACTGGATTTTAACACTTGCTTACTTCAAAATGACTTACAATATAAAAATTGCGAGGCTTAAGGAAATCATTTTGTCCCGTGTTCCCCCCAAGTAAAAGGCAGTCCAAAAAGCTACTGCCATTTGACAAAAGTAGAAATGGTCATGACCAAAAAAACTCTAATACCATTCAGGATATTACAGAGTATGGCCAATATCTGTGCGTTTGAGTATCCAACCCTATCAAAAAGTAGGGACCAACTCGTCTGATGCTCAAAAGGGAGAAAAAGGCAGAATACTGAACTGTATAGGTATTTTCAAAAACCCAAAGATTGCCTTGATCATCAGCTTAATGCTTTGAGATTACTGATAGCAAAGTAGTTTCCCAAATGGAGAAGAAACAGCTGCATACACAAATTCAAGTAAGTCTTATTATAAGACATAAAACCCCATGACGATGCATCTGTAGAAAGGTATTTTAGAACTATTACAGTGTCCTATTATCAGCATAATGACACCAAGAGAGCCATTTCCAGAGTACCGTCGCTGCAGTGCTGGCAACAGGACATGGACAATCAGAAGTCCGCACTTCTCACTGCTCGGTGATGATCACACGTTCAATGTCATGACTTGAACCCTCTTTGGTGAAATGGCTACAGTGTTGTGAGACCTCATCACCAGTCCATTACCTGTCAGTTTCAGAATGAGCTTTAACTTAATCTGAATTAACAAAAAAAAAAAAAGATTATTGCCAACTCTTACACATAAAAAAATAAAACTTAAAAACTCACCTTCACTGGGCATGAACGCTCCAGATCAACTAAACAAACTCTTTCCATCTCACCTCATACACCACATACTCTGAACTTTTAAAAACACGAAACGAGGAAAACATCCGGTGTTTCACCTGAACTGAACAGCACCTGCATGAAAACCACCATATAGAAAATAAAAAGCTTATTAACAGCCATACAAAAAAAAAAAAAAAAAAATCAGTGTGGCACAATGACATGGAGTTTTCAAACATGAAACACAAAGTAAACTTAATACAGCTACACATTTGTGGAAGACTTTTTTTTTTTGTTTGTTTTTCTTTTTGTGGAATGTTTTCCTTTTTTTATGTTTCTTTTTTGGAAAATCTTATTTGCCTCTTATTTTGTAATGAGAATTTGTCATTTTGAAAGTGGCGTCTCATAAAAAAACAAGACAATAGCGAACCTTTTCGGAGGAAAAAAAATGGTCCAAATAAGTGTATTCGATCAACAGATGACACTCGGTCACATTGGCCAAAATGTGCTTTTCAAACCCCTGATAGGAGTTCTAACCTTTACTGACAAAATATTCAAGGTTAAATCTAATGAATTGATTTGTAGAAACAAAAATTACAAAAAAAAAAAAAATACAAGTTCTGGTTGTGGCAAGGGGACATGTCATGAATTCTTTACAATGAAAGTAACACTGACCCAGTTTCACCAAACAAAATTAGCTTGTACCAACAGACCAGATATACTTCAGAGATAGCTCAGAAGTCTAATTTTGGGATGGCCATTCATCACAAACCAAGTAAATTAGTTAATCCAATATTACTAGACTTGCCTGATGGTCTCATTTGAACACTGAAAGGTGTGGCCACTGATAATTTGGCATATACGTATGTTCGTGTAATAAACTGTATGAATCGGTGCAACAGTAATTCATAGCGGGCTGGGTACAGACAAACATTCTTTGCTCCAGGAGCATTAAGTGCATGACCACTAGCCTAGATGAGAGCGTGTTTTATCTCAGACATTTACAGAGGAGGCCCAGTGTAGAGGAATTTTTCTTAAATGGAGACAAAAAAAAAATTCTTTGAAGTCCCCAGCCATATTAATGGACCGCACCAGGCACGGACAGCATTGGCTTACAGCCCTACCAACCCCTTTCACTGAATCCCTTCTAGACAGGAACAGCCTTCATCTTGGCATATTGCATAAGCTTGTACGTATCTGCAGGATGGGCCATTCATGCATATACACACAGGCAAAGAGAACATTCCAGATAACTTAATTCACAGTGGATCCAGTTGTAACGTGGGAGCAGCACAACAGGTCGTCCTTTGGTGTCTGAGCTTAGTTTCGAAGATAAGTGTTCTGCTTTCTTCTGAACTGAGTTTTATGAAAACAAAACAAAACAAAAAAAAAAAAACATAACTTAGAAAATACTTCTCTCTCTCCCAAATCACTTACTGGCCCTCCTCCCCAACCCTGACATGCACATATGTGTGTGTTTGCTATATGCAGGCCCTGGGGTGATGTGCTTCAGAAGTGCTGCAAAAGGGCAGAAGGCATTTAGAGGAAGGGCTGCGAGCAGCATCTCCCTTTACAGCGAGGCAAGAAAGCCTGAATGGCAGAGGAACCAAGGCCGGCTACAGTGTCAGAGAGAGGGGCCAGAATTGGGGAGAAAGAGTGTCTCAGGGTAGTCTAAGATCTGGACTTTAATCTTGACGGAAGGGTCAGAGGTCTGGGTTGACAAAGTTCAGGCACAGTCTCCCACAATAACGAGAGGGGCCAAGAGCTGACGGAGCTCTGCAGCAGAGACAGGCCCTCCCTTGGGCTGGCTGCTTCGCTGCCTGCGCGTCGCCAGCTTGGAGTTGGAAGGAGGTGAGAGGCGTATGGAAGAGCCAGAAGCGTTGACAACAAACGGGACTTCCTGCTGCTGCTGCTCTTCCATGCCATCCTGTTCAGCCAGCTGTCGGTTCACAGCCATGGCCTTGTCAGCAAAGAATGTCAGATCCCTGGCATTGCTGGTTCTAATGGACAAGACAAGAGACGAAAATCAGTCAAAAACTTAGATGCACGTTGCAAATATTTTAGGCTGAAGTATCTGAAGGAATACAGTCTTCTGCAGCTGTAACGATTTCTCACCTTTGATGCAGGATGGATGTTGGTAAAGTGTCAGATGCACCCTGGAAGAAATAAAAAAAAAAAATAATTTAAAACCTCAACACTAACTAACCCTTCACATGAAGTGTCTGTCAAAGACCTGCAGAACATTGATGATTTTAGACTTACCCCCTGCACCCAGGGGTGCTGCAGCACCTGGCTGGCACTCAGGCGGTTTTTGGCGTCCCGAACCAGAAGTTTGGATATTAGGTCTTTGGCACTTGAGGAGATGTGAGCCCAGTCTTTCTCTGGGAACTCGTATTTTCCTTCCTGAATACTCTCAAACAAAGTGTTCTAAAGACGGACATAAAAAGATTTACATTAGTTACCATGACCTTAATGGAGAAAACACATAGTTTGAAGTTTCACACAATGTAGGTATTCACTGATGTGTTGAATTCTTACCTGGCAGGTGTGGCAGGGTTCCCCCAACTCCCAGCCACAGTCACCCCCGCAGCGGCCTACGAAGGGTGGGTAGCCGCTCAGCATGATGTAGAGGATGACTCCAAGGCTCCACAGGTCGCAGCGCTTGTCATAAATTGTGGCCTCCTCACTGAAGGCCTCAACCACCTCAGGTGCCATGTACTCTGCTGAGCCGCACTGTGAAACCAAAAAAAAAAGTTTGTTAGCCCCAGGGATGACAAAACCAGTAAGCGATCACAATAGCAGAAAAAGAGTTAAGAGAGAAACACAAGCCTCTCTTGGCTGTGTCCTACATTCCTTCACTCAGCTGATACCTCGTGGTTGCAAGTGTTAAGGCTTCAGGCCCACTCTTGGGCCGTGTGTTAGGAGGGGGCAGCCTATGTGACAGTCACATGCTTATGTGCAGTGATGGGTTCATTTAAAAAGTGCTATGCAGCTTTCCTCAATGTGTTGAGGACACCCAAGTAGAACATCGTGTACGATTACACATCAAGGGTAGAGGAAGGGAGGGCTATGCTATAATGAAGCAGGTTAGTGTGGGTAGGCAGAAGCAGCAGCAGCAGCAGTGAGTCACTGCTTTGACCAACCAGCTGTACATAAGCCAGGCAGAATGGGCTGAGGTCAAGGGTTGGCGTGGCTCTGGCGGTACCTTGTTATGTAGCTGAGAAAGAAATTAGGCCAAACACTGAGCAGGGAAAAGAGGATTGGTTGTCCTGCAGAGCCAGAGACTGGGCTGAGCCCTCCATGGTTACGTAACTTAGAAACAAGCCCCGAATGCTGTTTTAATACTTTCAGAACAGAAAAGAGGAGCAGGTCGCTAGTTCAGCAGGACACGTGAACAAGTCACTGTGGCTTCATTCTATTAACTGAAACAAGAATTGTTACAGTTTTATGAATTGAAGTCGTGCTTCTTGTCAATAATTAGGATTCTTTATGACTTCTAGAGGATGTCCTAAATATAGACAACTACTGATATAAATTCAGAGGACCTGCTCTGAGAATCTGTTAATCCGTCCTTTGCCTGATCAGTTGTTTTTAAAATTGTAGCCGTCAGTCAAGCGTGTTATGTTCAATAATTTGTCTCTGCCTAGGCCTACATCCTGGCAAAGCCCACTGGCCTACATCCTTCCTTCCATCTGTGGGGTGAGCATGTTTACATTGAGCAGGCATCTATTGTGTCCCAGCACCAAATCCCAGCTGTCTCCTAACTCCTCCTCCACCCTGCTGCACCCTTATGTAATGAAATTTGCTGCACAGGAATCTCGTCTCAGACAAAGCTGCTTCTGTCGGAGAGAAAACCCCAACCCCCACGTTTCCACCACCAACATCATGTCTGGGGCGACTGCCTACACAGACAAGCCCCCAGGATTCAGGCCAGATGCAGCTGCCGCAGAAATAAAAGACACAGGCACAAAAGGATATTTCTGCCTACCAAGGTGCCCCAAAACCGAAAGGCAACATGATAGCTGTGTTATCAAAAAAACAGCTACCAAGGCTAATCTTGTTTCAAAGCCACAAATACAACGTCAATCAAAGACAAGTCAGGGTAAAGATAGCGAGTACAGGACTGCCTGCAAGTGCCAGAGATAAGACCTGAACTAATAATGGCTCTGGTACAGCCAAAAACCTTCCTGTGCTGCTGCTGCAAACATCTTCTGAACTTGCGTCACATACTCCTCTAACTTTCCCGCAAGCTGCAGATACTTGATTAATAAGCTGCCGCTACCACAGGATTTGTTGGTATTGCAACCTGGGGCTTTCCTGAAACCATGTGACTAGTCAGGCCACACTGACACCACTGATGACAAACCCACACCTCTGCTGTTTGTAAACTACAGGATTATCTGAAGAGGCTTACAGGAAGGAGGCCTGTTCTGTCGTCATGCAGCTGCACCTGCATCTGTGACAAGAACAAATAACAGAAGCAGTTCCTTGATTTTTTTTTTTTTTTTTCACACTGTGTGAGCTGCTTCTGTGTTGTGTCTACATGTTGCAGTTCCACACAGTTCCCAACTGCTACACGTGAGAGTTGACATTTGAACAGACAGATTTATTTCATGCCAAGCAGACATGCAGTCACTTGTACAGAGTTCTTAGTAAACTAAACTTAGCGCCTTCCTAGAAAGGTCCCTCCTCTGTTCCCTGTGTTCGTGACTGTACCAGAGAGCACGCATCTACAGTCAACTTGTACATTTTCAAACAACCCTTAGATGAAGTTGATTCAACACATTCAGTTGGATCAGGAATATAAGCAATAAAATGCAAAAGCACGGTAAAACTGTGCAACAGCAACTGTAGGAATGTGTTGGTGGTGGTAGAGGGGGGCAGGGTGAGTGTGCCAATAGTGAGATGAAAATCAGATAACATTGTTCCTGTGATCAAGGGAAAGAAAACAAGCCAGAGCGCATGAGCAGACTGGCTATTTGTCCCTCCCAGTTACCCTCCCCCTCCCACTGATCTGGCCAATCACATCTCAGTTGCTAGGTATGGGGGAAACACTAAAATTTCTAGAACAAGCCTTATGCACAGCCTTTGTATAAAGAACATAAAGAAAGCGCAGACAAGCACAAGCGTGGTTGGGGCCACTGGGCGGAGACTAAGCAGAAAGAGAGGGTGGGTGTTTTTTTCTCTCATACCACAGAGAGAAAGGGGAAATGAGCAAGAGCTGGTGTGTTTGGGTATTATTGTAACTTCATACCACAGGACACAGCCCTGTACGAGTCGCAATGTGTTCCCTGCAGCCTTCAAGGCTATTACACTGTGTCCTCTCCTCAGGCATCAGCTATTCTTCCACTGAAATCTTTGCCTAAGATCACGTCTGCGGTCATGTATACCAAAATTTGAGGATAAAACTGAAGAGGCAGGCCATATCATGTAAATAGGCACACCCCACTGCACCAAACTCACATGTGATCATCAAAATCTGTGAAGACTAAACACGAGAGGCCTCTTGGCCCCGAAAACTATGTCCCCCTTCAAATAGTCCAGGGATGGGCTCTATCCATTAGTTCTGCTAAAGGAAGATGAAGTTACCAGTGTAGAAAACCCCCCACCCACTCCTACATTCCTGCAGGCTAAAGTGCTATCCTTCACCTGCTCTGGTCCGTCTGTTCAGCCCCCCACACAACCAGCAGACAGAGTGTTGACATGTAGAAAGCTTGCCAGTTCAAATTTACCAATCCCCACTGAGGCTGCAAGGGTCCCATTTTTCTGGGCGATCATCAGGGGATTTACTTTGTGTTGTGACGACAGCAGAGAAGTTAAACAATCATAACCCCCAAACTTCTGGGCCTCAATATTTGCGACTGATAAGCAACAGGACATTGACTTTAAACTGAGGCGTATCTATCCAAGTGCTGCTGATACTTCAGCATGATAAGGTGAGATAAAAGCTGCCAGATTGGGACATTCAGGAAGCAATCCATACCAGTTCAGAGAAACTGCCCAACACTGAACGACTTCAACCTCAATACACAACATTTTCTGTCTCCCAATCACAAGCTGCGCCGCAGCCAACACCACTGAGGATTACCCAATAGGCAACTAGCCCGTTGGACTTGATAAAGACGTTATTTTACAGTCTGACAAGACCCTGTTATTTCACAACAAGGTCACAAATCACTGTGTGGGGAAATGTGACCAAGACCATACGACAGATTAATTTGTTCCTTTCTCTCAATGGCTGTACTCATACATTGCTGGCATGCATCTCCCTTCAATAGCACCATTTATAAGAAGGGGTCTAAACTGTTTGGCTAATAAGACAAGCACAGTATGCAGGTGGACTTACAGGAGTGAGAAGCTCAGGGGTGGAGATGGGTGAGCTATCGCTGTTCAGCTTGATCCCACTGCCCAAGTCAAAGTCACAGATCTTGACTGGGGAAATCTGAAAAAGAGATTTAAGTTCAGAATCATTCAAAGTCATCTAGATGTTGATTCATTCCTTACATTTTGTGTGGAATGTCCAATTGTGGGACCAGAGATTTCCACTGTCATTTATAATTACCAAGGTTCATATCATCATCACTTTAGAGCACGTTATCACACTTGTCTTTTGAATTAATTGGGCTCAAACATGTTTACAGTTAACTCACCTTGTCTTCAGTCTTACAGAGAATGTTTTCAGGTTTCAGGTCTCTGTGTGCCATTCCTAGAAAAAAAAAAAAGGGAAGCAATCAGTCAGTCTTTTTGTTAGCAAGATCTGGCCACTGTTCCAGAATCGAGGAAAATGTATTTTTGTTATAATACAGTCAGTTTAAAAACAAAGATATATCTGTGTGTGGCCAGTTCGAACTGGAAATCACAATTGTAAATATGATGTCAGTTTTCAAATACGGTACTGAAACCAATTTCATGTATGTTGGACCTTTTTGGTGATCATGAGAAGTAAAAAATAATTGCTCATCATTTAGTATGAGAGGTCTTACCCTTGTTATGCAAGAAATCTAGAGCACTGGCGATTTCCTGCACGACAACACTGGCTTCCTGCTCACTGAAGTGCCGTCTCTTGTGAATGTGTGCCAAGATTGACCCTAATAGAGGCAAAAATAAGAGTATATCAGCTATATGTACAGGCAAAAAGCGTAGAATAAATCCATTCCCACACAGGGACAGAAAAAAAACTGGCTACAGACTGGGGACTGTACACGTGTGTTGCAGGAATGTTTAAAAATAAACTAAGATGAGATGCAGGGATCCTGCAGCAGCTTTGATTCACTAACCTCCTCTGAGCTTCTCAAACACCAGGTAGAATTTGTCTTCCTCTTCAAAGAACTCCACCAGCTCCAGGATGTTACTGCAGGGAGGAAAAAAAACCACTATGAGCTAGTGTTGGAATCATCCAGTGAACATTTAAGGTGATTGCTGCACTACAGAATAAGGGGACTAGGGGGCTTCAACAGACTATGATTTAGAAGAAACTGTGTCGGTCAGTCTTTGGTACTGTCTCTATACGTTCATCTGGTGGCATTACATTAGTTAGTCTTAACAAAAGTAAATTACCTGTGGCCCTGGCACTGATAGAGCATCTCAACCTCACGGAAGACACGGCTGCGGCTGTGACCCGGCCTTTTCTCAATGATCTGAAACAGAACATTTTAATTCAGTCATGTTATCTAAAAATACGCCACTAAGCAAATAAGTCTGGCTTTCATGTTTTCCACAGCAGTAGGATGGAGCACAATTCTGAAAAATACTCTGATGGCTAAAGACAAACAGACCCTGTCCGTGAGAGTTTGTGTTTTTGGGTGAAGGCCGTCCCCTCATGCTGCACCACAAAACCCATCCCGTGCCTGTGTTTACAGTGTATTACAGATTATATGTTCCATACAGAGCCCTAGAACTGTTTTCCTTCCATACCAGACCAGCATTTTCCTGCTCTCCTACCTTTATGCCACCCTGTGACACAGTTGTAAAGATAGCTGAACCTACTTTCAGCTCTGCCTGTCAAAGCAGACAACAAGATGAGAATGTAACAAGTCACGGCATCCCTATATTTAGCACTTCATGTGTGACCCATATTTAAATCTTAAGCACTCTTAAGTAGCCATAAGTGTTCCTTTGAAAAATCCCATGGGCTAATCCAAAACTGTTTACGATAACACAAAAAAAAAGCTTGCTAAATATAACTTTGTGCTGCCTGGAACTAAACCACTGAGGGGCCACCAGCTGCATGATGCCCTGCCAAGAGAGAGAGAAAGATAGACTGCTGACACCAAAGCAAAAGGCCTGAATTTTCCAGCCCTGGTTGGTTATTGTCTGCTTGGGAGGCTGTGCATGTTTCTCTTCCTGGTAGCTGGATTACAGCTGCTATTGAAGCTCAGTGGGGCCAGAGTTGCAGTGTGTGTCTAGGATTAATAGACAGACAAGAGGCCTATGAGCAGTCCAAAGCCTCTGCACTTTTCCAGTCTGAGTCAGCAGCACAAACAGCCCCCAATCGGCTCACTTTCTCCCTATCACTGCACAAGCCTCCCATCCTGATAATGACTTGTGCATATATATAAAAGAAACTGCAAAACATAACTGACGGATGCATTCTCGACATGATAAGTGGGTGGACAGTTCTTTGATAAGTACTAGATTTATGGCTATTTATCCAAATCACAGATCAGAATCACAACAATCTGCTGCAAAACAAGGCCCCACCAAGTCTTGCTGCATGTTCAATCATCAACCCAGGGTTGTGAAATAATACCTTTAAGGGGGAAGGATTTGTTGATAGGCATGCACTGCACAACTCTCTGCTCGCCCTTGGTGCTCTGAGGCTTTTGTTGCAATTGCAACACAAGGAGCCCACACATGCAACTCACCCCTGTCTGGAGGGGGGAGGGGACAGACAGGACATCTGGCAGCAGCTCAGACTCCTGAATGACCTCCAATAACTGCCGACCCTCATGCCTCCTCCCCCAGAACTGCAAGTCCCTAGGGATCTACCAAACCATCCCTGGGTAAACAACGCTAACAGATCGTGGTCACATGACAGAATCTGTGCTCCCATTCCTCTGAAATATTAATTGATAATGATATGGACACTAGCTCTATGGGGAACCAGCCTTGACGGTCACCACCTCCTTTTAAACTTAAATAGAATTAAACTGCAACTAGGAGTTAATCAGAAGTTTAAAAAATAGCTCGGAGTTTACGCTCAGTGTCCCAGTGGGATTAGTGGGTTAGGGGCCAAGTATGTACAAAAAGAAAAACAAGTCCCAGTTCTACATTTCAGTGAAGAAAAATCTTTCACAATGTTTTGTTCCTAAAAATGAGGAAATGAGAATTAAATATAAAAGAAAGAGGGGAAGTCCCTCAGGAGTCAAGACATGTATTCACAAATCCACACCCCATTTACAGGGAAAAAAAAAAAAAAAGTAAAACTGTACTGAGCGAGAAGGAGAACAAAGCAGTGTAAACACCCTGGGTCACAACCCTCACCAAGCGCCCCTCCCTCCTCTCTATGTGGGTTTTGTTTTGGCACAGTAACCAGTACACAATGTTCTCACTACGAGCGTCCTCTGTAGGCAATAGGAGTAAAGAAAAGGGGTGGGTATATCCCTCCCAGCTCTCTGATAGGCTGGCCATCTATAAAAACAGTGAGGGGAAGTGTTTAACAGCAGCTAGTGTTGCACACTCAGGAAAAAAAAAAAAAAAAGAGTGCAGCAGACGCACAACAAAGGTGACAGCCTGCAGACATCCACTATAGAGAGCTGAACTAAGAGGAAAAGGAAAAACAAGTATCCTGCCTCAGGATCAGAATTTCCCAGAACAAGATTTTTAAAGAATGACCAGTGAAAAGAAGGAAACATAGACACTATGACGCACGTCCCGTATCCTAGTTTTCTTGCATTTAGCTCTTCAACCATATGTAATAACCCAGGGCTCCTTTATGTACAAAGGCATTTCAATGCTGAACTCACATCTCAAAGTTAATGATGATGTAACCAAGCACGGTCCCAGAAATGTAACATCTCTATATTGATCACTAGCCATGGTGCCCCACACAGACAACAGGCAAGTGTTATGTGGCAACGACGACATTCACAGACACGTGAGACAGGAGCAGTGACTTGCAGGAATGAAGACCTGATGCATTATGCTAATGTTTTTCAAATATATTAGTCATCTATTGAGTGTATGGGATTGTCTGGTGTTTTTTTTTTTTACCTTGACAGCGTACTCTTTGTTGGTAATGAGGTTGATGCATGTTTGCACTCTGGCATAAGCACCCTCTCCCAGTAGTTCTTCCTGCAGTCTGTAGACATCTGTAGCACAGAGTTTCACATATTAGGAAAATGCTTTGTTTTATTGCGGAGCAGAGGCTCTCTGAATGTACTATACATTGTTTTATCAAGAGCTTATTGTAACAGTAACATAATGATGCTGGGAATAAAAGCTTTTACCCTCAAATCGTCCAGAGAAACTGTCAGTTGCCCGGCAACGCTTTTTCTTCTTGTTTCTCTTCTTAGCATCAGGGATGTCGATAGGCTGGCTGGAGGGCATGTCTGTCAAAATAGGAGTGTCTACATTATCATGTGCTAGTAAGGAAACAACCCAAACAAAATAAAAGAGCACTGCAAAACAAAATTTAAGGGCAATCACTTTGTCCTTGTTGTAAGTAAATGGTATACAGTTATGGCTAATTGGAGAAACCAGCCTCAATGAATGAACTAGGTCACTCTTGGTGCAACTGAACGATTATCGATAACATTGACAGAACACAGATAAAAAAAACTGCAGTTTTCAAAACACTGAGGTTAATTACTCACCGTGTCTTGGGGAGGAATCAAAATTAAATGACGAATCGATAAGATGGGATCCATTTTTAGTGAAGTCGTCAGATTCAAAGGGATTTTGGCCCTGGAGTGAGATAATGAAAAAATCTGCTTGTTAAGGTATGTAATCTTATCAATGAGCCATTTAGCTGAGAGTATCAATTCTAAGTCATAACTGATAGGAGCCTTGGTTATCTTCCATCCTAAAGCCATAAACTGAAAGTAGGCTCAAAATAGGAAAACAGCTGATGGGTGGAAAGTCCCAAAACAACCATAAATATTTAATGCAAAGCCCCAAGAAATCCTGAGACCTACAACAATCCATCCTTATAATATACAAACACAAATCTTGCTAAATACGATTGCAAAAGCCACATTTCCTGCAACTTCTTAGCTTCCTCCCACTCCAGTCACACTTCATTAACTGAGCACACACGTGTTATCAGGCCATACAGCATACTTGTCAACCATAAGACGTGGGAGAGCGACAGATGTGTTTATATATAGCGAGGTGAGGTCTTCTTATATGCTGACAAACGTGATCTGATTACAGGGACATCCAAAAAGGCATGATGATAGCAGCTCTGCATTTTGCCCCTCACCATATCTCAAACTTACCTTGAAAGAGCGGTGGAATCCAGTGACTTCGGTGATTTTGTTTTGCACCATTTTGCTCCGATTTGGGGTAATTTTGGTGGACGTGCGGCGGCGGCAGTGGTTTCTTTTGGGATATCAATTTGCACTTCTCCGAAACAGATAGCCGTCTCAGAGAGAGTCGCAAGTGATCACACTGCGCTGGCTGGTCAGCTTGCTGCGGCGCTTTAAACGGGAGCCCTGTCGACAATGCAAGACACACCGCAGCATTACAACTCACATTACCAGAACAAAATCACTCAGGTACCAACGAACAATCACCAAAGTGTTGTCAATTTCAATTAATGCGTCATCAAATAAGCCCAACAATGCCAGATTAACATGAACTAATATTAGTCACATGCTGCTGAGGTAATACAAACAATCCAGAGTGCAACAACAGCAGCAGCTGCTAACTAACGTTGCAGCGCCACCCACGTTTAGCTTAACCGATGGGCTGATTACTGCCATTTCAACAAGAAGAGTTGAGAGCATACAAATCAGAGAAACTCATTACAATAGCACAGTTCAGATAAGAGAAGCAAATGTGTCGGAAAGCCACGCTGTTTTCAGTTTTAACAGTGCGAAGGCAGCGGCCGCATCAACGGCCGCAGGGTGGCTAGTCGTTAAGCTAACATTAACACGCCACCCAGTCATATCAGTCAAGTCATGAGCACTTGTGTCGAGTCAACCATTATCACCATCATTATCAGATGTAACTTCATAACGTCAGGCCACGACGGTTAGCGACCGTTAACACTGTAACGTCACTGCAGTACTGCGAGAGGAACCGTTATATTTCGCTCAAACAAAATGGCAGCATTGATAACTGCTATGGAAAGCTACTTTTCAGTACTCACCCCGTTGTTAATTTTACAGCTCCAGTGTTGGCGTCGTTGTTTGACCCACTGCTTCAAAAGCCGCAGAGGACGGTCGAGGGGGGGAGTCGCCTGATAGTGAGTGCGTGGAAGGTGGCGGAGAAGCAGCGGCGTAGGTGCTTTTATAACCTCCCTGCTGACTCCTCCTTGTCTCCTCCTTCCTCGGGACTGCATCAACAGACGAGATGCGTCACGTGCTTTCTAGAAACGGACAGGGTGGCTGGGTACCATTTCGTCTCGCTGATGCAACTTTACCACTTCGCGAGATTAGAAGCGGATATAGCAGCTCGACGCGGTACAAGAAGACATAGGATAAAAAATAACTTAATGAGGCACGTCATTTGATGTGTTAAACATAGACTATGGTGAACATCTGAACATAAGTCAGGAAAAGGTCAGAGGCAAATTTGAAAAACATACACGAAATGGTACGCAGCCAGTGTGCTGTGTTTTGTTCTGGAGGCCCCATGACGGGATGTATGGAGGAACGAAACAGCGAGTACGTGCACACTGGCACAGCCAGGCCCTAAGGCTGTACCGAGGACAGAGATCTCAATGGAGGTGAAGAGAGACAAGATTAGCGGAACATGCAAACAGACCAGATCCACCAGTTTGTACTATGACGGCGTTCAAATCAAAATAACTGTCTGCTGCTGTCACTGGACGTCAAACTATCAGCGAGTACATAACAGGGCAATCGGTCAGCGTTATGCTACGTAAAGTATGTACATCATAAGCGCAAGCAGACATACACCACCCATCTCCCTCTTTGTGTCTCAGAAAAGGGAACATTTACATCTATAAAGCCTTAAACTATATTCTCACGCCCAGCCATGAATGGAAATGGCCAGATGGGTGTTCAAAGAAAACCCCCCCTCTGAGTCACTCAGACTGGGACAGTGGCATGACTTCACTTGTTTTGGCATTGCAGTATCACACCGTCAAACACGCATGCAACTCTCATGCAATCAAGAGGAAATTTCAGGTTTGCTTTTGGTCTTGCCAGTAAAAGTAGCAAAGGAAAAATACCTCACAAGTAAAAGTCATGCATTCAAAATGTTGCTTTAGTACAAACAAAAAAATATGAGAGTTAAAATGTATCTACAGTAGGCTATCAAAAGTGAAATTAGCTTACCCATAATGCAGGAGCATATGAGGTAAAGCTTCCTTTTTATATACTGCAAGTTAACTTAATTTATAACCAAACATATTTTGCAAGCCCTGTTTTGTTTGTGAAACCTTGATCTTAAAGACGTAACCAGTGTCTACAGCTCACAAATACACATATATTTGTATCTGAGGTGGGACTATAAAGCCTCACATGGAAGTACCTCAAAATTATTCTTAAGTATTAGAGTGAATGCACTGAGTAACTTTCCGCCACTGAATATAAGTAGAACGTGGTATTCATTATTTGGATTTTTATCAGACTAACGCTGATAGATTTAATGGTCTAGTTTGTAGGATTTAGTGGCATCTGAAAACTTCTCCCATGTGTTAAGCATGTAGGAGAATTATAGTGGCCAATGCGACAACAAGTACACGCAAACGTCCCTGTCTAGAGTTAGTGTTATGTTTGTCCATTCTGGGCTACGGTGGAACAATATGGCAGAATTCATGGGAGAGCACTCGCTCCACATGTAGTCGAGAAGTTATAACTGCAGCTGGAGCAGTTACGTGACTCACACACCATAACCTACATGTCAGTGCACGATCAGCCCCCTCAGGTCTTGGGTCTGGAAGCAAAAGCCCTGGAGAAAATGCTAAGTGAGCGACTGACCAATGATGAAGTATTATAGATTAAAAGGGAGGTTGTTAAGGTCAGGGTAAGAGTAATGGTAAGTGTTACATCAGCGTGGGTTTTCCCCGGGTACTCCAGCTTCCTCCCACAGTCCAAAGACATGCAGGTTAATTGGTGACTCTAAATTGTCTGTAGGTGTGAATGTGAGTGTGAATGGTTGTCTGTCTCTATGTGTCAGCCCTGTGATAGTCTAGTGACCTGTCCAGGGTGTACCCTGCCTCTCGCCCAATGCCAGCTGGGATAGGCTCCAGCCCCCCGTGACCCTCAAGAGAGTAAGCGGTTACGAAAATGGATTGATGGATGGATTATTGCTAAGTTTGGCCATATTTGTTCATTACAATGTCGCATAGCAGGGTTGAGACAGTTGGTGGGCTTGTCTTGTATTAGTGGTGGGCGTGGTTTGCGAGGGCGTGTCGTGTTCAAACGGAATGCGTCTGCAGCCATGAATGTCTCCATGTAGATATAAATAGCTTATTCTAAGGTAATGAAAACACATCAATTCTTATTCTGAGGTGATTATAAACTAATGACAACACAGTTATTAATATTACATACCATTTCTGCCAATAGATGGCTCTAAATCCTACACACTGGACCTTTAAAGTCTATTTACTTTCGGGAAAGTCTGCAATTTTGATACTTTTTAAAATGTAATTTAAAGACAGCAACTTAAATTACGTAAATGGTAAATGTACTCAAAATGATTCACACAATGCACAGTAATTATTTGGATTTTAGGTACAGAAGTTGACAGTGAACGTGAGCACAATAGCCAGTTGCAGCCCCCACCTTCTGTGATGTGTAACAAGGCAGACACAGCACGTTTTGAAGCTTTATGAAGAGGCTGGTCAGACGAGGGTGGAGACGCTGTCTCATGGTTGTGATAATGAAAGAAAACCAAGAACTCTGATGATGTGGAAATGTGTGCTCTCTTAACTCATCTGCTCATTGTGAGATGCCAAAGAAATATTGCCACAGACATGACAAGTCTACACAGCATTTACAGAGATTAAAGGCAGAGAGATGGCAATATTACGGTCTCATATTAATATTATTCTGCTACATGAATCCCCTTAATTAAGTCCTCATACTAATTATAGAAAATGACCACATGTTGCGTTATGTGCCAAGACGTGCAAATGCTTTATTGTACCATGTGCTTTGTTGTTAAACTGTGCAGTACTTCCTCCTTGATTTGTTTTGTTAACTGTAATATCACTGCTTATAATCCCTCGGCCACAGACCTGCACTGTAGAGCGTTAATCTTTTGTTTATCAAAGGTGTTCAAGTTAAAACCATGTACGGGTTGTTTTCAGGACTGGACTGTCTTGTGACCGGAGGCTTTCCGCCTCTCCTCTTCTCCTCCTCCTTTCACCTTCTACCCCTCAAACATAAGCCCAGTGGTAGCAAACATTACGCAAGACACTGGCTGACTATCCCTTGCCAGGAGCACATGGTGTAGTTGCAGGTTAAGTAGGAAAACAAGATCACACGTTGAACTGCAAGGGGCGGCTCCGTGCTACTACAGGTCAAAAGGACCAGGGATAGGTCATCATTAATAACTTTAAGTGTCAGCAACCTCATTCCTGATGTGGACAGCACTCGACCAGGAGATACTCAGGAGGGGGTTCTGTTTTCAGGGAGAAGTTATTCTAGTGTGAAACATGATATAACAGACATGGGTTGTTGTTCATGAGGACACTGAAGTTCAGAAGTTCGTCTTCAATATCCCAATGCTGTATGGAGGTGAAACTGCAGATGTAGCAATTTGTTCGACTTCCTAGTACAGTAAGCTCTTCTGAAATTAAATTCAACATGTTTCCAAAGTGCCCCACAAATGTTTCAACACGGAAACCTCTGTGGACCAGTAAGCACAAATTCATGTTGTGCAGCCAAACATTGTTCAAATCCATGAAACTTTATTTTTAACTCTAGAGGAGGGCCCAAATGTTCCTGAGATGCCAAATCATAAACAAGACAAGCACAACATTTCTGTTTGATGTCACGGTGAAGCTGCAGCGAACAGTGAGTCTTGGGTCTCAGTGTAAACATCACGTAGCTTTAATGGAGAGCTACAGACGGTATATATGACGCTGTCAGAAACGTTAAAGCTACTTATGCAGAAGCAGAACATTTTGTTTAAAGAGTTAATAACCCCTAAACACTGCTGTCCTCAGGGCTTACAGCTATATGACTGCTGGTGTGTCATAACTAAAGAAGCACAAAGTTATACTTAAAATGCTTTGTTAACGACTACAAGTCATTTTGATTGATGTGTAGAAATGAACTTAAGTCTTAACCAGCAGGATTTGTTGCAGAAACATTCCTGCACTCTCTATTGTAAACGGTACAGTACCACACACTAAATGCATCTGTGTATGCACAGAGGTATGTTGTCTTAACTGCATATGAATTCATGAAAAGCACACGTCTGGCATGGACAAATAAAACTGTCAGAGACCAAGAAGATAAGTGTGCTAGAAGCAGCCAGCTGTCTTACACAGTTATAATGAGTTGCATACTTTTCACTAGTGGGAAGGTTGCGGTGCCCCAGGGTGCTGATCGTACCCTTTCTAAGAAACCTTCCCAGAGCAAACTTCCTGGAAGAAAGTAGCCTGGAGCCAGAGAGGGATTCTAAAATAACCTCTAGTAAAAGTGTATGCTTCAGGTATTACAGTAGAAAAACGACACTCTGGAGTACTGAAATTAATCTGATGTTTTAAAGAGACCTTTAACTCAGAAAGAGTATCCAAGGATTTTGCAACACCCTTTGTTTTGTTCCAGTTGTACTCTGGAAAACCTTTCACATGCTTTTTTTCTTTTGCTCTTGCTACATAAACACGTATAACAAAGAATGTGGAAATTTATCAGAATTTTAAATTCTTAGAATCTCATTTCAGAGTTTCAGTGTTTACCTGTATGAACTCATAGGAAGTGAGTAAGTGCAAGACATGTTATATGTATGATTTTTTTGTGTAGATTTCACAATAAATGATGTAAACGTATCTTTAAATACAGCGTGAGATAACCTACATCAAGTCACACTTTGATTTTATTGTTATATTTTCACAATTAGGGCTACAACTAACAATTTTCATTCTTTATCAATTCACTGATTATTTCCTCAATAAAATCGTTTGACCTGTTATATGTGACACATTCGAGTAGCTTGACAGATTTTAAATTTAATGTAAGACAAAGTCAAGAAGCAAATTCATACAGCGGAGGTGTTGGCATAAGCAAATGTTTTAGATCACAACAGGGCATGGGCTGTGGTTAGATGAACTGAGATAACATTCCTCTGGTCTTCTCTTTATAAAAATACCTCCTCTTACTGGAACTTTTGTGGGTCCTTTCCAGCTGTGGGCCCCTGAAATCATGATCCCCACACTAGCTACAGTTGTGCATGTGACTCACGAGCCACAAAACCGTTAAGGGTGTGTGCTCATTCAAACATTTGCTGAGTCACACAATCTCCCAAACCCTTTTCTCTGCATGTAAATAATCACATTGTACCATCAAAACAACATGGCAGACGCTGCTGTGTAAACCCTGACAGAGTTGGACAAGCTCCAGTCTGATTGGCTGCAGCCTGAAATCCTTCCCCTTTGTTCTTGGCGTCTCTCCAGTGCTTTTTTTTTTCATGTCTTGCAACCCCTTCAGGGCAAGTCTGGTACATTCCAGAGAAGAAAAACACCAGAGGGAGCGGAGAGCAAAAGGCGGGGACACACGTAAGACATGCTGACAGAGTACAGTGGAGAGTTTAGAGAGGAAGTGAGTCCGCCAAGAGGAGGGACAATCCTGTAAGAGGATCAGGTTTCAGCAGGCAATGAGGTCATTTCAGTGGTTGATGTTATTGGGACAGATAGTTACATCATGTTGGTTTATTAAGATTCATATTAACATGTTTCTAAAGCAGGAAATAATATATTTCCGTTGTGAATATACAGATAGACAGTGATGGAATTAGTACAATTGTACTTGACTTGACTAAAGTATTGTATTGTTTACTCCACTACATTTATTTGACAGCTGTAGTTACTTTGGAGATTCACAGTATTAATACAAAATATTATCAACAAATAAATTCTGGTTCTTTGTCATAGATTTAACTACACAATATCAAGTATATAAAGTGATTTAAATTAGCTCCACCTTTACCAGCTGTAACATTAAAGTGATGTTTACACATTAAACCAGTGGTTCCTAACTTCCTCCTTTTTATCACTGAGTAAACTGACAACCCCTGACCACGGTATTTATTTATGGATACAGAACACCTGATAAACTGTATGATTAACCCAAACAGTGAACATTTTAACCACAATTAGTTTGAGTAAAATAAGCAATTTAGATACATTTTACGCAGATTTTTTTCCTGTGGATATTGCATCAGAGTTTTTAGGGACTTTTTTATATGGTTGTGTCTGTTTTATGTAGATTTTTGTTCTAATATTGACAAACATACATACTTCATATGCTTCTTTGTTTGAGAAATTCAATGTTTTCGTCTCCATGATGCTTGGCCACTGTTTCATGAGCTCTTTGGGCATTTTAACTGTGTACTTTTCTTTTGCAGGGAAAGTGAAAGCTCTGTCAATATAGCTTGTGTTCAGGGGTCTCATTTATAAACACTGCGTACACACAAAATGAGGCCTGAAAGAGGCGTACGCCACTTCCCACGCTAAAGTTGTGATCTATAAAAATAGACTTGATGGGAGAAACTTTAACCCATGCTTACGAACATTTTGGAGAAGGGAAATTGGCAGTGCAGATGGTGAGGTGGAAGCCTGATTGTAGAAACTGTTGAATATTTTTTAGCGTACACCATTTTTGACTTTTGTTCGTATGTACGTTTTTAGTATGGATCCTATGCACTGTTTTACAAATGAGATCCCAGGTCTTCAGTTTCCTAATCCTGTGTGATTTAACTTCATATATTAAATAATATTCTAAAATAAAAATCCAATTTATTTTTCCCCACAGAAATAAATGAAATGCTGCAGGGTTTTTTTTAACACCCCGTAAAATCAAGAAGGTCTTGTGACACTGCAGTGAACCGTTGCAGTGAATCCTGAAATGGGTCATTCAGCATCATTAATGCTTTTACTTTCAGTACTTCAAGGGATACTTTAAATAAATCTGATATGTTGAATAAAAACATACAATGTATTAAGAATTAGCTTTTGATAGAAGATTAAAATGCTGCTAACATGTTGACGAATCAATGAGGCTGGGTCATAAAATGCTGTGAGGCTGAGTGTTTCCAATGAGTCATGTCATGATGTAACTAATATATGCCAAACTGCACATTAGATTAGTTAAATTCATGTTCAACGTGACGTTCAACGTTGGTATAAAAACATCTAGCACTCTGAAAGAGGCCGTTCTGCATGAGAACTTGTAATACTTTCAGGTAAAATATGCTGATAATACATCTCTACTTTTGTATAATTTTGAATGCAGGACTTTTATTTGTAATGGACTGTTATTATTGCATCAGAATAATTTTTACACCCTGTGCCAGGCCTCCAGCAGGCATACATAATACAGGAACAGAATGTACTTTGTATTATGTGACTGTCACAAGTTCTGGGTTCTTACAATTATCTTGTATTTGTGTTTACATATGGGTGTTTCTTCTGTGAAAGAGTGCTGCTCATTATTTACATAATCCAGGCCATTAAAGGCTGATAACCGCCTCTAAACCGGACCAACAATGTTGTTCTCAAGCCTATTCATGACTGCTGTTGACCCAATCATGCAGAGCCAGGCTCATTCCAAACAAAAACTCTTTCTGTGTATAATACAGTCTGGCCTGTTTCTTACATAACCGGCTTAATCGAATCATTAACCCGAATCAGGTCTAGAAAGGCCCTACTTCCCCTCTTCATGACAATAACTGGGACGTTGGGCAGATTGCATAAGGACTACAACATTTAACTGTAGGATTGCAGTTATATCCTCACTGCAGACAGGTTTTGGTGTCTGACGCCACCCAGTGGACAGTTTTACATTTAGACCTTTTAACACGTGCTCTTCTCAGAGTTTTGGCATGTGAGGTTTGAGTCTCGTGTGACT
Organism: Cephalopholis sonnerati; assembly: GCA_019142605.1. Lineage (NCBI taxonomy): Eukaryota > Metazoa > Chordata > Actinopteri > Perciformes > Serranidae > Cephalopholis > Cephalopholis sonnerati. The sequence goes on from JAGQAX010000006.1 coordinate 27,692,570, forward strand.
TTCAGCTGCCAAGAGTATCTGCAACAAACACCTGCAGGTTTGACATCTGAGAACCTGCCTGGAGGCCCGAGGCCCACTGTGTGCTATGACACAGACTTGATAATGCTGGAGTCACCAGCAGGTGGTTACTGTATCTAGTTCATTTATAAGTGTGTGTTTTTAACTTTTATACACACAGTACTGAGCCCCAAATTTATTTTAACACCTGAAATGGTCTTAAAAATATAAAAATTACTCTCAGAAACAGAAAAAAAGTATTTCTGTCATTGTAACATTTGTACATCATACCTTCTCTGCCCAAACAAAAAAACATAACATCTCAATTATTAGAGTAATTGTTCAGATGTGAGCTGACTAGTTTTACAAAATGAAAAATAAAGATTAGGTTAAGCCTTAGGCCATTGCTATCAGCTTCAGAAAGGAAACCAGTCAGAGTTCATTTAAATACGGATTACCACATTCAAACTACATCAGAGTAGAGAATCATTTTAATGTAACAACATAGTGATTTTATAGATGTACAGTAAGAAATCGTACTAATTTTAGATCATTTAGACAGAGAGACAAAGAAAAAGCATCCTGGAATGATTGAGATTCAAATAAAATAGAAAAAACATCAACACAAACATACACCTCTTAATACTGTGCTCTGATAAAATGTTTGAAAATGTTTTTAAAAGGAACAGAACGCCTCACCTGACACGGTTAAAACCTACAGTATGTGGCTAAAATAGATTACAGTACTTAAATATAAAAATAGACTCTTTCTTGAATTTGTTTGTTCTTTCAGTTCTGCAGTCTTCTAAATGGACGGGTGTGTTCGTCCGGTGTGTGTCAACCGGCCAGTTGTGCTCCCTCAGTGACACATCCGAGAGGTCATCTCTTTCTGCGGACACAATGCAAACGAGACACTGAGTTAGAAACACTGGAAAACTTCTCTTAAAAATGTAACACACTTTAGGATGAAGTGAGTAGGTTATATTAAGATATTTATAAGCTCATGTAGAAAACATAATATTGGAAATAAAGAAGATACAGCCTGTGAACAAACTTTCAAGCTAACGTACACTACCACAAGACTACAAACTGCTGGATGCACAAAAAAGGCAAATAAGTGCATTTAGTAGAGTGCAGATGTCTGCCAGGTGTGTCTGGGTATGTGGGCAGGAACAGGGAGTGCAGGGCAGGCTGCGTATGGTGGAATAAAGGGAAAACAATATGCAGGTTTAATTATCAAGGTGTAATCAGAGGAGACAGGCTATACGGGTACAAGTCTTGGACACAATGTCGAGTACAACCCCTCCCTACCTCTCCCTTCCTAAATAAAGATGCGTTGACTCTCACTCAACTGTCCCTCCTGGCTCCCTTACAGTCAACATGGCGGCGAAGATAACAAAAACAATTGACTTATTCATCTTATATCGAGCCTCACTTTAGAACATCATAACATATCAGGTAGTGCGTTAATCTGCAGATGCTCCGGTTTAAAATGACCACATTTTCTTTAAATATCAGTTCTTAAGCCACAACAAATGTCAAACTGTGGCCTGCGACAGACGAGGCAAGGCTTGTTTCTAGCCTAGTTGATTCACAGAAATGCCCTTTGTTGTGTTATTTTGTTGATGACTTGTGGCCCCTACCGGCTGGTTACGAGGAGTGAGAAGTTTGTAGTCAATGACGGTATAAATCAGAGCAAGTCACTAACACGTTTTTTTTTTTTCTCGAAAATTGTGAATTACTTCAACCGCAAAAGGTCCTTGAACATACAGGCATAAATGTGGACGAAAAATATTAGTCCGATCGGTCCAGTACTATGAGAGATTAGCTGCAGACAGACAGAAAACACACACTCAATCTTGTACGTCTGTCTTTATGAGGACCCTAATTGAAATAATGCATTCCCTCACCCCTTACCCTAACCTTAACCATCACAACTAAATACCGAACCCTAACCTAAACCTAAACCCAATTCCAACCTGAACTGTAAAACCGAGTCTTAAACCTTAAAACAGATCTTTGAAAAAGTGAAGACCAGCAAAAATGTCCTCACTCTGTTGCGAAGATACAGTTGGTCCTCACTGTGTAGCATGTTCAACGACACACACACACACACACACACACACACAACCACAACCAAACGCATGATCCTCTCTGGGCTTATGCCTGGCAGGGATAATAAAAAAAGGTCAAAACATCTGCACACTAATCTGCATTACAAACATCCAGTTCATTGTCTAAGCTTTCAGTCACACAGGCCTCAGTTCCAGCATGAGACACATTGAACAAAGGGCGGAGGGGTCATCAACAGTAACCCAACAATGCGCACACAATCAATCCCACTACAATACCAACTGGGGATGTGCAGTAATTCGTGACTGTTTGTCTTTCAAGAGAATCTCATCGTAAAATAATGAATTCTACAGATCCTGAAAACAATTACATCATCTAAATTAATGAAAAGCTTACAAATGGCTGATAAATCTGTGCACTACAGGGCGTTTGCAAGCTCAAGCATGGGCCACAAATATGGTGTTGGTTTAGATGAGTTTAAAGTCTTCAATTTATCCTGTGAGGAAATGATCTCATGTTGAAAATCGCAGCTTACACGCTGCAAGTCTCATGTTGGTTAACGGCCAGCAGCCTAAAGTCCTAGGCCTCCATGATCCCTCACAACTAAATCTTTTTATTAGCAATCACTAAATACAGGACACAGTTTACTCACTACTTTACTATCTATATTGCCTTACTGGCATGCAATGTCTACCAGGAAGTAACAAGATGTTGCATAGTTTGTCACCAGGGCATACTGACAGGGTTGTCAGCTGTTAAGTGTGCCGCTTAGTACAGCATCTTGGTTGCAATTCTTTAAATAAAAAAGCGATCCTCATCAAAAGGTTTTATGTTGTGTGTCTATGCATGAAAATAAAGAGAGAATAATTACTGGTCAGCATACCATTATCAGCTTTTTATACACTTAAATATTGATATCCAGCTAAAAAATCCAGGATCTATCAGGATCTACTTTTCATGTTACTATGCACTTGACTCTATATGCGTGATAGGTGTCCTACAGTTTCAGATTTATACATGGCTTATCTACAATTCCTATTTCTTCAGAAAAGATCTATCACCTTTTATCTGTTTCAGAAAACAGCTCCTCTAAATAATTATTAGTTAATGCTGGTGTGTTTGAAATTCCATTATTGAAGAACAAACCAAAGCTTTTTTAAACATGTTATTTTTGTATTCAGCTCCATGTTAGATCCTATCTGCTCTCTGACTCACCAGAGGTTCCAGCTCTTTGTGGTCTGTGAGGTTGAACTCAGTGACAAAGTAATAGAAATGCTTGTAGCAGGTATTGACGTGAGCCTCAGCCCCCATCTGGCTCACACGGTCAAAGTGGTGGATGTAGACGTGGACAAACACCCGGAACAGACGAGACAAAATCTTCTTAGCCACCTGCATGAAGGTCTTAGGGAAGGGAGTACCTGCGAGACAAACAGATGGAGACGGTGGAACACCACGGTCAATCCAGTATGACCTTTTGCTATTTGCTTCACAGAAAGGAACACATTTGAATACTGATGTATCTAACTCAATGGTTACAGAATATTTTAACTTTTCAAAACGTTTCTTTGTCCTCTGGAGTCCCTCAGATTGGATACCAGCATGCTACAGGACTCAGCCAGTATCACTTCATACGTGAATGGAAAACCAACTTGACTTGGTCAGGGGGATAAGCCTCTGCTTTAACCAAGTGATTAATTTTGTATGTCATTTTGCTTTGACTAATTCAATAATATTTCAGGAATCTGTTCCAGAGGACACGTGCGTCAGAGGTCGTTTCTATTCATAGCCTCCTGTACATTGTGTGACCCATTTTTAAATCCATTGCTGGGATGTTTCTGTAGTTAGTCAGATGCCGAGCCACAGCTCAGGGCATGCACACATGCACAGAGCTACAGACTGAGATAATAAAAAACCGAGAATGCCACAGCAGCAGAAGATTAACTGGTGGTGTTTGCAATGTGCAGTACTGTAGGTAATCTAATAAATGTGACCTCGCAGATTTAATCTAAGGCATTTTTTGTTTATCAAAAACAGGGGCCTCAGATTTTAAACGCCTTCACCGTGCAGGATTTGATCTGTATCTCATTTATTTTCCATTGTGTTTATCACATGTAAATCATTTAAATGCCTTTTGTTTTGGTCTTTCGTGTCACTTGTGCTAACATGGTCAGTCCATTGAACGAAAGATTGATTATTTAATAAGTTAAAAATATAAAATATTTGCATGTTATGACAGTGGCATCCAACTGTTTGGCTTGTGACCCCTTTAAACAATAAAATCTCTGTTGTGTTGCATATATCTACCAATTTTGACCAGCTCAACCAAAGACGGGTAATTTTTTCAAGTCTCCCAAAATCAAAACAAATCAGTGTTTTACACAAGGGCATAGGTTTATAAATGGACAGTAGGAAGATGTCCCTACCAATAGTTGAGCGAACTTGTTTCCATTATCCTCATTCTAACAGTTCTGTGCACAAACTTTTGGACAAATCGCACCTCATATTGATTCTGTGACCTAAGTGACAGTGCATTTTGTTTTTCAATACAGGACGGTCCCGTATTATGACTGTTTAAAGTGCTTTGAGTTAAATTCGGGATTCCACCTATGACAAAGAGCAGCATCACTTAAACTAAACCAGAGAGAGTGCCAAACGGGGTTCTGTGTCTATTACACGGTCTGAAGGGGATACTTCCATATCAGCAGAGCAATCACGTATTGCACAGGTGACTAAAGGATCAGTACTTTTTTCTTCTTGAAACATTATGACTTTATGAGTTTATTTTTGTAAGTGCCTATTATAATTTTTTTCCTCAAAATATTATAACGTACTTCTCAAATTCTCAGAGAACAGAGATCTGTGAGATGATTTGATGTGTGGAAAGTTTTGGACATGAGCAGATATCTTATTTAAACACATATGAGCTATTACATTCCAGCGGTTTATAAATGAAAATAAAAAATACTGAAAAAGCAATACCTAGCTGCATTAGCCTGGTTTTGTATTTTGAACTGTCACCAGTCGCCTAAATTTTGGGTTTTTCTTTACTTAAATAAGACATTTCCACCAGAATGCAGGAAATTAAGTGTCTGAAGCTCCATATTTGTGTGGGAGGACCCCCAGAGCCCCCGCTTAATATGCGTCCCTACCAATGTTGAAATGAAACCTACACCTTTGGTTTACGAGGCAAATAGCGAACCAAGAATAACTTTGTGTTTCATATTGTGTATTTTCTGTTTTCCCCTTCTGTTAATTACCTTACGACCCCTCAGATTTATCCTGCAACACTTGGCAGTGGGCCTGACACCCAGGTTAGGAACTACTGGGCTACAGCATCTCAACTGTGAGAATCTAAATCATTATTAATTGAGCACCACTGGGGATTTGACTGTTCATCACTTTGGGTTCTTGTGATTTGGGGTTGGTTGTAATCATTATTTCATGACTTTTTTTTAGGCGGATAATGTAATGAAATAGCTTAATTGACAATGAAAGTAATAGCTGGTCACTGCCCAACTTATCACAGTAGGAGTCTGTGGACATTGTCAATGAATGGTTTGTTTGCACACAAACAGAGTTCACAAACTGAATTGGGTGTGAAACCAACCCCTGACATCCTTCACAGTACGATTTCTTAGATGACGAAGGTTTCTCAAAAAGTCTGTGACCTAATTATGGATCTCAGCATGGAGAGTTTAAGAAACCAGAGTCTTAACACACCATCTGTAACTAATCTGAACACTTACCGACGTTGGTTGGGAAGATGTTCTCATTGTTGATTTGTACCTCAATCCAATCCATGAGCAGGCTCATGTATTTGGGGGCTGACAATGCTGTCGGCCTCTTGTACTTGTGCTCGTCCTGCCAGCGGTATTCGTACTTGGGCCCACCGGACATGACTGGGCAGGTTTGATCGGTGCAGGAGTCACTGATAGTGCCGTAGATGAGGTTAATGCGGTTGAAGAAGTCGACCACGTGGACGGCCACCCAGTCGTTGAGGTCCTCACCGTGGGGCAGCTGCACGGCCTGCTTCAGGTCCAGCCCTGCATTCAGAGACGCCTGGGCCTTCTTGTGCAGGTCGAAGCGCTGAGTCCCGGGCTCAAACTTGCGCTTGGGCCGGAATGTCCTGTCTTTGTTGAAGACTTGTTTCAGGGCATGGGACATTGTTGCATGTGGTGGTGCCGGGCGATTTGTTTGAATGCTTCGGGTGAATTATTTACTGTTGAAATGGAAGCAGCCAAAAGGTTGTGTAAACAACCACTGCAGAGTTTTTGCTATGGACTGTCTTTTGGTATTTGTTCCAACTCAGTCTGTGATCCTGCATATGATTAAAGGAGGGGAGAGAAAGAAGGAAAGGGACAGTGTTAGAGCCTTATGTTTAGGTACTACATATTCCTCATATATTTCACAAACTCATACAATCTATGGCTCAATTAACAACCACTTTAATTATTGATTAGTCCTCTGATTATTTTACTGAGCAATCATGTAATCATTTGGTCTATCAGATGTCAGAAAATACAGACAACAGTTCATCACAATTTCCCAGGGTCCAAGGCCTGAGTAGAGCAGCAAATCCTCACTATTAAGGCCTGAACTACATAGTACTTGGCATTTCAGCTATAAAAATGTCTTACCTGATTAATAATTATAGTCAACATAGTTCTCTATATCTACTTATCATTTAAATTAGTAATATTTTCAGCTCTATTACAGTGTCTCATGCTTATTAAACATGTAATACATGAGAGCTGACTGGGAAATTACACAACAATAGCATCTGTGTCCCAGTTTTTGCAATGTCTTGGGCCTAAAGTTGCTTGCAGAGATGTAGCAAAAACATAAACCCCTTATCCACCTTATTAGGACAATAAAAATCTTAATACTGTTGAGGATTGCCATAAAAAGATGAAGGTCATGTCAAGATGAAGCTATACATTCATGGCACAACAACGTAAATAAATGTGGGAGGTCAGGATGATCGCTAAACGCAGGACATTTTATTTATCATTTCATATGGTGAGAAAAGTGAGAAGGTCAAATTCATTCATGGCAACCTAAATGCACATGTTCCCTCAACACCTGTGACAGCAGCCTGCATTAAAGATGAAACATCGCCTCAAAGTGAACATGAGTCATTTCCTATTTCAGACACTAATGCCGCCGTGAAACCAAGAATCTGCGGAATGACAATAAAACCAAGTCAAACGGTCTGTCACCAGTGTAAAAGGACATTACTACGTTTAGTTATACCCCTGTCTAAATATCGGCGCCCACATCTTCACAACAATGGGGACATTATATCGTTTTTAGCACACTTTGAGGGATAAAAGCCAGGAGATTAAACAGCAGGGCACATGACGACTGTGCGAAGTTTATTCGTGACGTGACTAGCTAACTCGGTCGGACTTGTTGCTTTCTAAAACAGCCCCAAAACACAAACGAGACAGGACAAACCCACGTTATTAATACTCAGTTCACATAATAAATGTCATTAAAGCCGTCTAAAACATTCATTATCCCAGACAGATGATCAAACGGTGACGAAATCGCACAGTTGAAAGCCACTTTCACGAACTTACTTGTTCCGCCTTCCTGTTCCGTCAGTTTCCTTCGATCTTTTTCAGTCGAAAATTATCTGATAACCGATCAATAGCTTTACGTTAACAACATACACAGACTACATTATGGATATCTGGCGCGATACATGTTGTATAATTACTGTTAATTCAATAAATATGTCACTTTAATAAAGAAACTAACGTCTGACTCCTCCCTACGAAACGAAAAGTACACCAGCGTCGAGTTGAAACCGCTGGTAGCTACTTCCGGTCGGAACCTTCAAAATAAGACACCCCTCTGACAAGTAGGATGCAACAGAATTGAGTCATTTAGGCCCGTGCGCACCATGAGCACAAATGTAAACAACAATTATTTCCCCTAAATCATTTAACATGAGATATTTATACCCATTAACTTAGATAAAAGGTTAGTTATTAGCCTGGTTCAATTTGTAGGTAAGGTACTGTTAGGCCTGCTTAACATTTGTTGGCTATTTCCAACTTAGGTGACTACCTTTTCTCCACTACATTTCAGGGAGAAATATTGTACATTTTACATCACAGATATCTGATGGCTGTGGTTATGAAGTGGTACACAGACCATGATTTAACACAGCTTGATACAAGCTGATAAAATATTGCTGTTGCCCCATAAAATATCAAAATACCATCTAAGGAGTTATATAGACTTTCCTCAAAATGCAGTGCTGCAAACTTTCAGCTCACCTAAAAGGCAGAAAATCCACTATGAAGATTTTCTTTTCAAAACAATAGGATTTTTAGCAATTTTTTTCCATTTCTTTTCATCAAATGTTTGCTATTTATATTTTGATTTACTACATGTGTATTTTTACGTCCGAATGAATAGTACATTTTTCTGCTAATACTTAGTTTTACTTGTATTGATAATGTTCTGAATATTGAATGCAGTACTTAAACTTGTACCAGAGTGTTTTTAAGTTGTAGTATTTATAATTCTACCAATCAGTGGCTACGAGATGCCATCACTGCCGATGAATGCAACAGGAGTGTGCCCATGTTCCCATGATCCTATGTTCCCCAGCTCAATATCCTATTTATATCACTCATCAAGGAGACCTTGCAAAAGGTTTGATGTTCTCAGCAATGTTTTTCCTTTGGTCAAATCTTCAGCGTATGTTTGTTTTGTGTCAGTATTCTGGGTGAGACAATTATCTTGATTTTAGTCATTGATATCTCCACAGTGGCTGAACAGATTTACCATTCAGGCTGCATTTGAAACGCACATATCCCTTTGTTCTTTTGCAACTTGACCTGCGAAGCTCTTGTGATGTTAGTTTATATCAAGACACATAGGACCCTGGGAACATAGGGTTCATAGGGTTGACCCTTAATGCATCATGCCATGTTCAGGCCTCAGGGCTTGTTCTGTGAAAACTTGAGGCCATTATTTTGAAGACTAATCTGTGGACTTCCGGTGTCTTGTGCCAGTGAGTGGTTGCCTGGCAGCTCAGAAGTACTTCCTTTGAAACAGTGACTGAATGGCAGGGGGCAGCATGACTAACCTCGTTTATTCAGTAACAGAGGTCATAATAAACCACAATACATCATGTTTGAATTACTGACAGAAAAATCTGCATTGAAGTTATTTAAGTTATTCAAAATATGTATTCCAACACATAATGCCCCATTAAACTCCTGGGACGTATATGGGACTATACAAAAATATCATAAATGGCTATATTTCTCCACACAGTTTGGAAAAATAACAATATGTTTACTGAAGCCTTTTATTTTGTGAACAAATTTTAGGCATTATTTATTTCTACTCTAAAAAAATGTTGGCCATAACCTCGCTATGTCAGCACATGGTTGGGCCTGAAATTTCAATGATCATATAGTTAGATAATTATAAACAGTCTACAGTTTTAATTAGGAAAAGGCAAGGCAGATTTACTTATATAGCACATTTCATACCAAAAGGCATCCCAAAGTGCTTTACAGATTAGTCAAGTCAGTAATATTAAAATGTAAAATTCTATTAGTTTCTTTCTACTTATAGTTTATTTGGCATAAAAATGAGAACAATGAAGTACTGAGGAGGCAGCAGATACTGTGAAAAAACAGCATGTTAACAACATGTACTATGTACTACCGTAATACTCCAAAATATCAGGATATAAAATTAGTTTGTTCATCAGTACAAAGAGGTCAACACTTAACATTCAAACAATGACAGACAGACAGACAGACAGACAGACAGACAGAGATTCTCCTTACATGGCCAACACACTGAAATACAAATGCACATTTATTGTCACTGTGGCCTTTTTAGTTGTATCGGCACTGTAGTCGAAGCTGGTCAGTGTGCACTGTTCATAAGAAGCTCTTTGTTTTGGTTGTTTAATGGCCAGTTGAAAGGATGCTTTGTGCAGCACTGGGACAGAATGTGCCTTGTTTCTGTCTAATTGATAGGCTCGGCGGCGGCTGCAGCTCCCTCAGGCTTGGCCTTGTTCGATATGGAGTAATGGTAAGACCTCATGGACTCCTCAACCTTCTTGAAGTCAGGACGCTCCTCATGCCTGGTGAGAGAGGAGGGCCCGAAACAGGCGTTTGAAAGGTTGTGGTTAGAGGAAGGCAATGTCACAAGATCTTAAGAGGTCATGGTGCTGTCTGACGCTGACAGGGTTTCAAATACAACACATTATGTGGCTCATTGTCCATCTCTGACTGAGGAAAATAATGTCCTTTAGCTGCTGTTCTGTGGACACAATAAAAGGGAGGTTCTTAGAACTATGAACAAGTTCCTCCGGCTGAATGCACCCATAAATAATATTTACTTTCCAACTGAAAATTGCAATGACTATTTCATGATGACGATAACATCAGCTCTACCACGAACCCTCTCAAGGTTACAGTCTGCTTTGAACAGACTAAAAAACTAACTAAGGTGCACAAGAGTCAGACAATCTTACTTGTATGTCCAGCATTCTTTCATCACTGCATACATTCGCTCTGGACATGCTGGTGGACAATCCATACGGCTCCCACTGTCAATGAATCGCATCACCTCTGGTCCCTTCATTTTCTAGAAAAAAATGAGACACAAAAAGTACTGTAAGTCAAGTAAATATATATACAACTGATACATGACTTTAATGGTGCTCTGCAAAAACACTTGGTACCTTGTAAGGTTTCCCTCCGTAGGAAAAGGCCTCCCACATGGTGATACCAAAACTCCACACGTCACTTTTACTGGAGAATTTGTGGAAGTTTATACATTCTGGAGCGTACCACTTCAGAGGCCATTTACCTGCAGTACGAGCCTGTACGACACAACATGTATGACAACAAGCAGCATGTCAGCGAAAGGCAGTCTACATTGTTTTACTACTTAAAGACATTTTTTTGTGACATACTTAAGTTTTTTTCTCAAGAAGCAAACATACGAACCATAATGTTGAGAAGAGGACTGGTCCATAGAGGATAATAAAAAAGGAATGAAACACTGCACTTACATAATAAGAAACACAACAGTAAAAAAATAATAATAATTTTGAAAAAATGATAAGTTCAATATTCATCTGTAAATCCACACAGCAACAGCAACTAAAATTGTTGGCTCCTTCTTTGTGATTAAGAGCAGGCTCATAGTATTTCACTTAAAGGTCCCATATTATGCGTATTTTCAAGTTCATCCTTGTATTTGAGGTTTCTACTGGAACATGCTGACATACTTTAATGTTTAAAAGAAACATTATTTTTCTCATACTGTCGTGCTGAAACACCCGTATTCAACCTCTGTCTGAAACACTCTGTTTTAGTGTCTCTCTCTCTCTCTCTTTAAGCCCCCTCCCAAAAACCCCAAGTCGCCCCAGTTGGTCAGTGTTTCCTGGTCTTCCCCATGTGCACTTGGGGTGTCTCTGCACTGTCACTGCAGTTGGGGAATGACTATAATAGCACTGTAGTGTCAGTTTTTACCTTTATTTGGTAGAGTTCTGACATCACAACCTGAAGGAAGTCCTGATTGCTAGTTTAAAGGCTCTGACCCACCAAGCTGGCGGTCGGCCATTCGGCCGTTAGGTTAATGTTGGGCCATTATTGAGCGTCTGTTGCCCTAGTCTTTAGCCCTTGTCGGCGTTTTTTCAGCCGATTTAGCATATTGAATTGACGTCAGATACGGCAGAGCCTGTTGGTGAATGAAATCACTCGGATTGACAATTCAGCTCAGTGCACAAGGCGAGAAACAGAAATGAGGAAAATAAACAAACAGCTTAAGTCAAGAGGGAGTGACACCAAAACAAACTTGTTACATAAGGTAAGGTAAATATGCTGTTTCCCCTCAGGCACGTGCAGGAAGAACATGCTGATTGGCTGTTGTTCATGAGCAACTTTTTGGCCGAGACACAGGCGACATGAGGCAACTCTACAGTAAGCTTTTATCACCACTGGTTTTGTGATGTTGGTTTGGTGTGTCTGGGCCTTAAAGTCACAGTTTCTGAATATGGCCTCTGTGCTATGTCAGGGCCCATATTGTAAAAAGTCAGATTTCCACGTCTTTTTTTATTTTATTTTATTGATGTCAGCTTATTTATGTTACATGTGTATGAGTGTGTCAACACACTATAGTGCTCAGTTGTATATTATTTCCTTGGAAGTCAGGGGTTTTAGATGTAGGTCAGTAAACCAGTAAAAAGGAGATCAAGTATGTGTGTATGTGTGTTAGTTAGTTAGTATGTGTGTAGGGGCAGCTCAGTGATTCCCAGAAAAGCAATCAATTTAGGACACACTATCTATTTGTGTTGACTGCAATGCTGATAATCCCTTCGCCCCCACTCTTTAGTGGCTCTACATCTGTGTCACTTTCAGTGCAAAAACTTGAAGAAAATCTGGCGATGTGTTCACCTTGTAATAGTTGTCATCTGCTCCCAGTGCCTTGGAGAGCCCAAAGTCACTGATTTTAGCAAACTGTTGGTTGACCAGCAGGACGTTGCGAGCTGCTAAGTCTCTGTGCACAAAGTTCTTCTCCTCCAGATACTTCATTCCCATCGACACCTGGTGCATCAGGTTGACAATGTTCTCCACAGTTACAGTATCCCTGCGGGGACAGAAATACCGATCGTCACAAAAGTCATAACATTTTTTTTTCCTTTTAGAAATGTTAATTTTCCTTAATGAAATTAAGGGTCTGAGGATAGATGGTGTTGTGTGTCACCAGTGTCCAACCTTGGGGTTTTACACATTGTCATTCAAGTGAATTGAAATTAAATTAAATGCAAATATATATACATTTACTTTTATTTATCCTTACAAACTTACTGTTTACAGTGTTTACACCTCTGTACATATGTATTTATTACTTTTCACTTTGCATATACATTTACTACATTCTTGTTTACATTCTGTTTATTCATTTGCAATACTGGCAGTAATTTTTATTATCATATTTACATTTTATTTGTTTAAATGTTATATTTTGACTTAAACTATTCTATGTATAAGATTCAGATTTTGATTTTACCTGCACAATTTACTGTATAAAATAATAGATGGAGCTACAGTGACATCACCCATTAGTATGTGGACACTGTATTTGGAGTCAGAAGTGACCATATTTGGACGAAAGGGTAGAGCTGTGGAGGAGCGAGTGGTGGATCTGACTCATAGACTGCAGTGATGCCTCACGGACAGGATGTCACTCAAGTGGCCTGTTTATTTCAGCTGTACAGTTGGCCATTTCAACATTTGTCTCTGGGGCCTGAGATATTCATAGTCAACCATTGCTTCACTGTAATTGTTGTGCACATGTAAGAATAAAGAACTTGAACTTTTTTTGCCCCTTGTGTCTTCAAGGTAGAAACAGTGCTTGTTCATCACTCTTGGAAATACATTTTCATGATGTAACAGGACAAAACGGTGCTCCATCACGCTCATCACATTGTGTTATTACTAATCCACATTTAAGTCCCTTTCACAAATATCTTGTCTGACAGTGCATCTGATTCACTTTCAGCTGAACTCACTTATTGGAGGAAAGGAACTTATTTAGAGGTCCGGCAGAAGCCATCTCCATGACCAGCATCAGATTCTCAGCGTTGCACAGACCCAGCATGCGGACGATGAAGGGGTTGCTCAGCTGGTGCATGATCTCTGCCTCCCTCATCATCTCCTCCTTCACCAGCTTCTCGTTGTCACTCTTCAGCACTTTGATGGCCACGTCAATTTGGCCCCTGACAGACAGCAAACAAAACATTTTGGATGAACCTCTGACCTTTTAAAGATGGTATATGTGTGCTGGAAAATTACATGGTATCTGGAGGGCAATGTGTTCAGCAGTAAAAGGTTTTGTTTTATAATGTTTGAGTGCTCACGATTCAGTCTTGAGGACTCCTTTCTTGACGCAGCCAAAGTTCCCAGAGCCGAGCTCCACTTCATCGATCAACAGCTGACTCCTCTGGATGTTGAACTTCCTCACTTCATTGGGGTTGTGGTACGGGTTGAATACATCTGTGTCCATTGGCAGCACATTATGATCTTCAGCTGCAGCGGCGGCTGGCGTCGTGGCTGCTGCAACAGCTGACAAGTGAAGGTGCATGTTTTTATATGTGCTGTGGATTCTATTAAACAGCTTGTGAGATTTTCATTGTAATCTTTCAAGACAATCTTTTTTAAATCCTTCATTTATTATCCTAAGTTTTGGATTATTTAACTGAGTTTGTTTTGTTGGAAATACTCAGTGGTGCCCACGAGGGACGGCCAGGTGTGGGGCATGGCCCCCCTAATATAATTGCTGAACCCCCTACTGACCCCCCCCATCGAAAATAATTGGAGGCTGATGTTAGTGTTTTCAAGAGGCTGTGGTACATTCATTCTTTAGGCACTTATAGGTGCCAACTATGTCGGCATAGCTTGTCAGGAAAGAGGCTAAATGATGCCCCAAGTTAGGCTAAATTTTGGGAAGGGAATAGCTGGCATGTCCATTTTAAAAGGGGTCCTTTGAACTCTCACCTCAAGATGTCTGAATGAAAATGGGTTCTGTGGGTACCCATGAGTCTCCCCTAAACTTGAGAGGGGTTCCCAGAAAATGTTCTGTTGCTTACACGTAATGTAGCCCTTCACATTTAAGTTGTATATTTGTCTTTTTAAGGAAAAGGCAACCAGCCTGAGGAACAATGACTAGACTAATACATATATAGATACATAACACATTAAAATCAGATTGTTGTAGAGCTCAAAATGTTAACTGTACTGGTATAAGTCTGTGCACATCAGATAATTACTAACATTAACAGTAAAAGAAGAAACCAAAGTATATTAGTATGTGATTCCTTAACTCTACATAGTGGCATCGTTTTCAACTCGCCTATAAACTTCACAACATAATATAATTCCTGAAATTCAGTTATGGCTTTTGGTTTTGATGTGCCACCTTAAGATTTTCAGCGGTCCATCTGGCCACCCCTATGAAAAATTTCTGGTGGTGCCACTGGAAATACTGCTTTCAGAAACCTTGTGTGGGGAGTTAGCTCTGCAGTAACTGTAAAAGGATTGCAGGCAGTGGTGGAAAGTACTTCAGTACAGTTTTAAGGTACTTCACCTCAGCATTTCCCTTTTATGTAACTAAATACTTCTACTTCACCACATTTCAGAGGGAAACTTAGTAGCACTAAAGTTACTAGTTCTTAAGATTTTACAAACAAAATATATGATCAGTAAACAAAATATGATGATAAACTACCCAATAATAGATAAAGCACTTTAAAATCAGCTTCCTCTCCACCAGCTACAACATTACAATGCTGCACATAAATAAAAGGAACAGTAATAACATTCACAGGAGCTGTTTTTTCTGCACAATGAGTACTTTTACTTTTGATGCTCTAAGTACTTATTGCTGATAATACTTCTGGATTCTGTGCAGGACTTTTAGTTGTCACTGAGTAGTTTTACACTGCTGTACTGCTACCTTTACTTTAGTAAAAGACCTGAGTACTTCCTCCACCACTGATTGCATCACTGTTTGTGCTTTGTGGTGTTTTTTTTGTAGGCCTGTTTTCTTGTTCAGTGCTGTGTATTTCAAAGGCCCATCTCGGGTCAACTAGCTCAAGTTATAAATTCTAATATATTAGTATGTGGTGTTGGTTCACAGACTACTTGTCTCTACATTAAAGAGAAACAAGCTTATTTGGCTGCAAGTGCAGATAACAGAGCAGCTAAATATGTGTTTGGTGTTGCAGTGTGGTTTTAGCTGGTTGCACTTCAGGGGACTGACCTCGAGGTGGCGGTGTGTATCCATTTTGTCTCTTCCCCCTCTGCAAGAGTGACATTCAAATTAATCTCAGAAAAAGAGAATTAAGCTGATTTAAATAGTGCAGGATGTAGTCTGTACTCACTGTTGCAGGAAGACTGGGTGTCTCTGAAAGATTATAAAACAGATTAGAGTTAGATATCAACTATTTCAATAGTAGGTGTAGTGATCAACAAGGTTGTAGTGATAACATAAAGTTGATATGATCGGGAAAAGGATAGAAGATGTCCAGTACTTTCAGCAGCTTTTCCATGAACACACGCCTCCCCGAGATTAGTCACCAGGCCATCAGCTTTCATCTTCAGGTACTCAACCAGCTAGAGAGATTAACAAAATGTCGTCAGCTGCAACATAATCACTAGATATTGAAAGAAGAGCGTGAGGAAGAGTATGATGACGGGCCAACCTGCCAGATTGTGTCAAACTTTGTTCCCTCGGGCATGGAGTATTTCCCTGATTTGTCTTGGAGGATCTGGTAGTGGTACACTGTTTTCCCATATACCATAGAGAGGGCATAAGTACCCGTCTCCTCTCTGTCTCTTATTCTGAGAAACAAAAAACAATGTTGCTTAAAAACTGCATAATGACCTTTGACCTTTGGGTGAAAAAATGGGCAAAGAAAAACACAGCAGATGCAAAAACATCACCAACTCACAGAAACTTGCCGTCCGGTTGCGCTCCAGAGTAAAGTCGCCTCTCACCTTCCTGACGGGTGATTTTAGCGTGATACCAGGGCATCTTCTCGTGGGCCGTGGTGGCGATCAGTTTCTCCAGCTGAGGAGCTTGACTGATGATGGCCTGCTCCATGGCTTCTCCCTGAGCAGAGATAGATAGATAGATAGATAGATAGATAGATAGATAGATAGATAGATAGATAGATTTTTTTAGATTAAATCTTTCGCCCTTATTGATAGGAGATTGACAGGAAAAGGTGGATGACTCACAGCAAAGGACAACAGATCAAAATCAAACCCAAGCAGCTGCAAAGACTCAGCCTATGAGGTGCACACTCTACCAGGTGAACTGGTGACCACCCTCTGCGGCAATATATATTATTACCGCACTCTGAAAGAGGTGCACGTCACAGTTTGCATGTAAAAGTAAAGGAGTATTACCAGCAAAATGTACTTAAGCTATGTATATGCATAAAAAATGGCCCCTGTGACTGATATATTAGGATAAATTACATTATCAGATCACTAATACTGAGGCATCCTACCAGTTGGGAACCACTAGTTTAAACTACTTTTAACTAAGGGCGGCTGTGAGTCAGAGATAGACTGGGTCATCCACCAATCGGAAAATCTGTGGTTTGATCCCCGGCTCCTCCAGCCTGCATGTCGAAGTGTCTTTAGGCAAGATACTGAATCTGGTGAATGCTCCACTGGTGTGTGAGTGTGTGAGTGGTTACTGAGTAGCAAGCAGCAGCCTGTATGGTTGCATCAGCCACCAGTGTGTGAATGTGTGTGTGTGTGTGTGTGTGTGTGTGTGTGTGTGTGTGTGTGTGTGTGTGTGTGTGTGAATGCGACATGTAGTGTTAAAGTACCTCGAGTGGTCGGAAGACGAGAAAGGTGCTATACAAGTGCAGTCAATTTACTTTATATGCTGTTAGGTGGTTTAGTCCAATGGTTTCTATTTAGCAGTGTACTGAATAAAATTTTAATATGTTTTTATGAAAAATTTCAAGTTTCAAAATATCTTGTACCCACATTACATCTGTCAAATTAATATAGTGATGTAAAAAATAAAATATTTCCCATTGAATTGTTGTAGAAAGTACAAAGTAATGCACAAATAACTCATAACTGTACCAAAGTACAGTACTTGAGTAAATGTACTTTGTTACTTGCCACCACTGCAGAAAGAGAGGGCTATGATTTTGCTGGTTCCTTTTGGTCCCTGCTGGGAGTCCACATACATCTGGAGCCAGTTTGGCTGTTCAGCAGAAGCCCACCAGTGATAAAAGGTTACTGGTCTCAGTGTGTGACTGTCTGCTGCAGGAGACAAATCATAAAACTACAGGATTTTGGATTGAAGTGGGACTTCAGAGGGCCAGACCTCAAACCAAGTAAACAAAGACACTAAACAAATGAAAAGGTGCAATTTCCCTCCTGCTTATTTTGTGTGTGTGTGTGTGTTTCAGGATGACTCAGTGTCTAAAGTGAGACTGTTTTTTCCTCAAGTGTCCCTGATGACAGCATATTATGTTCATATTTAAACTTTGGGAAACTTGTTTGTCTTTCTCTGTATATGAGTGAGACAGCTGCTGTCATATGATCACATCATTTTTTTCTCATCTGTTGCAGTTGCTGGTTAAAGGATCAGTTCACCCAAATTACAACTGTAATAGACATTAAAGTAATGTTTGGAATATTCATTGGCACTATCTCTTTTCAGAAAACTGGTGGTTTTCATGGGGACTTCTTTGTAGAAGGTAGATCTATATGAAAACAGTTTTAGGGTGGAGACAGAAACCACTCGTGTTAAGTGACACAATATGACATAATTTTCTGTAATTTGGGTGAAGCGGCAAGAGGTGGAAGACCTATATGCATCCTTTATTTAAATAATGTAATCATACCAATAACACAATGTAAAAATAGTCCAGAGTTCTGCATTAAATGTCAGTTAAATATACTTAAAGGTATATTATGTTGCTGCTGTCTGTAAACAGTAATGCAGGTGAAAGTGAAAGCCAACCCCAGCTTTGTCCGCTTGGTGTTAGGCTGCATGTATGCTGCATACGGTCTGGCACCCAGTCGCTACCTTATATGTAAGTCCCAACCTCACTTACATGCTGTGACCAAGAATGACTTGAACACAGCAAAATAAGACAAAAATAAGAAAATAAAGGCAGAGGGCAGAGTCTCTGCAGATAAATACACCGCTACACACTTCTGGTGGGTCATTGCTGATGCTTGAGAGGAATTAGTTTTGTATGAGGCTATACATTGCTTTTTTTTTAAGGAAACGTCTACCTAGTATACCTTTAGATCAGTGGTTTTCAAACTTTTTGAGCCCAAGCACACCAAAGGGTGAACCAAAATCTCAAGGCACACCTGTATCTATACCTGTGCACAATAGCTTCAACACGTGTGCTATCACTCTAATCATGACAAAAGACAATAATAATAAGAAAAAAGAAGACAAGTAGTTTTCGCTGGTGCTTTGGTGTAATTTGCTCCACACAATAAAGTGATTTATTGTCACACTCACGACTTTCTCCTTTTAATTGTTATCATCCCTCACACCGGCTGCCAATCAGGGCTTTTGACATGTCACATACTTATAATTCCCACGCACGAACAGCAACAAATAGGTTCCCTGTGAAGGTTTTTCACATTAAATTAAATTAAATTACATTTTTTAGCGAGAGTTTGCCTCTTCATTGGGAAACGGGTGCGCACAACATACTGATGAATATTGCAACAATAATGTGTGGTTATCACAAAATCCCACGGCACACCATTTGAAAAACACTGCTTTAAAGTTAATTTTAACCACTTTATATATGTCATTTGATCCAGGGATTTCCAACTGAGGGTTCGAGCCCCTCAAAAGGATCAGAAGAGAAATCTGAGGGGTCATGAGATGATTAAAGGAAGCGGAAAGAGGAAAACACTAAATTCTGCCACACAAATGTGTTTTCTTTTTTCTTCCTTTTTTTGACCTTTCTTTAATCTTTTTCCTTTTTCTTTTAAAGTGTGGGATGATTTCACGTCTTTGGGTCTCAATTATTTGTATAAAAACTTTACGAGAACTTTAGAGGGGAAATGTCTCTTTGGTGAAACAGCTAACAACTCACAGACATCTGAAACGTGACAAAGAGTCCTGACTGTTTCTTTGGTAAGAGCTCACAAGTTAAATGATTGTTTAATCTTTCTCAACATGTTATATTTTAGGAGCTTTTTATACATGTTTTTTTTGTGTAAAATCTTAATCAGTACTGTAACTATGTTTGTCAATTCAAAGACGTGGAGATAAAATTACATTTTTTTTTCTTGAATATGACGTAACATCATAATTTACATACTAAAGTAAAGTACAAGTACCATGAAATGTTACCTTGGTACAGCACGTTAGTAGATGTAATTAGTTCCATCCCACTACTGGAACCCTTTATTGCTAAATGCACTTGTTTCATTTACATATTTGATTATAGCACAACTTATTTTAACCCCTTAAAAAGTAGGAACTGGTTTTCTTTCAGAGACTGCAAACTGTACAAGTACCCAGCAGCCTCAGCAGAGCCTCACCTCCAGGTTCCAGGTCTGCTTCACGTACTCCCTCAGCATGTTTTCTCTCAGGTTGTCGAACACGCCTTGACGTATTGGTGTGTCCGGGGAGCGCAGACAGGGTTTCCTCAGGGTGCACACCAGCCCGTCAGGGTCTTTGCTGTAAAACTCACAGAGCTCTGCTGGCCCACAGTGAGGCTTCCCTCCTGTGAAGCAGTAAGTCCCATTAAGCTGTTTCTCTATGGGGTAATGGTGAAACTCCAGGTTCCACACGACAGGACAGGACGTAGCCTCCCAGACTGCGGAGACACTGTCGCAGCAAGAAGATCCCGTCGGCCATCCCGGCCAGCTTTAGGTGCTGCTCGGCGTCTGAGCGACTGATACTGCCGTAGTAGAAAGGCAGGTCAGTCGCCGGGTCGATGGACATGGTGAGACCTGGGAGGGATGAGCTGGTGTCTGGTTTGAAGTCCTGGATGTGGGTGCTGGAAATAAACTAGAGAGATGGAAAGGGAAAGCATTTAATCAAAACCCGCATTTAAAAAGGATTAAAGTTTTTAGGAACACGCTAGTTCAGAAGTCCAATGCGTGACGAGTACACTCACAGTGTGTGACCTCTGACCTTTCAGCTTTTAGCCCCCACCTCCCCTCCACTGTCTGCTCAAGCAACCCTAACCTCTCATCTACCAAATGACAAAACAGCTGTGGAAATACAGTTTGTAAATCAAAAACATTCATTGCT
The DNA here is from genome assembly GCA_019142605.1 of Cephalopholis sonnerati. Taxonomy (NCBI): domain Eukaryota; kingdom Metazoa; phylum Chordata; class Actinopteri; order Perciformes; family Serranidae; genus Cephalopholis; species Cephalopholis sonnerati. The sequence goes on from JAGQAX010000006.1 coordinate 27,713,462, forward strand.
ATAAGATGTTACAAAAAGCCAAAAAAAACATCAGCGTGAGAACTTCACCTCCTCGTCTTCTCTTCTGCGTCACACTGAGAGAAAGTTGCCAGAACAATGTTTTTTCAGGACTGTCAGCTCTACACAGACGAACTGTGAGGTGCCATTTGTCTGGATGAGATATTTAACAAGAAGCACCCACACGTTGAGACTGCATGAAGCTTGCAGACTAAAAAACTGGTGACAAAAGCCACAACAGGAAGCTGCAGTCCGCCCTCACAGCCTCCTTTCTCCAGCGTCTTGTTCTTCCGTTGAACAGGTGCTTTTTGGTTCTAGATCATTCCTCCGGCTTTAGAGACTGAAATGTGTAAGTTTTCCTCATGGAAAGAAAACCTCATCGGAGAGCCTTACTTCACATTTATATGCAAAATGTGATGTGCCTGTTAGGAATCTAATAAAAGGCTTCAGTAGATCTGTCTGAGGACATAAAGACAAGATTCAAATCAAGCAGACTGTGACGGCAGTGTGGAAAAATTATATATAGGCAGGCGGAAAATGCCTGTTGGAGTTCAAAACAGAAATTGACAGAGATCATAATACGTCAGCTCACAATACGCAGAAAGAAGATAATCTAATTATGCAGACATGCTTGTAATAAAGATCAAAAACCACAAAGAAATAAGAGGAAATAATAAAACTAGAGATTATAGTCAGGTTTTCCTGTCTTGTGTGCCAACAATCAAGTTCGTTAAAAGTGAAAACCATTTCTATTGCAGTGTGTTGGAAACTTATCACTCTTTCTTGACTTCCTGTCAGATTTTACGATCACCATCAGTGGGTTAAGAAACTGCACTCATGTATTCTCACATATGTTTTTATTTATTAACAGCTCATGTTGTAACAATGTAAAATCACAGTGAAAACCTCAGCTTCCTGGCTACATACCTGTGTTTCTTGCCCACATCCACAGTGGACAACCGACCAGAAACAGATGGTTGCCACAAGACATCAGACCCACCACAACAAAGACCTCCAGACCTGACAATGTGGACAGACAGATACCCCACATATGTACAGACAAGCTGTGACACAGTGACTACCTACACATATTTGCATGGTGTTACATCTCTTTAACTCCGTCTTCCATCATTTTTCTGTTATTTAAATTTGCCAAATTTCCTATCGATTCTAAATCCATCACTAACTTCTGTGATATTACTTGGGCGGACGTAAACCGAAAGAGGATGCTAATTCAAATATACACCAACACACCCTCCTGACACAGCATGACAAGAATATTAGCCACACTGCTGTAATTTACGACACCACCAGACTAACCAAAACATTGACAGTTTTCCAACAAGACATAAAAACCTCCAACTACAACAGCAGCCAAGTCTTCTCTCAGCTCGTGTTCTTTCCAAAATATGATTTTTATGGCTTTTCTACTTTATTTGTATATTATACAGCGTAAAAGCAAAGAGTGGAGAAAGATAAGGTGCCACCTTTGAACCCAGAGTGTTGCTTCGTATCTTTCTTCGACTGTTTTCATCAAAAGACAGGAACTAACTTAGCAGCTTAATTATGCATAAAAACATACTTGTGCTGACGAGGTGTTGCAGATTGAGCAGATAGTGACCCCATGAGCAGTGGAAAAAGTCCAGTGAGTCACTCTGTTTTCAACAAGCGGAGGAGTAACCTACATAAGTGACAGATGCCAAAATCTACAGGCCCTAGTGTTTGTTTTCCACTGAGAGGAGAGGGTGAACTTTGTCTGGCATGATTTAGCTCCTCTGAGACCCCTCACACGCAAAGTGGATGTAATTAAATGCAAAACAAAAACCTCAGCGTGATTGTCGTCTAGTCGTATTTTTCAGTTTTGCAGAGTGACTGTTCCAGGTCAATCAATCTTGTTGTCAGTGATGGAGAGGTTTAGCAAAGCATGGGGAACTGAGTGAAACCAAACACAATCATTCTGAATGATCCTAATAATGAAGAACTCTGTGTAAGGTCAGGCATACAACTTTCTCACCAAGGAAAATAGTTGCTGTTATAAAGCTTAACTAGTCAGGGAGGCTGTGTTGAGGTCATTTACTCAAGTAAAACTAACAATAGTGCATTAAAAATACTTAATTACAAGTAAACATCTGTATGTATTAGTAACTAAATGTATCTAAAGTATAACAAGACCAAGAGTCTAGAGCTCTGAGAGTCTGCGCTGAGGTAGCCTTCAGCAAACTGACACCCTCTCCACAGCCTCCTGGAGCGACAGAGGAGCAGCTGCAGCAGTCGGCTCATCTCACTGTGTTGCAGAACAGAGCGCTTCAGGAGATCCTTCGTCTCCGCAGCAATAAGACTGTTTAACACCTCCTGAATCCAGTCACACACACATTACACACACATCATTAGCCACAACTGGACTGGACTGTGAAATAGGCAATTTTAATTTAATTTGAATTATTAATTTATATTTATGCACTTATTTTAACTTATTTTTTATGTTTATTTTAATACCACTGTATTATTGTTGATGAGGGAAGTGTGTTTGTTTTTTATGAACTACTGGACAGTTGAATTTTCCTTCGGGGATGAATAAAGTTCTTTATATCTATCTATCTATCTATCTACAATGCTCATAATCAAAATGATAACATGCAGATTTCTTAAAGGTCATATTTACCATGCTCATCATCTTAGTTTAGTGTGTTAGCATGCTAAACATTTGATCACAGGCGATCATCAGTGACAGTGGAGATGTCATTGTCTTAAGTCAAGGAAACTCTCTCGCCTGCAAATGGGAGTGTGTAGGTTTTAAAGAGTTTAACATTCAATTCAGTTCAACTTTATTTATCCCGAAGGAAAGTCTTGTGCCAGAGAATGCTTCAAATTACAGTAACACTAAGTACATTAACCACAATTTTGACAATTCAAAAAGACACAAGATGATGAAGAGCAACTCTAGCAGGCTGCTGCCCAAGACAGCGCCGGAAACAACCACAGTCTGTTAGCTGTAGGTGGGTTTATTTTAACATATTGACGCAGGGAAACAAATGCTGAACTTCTGACCGAGGGAACAACATTGCTGAGAAAGTCAAACCCTTTGAACGGGCTTAATGTGTCATATTAAGAGGGAATTGAGCTGGGGATAAGCTCTGGGTATATTAGCACTGAACACAAGATTCAGCTGGGACTGATAAAATTATTTTAGTTTTGCAGGTTTTTGGTCCAAAACAATAAAACATTGAACAAAGTCAGATAGCTGCAAATGTGATCCTGCTGGGAAATATCTCGGAGAAGGTGAGACAATTCATCCTGACTTTGTGGATGTAGAGATACTTTACTGATAATTTTTGGAACCTCTGACCTGGCTATGGTGCTAGGAGGAAAATAGGGGATCCCCAGTAGTCAGCAGGTTTCAACCTCTGGGGAACATTAGTGTCTGTGCACCATTTCACAGCTATCTCTCCAATCGTTAAGATATTTCAGTCTGGACTAAAGTAGTGGGCTGACTGTCCAACAAACGTCATCACGCTTAACGCTGCTAGCATGGCTACAAATGTCAGAAATATTTCACCGCATCATAAACCCTAACACATAAGAAATATTACAGAGCATGCCACGTCACTGTCTTTGTCTATTCACTATGACATCCAAACATCTCAAAAATGTCCAGACCCCCAGTAGCATGCTAACGTTAACATCAGGCTGACAGGGTCATGTAAATAGTGACCTCTTTATGTCAGCTAACACAAAAACAAAGCCCCTCAACAGCGTCAAGATTCAGCAGCTCATAGTGCAGAGACCTCTAAACTTTTATGCTCTCATGAATCATACATGTAAATATCACCATGATGTCAGCGATTTAATTCGCTCCTTTAACCACTTAAAGCTGTTTTCTGTAGATTACAAGGGTCATACTGAATCAAGAGCATTCCAGTGATAACTATTCGCCTATTAAAGTTATTTTAGGTCATGATTTCTTTGGTTGTGCTATCAGGAAGTCAGCCCGTTGTTATGTAACTCAAAGCATTCCTCTATACATACATCAGCATTTGAGACAGTGTAGGCATCCACCAACAGATAATGTGTCCTTTTAACCCTCATACGTTAAATGATTTTCCCCCACACTGCTCTTTGTTTTAGTGACGATGTAAAAACAACTAAAGACGTAGGTGGACTTGGACGAGAGGCTCATCTGTGTATCAGATCAGGGGCCGAAATGCCCCAAACTGAAGCAAGACTTGCTGCATTAATGGAAACAATTGACATTCAGATAAACAGTATGTATGTGTGTCTTTGACATAATTCAGATTATATTCCTTCAAATAAAAATGAAATTAAAATCTACTTCAAAAACCATGAAGTGCCAATTTAATTAACATTTTAAGGCCTATAAGCACTTGATCTTACAGATAAAACATAACACACGCACCTCAACAGTTGTTTCATTTCTGTTAAGTAAAAAACAAAACACCTGCAGCAAACCGAACTGTCGGTTATACCTCAATATAACGAGGCTTTTTGTGTCAATAGTGGTTTAATCTGAAACTAAACACTGTGAATTAACAAGCACATTTTGTACATACTGTAAAACCCTCTGTCTGCTGTCCTGGCCAATATATCGTCACACTGCGGCTGGAACATTTTGCAGATATGCTTCAGTCCAGCACCAAAAATACATCCAGTAATTTCAAGAAAAGTTACAAGCGATAAAAGACACACACACAGACCTCTTTACCCATTTTTGGTTTTCTATTCCGAGGCACAATGAAAGCAGCTATTTATATTTTGCACATGTAATCTCTACTTTTGTCAGCCAGCGCAACAATGCCTCAACCTCAACCGCGGTGCAAACACACACTTTTATTCATCTATACAGCTCGGACAGCTGTGGAAATACAGACACACCCATTTTAACTGGAGATGTTTTGGCTTAAATTCAAAAGATAAACAAGAATATAAATATCATGGATGATTGTAGGTTCACAGACTTTGGATTAAATTACTCTGAGTTTTCTGTGTGGATTACTGATCTAAACTGTTGAAACACATTTTGAACATATAATTTAAAGACCAATCGCTGATATTAAACTGTTAAGCATGTAGCATTTGAGAAAAAAAAAACATTTGATTAACAAATTAGCTTTCAAACAGTACTTTATGTTTTTGCTGACATATTGCATGACTTCAAACTTTTTGCTCAGGCCCAGTCTTGACCTAATTATATCTTCACTTACTGTATCTTTTTTGGGGGATAGAAAATATATCCAGTCCACCAGTACAAAGCATGTTTGTTGTTTAATCAGATATAACAATAAAAGCTACTCACAGTACGTTTCACTGCTTCACCGCTGAGTAGAGCGATGTTGTTGCTTCAGAGTCAAAGATGTATCTGTTGATCTGACAGCAGTGTAAGGTGCTGTGAACAAGTGGGGGTTAGACAGTGACACACACACACACACACACACACACACACACACACACACACACACACACACAAAGGCAAATGCGCACAGACTCTGAATCCAGCTTGTGACCTATCAAGTTCTTCTTCTGAGCTTTTATAATCTTATTGGCCTGTTACACACTGTACATTAGTGTCTAAATATACAAGCCTGATTAACTCAACATTAAAGGAATAGTTTGACATTTTGTGAAATATATTTTTTCACTTTCTTGCTGAGGGTTACATGAAAGATCAATACCACTCTCAATATGAAAGTGGTTTAAATATTTTCTTCTAACCAGGGGTGTAATGCTATTTGTGTAAGTACCACAGTTCACCTATGACGAGCGTGTATGCGTGCACAAACACAGTTATGTAAGGCGCATTTCAAAAGTTTTGTAACCACAGTCCCTACAGTGGCAAGTTCATATAAGGATGTTTTGCTGCCTCTTCATCTTTACTAGTTAACAGCTGGCTATAGACTGGAGAAAAAAAATAATTAAATTTACTGTGCTGCTCAAAGGCTACCATCAGCAACTTGTCGTGAGTCAGTAAACACACCTTAAAAGTTAGTATGACAACTTTGATCATTCCATTAGTTCTTATTGACTCTCTTACATGCTAAACGCTTTAGTGATGATTGGATCTTCAGTCACTTAAAGAAAAAAAAAGCATATCCTCCTGAGACCCTGTGTCCTTATACAAGGACATCACATTTTGGGTTTACTGCACCTTATATTTCATTCTGCTTAACTTAGACCTGTTGTCCTCGTTCTTGGACACTTTTTGTGCCATCTAGTGGTAGTAAGAGGACAATACACTAATCCATGTAAAAACAAAATGGCAGCCATCTCTGCCAAGTCAGTCTGCAGCTGACCCTGACACAAACGTGATCACATTTCACGCGTCCAAAACCTGATCACATTTAATGGTTGACACTTGTTTATTTATGGTTAATGTTTGTAGTTTGATATGCCAACAGATTTGACCAATTTTAGCAACAGTAACAAGCTAAGACACTGTTAATTAGAAGTACGCATTTGAGGACATAGGGAATTTATCATCAGTACGTTGAAGGACATTAGGACTTTATTATCGTCATGTTTGAGGATATAGGGACTTTATTATCGTTGACAATGTTTCCTTTTTTTCAAAAATTCGAACCAAACAAAAACTCGGGTCTCAGGAGGTTAAGAATTTCAACTTAATTATTTAAACTGCAGATATTTTATTTCCTCACTTGAAGAAAAAAAAGTAGTGGAGCGTTGGCAGCACTACACCTCTGCAACTGACTCTGGCGCAGGCTTTTTCGTGAAATGTCAAACTATTAATTTAAATATGAAGCAGCAGCCAGATGTTGGTTAGCTTAGCTTAGCATACAGAGTGGAAACAGGGGGAAACAGCTAGCCTGGCTCTGTCCAAAGTTCACAAAATACACCCAAAAGCTCAAAATAAGCATGTATTCTTCACAATAAAACCTATTTTTGTACACATTTGCTCAACAAATTTGCTATTTTTTGAAATTAGTAAGCTTCATAGGTGCTGGTACTGTAGGCAGATTTTGCCACACTGGTACAGAGCCAGCCCATTTGTTTTCCCCTGCTTTAATTCTTTACGCTAAGCTAAGCTAACTCCTGTTATATTATCTTAATGTGAGCTTGAGGCACATAGTGGCCTAACAGTGACATTAAAATCTTTAATCTGTCATAATTTCTATGTGAAGCGTGTTATACTTTTACTACAGAATAACCATTATGATTTATGACAGGGACACACACTTCACTCCAAACACCTGTGCACATAACCACAGAACAAACAGCACAGATACTGAGAGTAACCCCCCCAAACCACACACTCACAAACCCCCACCTCACCGGCTGCAGCTGCTTCCTTGGAGCTGCAGATCAGGCAGCCAATCAGCAGGATCCCTCTGAATCAAGTCACACAGCAACAGACAGAACAAAACCGGACAGGAAGATGTGTGCCTTCAAAATAAGAGCACCAATCTTTTATGTCGCTGGAGGCCTTTCTTTCAAAGGCTCAGAATGGGTCAACAAAGTGAGGTGATGCCTCTGTAAAACAGTATCACTGTCAGGTTACAGAGAAGCTATGACTTAAAATAACTGTGAGGAACAATATCTGACAAAATATATATATATATATATATAATTTTTATTTGGATTGCACATGTCCATCATTATCTTTGAAGCCTTACACAAAAAGTCAGCAACCATAATGAGCTGATCACTCAGCTTTATTTCAACAAGAATACACCCTGATAAATATCTCTAACATGGTGATTTTTGATTGTGTGTGAAATAGATTTATGGTTTTATATTATTGTCACAGAAACAAGGATGTCACACTTAAAAGGACAAATCATGCAAATCCTCCTTAAAGTGGCAGAATCTGCAAGATTATAAAAACATTTTGGTAACGTCTCAGTGTTGCAATCATTCATACGCTACGGTCAGTAATAAACATAGAGGAACACTGAACAAGGTACAGTATTATTCTGTATCTTAATTGACTGTGGTTGTATCCGTCATCTAATTGGGTCCAGACTCCGGGGCCTAGAATGAACAAGGAGACAATTAAAATGATCCAAATCAGCATGGTGCAGCTGTTGAAATGAATCAGTTAATCAATCAATTAATAAAAAAACTAAAGAACTTCAGTTTTATAATTGATGACATGAATGTTATTGAAGTTATGGGGCTATTTTATGCATGTTACTGTTTTATGTCATCTGCGTTGTTGGTTTGTCAATAGTGATACACACATGGAAGTTCTTTAAGCTGTAAAATATATATCAGTAAATAAATGTAGTGTTATACTTGCAGGTTAAAAAGCAGTGTTGTTAGCTTTAAGATGAAACATCCTTGGAGGTCTTCATCAAGTCATCAGCTCTTTAGTTTGCCTCAAACCCTCTGCAGATACGACTTTTATTTTGCAAGCTGTAACCGGAAGTTGGATCATCTAAGTGTGTGCGACTCGACATCAAACTGTGTCTCTGTGGTTCTGGAAGTGGAAGAAGTTGAGTCTCCTCAGTCACCCGCCGGCGCCGCCTCCTCTCCGCTCCGCTGCGGAGGACAGAGGACAGACTCACAGCGGAAACTTCTGCACGGGGACACGGGGAAGGTAGGTGAGCGAGCCCGGGCACTCTCTCCGCGTTTTCATGCACAACTCTGGAGGAAAACGGTCATGCCATGATGCTGGCAGGAGGCTGCTCTCAACGCTGATCCGCTCATTTCTCCACAAATATTCCTGCAGACTCTGAATGCCGCTCTTGTTTAGTGTTAAGTGTTTCTCACTGTGGCATCAGAGGGTCATGATATGCACCTCTGTGGACTTTATGCTGTCTCTATGTGTGTGTGTGTGGTGTTCATCCTAAAACTAATGTTTGGATCGGTTCTTCTCTCAAGAGCTCTTAGTTATGGCTGGGATCCTCGTTGGCTGATGACAAGGCAGTCAATGTGTGTGTATGTGTGTGTATGTGTAAGTGAGCGCGCGCGCAGGCCGGTGAATGGATGATGTGGCCGACAGCAGACATCAGGTAGCCTACATAAGTGAAGGGTGGCCTTGTGTTGTTCGCCGGCTGGGGGAGCAACTTGCAGCTTTTCACTGATGGAAAACAACTGCAGTGAATCTGCAACAAAAGTCTGGACTGTAATCTGTAATCTTTTCAACATCATAGATCACACCTGCAAAGTTTTAAAGCTCACTGTTAGATACTCTGATGTGACACAGATGATGAAATAGATGTAGGACTTGTGTGCATGTGGATGCAAATCTGTGGTCCCTCTAGGAACAGCAGAAGTGAGTCATTTGATCAGCTGACTTTGCAGAAATCTGCAGGTTTGTGTCTTGTTTGTTATGGCAGTTGCATCGTTGATCATACCTTTACCAGATGCCATAATTTGTGTTATGTATATTGGGTTTGCACCATCAACGAAACCACACATACACACGTCAGAGATGCAAATGTAACATTTCCTCTCCCGAGATTGATTCCGATATCTAAACTCAGCACCGATACTGAGCACAGATACAATGCCATGTTTGGTCCAAACATCTGTCATTTTTATGTAAGGCAACATGAGGCCAGGCGTGTTTTTGGCAGAGTTGGCAGCCCACCATGAGTTCATGAGGCTGATAATTGATAGCAGAGACTTTGAATTTCATCATGACATTAACAAAGATCGTCACATCATTGCTGCTACCTTTAAATAGTCAGTAACCGTGGCAGTAGCGAAGCTGCATTTTGAATTGTTGCATCCCTACTACACCTTTTCTCTAACATGTTCACATTTACAGGCCTGCCTTTGCACCACACCAGTGCTGTGTAAACACTTGCATCCGAAGGTGGGCTTCGAACTAGTCTCTTAAAGCTCCATGATCAGTTTGTCAGTTGAACGAAAACTAATCGACAGCTATTTTGACATTTATTTAAGGCATATTTCATCTAAAAAACATGCCAAAAAGTGATAGTTATCGTCACAAATGCAAGGATTTGCTGCTTTGTTATCTTATGTGACAGTAAACCGGGTGTATTTTTGGTGCTTTGGCCTGCTGACAGTCCCAAAGAAGATAAAAAAATGTGCAGAAATGAACATGATAAAAGACAGAAAGAGAAAACCTTCTACTACCATCTGTGCTGTGTTCCCAGTGCTGCTGGCTGACTCACTTCGTGTCGAGTCAGCTCTTGCTCTCACTAAATATTGTTTCAGACTCGAGAGGCACATTTTCGGAGTTAGGGGAGCACATCCGAGGTTCTCCGGCCTGTTTATGTTCCCACTTTTCATCTGCACAATGTTTATTTGGGGAAATTGAGAAAGGAATGCCTGCCTCTTTCTCTTTCTGTCTTTGTACCAGACACAGAGAATGAGAGTTTAGTCTGAGAAATATCCCCCAGTACTTTGTATTATTTCTATCACCTGTTCAGGGTTTCATGTGGGGATCTGTGAATGTAGACTTCTTGAGGGAGTAATTGCTGCTGAGGCAGACTGAAACGCTGCATCTGACTTGTGACATTCGTCTTATTCGGCTATTTGATCCCTCAGCCTCATGGTCTTATTAGAAAAGAGAAGCCGCACTGCTGGTTTAATGAAATAATAAACTGAACCTAAAGCTGATTCATGAGCTACTCCCTGATCAAAGTGGAAACAGTGTGTATGTGTGTGTGTGTGTGTGTGTGTGTGTGAGTCGGGGGGAGTGCTAGACTTGAAGCTAAGCTGAGGGACACTTAGCATCTGTTCGCTCCACACAGACTTTACTTTGAGCCGGTCATATGGCTTTGATTAGTGTGCTAGTTTTCGGATAGCTCCACTCTCCCTGGCAACAGTTAAAGACAAGGACAGCATAGTTAGCTCTAGTCTTTAAAAGAAAAAAAAAAACTCACTGTACATCCCTTACACCACATTAAAAGCACCAGTCACTGCTCGCTAGATGACAAGATGAAAAAATGACGTGTCAAAACTGGGTCCACTGGCTTGATTACATTGCAAATTTGGCCCACCCTTAAATTCCCACCTAATTATCCTGAGCGGTCCAACTTTTCTCTCTCTTGTTAACAACGACCCCTTTCTTCTCCCCTCCTTCTTTTCTCTTTTGCAAATTGTGATTGCGTTGGAAATTGTGTGGCCTGTCTGCAGCTCGGACCACTTTCTCTCTTGGCCGCGACTGCGCCTATATGCTCGATATTCGTAGCTAATCCAAGCAAAACACGGAGGAGAGAGTCAGCGTATGTGCTCGCTTGGCCTGCTGACAAACATACGTTTTTTATTTCGCTCAAAAGTGATACAGCCCAGAGGGAAAGTTTTGCACAACAGACCACGGAAGATGTACGACACCGTCACCTCTGCGAGACAGCTTTCTCTTAATTTAGCTGCATTTCTGCGCGGTTTATAATGGAGCAATAATTTACCGAGAAGGCAGTGCATGCATGTTGTTTGGAGATCTTTTGAAGGCTGTCCACAAATCTCTTTAAGCAGCTTTACTTAAAAAGCACCAAGGGACAGCACTGGGGGGTCCAGTCTCCCCCTCTTTCTCTTGTTTAAATAAACAAAGGGAGAGTTAGTGGTAATGAAAAGCACTTGATATCAAGCTGCAAGTTTAATAACCCCACAATAAATTGAGAGCGGGAGCAGAAGAAGTAATGAAAATGGAGGGGAGTTTGGCTTGTGCAGGAAATGACTGGGAGAAAGCCTGAGGGAGGGGAAGAGAGAAAGACTTTCAGTTGTTCCACGTATGAGGGAAGCTGCAACAGTACAAAGACCCCTTAGTGTTTTTTAAGCAAGCTCTCCTTTTACTGTACCTTCCCATTGCTGTTTGAAATGAAATAAGAGGCACATTAGGGCTCTTTTCAACTCATTCCTCCACACTCAGTTCAGGGTATTAACACTCAAGAATGGCTCTCCCAGCTGGCTCGAACAGCTTACACTCTGCTGTCTCTCTTTCATTCCCCTCGGGCTTTGCGCGCGTTTTTTTTTTCCTCCTCTTTTCAGGAGGCAACTTGTTCCCCTTGCTCTCGTCACCAAAAGGTTTCCCATCTGCTTCCGATTACCTTTGGCTGCAGTTGGTTAGCCGCCAGCCATCTGGGCCAGTGTGGCGTCTCCGCTCGCTCTTCTTTCCCCAGACGGCACTGAGGGAGGGATGGAGGGGAGGGAAGGCTGGGACAAGAGTGAACTGGGTGGGCAGACTTTACTGGAGAATAGCAAGGGTTGGGTTTTTTAGCTGACACTGCAATCCATAGCCAGGAAACTCAAGTCAAAGAGAAGGGCACCCATGAAAATGTGACTCCTGATCCTGGCTCTGGTCTGTTTTTGTAATGGGTACTGTGGGTCTGAGGAAGTCATTTTCCATTGTTATTATAAAGCAGACTCGCTCTTATGTTGGTCTATAAGTAAAAAACGGAATAGTGCTCAATTAAAAAGGAACTTGGGGTTTATGTATAGCACAGGACAGTTAAATTAGTAGTGTGGAAAATGAACAAGAGACCCAAGATTTTAATCTGTGATGTCGGGCTGGCTTGCCTCCAAATGATCAATGAGTGCTGTCGTACAAACTTCACTTTCTATTCAGCAGTTAAAAAAGGAAGGAACAATCTTCTCTCTGTTATTTCTGGCAAAGGGAAACAGTAATTAACGTCTGCTGATGGAGAAAAACATTGAATTTCACTGGCATTGTGTAGTATTATGCAGATGACATGCAACTGTACGCTGGGACAGAGCCAGGTCTCACTGATGTGTCCGGTTAATAATATTATCATTACTAACCCTAAAGTGCTGCTGTCCTATTTTGTTTAACAGAGATGTTTAACTATTCGTTCATTGCTCTCATTTGCTGTTCTTGAGAAGGTGGTCCTTGCTTTTATCTCCTCCAGACTTCATTATTTTAATGCGCTTTATTCTGGTCACAGCAGGAAAAACTTCCAAAGATTTCAGTTAATTCAAAACATGGCGACCACATCACACGATCCTTGCTGCGTGTTGGCGTGCCTGTGTGTGGCTAAATTACGTTTTGTGAGGAGTTAGTTGTACCCACCAGACAGGTTAAATTATATCCTAATAACAAACACTGGATCTTTGAAAGAAATTAGTAGGGAGAAACATGCTGCTTCTGAACATGGGAGTGATGGGAATGGTGGTTTGCGACTGTAAAATGTCTTGTTCGGCTCAGTATGTATCTTGGTCACATCTAAGGCATTGTTATTAAGGTTGTTGTGTATTTTTTGCAACATGTCCTCATACAAAAATGCACACCAAACAGATTATATGATACAAATTAGCTCCCCACGAATGACCTCATGCACTTAACATAAAGTTACGTACTTAAAGTTAAGTTATGAAGGTTAGGTTTGGTCAGGTAAAGTTACTTTGGTCAGGGTTCACTTGGTTTCATGTGGTTCTGAACAGCGGTCTCAGGGTGAAAGTCCTCTGTTTTGTGACCACCCAACCACTCCAGCCTACCTCCTTACAGTGACTACTTCCCTCTTTACTCCCGTCAGAGCAATGGTCATGTGATCGCAGCCTTCTTAAATACGTTGGTTATACACAAATTAATGGCTCATGATTACGGGGGCTATATAAGAATTTTGATGCATTACTTTTCGTAGGTATACGTACGAACAGAGCATTAGAACAGCTTGAATCATCATAGTACTCCACCCTTTGTCTCAGATGTAAACAAGCTTCATATAGGCACTCATACCATCCGACTGTTAGCCAGGACGTCTGCCAATTAGTAAGCTGTACAGTCAGGCAGCCAGCCAGCAAGTCACTCAGCCATACAACCAACCACCACAGTCAGCCAGCGTAGCAGTGATGGCAACCTGCTGCTCCTCTCAAATTGGCTCATTTTACCCCCAGAGCCTCTGACATAATACCCACTTCAAGCCCTGTTTGGGCATTAAGCGCAGCTTTTTACAAGATCAATGGCTTCCTTTGTGTTTGAACTCTTTCCGGTGGGCAGGCAGCTTAAAGAGCGGGGCCTCAGGGGCCCCAGGTTGGGACCTGCTGTTGTCTCTGGTCATCAGAGTGAAAGACAGGGTGTTTGCCCTAAGCCAAAGCCAAGATTGATTAGCTGAAGGAACAATGCAGAGCTGGGCGGTCCCTAACTGGACGCTGAATATGAACTGGGTAGATTTGTCTTGTTAGACTGGGAACTGCATGGGTCAATGGGATCTCATGCTCTCTCTCTCTCTCCTTTAGCCTGTGTTTCACTATGTCTCCCTTGTTCCTCCCTATTTGAGCCTAAATCTGTCTCTCCCCTCCCTTTTCACTCCCTCCTCACTCCCTTTCCTGGCCTTCCTCTTCCTCACTGAACAATTTCTCTTCTTGCAGAGGGGAGTCTAAACCTGCTGCTGAGCCCCTTGGGAGATCCGTTCAGGTTTTTCTTCTACTCCTATGAGGACTTGTCCAGGATCCATCACCACTTGCTGATCAACACACTGTAGAGGCTGCTATGTCTGTCTGAACCCGCACACCTTCCTGCAGCCATGGCCCAACAGAGCGCTGAGCTGTCCCACTGCTAGGCGACGGGGCATCCGAGAGGGCAGAAGACATGTTGGGACAGAGGCCCGGGGACGACTGCACTGAATTCTGTTACTATAGCAACTACTGTAGTAACCATGGAAACGCTATGGAGGACTGGTCTGGTCTGCACTGTCATCGTCATCATGGTTGCCACAGAGGTCGAAGGAGGTCACCGAGATGAGTTTGCCCAGTCACAAGGTGAGAGGAGGGAATTATATATGAATATACTATATGTGTCTAGCAAATTTAGTACCTGACACATGATGAAAAAGCTAAAAATATGAGAAAAATTTAACTGTAGTCATGAAGAAGCCATGTTAATAGATTTGAAACATTGCCCACAATGGGCTAATGCACCCAAAGACAATAAAGGAATAGGTATCCAGCATTTTGACAGCATTTTTCATCGCAAAAGATGCTTAAACTTTAAAGTCCAGCAGCATCTAACATCAGTGCAGACTGGCAGGGTAGGAGCACCATCAGTTGTTAACGTTAGCATCACCAGTGGCCAGGTAATGAAACAGTGTTCTTTTACATCTGATAACTTGTTGATGTCACTGTGATAATACCATTATTGCCATAGTTGCATCTGGTTACGTAAATGTCATGGACGACTACTGATGACAAATCAGGGCCTTGAAGAGTTGTGCCATTTAATGGGGGAAGATTTCAATCACTACCCCTTGATACTCTGAGGGGTAAAGGGGCCCTCAAAAATGAAGAGTAGGGGTGAAAATAAGAAATGGGATTGGGCCTTAGACTCATTCATTTTCAAGTGTTTTTGTGGCAGAGAAAAGCTTAACTTATGGTAAGACGTCTAGACCATATCAACTATAAAGTTACAGTAATCCTATTTCAATTCTCTAATTGACGTATAGTAATCTTATAGTTATTATAGAAATCTGTGTTCATGCTTTCCCACCCAAAAAAACAGCAAAGTCAGCCACCCTAGTCTTGGGGTGGGTCTAAAGCCAAGTTGCATAACAGGGACCTTTTCAAACCAATCAAAAATTCAATGTGAGAAGAGTTTCAGAGACCTGAGTTAGAATTAAACACACTATTAACAGCACAGACCTTATTGTTTGAGGTCTTTATAAATAGTGGGAAAACATAATTGGTTTATCGTCTGTGATCCTGGCTTTATACTGTGGGTTGCTTTAATTGTTTTCAGCCTCTTGAGAGCAAGAGTACTTTAATGTATTTTATGGTCCAGGCGCCCAGAGTGAAATCTGTTTCTCATTTCAGTAAAAAAAAAAAAAAAAACCTCCTCAATGCTACCCATGTTTAGAAATTCTGAATAAATACCCTTTTTTATTTGTATTTGACTTGTAGTTTAATTGTAACTTAAGGATTGACATGTGTTTCATAGTTACTGTAATTGTTTTTATTTATAATTCACATGCACAGTGTTCAGATGAGAATAAGTTGTGTGAAATGAGCCGTGGAAAACGTTTCAGGTCTGACCTGGCTGTCTGACCAGCTGAGGCACACTCCAGGCTTGCAGGTCTGGGCTGCTGAACTTGAACTCTGCTTCCACAAATCATGTAGCTGTGG
This sequence comes from Cephalopholis sonnerati, assembly GCA_019142605.1. Taxonomy (NCBI): domain Eukaryota; kingdom Metazoa; phylum Chordata; class Actinopteri; order Perciformes; family Serranidae; genus Cephalopholis; species Cephalopholis sonnerati. The sequence goes on from JAGQAX010000006.1 coordinate 27,729,476, forward strand.
CACAGCCACGTGCCCACCCCCCTCACCTCTCACCACACAGTCTCTCCATCTCTCTCACATACACACTGAAGCTAGAGAGACTGAAATTCCCCCGAAGGCAAAGACATAAAATCCCTGAGTGTCCGTGTCTCGTCACCCTGAACAAGGCTGTGATTGTGTATTTCCTAAACTTAACCTCTGACCCTTCAAAGCCATCTGTCTCCAATAGTCTGCCATGCTGCTTCCTTTAAATAACCCACCCCTCAAACCCTGACGTGGCTCATTCCTTCAGAGACTTGGTTTTCTACAGGTACACACAGATTGGACCTTAAAGCTGCACTAATGAATATTCTGACATTTAAGATATACTATGCAGGTGTTCCTAAATAACAAGGCAGGCAGCTGTTTTTCAACAATAAAAGGTCTGATAAACACAACCTGCCTAGCACCGAACAACAGATAGACAAAGTTAGTGACTAGCTGGTGAACATAGTGGAGTATTTAGCAGCTAAAGAGACAGATATGTTTCTCAGGGGTTGGTGGAGACCAAAAACAGAGCTAAAAGAGAGCAAATATTGACCTTAGATTTATCAGATTGACAGAACAGCAGCAGCAAATAAAAGCACATGTTGCTTTAGCCACGTTTTCATCAAGCACTTTCGGTAAAGTGCCCCTAGAACCAATGTAAATCGTACGGACATGTACCTTAAACCAAGGATTTGTTTTGCATTTCCACCGCAGATGGTATTCTAAAATGTAGGTGGGGTTGTTAGATGGTAGATGGTAATGGCTGCATCACTGCTCCATCCAGAGTCGCTTTATTTTCTGTTTACCGACAAAGCAGAGAAACACCCCAGCGATCATCCATGGCACAGGGTTGCATACAGACATTTTCAGAACAAACAGTTGCAATCAATAGGATATTGAAAAAGAGAGGGTTTGTGCATTGAGTCCTTGTCAAGCAAGAGTTATAATTCTTTCTTGACCAATCAATGGACTGCAGTGTTTCCAGCTCCACCTTTTAGTATCTGATCAGTGTGCTAGGTACCTCAACAGAGGGGAAATAGAGTGGTTTTATTGGTTCCATCTGCAAATTGTGAAAACAGAAACACAAAAATAGATGTGTACTGTGTAGCACACTGAAGCAAACCAAGCAGCAACCTCTAGGCCTGAAAAATGAAGTGCCAAAAACTGCAGTTCTTTGAATGGCCACTTGGGGCTGGCTCCTGAAGTCAGTCAATCCCCCTAGACCCCCATATTAAAATGTGGTCACCTCAAACTGGAGGCTTCAAAACAGGAGTCCACAAACCAATGGCTGATGTCATGGTAGCAACGTCTGTTATTTTTACAGTCTATGAACCGAACTGAACTGGACTGCTTGTGGAAACGAGGCTTTTGTGTCTGCTGGATGTGAAAATAGGCAACAAGTTCAACATAACATCTGTATAAAAGGTGATGATATGTTTGACGGTAGGGTTTTGTAATCTGGCTGCAGGGATCTGCTCTCATCCAGCCAAAAGAACATTAGTAAGGTCCAACACTGATGTTGGGCGATGAGACCTAGCTCACAGTCCAGTTCATCCCAAAGCCAGTGGATGGGGTTGAGCTCAGGGCTCTGCGAAGGCCAACCAAATTATTCCACACCAAATGGGGAAAACCATTTCTGTATCTGAAACTGGCTTGGTGCACTGGACAGAAAAAGAGTCTTCCCCAAACGTCTGCCTCAAAGTCCAAAGTATTCTGTTTGAAATCCAGCTGTCTTTTTGTTATATTGAGTTTAAGTATTTCTAAGTGGTCTCCTCCAGTGCTTCACAGTCTTTGGAGGTGCAAGAATAGCAGGGACTAATTCAAAGAAATTACTTGAAACAGGTTAAATTAGAAATGTTGAAGGTGCAGCCTCTTGAAATGTGTGTCTATCTCCACAACACTGTCACATGGATGCTCCTAACCCCAGACCATAGGACACAAAACTATTTGGGCAGTGTTATCTGCATACTTTCAGACATATTTGTGCATGTATCAATTTCCTGTGTCTGCCACCCAAACTAACTCACTCCTCACCATTTCTTTCTCTACTGAATAATCACAGATTCCTCCTCCTCTTGTTGTAGTTCTTTCAAATGAGGCAGAGCAGCATTTGGCCTGAGGTGCCATGAAGGTGTGTCTGCGATGGAGGGAGGGACAGTTTTCCATCCCGAGTATTTCCTTCCATTATTTTCATTTGGTGATAACAGAAACCATGGTGATGCCCTGCTCATGGGTGGATGGTTGTATTATCAGCGCAGACACTTCTGTATGAAACCCTTTTAGCCAGGGAGTGTCTCTTGTTATATTTAGCAAATGGGTTTCCACTCTCAGTTTGCTTTTGCTTTGATGTCTACTTAACATTTTCAAATGCTGAATCAGTCGATGAACATATTTTGAACTATTGTCTACTAAAAGGTCACTAGTGCTCAATTACCTCCTGTTAAGAGATAAAATGTCGACTTGTGGACTAGCTTATAGTCTCAGGGTTGATTAGAGAAAAGCAGGCAGGGATAATTGCATTGTATATACAGTAACAGGAATAATCTGAGATATAAATAGAGGAGAAATGGCTATTTTGATAAAAGCAGTTGTAAAAACTCCTCATCCATCTTATTAAAAGCCATGAAACACTTCCACTCACAGCACTTCCTTCAGTTAAGAGTACATACTAATTTGTGCTACTGGCTTTCATTAGTGTACATGTTTATTCTGTGTGAGGTCTCGTTAATTTCTTCCTTGGAGGTGAGCTGTATTTACTTCATTATCACCTTGCCTTCATTTTCTCTCCAGGAGCTTTTCCTGTGCTTCAAAGGTAATGGTAATACCACCTGTCTGATTACTTTCTGTGGTTTTTGAGAGCAGGATGGATGTGTTGTGGGAAATATCTCAGAGCTCTTAGGAAGGTCATGCTTTTGAACAAGTTCACGGAATAGTGCTGAAGTGGTTTTTTGGTGCTGTCAGGTCCATTTTCAGCCGTTTGATCTAGTTATTGGTGGTATGTCTTGACTTTGTAAGGGGATTTTTTTTTAATAGCTCCAGTTCACAAGATGTGTCATAGCCTTAAGATTTTTAAACATGTCGGCCCTGTTTTTTCAAATGTTTTTTGTTCCCTAATTATTAAATTCTTGAAGCTAAAAAATGGATCAAATTATATATTTATTAGCCTTTCTAACAAGTTTTGTCATTTTACAGAGTAAACAAAACAATTAATCAAATATAAGCTATTTATAATCTATAATTTAAAGGAATACCTCACCCACAAAACGACCATTTGTCATTTGTTACCAGTTAGTCATGCCGTGTTACCTTGAATTGATAAAAAAAACTTTTCTTGCATAGCATGGGAAAATGGCAGACATATTGATTTACTGATTAATTTGGGACCATGTTTAACAACAGCAAAACTATATAATAACATTCATTTACAAACTCACTCAACAGTTTAATCCAAGTCTCATTTATCCAGTCGTGAGCTCAGAACTTTCCAAACACATGCATGTTCACTAAAAAAACGTATAGAGTGACCCAGGAATGGGTTCTAAAACCCAAAAATGAGTTAGCATTTCTGCACTCAGGGTTCCCTTGTCTCAAAGTCAATGGGTTTTTATATGGGTTTTGGTTAAATGCCTGAAATAAAGTCTGTGGTTAAGACAAAATTAGACTTTCACATTTGGTCTACGACATAAAGTATGTCGGTAAATACCCCACTTGTGAACTTTAGGGCTTAATGTGTCTTAAACAAAGCGTTTGCTAACAAGTGGCTAAATGAGACTACTGAACGTCATCATGCAGTGCTGTGCCGAAGGCCGCTTTACAGGCTTGTTATGGTGGTGACGTTAGGTTAAGCGACCGTCATGTGTTTTTTATAGCCTAACAACCAGCGTGATGCTAACATCTGTGTCAGCCTACAGAAAAACACCATCGGGGCCCTGTTTTAGAGTCTGGCTTTGAAGAGAGCGTAGATAAGTTTCACTTTTGGTTAATGTTAAATTTTAGATAGTAATGTTTTAGCAAAAATGCATGTGTTTAGGAAGTACTGAGCATACCGCTGGATACATGAGACTTGGAGCATACTGCATGAGTTGTGTAGGCGTTTGTTAACAGATGTTTTGATATAGTTTTGCTGTTGTTAAACATGGTCCCTAGTCAATCAATAAATCAGTATGTTAGCTGTTTTTCGTGGAGGCATGCGAGAAAATTCCACAAATTCCAGGTAACATGGCATTACTAATTGATATACTAATGGTCATTTTGTAGTTAAAGTATCCCTTTAATATAATGAAAAAAAATGCATTTATCATGAAAGTAGTAGTTAGCTGCAACCCTAGAAAAATTCTGATAAAACTACCATAGGCTACTAACCTGCCCGGCAACAGCTGACAAACAGATTAGCTATTAGCAGTTAGCTGATGGCAGTTGAGCACATAGCAAGCTGAAGACTGAAGCTAAACAAGGTTTAAAAAAATGGTTGGTAGCTAACTTAACTGATATTGGATTTATTAGGCAGATAGCTGTAACCTAACATTATCTCTATTTGAGAGTGAGTTTGTGATTTCAGTTTTATTTGGTACCGTAGTAATTTAACTGTAATGGTTAAGTGAAGCAAGGTGAGGACTTAAACACACTACAGGTAAGCTAAAAGCTAAGTTCACCAGGCTGTTGGTCAGAGCAGGGTTTTACAACATAACAGGAAACCAAGTGAAAGAGAGCATAAGCACGCAGGACACAAAAAAGACTACGACACTATAGCAGGGATAGCAAAATAGATGATGTGGCAAAGTAGTAAGTCTTGAGAGCTGCAAATGAGGAAAGTGGGAGCAGGTGTGTCGGTGAGGTAATGAAGAAAAGCGGAAAAAAAGTGCGGAAAATTATGAACTGGTTGCCACTGTGACAGTCACAATAACTTTTTGCTTTAAATCTTGGAATTACATTCAATTTTTTTCTGATGTAACCACTATCATTGGATTGTCTGTTTTCGTTTTGTTTTCACAGTTTCACAATTCCTTCCAGTAACAGCTTCACAGGCCGTCCCGCCTTCTTGAGCCCTTACGAGAAGTGTGTTTCACTTGCTGCATAGCTGTGCACCTTCATAGCGAGGGAATAAAATTAAACATGAAATTAAAACGCTACAAAACGCTGAGTCATTCACCATTTTTAAAAGGGAACAAGGCCTCTGTCCGTTTTGGTTCTCATGACTAAAACCACTTGAACGCCGAGCATATTTTGCACTAAACTTCCCATGTCGAAAATACGGTACAACCTCACGAGTTCCATGTGAAGGCAGCATTTGTAATTGTGCTTGCTGTTTATTCAAGCCAGACCTATCCGCTGCCTACAGAGTGGTTTTTCCCGGTACAGAGCTCTCCAAGTCTGTACCAGGGAACTCTGATCTCTGGGTATTTACTCTGTGTGGGAAGGGGCTGCCTCTCCACCGACTGAGGCCAAAGGTTTGATGAAAACTGGGCTCATTTGCTGGTGACCTTTCCCCGTTAGTTAGCTGACGTTGGCTGTTTGGAGCCGTGTGTGTTTGGACAATAAATCTCCACCAGGCCCCGGCACAGACTGGGACAGACAGGAAGTATACAGTTTCAGAGTAACCATGGCAACATCCCTTTGGCCTCATGCAGGAGGGGGGTTCTTGGAGTGGAGGGACCTTGTCAGTAACGGGCCAAAAAGTCTGCAAGTTTCCCTTTGCCAACTGGGTTACTCTCTCAATAAAAAGCCCCATAGCGTTATTCAAAATAAGCAACTCCCAAATCCTCAACTGTTTTTAATTAGAGTCAATTAGATTAAGCTGAATTTTGGCTTTATTAAGTTAAACTCTGATTTTGGTTTTATGCCTTCTTTATTTCTCTCCCTCTAGCTGCCTTCCTGTCCAGCCTAGGCCAGTATGAGATTGCCATCCCAGTACGTGTAGGACCTAATGGAGAGACGCTGGACGCAGAAACGCCGCAACACCACAGAAGAAGAAGACGCAGCACTGAAGACAGACTGCCTGACTCTGTATTATGCTTTTTAAAATCGTTTTCATTTATTTTTCATCCTTTTTTTTTTACTGTTTTCCTCACATTTATGCACAGTTTTAAACTACTCATATACTTTCTGATTCAAGAGCATTTATTCCTGTCTCTTAGCTCTTCTACCAGCTGTCCACGTCACGGAACAACTTCCTGCTGAACCTAACGCTGCAGGGAGGCCTGTTGTCCAGGCAGTTTAGGGTGGAGTACTGGAAGAAAGGTCGATTAGCATGGAGTCATCCTTACTCTCCTCACTGCCACTATGTAGGACATCTCCAGGACCAGCCGCACTCCAGCAAAGTGGCCCTGAGCAACTGTAACGGCCTGGTAAGACCGAAACCTGCACGTCTAATCCACATCTAATACACTAACTGAGGTCAGCAGCAGCGCTGGCTCAGCAAATGAGGGATCAGTAATGCTTGATTTGGACATCAAAGCATGAAATTTTAACAAACCTTGAGTACTAAAGCCAGCTTTAATCTTTGAACCAACCGGTGTGGCCCTCAAGAATGACCTAAAGGAATAATTCATCCTAAAATGGTGATACCAGTGATAGTTCACCAAGTTTAGAAGACATGGTTTATGTTATAACATGTTGATAAATATCCAGTGCAACTACTTCAGACTTAAATATCTGTAGCAGCATAAAACAATCCGGGATACATCAATAAGAACGCACTGCAGCAAAAGGAAATCCAGCTGTTACTTTACTATCATCATTGCCACGTTCACAACAAGTCATAAGGCATGTTGGGAAAGATTTTCACATTCATGACTACTCAAGAGTTTGTTGTGTGAAGGTTTGAAATACTGCGCATTGACAGTATAATACTCTAAATACAAAAATTTGGGTTTAATTATCTTGAAAGATAGACTTTGGCTGACATGAGGCGTCCATGTTTGTTTGGTTTTCAGACAGTGTGCCAAGTAAGATATGTCAGAGCTTTCACAAAGATCTGAGTTTCCCTGTTTTAATTACGACTTGGCTTGATGTGAACAATATTTAAAAGTTGGAAACTGGTAAAAACCATAACTCCAATACCGCATGAACGTGGCATTAGTATGTAGGAAACGAACAAGGGCGATGAGCAAAACATTTTTATAACTCCCTGAAAAGGCCACATGCGAAGGGTGTCATCATAGAGACAGGCGAGACTCAATGAACTGTGCAGATGGGGATAATTAGCACCCTTAAAGTCCCCATGAACTGAAAAATACATTTCCCTGGTTTTAATTCAAATTTAATTCAAATCCCTTCCTTTTCTTCTGTAAAACCAGGTAAAATGTTTCAAATGTTTAATGACTCATCCTGCACTCAGGGGTGTTTACAAAAGTTCATCCAGTTAAAGACCTTGGGCGACAAGTGAGCCGTACTGGTCACATAAAACCACACCTTATTGTTTGTGGGTTGTAGTAGCTAACAGAGCGATATGGAGAGAAATGTGTGTTTAGATACCAGTGAGCAAAACCTTTGTTTTCAACTCCAAAATAATGTGACAGTGGTCTACCATACAACTTCGATTAAAAGCCTAGTCCCAATTAAAAGCCCAGTCCCATTTACTAGCCTGGTGTGGCTACACATTTTGATAAATAAACGTCTCAATTAGAAGCCTGGTCTGGTTGCCAAGCAGTCTGTTTTTTTAACAGAGGCTCTTTGGATGTATAAAATCAAGTTTTTGGCTACCTCAAATTAAGTGTCCATTTGTGGGTAATTCATACTCCTTTAGTCCATAAGGGTCCTCAGATCAAAAGAATCAAAGGGAGTTCTCCTAAAGATTAGGAGTTGTGAGTATTGTTTTAACAGATTGCTAAAAGTGTTGTTGTGTTGGTATGCTGGGTGCCGTAATCCTTGACTGCCGTAACTCACTCTCCGTCTGGTGTGCTGTCTGTCGGAGCTAGATCAAATGAAGGATTCATAATTGATTTAATACCTGAAGCCTAATTTTAATACAAGTAATATTCATACTGGTTTGAATAAACAATTTGATTATATTTCCTGATCTTTGCTGAGCATCAGTTTTGTGTGAAAGGAATTAAAAGCCTGTCCCATATAGACGCCTGTCCCAGATACAGGCCTGTTGATTTCAGTGATTGAAGCAAATAATAGCCCAGGCTAAATCCATTACAGTACAAACATTAACAACGCTTGACCTTCTGTTTCACGAGGACTTTCAAGAGTGTCTCTCCTCAAAGGCATTTATGTTGTAGTAAGTTGCACAAAAGTGATGGATGTAGCTGTGCGAAGACAAACAAGTACAAACCCTGCTTACTTTCTCAGCTCTGCAAACCTGGCCAATTGCCACATGAAGTGGGAGTGACTGTCAGTTTCAGAAAGTCTGCTGAAGCAGCCCTTTTATTCTGACAAGGGAATGGTGATTTGGTGCTGTTAGACAGTTCAGCACCTTCAGCACTTTGCGTGATGTTTAACCTTTGCCTATAATCAACAGTGCATCAAGCTCTGTCATCCTCCCTTAGGGCAGGAAGGGAGGGCAGACTTGGAAATGTAGGAGATAATTAACCAAAGCTGTGGCAGGTTATCGGAAGCAGTGCTTTGAGAAAAAATATGCTGACCTTTAGTCTTCTGTAAATTTTAACAGTTTGACAAAGTGCTCTTGTTTTCCACTTAGTAAAGCATCAATTCCATTTCATTTATTTTCCACTCTCATGAAGTCATCAGCTTGTTAATGCCCCAAACAAAGAGATCAAAGTTCGTTCCCACTCTGAATCACTTGACTGGATCACTTAATTGTGATGCATCATTTTGTTGCCTGAAATCATTTCCCTGCATTCACAGCACCGTGTATCTGTGTATCCTCTCACTACAAACAGCAGGCTCCACAATAACAGTTGTATACACAGCTGAGGATTAGATGTGTTCACAAAGCGTTAATAAGCAGCACACGTAATTACTGTTGGTCAGACCAGCATGAGCACATTCACCAGTGAGTGGGCAGTGTGTCCAGGGGAGCATCACTAACTTTATTATGGGATTAAAGGCACTTTGAAAGCCGCCGCAGTGAGTCGAGGGGAGACACTCGCTCTGACTGGGGCCAACACATCTGAGCAAATTCAAAGGAAGTGTTAGTGTATCGCTCTCTGTCTCACTCTCTCATTTTTCTCGCTCTCATTCACTCTTTCATGCTCTCACGTGTGTTTGTTCTGTGGGGTCCTGATCCTCTTTTCAGACGGGTCCAACAGAGGACCCTGCGAGGGGGACAGTGTTTGCAATGGGATGGACTGAACATAGAGCGATATGATGATAATGTTAGGCTTGTATCTCGAATATAAAACTATCGAGTGTCATTTTGTCACTGTACAGTTGTCTGATAGTCTGACATGAAAATAGACCCTTAAACATTGTCCTAATAATGACTAGTCTAGTAGTGCATGGAACCAAATGTTATTTAAATGTCATATAAATGTAATGAATACTGTTGATTTAATAAGAATTGAAATTTAAGAGAAACCAAATTAAAATTATATTCATACTGTATCAATCTGAATATAACAACACATCAATTTTACACTGGCCTGTCTTGTGTTACAGTATATTGTGCCTTACGCCACATATGTGTATATTTTTTAAAAGCAGATGCTAGCACCCAGGTGTCTGTAGCCAACAATGCTATTTACACCTGGGTGTCCTAGCAACTTTGAAATACGACGTTAACACGAACCTGTCTATTCAGCTATTCATCTGGAAGTTTCCATACACAGGGTGCATTCAGCAGCTTTACAGATCCTAAAAACTGAATGTAATAGGTCAACTTAGTATAAAAATAATAAGCCACTGTTGACTCTCGCAGGACTTGACCCCAATCTCCTGTGTGAAAGTCCTGTGCTCAACCCACTATTTTCACGCAGGTGCAAATACACACATTTAAAAATTTTACTATTTAATAGTGTAATACTTGTCAGGACATTACAGTCAGTTACATGTTTTAATTATTTCATGTTGTTGTTATATATTGTTTTCTATAGCTAAAAATTAGGGCTGTACAATTATTAAAAAAATTACAAGATCACAATATGGCCAAGTGCAGTACCCAAATTGCAGGAGCTGCACTATTTGATAAAGGTAAAATGTGCCACAATGCCCAATTATAAATGCGGCATTGTGGTGCTACAGAGATGCCCTGGCTCACAAATCATATTCCAGACATTAGGAACATGCTTGTTTGGTACAGACCCCTGGCAAAAATCACATCATCTTCACTTTTATATTTTTTTTGTCAGAGAAAATTACATGCAAAAATTACTATTACCACTTAAATCACGACTCATATTCAATCTTTCAAAATTATCTGTGCTTTTTCTTAATGGTCTTTGTTTGGAAAATGCTGTGTTGGAATGATAACTGTAGTCAAGAGGCTCATTGTGGAGTCGACATCTTGCTTGCGCAAAATATGATTCTCCCCGATCAATACTGACAAGCGCTGCCTCTTAAATGAGCTAAGTAGACTGTGATCACAAATGGAGGGCAAAAACTGCAACGACACTAAACCCTGAGCTCAAGATTTGCTGCATTTCAATCTCAGAGGTTGTTATGAAGTCTCTCCAGCTGTCAGTTTTCTGACCCATTAGCACCAGGACCCCTCAGAGGGCCTCTGATTCACTGCTGCTCACCTTAACTTACCCTGCCTGCTTTGTTGCTCGGTCTTCTTTGTCAGAATGAAAAGTGTAAGGGATTGATTTAAGCCAGATCATTGACGGAGCATTTGGAATTATCTGTTTCAGGGGATGTGTTTTATTTATTAACATATTGTTTATTAACATATTTTAACGATTGGTAAGAAATTAGACCATCTGTGTATTGTGACCTTTGTGATATTTGTACGATGAAAACAATGATTTCTGTTATTCTATTCTATTATATTTTATTCTGTTCTATTCTATTCTACGTATCTGTCTCTCTGCAGCAGGGGGTGATTGTTGCAGGGGGAGAGGAGTACCTGATTGAACCCCTTGTCTCACCAGATAACCAAACCAGGACGGAGAGGGGGGAGAGAGCAGAGGGGCGCCCCCATGTGGTTTACAAGCGGTCATCGCTTCGCCATCAGTACAAGGGCCAATCCTGTGGAGTCATTGGTGAGAGGAGAGATATTCTGGACTTTTTAGTAGCAGCAGTTTGGTCCAGACCAGAAGAGTAAACGGCCCAGGCTGATTTGCATAGCAGCCAGCAGAAGAAGATTGTGGTTGTGTCTGAGTTCCCAGTTGTGATTGGGTGTGACTGAGTCTGCGTTTCAGGGCGTTGCTAAAAAAGCAAAAGTATGTCTATCATTTCACAAATAAAAGTTAAAAAAAACATCCAACTTCTTAATGCTTTAATTCTGTCCTGCTTTATATCCATGGAAAATGTGTTCAGGCATCATTCTGGTTGGTGAAGTGTTTCAAACCATCATTAATCTTTTGGTCTGATTTGGGAAATGCCGAATCTACAGTCAACGATACTGTTTTTAATGTATAATTGGCTGAACTTCTGCTTGGCTTATGCAGGTTTCTTCTCATTATATGCCTTCAAAATGTGACTGTGTGTGTGTGTGATCTTCCTCAGATGAGAAGCCGATGAAAGGTGCGTCATGGTGGCAGCGAACTCTAAAGACGCCTCCACATCATGTCGGACGTGGCCAGCTGCCTCTGAAGCGCTCAGTTAGCCGTGAGCGCTACGTGGAGACGCTGGTGGTCGCTGACAAGATGATGGTGGGTTACCATGGTCGCAGAGACATCGAGCAGTACATCCTGGCTGTCATGAATATTGTAAGTTTCACAACACAAAAGATGCACATGCACAATCCATTAAAAAAGTCATTAGAGTTGTTCTGAACTAATAAAAGGGGAAAATTCTCATGCATGGCAGAACTATTAAAAGCTCAATGTCAAGTTGATGTTTTTTTTTTGTATAACTTTGCTTTTTAAGCATTCGACAGCCATCCAATGGCCAGTCTGGATACTTGATATCATACAAAACAAAAGAAAAGCTTGGAGTGAACTAAGAAACATTTAAGAGGAGACTGCAGAATAGAACTGTCTACAGGCGTCAGTGCTCCTGCCAAGGATTAATTAGACATAAACTTGTTTGTACATTTATGCATCAAAAACCCAACTTAAGTTGAAGTTAGATTTCAGCTTAGAGAAAAACAAATGCGTAGACCATTTTGATTTCTCCTCGTGCAGGCCACATGTGTTAGTCAGACAGGCTTAGGTTGTATGTCATCATCTGCACTGTTTCTTGTCACTGGGGATCTTTTCACACACAGTTAATCACTTTAAACCTATACACACACGTGTAAGGAATGTATTTAATGAAGGGTTGGTCAGCTGCTATTGTTACGAAGCAGGTTGCATCCGGAGTGTTACAAAATCACAGAAACCAGCAGCGTCTCTTTAGTGGTGTGGAGCAAAGTGGGCCAAATTACACCAGACACCAGTAATGACAAGTGTCTGAGTGCAGCTTTAGTGCTGGTAGTGGTTTAAACTCTGGTCTTTATTCTTTATGTTGGTGCTTTAGCTTTTTAATGATCATTGGCACTCGTGGTGCACTGACTTTACAGCTCTTTTAGGACTCTCAGACTAGTCTGTCTAGATGACGTGTTTGTAGCTGGTGGTTATAGTTTAAAATCAGTCTTGGTAGGGGCACAAGACAAGGATGCCTTCTAACCCACTTCTATTTGCTCTCGCCATGGAGCCTTAGCCGCTGACACCCGAGGTAATCCAGACCCACTAAGGGTCACAATTTTGGGTTGACCCAAAAGTTATTTTTTACGGACAAATCATTGCAAAATAATGCTTCTTCTATTCTTTCTTTTTTTTTTTTACATTTCCACAAGTAGTGGTAGTCTTTAAAATCCATTTCCAAGACTATACTTTTTCTTTGGACTTTCTGGCCCATTACACTCATTTAGGATTCCTTCAGTCTACATTGTTCAGGAGGTTCAGAGGTCTCCTCCTCTTCAAAACAAACGGACCAGGTGGTTAAAAAGTGTAAAAATGCTGACATTGTTTACATTACAAATCAGTGTTTCTCCGAAGCTGTTTGGTTAGTCGCAGACAGGCTACTAGCCTAGCACCTGCTAATGTGTGCTCACCTTTTTTCTCTGATTAAGACCTAGACGTTCAAAAGACAGAATTATTTGCGGAAGTCTCCTGTTCTCCAAAACAAATGTATCTGGTGATTTAAACACTGAATAAAGCAGTTTCATATTAAAATTGCTGTTTTTCCAATGCCTGGCATGTCGTGAAGGGGCTGCTATGGTGGTCGATGCGAAAACGCAGATGGCCCTACCTAGAGCCAGTGTTTGGTTTGTCTGTTTTGGGCTACTGTAGAAACACGCTGATTCAAAGTGGTAAACTCCGTGGACAAGGACCCACTCCCTATGTAGATATAAACAGCTCATTCTAAGGTAACAAACACACGATTATTTTAAGGTGATTATACACCCAAGAAAACGTCCTCTCTTCATACTATCCCATTTCTGCCAATATATAATCCTAAATCCCACACACCGGACCTTTAGTTTATGATTGCTTACTCCTGTGTCTATTTCTAGTGTTGTCTCAGCTCTAGCTCTACTGGTGCATCAGCTGTTTTTAAGACTGGTCTTTTCTTGTTTCCCTGGAGGTCAGGTTGCCAAACTGTTCCAGGATTCTAGCCTGGGGAATGCAGTCAACATTGTGGTGACACGGCTCATCCTGCTTATGGAAGACCAGGTAAATAAACTTAGTCAACCACTGTCATAAAGTCGTACACCCTGCTCCTCTCCTCTCCTCTCCTCTCCTCTCCTCTCCTCTCCTCTCCTCTCCTCTCCTCTCCTCTCCTCTCCTCTATGTATGTCTTTCTGTACTTGTCCTCGTTACCTCTCTGTCCAGACGGTACAAAACTCTTCCCTGACCGGCATCTATGAGCTCCTTGTTTGTGTCAAATTATTGGCTTAAGTGTCTTTTCCTCCACTATCCCAGTGGACTCCTGAGTGTGTAAGTGGGTCTTGTGAATGGTGGCTGTAATGAAAGAGCCGAGAGGCTGTAGGGAAGCGAGGAAGAGGGAGATGGGTGAGGAAAGGCGGAAAAGTCAGGATATGAGGGGGGGTTGTACCTGTCAGACAGAGCAGCTTTGTGACTGTCCTGCTCGTTACTGTGGTGAACAGTGACCTCTCTGACCACTGCTATGACGCAAATCCAGGGTGTAGAAAAGCCTAAAGTTAGATTTAGACACTGATGTAAAAAACATCAGCATCTAAATCTGAAGCCCAAGAGGACAACATCAAGACCCAAATTCACCAGACTACTAGGAGGTCTGGTCTGTCATTCCTATCCTATGACTCTAGCACTACTATGAGGCTGATTTTTTGGGTTTTAAGTGAAATATCTCAAATGCTATTCGATGTTATGTGTTTCATTTTGCTTGATACCGGTAGATTAATTGCGCATGATAAGCCCACATTTTGTTTGTTTGTTTGTTCTAGCTTATCTTTGTCGGGATGATCGTGTAGTTGGCATTTGGCTTGTAGGTCTGAAGGGTCTGTACCCACCTTTTTCTAAATTGAACACGGGCCTCCAAAGATTTATAAGTATTGAACTGCTGACAGGTGCAGGTGCTAACAGCAAACACCAGATAGACAACAGGCACCGTCAAGGTCTGTGATTGATATCATTTACTTTCTCTAGCTTCAGTTTTATTATTTCTCGCTCCTTTCGCTCTGTAGAGAGCTTCTCTTTAAATGGGCATTTGTCTTCAGCACATTTACAGATAACAGAAAATCAGAGCTACCCTAACTAAGCAGTCATCTTCCAAGATGGCAGCACTGCCTTACAGTGCTTCACAATATCCATTTACTGTTTGTCCAGTACTTTGATTTATGACTTAATACCTGTAAAACTGATGACATTCTCATCAGCCTCAACTGTACTTTGTGTTTGGTGCTAGTTAGCAAATGTTTGCATGCTAACAAGGTAACCTAAAAAAGTGAACCATAGAAAACATTACACTGAATAAACATTAGCATGTTAATCATTTTAAGCATATTAGTAAGCTGATGTTAGCATTTAGCTCAAAGCACCGCTGTGCACAGCCTCACAGAGCTGTTAGCATGACTGCAGACCCTTGTGTGATATAAGTGAGTTAGCGGAGGTTAAAAAAGGGTGCACAGTTAGAGTCCACACCTGACCGCAAGGCAGGGGTTCAGCTTATAAAAAGTGCATGACCTTCCTAGCATAGCACAGGAAGATGACTGGGCCATCTGACTACCTAGTAACTGACCTTATTAGCCTGCCATTAACAGCATGTGGTGAGACGGTGCGGCCGGCCCTGGCGTAATGTTGACCCTCTAGCAATCTGACAGATGAATCATACTGAATTAAAGGGGTTTTACAGTGTGGCTTTGAGGTTTCCTCTATAGCTGTCTTATTAGGGAACATTTATGATTCATACTGTTCATACTGTCTCAAAATTAGCCCCATAATTTACCGCTCGGATGTGTTCATCATCTGACAGAGTAAAGAAGTAAATGTTAGGATCATTAGCGGTGGGCAGTATTAGTGTTGTTATTCTTTCTCCATGGACCGTTGAGGTTGAGGTCGGGACAGGATCGAGAGTAGTCTCGGCGAGCGGTTGTGCTGCCGGTTTCCAGGTCTGAAAACGGCAAGCTGCCCCTGGAAAATAAAATCAGGCCAGCAATGGGCCCAGAAATGAGGGACTGTGGGATGAGACAATTACTAGTTATGTCACCACATGCATTCCTGGGTTACGAGTTCTCGCCAGCTGTGGCCAGCAGAGCACTCCCTCCTCTTCGTCTCCTCTCTGCACTCTCATAATACTAGAAAGCGCCTTCGCTCTGATCCTGCCTCCACATTCGCTCCTTTGATAGAGTGGAGGGAGGTTTCCTAAGCTTTTAAAGCCTGGAATCCAAATATTGTCTCGCCATGTATGACATACAGTCTAATGAAAGGGCTATCCAACACAAACCATGTAACTCCAGAGTCGCTGATTTTTAGTTAAGTATTCCTTTTCGTATTAAGAAAATCCTCCTACTTCTTATGCTAAGTAAATCATATAAAATTCCCATTAGATTAACCAAAAAAAAGTGATGACACAAAGCTGAAAAAGGGGCTTTTTTCTTCATTGACATTTTGGTGGAAATACATGGTTTTCATAGGACAGTACAGTAACATACTCGGGCAGAAAACAAGCCTGAAACAGCAATACAGGAAGACTGGGGCTGGGTTATCATAGCATTGTTGGGCTTATCATCTGATTGTTGAAATCACGCCTTTTGTTGACACTTGAATAACCTTTTATTGTTTAACAACGTATAAGTATAAACTTGCGGGAGTTGTAATATCTGTTTTTGTTGTGTTTCAAGATTTAAATACACATTTATTTTCCCAGTTTGCTTTTGACTCTGTATTCCCTCTCTTGTCCCTCCTCCAGCCAACACTAGAGATCAACCACCACGCAGGGAAGTCTTTAGACAGCTTCTGCAAATGGCAGAAAACCATCCAGCACCGCAGCAGCTACGGTAACGCCATACCAGACAACGGGATCGCTCATCATGACACTGCTGTGCTTATCACCAGGTCAGAGATACACACAGACATACCTTTTTCACAAGAGTAGCAAATAAGAGCTGTAACTGTTCTGGAGATTTCTTTACAAGGTAATTCAGATGAAGACATTGTTGTAAAGCCAAAACAAAAAAGGTTCCACTGCAACTTCTTGTACATAAAAATATATTTAGTCAGTCTCCCAGTTCATAACAGTGTTTCCTCAGAGCTGAATTCTTACATTCCCAGCCCTTATTCTCATAGGTTTTCATTAAGCCAAGTCCAAGAGACTTGGGCTGTATCTTGTCCTGTTTGAGGTGACGATAGCTGAGGCCGCTCTGCCCAGCTCAGCATCTGGAGGGAAAACGTAAAAGAGAGCTATAAGGAAAGAGCAAGAGACAATGTGAGAAAGCAGCTCAGAGAGGGCAGAAATCAAAGCAAAGCTGCTAAGAATCTGACAGCACTGCTTTCTCTCAGTTTTCTTGTTACTTCTCTAACTGCACTCTCTGTTACTAATACTGCTGGAGTAAAACAGATACAACAGTGGTAGATGCATATTAAGCAGATAAAACACTGATGCTATTGACTGAGGAATGTGCAGCAGCAAACAACACGGCCATGGTTTGGTCAGAGTCATCTGAATGCTATGGCAGAGCTGCAACAAATACTTTCCTATTCTTCCTGACAGAATGTGCTATAAGCTTATGTAAGAGTACAGATAGATAAATGTCTTGTGGTTTCGGTGGTGGCTTTGTGAGAACACTTGGGTTTTACGACAGGATTTATCAAGCAGAGGATGGAAACTGTCCAGACAGATGACACCACTGTGACCGTCCAAGATTTCCTGCTATTGTTCTTTTAAATCTATATCTGTCTGCTATCACTGCTGTCCACTGTCCGACTATAATGTCTGTGTGAGTGCATCTGTCACCATCTGTGAATGTGCTGTACGTGTCCATGTCAAGTTTGTTTGTACAAGTTTGTCTGCATATGTACAGTTTGATTACATATACTGAATGTTTCTGTTTCTGTTTGTGTGTGAGTGTATAATTATTAGTTTAACAGCCTGGTTGATTTTGCTTCCCATCTGCAGATACGACATCTGCATCCAAAAGAACAAGCCCTGTGAAACCCTAGGTAACACACACACACACACACACACACACACACACACATATTTGTACTTTATAAACACTATACTTACTCTACTGTACTTATCAGACCCCTCTGTGACAATAAAGCATTCCCTTACTCCTAAGCCTGACGTCACCCTCATGAATAAATGCCTAACCTCAGCCCATGTACTAAACTGAACCAAAATGAAATTCTCAGTGTAACCTCTAAAATCTAATCCAAACCCTCAGAATGTAAAGGTTCGGCCTGATCATGCTCTGGGGTCTCATTTATGAAGATTGTGTATGCACAAAGCAAGGCCTGTGCACACCACTCCCTACGCTGAAGTTATGATCTATAAAAGCAGACTTGATGGGAGAAACTTTGACCGATGCTTACAAACATTTTGGAGACAGGAAATTGGCAGTGCAGTGGGTGAGGTGGAAGCCTGATTGTTGAAGTTGTCATATATTTTTTTGGTGCACACCATTTTTGGCTTTTGTTCGTACGCACATTTTTGGTATTGATCCTATGCGTCGTTTTATAAATGAGACTCCAGATGCGCACATTGGTCCTCCAAAGATAGATGTGCCAGAGCACACACATATTTTTTATTCACACACAAAACAAATATGACAAAAATCAAGGCTAACTTGGTTCATTTATAGCAGTGGATCCCAACCAGGGGCCCGTAAGGGAGTTCCAGGGGGGGCCCAGAGAAACAGGGAATAGTTTATTTCCACTATTTAATTCCCTGTAGAAGTGAGCCCAATGTGAGTAAGAGTAGTAAGAATGACTGTTTTTTATCAAATGGATGGTCAATGACCTAATGTGTATCAATTAAGGGTTCCCTGACACTAAAAAGGTTGAGAATCACTGACTTATACGAAGGTTTAGTATGTGTGTTGGTCATGTATTTGAAGAATTAAAACTTATTTTAAAATCCCAGAGGGGATGGTGCTGTACTTTTACTCTTACAACAGGAATATTTGGAAAATCAAATTATATTTCTGAATAGGATTCAGCTGATAATGTCAGCCAGAATACTCCATAAACATTTTTAGTGTGTAACACTGACCCAAAAATTGAGATTGTTTAGATTGCTTGTAAAATAATACTGGTGATTTTACAGTCAAATGAGTTATATTTATGTGTGTGTGTGTGTGTGTGTGTGTGTGTGTGTGTGTGTGTGTGTGTGTGTGTGTGTGCGTGCGTGCGTGCGGGCGGGCGTGCCTGCATGTGTGTGTGACAGGTCTGGCTCCTGTTGGAGGGATGTGCGAGCCAGAGAGGAGTTGCAGCATCAATGAGGACATCGGCCTGGGAACAGCCTTCACTATCGCCCACGAGATAGGACATACGTGAGTGAAACACACATGCAACACACTTGCCATTTTCAGGCTCATCTCTTTTTTTGAAAACCCAGGATAAATCCACTTTATGTCACATATACTGTATATTTCAATTGACAGTCTTTTTCTGCAGCTTAACAGAGGTCTGATGAGTGGAGTCAAAATGAACACCTTTTCAGTGGACCCTCATCATGCATGCGTCTTATGTTGGAAAGGAGTATTAGTTTTATTAAACAGCATACAACAGGGATGACATGTCATAGGACAGGTTTCAGGACAGGTTTCCACAATGTTACATGCAGAGACCATGTTAATGAAAGTGGCTTTATACGCCATTCAGATCTTTAATACAGCAGCCAACAATTATTTGCTATGTAAAGATATAGCAGAGTAATGGCGTCCTTAGCAGAGAATGAAGCTAGCTCTGTTTGTGTTGTTATCCAAGCTTTTCTATTCTTTGTTGTGGTAGCCAGTCTGGCTGTGTGTGCATGTTAGTGCATGTGAGTCCCTGTGTGTATGTTCCACTGACTAGACAATCACCGCCGCTCTGCACTGCACTCATATGGTGGTTACTGTTGATATCAGGACAAAATTGTCGGGGGAAGCGTAGCACCCACCCTCCATTTTCCCCCCAGGTTAACAGCATTAGCACTGTCAGCACTGTTGCCATTGTTAGCGCTGTTTATTGAGTTAGCACTGTTAAATGCTAGCCACAGGCTCAGCTACCTCCGTGTTGAGAACCGTGTGCCTGCCCTCTGAATCACAGACATGCTCTAAATGTCGCATATAGCTCCTTTAAGCAATGGGAGAAGTTCATAACCCCCATGTTGTCAAACCAAGAAAAACACCTAATCCCTACCAGAAATATGGTTGCTGTTCTTAAGCTGCGGGTGAAACACAGAATGTCCCTGAAGGCCTCCCTGGGGTGTCTCATATGTCTTGTCTTGTGTTCTGGTCTGAGATGATCCCTCCCTCCTCAGATTAGATCCTCCAGATCTCCAGAGAGAGTTTATGTAATCTCCAACACCATGAGTCATTCCCATCCTTTGAGAATGTGTTGATAGTTGTATATTTTCTCTCAGTCACAGTATTTATGTGTGGAATTGGTAACATGTGGGGTTGGTACAGCACCTGGAGATGCCTCTGTTTATATGTGGATCCCCTGGATGACTTGGAAACTGTGTTTTACTCATTTACCTAGTAAAGCTGATCTCTGTCGCTTAGCAACAAGCACTTTTATATTTGCCTGTATGCTTTATTTCTACCATGCATACAGTAAATCGAGCGAGGTTACTGATATTATCCCTCTTTTTTTGCTGAGAAAACCATCAAGTTGGTTTATTTTTGGGGAGTATCCTACTCGCTCAGTGTAATCGAGTGTCCCATTGCATTATGTCTGCACACAGCCCCGAGACATATGGTGGATCACTTAGGGTCTCGCCTCGATAATGATTAACACAGGTAGCTTTCGAGTACACAGACCACAAGGTTCAATAGCCAACATGACTGCACGTAGTGTGCTGATATATACAATCTGTTTCCTCGGCCTCAACAAAATTAACATTTGTTTTTAATTGTCATATAAATTGTTTTGACATCACAGTGCAGCATTAGATTGAATGCAGGCCTGTTTGTGGTGGAGGGTACCCACATGAAAAGACAAGACTGATCGAGACAGAAATGACTCAGCTGAGGGAGGAAAAGCTTTCTGAACATTCAAACGCAGCTACTGTGAATGTTATCGCTGTGTGTCAAGAATGAAAAGGCAACAAATCAACCACTAACACTGTAACTTAATACTATTTGGTGAACTGTCACGATATCGTATCATTTTTTAAATCCCTTTACCCCGTCATGTTGAAGATGGAATACTTAAAAAAAACTAATGATTTTCACAATACCTTTCATATTTTGTTATTTGAGTATTTTTGTCATAGGGATTCAGTTCTGGTCTTGGCACCCAGAGCTCTGCTAGTTCTCTATTCTGCAGGCTTATACAACTATACAGTGTAAAAGTGTCAGAGGGTGAATCTTGTAACAAAATAATTGATTGTCAGAAATGTAATCTGCAACAATTTTGATAATTGATTAATTGTTTCAGCCTTTTTTCATTCAAAAATCTCAAACGTTCTCAGGTTCCTGGGTCCCAAATGTGAGGGTCTGATGATGATTTTCTTTGTCATTTAAGATAGTACTTTGAATATATTATGGTCAGAACCAAGAAAATTATTAATTGCAGCTCTTGTCAGGTGTGTTAGTGCCATATTTTGTGTGAATTCCAAAGTATTTTAATGATATATTCAAAGAGAATGTAAAGTAGACAAGTGTTGCAACTAACAGTTCTTTTCGAGACTGATTAATCTGATGATTATTTTCTTGATTTACCAGCTGTGTGGTCCATAAAATCATTGGTCAGAAAATAGTGAATAATATTACACAAATATTTTCTCGCTGTCTGTGTCATCAAATGTCTTGTTTTGTCCAAATAGTCCAAAATATTTCATTTAAAAGGCAGCAGCAAAATATATAATAAGTATAATATAATGATATAATGAGCAAATACCTACTTAAACATTTTTGCGAGATTACATCAGTTATCAGAATAGTTTTTTTCTGCCAGTCGACCACTCTATGGTTGTAGTCGTCTTTTTGTATGTTGTTTTTTAAATATATCTACATTTGAGGCAAGACGTTGAGCCCCTTCAATCTGCACATTATAAAAGGCTGCATGGGGTAAATAGAGAACTGGCAGGGCTTCCTCCGAGTCCTGATGAACAGAACTGAATGTATTGAAGACCACTGTCTACTGTCCAATGATAAAAATAATAAAACATCTGATCATAGCTTTTTGCTCGAAGTTGAACATTTGTTACAGCTGTGGAGTGTACTCTTTCACGTTGTGGTGATCTGCCACTTAATGTCAATAATCAGAATTCCTGCGGGTTTATGAATCAGGTCATATATCCTTCCTGTGGTTTGATGTTAATTTGATTTATTTTGTCAGACAGGACTCCTGACCTCTGACAATCAAACCGCCACAACATGTCTGTTTTTTAGATCCCACTTGGTTATCCACAGTGATCTTTTTTCCGCTGTCCCCGTCCCTGCTGTAGAGACTATTACCGGTCCACACGACCTCAAAGTGTTGTCACTGTATCATCATGGGTTTTAGGTTTGGGATGAACCATGACGGTATGGGGAACGCCTGCGGGCCCCGCAGCCAGGAGACCGCCAAGCTGATGGCTGACCACATCACCATGAAGACAAACCCATTCATCTGGTCCGCCTGTAGCCGGGATTACATCACGAGCTTCCTGGAGTGAGTCAGCCTATCAGATATCTGCAGCACCACAGATAATGTGGTAACTAGAGGTTTGAGAAAGAAGAATGCACTTGGATGTCAGAGTCACATTTTTGATGGCCAGAGAAATAGTCAAGTAACAGATGCATCTTGACAGAAGGCAAATCCACTTCAATTTAATTATCTGTTGCTTGTTCAGTGTTTCAGTAAAGCTCTATATTTTGGATATTCTCAGAACAAACGACTGAAAACTTATCCAGTTATTTTATATCTTAATCTCCTTTGTGATGTGCTTTAGCTCAGGTATGGGCTCCTGTCTGAACAACGTCCCCCCCAAGCAGGAGTTTGTGTACCCCACCACAGCGCCGGGTCAGGCCTACGACGCAGACGAACAGTGCCGTTTTCAGTACGGCGTCAGATCTCGACAATGTAAATATGCGGTGAGTGCTCTGTCTACAATCCTGCTTTTCTTTCTCCTTTCAGTTTATGTTTCCTGTCTTATAATCAGTGCTTGTTCTCAAGTCAGCGGAGCTTTGAAATAAGGTGCTAAAATGCTCAAAATGACTATGTTAACCTGCTGATGTGTAGCAGGTGTGATGTTTACCATGTTTACCATCTTAGTTGAGCACATTAGCATGCTAACAGTACAATGGGGACTGAGGAATGTCAGTCATTTTGCAGATACTGGGTCATGAACCAAAGTTACAAATTAAACTTTCTAATTGATGGCGCTTGATGAAAAGTCAGAGGCACAAAAATATCACCAGGATTCATCCTCTGGGGATTGTGAATGTCTGTACAAAAGTTTGTGCCAAGTCCTCCTACAGTTGTTGACATGTTTGAGTGCAGGCCAAAATGGTGGACTAGAGGGCCAACTGAACGAACGAGTGGTATTGCCACCCGTAGAGCAATGTTGCCCACAGTGACCAAATACACCCAAGGATAGCTAACACTCACTAACGGCATGGCAAAATTTCACACAGTTTTAATTATCTTGTCTCACGTTCAGTTGTTATGTATCATTATTTACTAACCCAAATCTCTTCAGTTTTCTGTCTCTTCTGAGTCCTCCAATCCAATTGCGTTCAGAGGCAGGTTGACTGCATAGACTGTATATAAAGACGGACGCCATGACAGCTCCCCAAAAATGAAGCCACAGCAGCTTGATTGCCCCCTGGTGGCTGGCTGCAGTATGGGTCACAAACCCCGCCCCCTCCATGTTAGTGGATGGGACATTGGCCAAACTAAAAAAAAAAAAACAAAGTACGTTATTTATTGCAATAAAAGGGGGTGTGACCTCATGATTGACACGTCACTCGGTGTGCTTACGATCAACGGCACTGCTGGCGGTGTATAGGTAGAAAGTGTGGCTTCACCTTCCGACCACTACCGCACAGACTGCGGCTCCAAATGTCGTCATCAGCGCAAGATGTCAGCGGTTGTATCCAGGGTATTTTAGCTTTATTCTTGTACAGTGTGTGGAAGTGGGGATGCGTCATCCAACTTTATATCCAGGTCATAGAATATCTTAAAGTCAAAGGGCAACTGGACTAGACATTTCATCACTTGTTCAAGAGGCTTTGTCAGTTGTGCCGTAAAGCAGATCTGATGAAGTCTCCTTGATGCTGAAAATAATAAGCACAGTCCCTTTTTTGACCTTCGTAACTCCAACATTTTTTAATTTCTTATTTATGATGGAACCCGGTGGACTTTATCTTTCTCTTGTGGCTGACTCAATCTCAATAAAGTTATTTACCTCATGGCTCACTCCTGATTTGTGTTCCTCCGGCTCCCTCCTTCAAGTAGGCCTCTTTGACAGCGTGAAACATCTTGCAATACCTTCGCTGAATAGCATCCACTTTATTGTGTGGTCAACTTTTATGGGGCCAGGTTCAGAGCGAATGGACATCTGGAACAGCATACAGCTTTATAGACTCATTACTATCGATACTATGTGGTCAGAGCATATGTCCACAATAAAACATAATCCCATGTGTTATAGGCATCGCTGTAGAGGGAGCAGAGAGGAAGGTGAACAAGAGTGTGTCTGCTCTCGTGTCTTTATAATGATATGATGAACTTATGTAGAAACAGTGTGCCTGGTTGTTTTTATTCTCTTGCCCCTTACACACACAGGAAGTCTGCAGTGAACTTTGGTGCATGAGCAAAAGCAACCGTTGCATCACCAGCAGCATTCCGGCCGCGGAGGGAACCATCTGTCAGACCAACACCATAGAGAAAGGGGTAAATACTGAAATTAACCTTTTTTATTAGTTAACAGAGTGAACACATAATGGAGGAAGTGTTTCCACAAAAAGAAGAGGATAAATGTGGCTTGTGTGGGTAGAATGACTTTGTTCATCGGGGACTGATTTTGCTTCTTACAAGAATAAAAACAGCACTGACTCATCTTGGCTGTTGTTTTGTTTGGATAGCACCATTTCCAATAAAAATATTTGTGGGATTGACCATGTTCAGAAAAAAATCACCCTGAAAAACAGGGTGAAAAGCAACTGTTTTGGGGATTTTAGGAAATCTTTTCCAGTTGTTGTTTATGTGTGAATCCTGTGTGTCTGAACATGTGTATAAATATATGTGTTTGTTCTGCAGTGGTGCTACAAGAGGGTGTGTGTGGCGTACGGAACTCGTCCGGAGGGTGTGGACGGGGGCTGGGGTCTGTGGTCGCCCTGGGAGGAGTGCAGCAGGACCTGTGGAGGGGGAGTCTCCTCGTCTATCAGACACTGTGACAGCCCCAGGTATAATTCTCTGTGACACTTTTTCAGTGGGAAACTCTACTTCATGGTCAAGTTGCTAACTGCAAAATGACTGGATATCTGATGATTAGCCAATAGTGTCTGGACCTCTCAAAACCAAGGTCATTAAGGGGCCCAGACACACCAAAGCGACATCAGATAACTAGTGGCGACGAAGGCTGACTGTGAACATCACTTGTGTCTCCGCCAAAAAGTTGCACTTGAACATAGCCTTAGCAAGTCAATAACAACTAGTTACATTCTGCACCTGCGTGAGAAGAAGTAATACGCCATACCAACAGGTGGCGGTGTTCACTATTTGCCATTCAAAAAGGGAAACCGACAGGAAAAGTTCAAGATGCTTGATGCTATAAGAAAAAAGTGTATTTACCACGCACTAGCAAATAATAACACAAACAATTACGAACCGTTTCTGCTAGAGAGCTCAGTGGTTAAAAAAATGTTTAACCTAATATCACAAGTTTGTTTCAGTCTCACGTCCCTCGACTTTAGCCGTTTCTTTCTATTCCTCACTTCTGTTTCTCTTTTCATGCACTGACATAAACTACCTATAAGAGTTATTAATTTTAACGATTAGCTCTGCCATCTCAGATGTCGCTTCACCGTGCTCAGTCAGCCAAAAACAGCCGATAAGGACCAACTGGTGCTTACACAGAGTGGGAGACGCACCACAAAAACCAAGGGCGCAAACAGATGCTCACTAACAGCCTGACACTGACTGACGGCTGATGGTTGACCTGGTGTCTTGGGGCCCTAACAGTGAAATTAGTCAGTTAATTTCTTTCTAGTTAGCTACTTGTAAGAGACTGCAGTTGCAGCGTTGTGTCAAATACAATACACAATTTTTTCTTTTTCAAATCAATATAAATACAATACTCACATGCGCATATGTTCAGTGAAGGAGTTGTTGGTCGCTCTAATTGTTCCCCCTGCCCATGCTTCATGGAGTGACTACACTGTAAGACATGGACAAAATCCACATTCCACTTTCTGTGCAAAAATGATAATAAAGTTCAGCTGTACAGGAAGTATCCTTCCAGCATGCTTTAGAAAGGAAACACCCTCCACAGGAACGCAAGAAGGGAGTTTTGAGCTAAAAAGACTATAATTCCTTAAGATGCCCTCTTAATGTGGATAAATTAGACAGTTGAAGCCTCATATTAGTTTCTCCCATCACTTACAGTGTAGAAGTCACTATATGATGTTGTTTTAAGAGGGATTTGATAATCCACAACTCTTTCAAACTTGCCTGGGTCCAGACCTTTGAATCCGCTCACTCCACCAAGCTCAAGTTGACTGATTCATCCAACATCGTGACATGAACGAGTGGTTTCTCGGGTAAAATGAAAAACAGCCACTGAGCGGCACAGGCGAGACTAATGCCTTTGTCAAGCTGTTGTCAAGCAGCACGCTAGAACAAATAATAGTAATAACAACAATGGCGAGGGCTTTAGACAAAATAGGCACTGTTACTGTGGCTGTTCCAAATCGGCATGTTGCTCAATATCGCCCAACATCATAGGCTGTTTTACTTTGCTCCGGTCCACTCTTAAAAACCCAGCAAAACATCCCCCTTATGATGGCATGGCTAAGCATCAGTTTGGAGTCAAAACAGCGTTAGATTCAGGCCGATAATGTTGGTCTCTGATGATTGGTTAGGCAAAATAGAATCCCTTCCCCACAGAAATCTCTTAAAGTAGATGCAGTGTCAGAGTGAAGATGAAAATGAAGTGTAACAAGTTGACAATTCCCCTTTCATTTTAATATGTTTTTACAATTGAGTATATGTGACATTGTAATGTTTTCATGGTTGGACAAGTGGATATCACTGTTTTTCAATCAGAATATCAAACCCCAGTCTAATGTCGGCTTAAAAAGGCCTGCTATGAAAGACAAGTCTTAAACACTCTCTATACACTGTATATATAATACGCATATCTAGAAATCTGCGTATGGAAAAATAATACCAGTCAGTCCCAAAACAGTATACGGACATAAAAGGGCACTGGTATCAGCCAGTATCTCAGGTTTGGGAGTTGTTATCAGCAAAGACAAAGTCAGATGGTTGCATCCTGAGTAAATTGCTTATCAGTTTTACCTGTGAGAGGATAAAGCTGTAAGAACATGCAAACTCAATGCAGAAAGCAGTAAGATTTATTTCCAGGCAGCAGTGCCACTGTTTTTATCATGTATGAAGTAATTTAGATAGTCTGAATCATCACCAAATGGCGAGCAGACTCTATTTTGAATCAGAGTCACCAGATCCCTCACCTTGAACTGATTACACTGGAATGAACTGACCCAAATCTGAGGCCAGCAGTGTTTTCTTTTGTATCATTTCTGAGCATCGTTTGCTCGTTTGCTTTGGCTCCATTTTATTCAAATGTGTTGAAAGTTTAACAGCAGCAGCCATGTGATGGTAGCCAGCTCTGGCTGTTTATTTATTATTATTTTTAATTATTATTTTTAATGTCGTGGTGTTGTTGCGATGGTGTATGACGGACAGTAAAGCAATAAAGGAGACAGACAGTGAGATTGAAAACACACCGATGAAGGCAGACAAAGCAGAGATCAGGAGCCAGTGCAGTGTGGTGATGTGATGGAGGTTAGATGTTGTTAAATTGTACTCAGATGTGACTGACTGGCCTAATTCTCTGTGTTTGGTTGTAGGCCAACTATTGGTGGAAAGTATTGTCTGGGGGAGAGAAAGCGCTTCAGGTCCTGCAATATTGATGTGAGTATTGCTGCTCTTCATCATCATCATCAACTGGTAAACGTACACTAATCAAATTATTTTGTTTTGTGTTGCTCATTGCATAGAACTCTGCTTGCATGTGTTTGTGGTTGCATATATTGTATATACCTGTGTATGTGTATATATATATGTTATTTACATATGTGTACATATATGTGTGTGTGTTACAGGAGTGCCCTGCAGGCTCTCGAGATTTCCGGGAGATTCAGTGCTCTGATTTCGACAGCGTTCCTTTCCGGGGAAAGTTTTACACCTGGAAGCCATACAGAGGAGGTGAGTGAGTAACCGATCTCTCTGTGGGGTGTGTGAGTGTCTGCATAACTATTGACTATGTGCGTCATTACTTGCACCGTGGTGATCCGTACCTGAATGTTCCCTTTTCCCACTTAGTGTTTTAGCATCTTTTAGCTCATTGTTTCTGTTTTACATTCCACAACTTTACAGTTTTAGTTCAGCACCTTTTCCAGCAGTAGACAGCTGTTTACAGCAGAAAGCTAAATCCCAAACTACCTGACCAGTAGAGTTAGTGACTAGCTGGTGAACATATTTGATATTTCCTTCAGACGATGGTGTAGATTTACATTTAAATGCATAACCACATGTAATAATAACCCGGTCACATCATATAATGATAAATCACTCACAGTGGGGCTATTGCATTATGTGTTTCACTTTTGTTAATCGTTTACACAGTTTTGATAGTAATTACTAATTACTATACAGTAATGTAACTCAGCAGGACATTAACTTGATTGAGTATTGAGTATTTTTAGATGTAAAAACTAAAAACAACAGACATTTGCTTTGATAGCAACAATAAAGAGGTGAGAGTAAATGAGGGGAGAGAGCAACTTTAAGTTATTTTAAGGTATGTCGTCACTGTGTTACTTTTCCTAAACCTAACGTACATAAATTTACGTGTCTAAAGCTAACCTACATACTTTACTTTCTGAAGCGTAACCTACGTAACTTTACGTGTCTAACCCTGACCTACGTAATTTAACTTTTCTAAACCTAGCCTACATAATTTTACGTGTCTAAACCTAACCGTCGTAACTTTACATGTCTATACAGAACCTACTTAACTTCACGTCTACACCTAACCTATATAACTTTACATATCTAAACCTAACCTACAGAAATGTACCTGTCTAACGCTAACCTATGTAACTTTATGTGTCTAAACCTAACCTACGTAACTTTACTTTCCTAAACCTAACCTACATAACTTTACGTGTCTACACCTAACCTACATAACTTAAAGTGCCTAAACCTAACTTTACCTGTCTAAACCTAACGTACGTAACTTTAGGTGTCAAACCTAACCTACATATCTTTACGTGTCCAAACCAAATCTACGTAACTTTACATGTCTAAACCTAACTTACGTAACTTTACTTCCCTAAACCTAACCTATGTAGCTTTACTGTACTACACCTAACCTACGTAATCTTACATGTCTAAACTTAAGCTACGTAACTTTACTTTTCTAAACCTAACGTACGTAACTTTACTTAACTAAACCTAACCTACATAACTTAACGTGTCTAAATCTAACCTACGTAACTTTTCATGTGTAAACCTAACCTACATAACTTTAAATGTCTAAACCCAACCTACGTAACTTTACATGTCTAAACCTCACCTACTTAATCTACGTGACTTTATGTAAAGTACTCAAATGACAACCTAATTCGTGGGGCACTCATTCATTAGATATCATAAAATTGTTGTATGAAGATATGTTGGCGATAACATGGGCAGCATCTTAAACCCCTAGGCCACAAGGACTCCCACTATCCTCCTGAATTATTAAGTAAAAGATAATTTCATAAGCACACCTGCAGGTTCACAGACAGATAAAACACACACTGGAGGTTAAAGAAAGTTGTATTTCTATTAAAACAAATTTACATCTTCTGTGACACTGTGATAATTTAACATATAATTTCTGCTCCACTTGTTTGCCAAAATTTTCTTGAAAGAACAGACAAAGCTACAGGCTGATTTAGAAGGAAAGTGGAGAATATGAAAGATGAACAGGACAGAAAGATTTGAGCCAAGAGCTGATGACAGGAGACGAACAGAAGTCAGGAGACAGAGAGTAGCGTGTGTGTGTTTGTGTGTGTGTGTGTGTGTGTGTGTGTAGAGAGAGAGAGGAGAAAGTGAATCGAAGGGGCAGATTCCCTCCTGTCTGGCCTGCAGATGCTGGCTGCAGAGAGCCATGCATTCCCACAATGCCTTGCGAGAATTCCTTGCTCCTGATGAGCACTACGCTGGACGTGAAAGATAAATAGCTTCAACGACATAACTGCCTTTAATCTAGCCCTCCAATAACATAATGGCTTACAGAGATGGCCAGCCAGCCAGTTCCAACTTCAGGCAACAAGTGCTCCTTTCATCAAGTCAGCTGATTTTACAATGGAAATCCCTTGCAGCTGTTAAAATAGGAACGGTGCCATAGACTCTGCCCTGCGTTAAGGCCAGATCACACCGCCCAACCCCTTCTCTGTCCTCTGCAGCCCTCTCACCCTCCTCAAATTCTCATTTCAGCTTTGCCTCCTTTCACTTTCACCCTCTAACTCAGGAAGCACAGCTTCTTTTTCTTCTTCTTCTTGCTCTCTTACCTTTGTCCTCATTGCTCTGCTCTCTCCTTCTCCGACTTTATTTAGTTCACCATTATGCAATCTCTCCCTCTCTGACGCTGAGAACAGAGGCAGCCTTTCTCCCTCAGCTCAGGCAGCCAAGGACAGTTCATTAAAACAGGTCTGTCGTTTAAGCTGCTTTTTTTCTAACAAACAAGCTGCTTCACATTGCTGCTCTGAGTCCAACAGCCTTCACATTTAACCTTCACACTCCATACAACACACCCTGCAAGCTACAATACACACACAAATACGCACACTGCTGCAAGCCACGATTGCCCTGCCAAAGCAAGGCACCATGGGAATTGTAGTTTTCCGTGGTCCGACCACTTTATCGTCTGCAGGCCGTGCCAGTACATACTCTCTTTCTCTCTCTCTTTTTCTCTTCTTCCCAGTACATACTGTACCTGCTTCAGTGCTGCCAGCACAAACAAACACAGCCCAGACTGATGTCAGCAGCCACTCAAATAGTGGAGCTGTTGGCAGCTGCTCAGATGAATGAAGGATATATACCACTTGGCTGGAGACGACCTCTAGCAACTGTGTGTGTGTGTGTTTGTGTGTGTGTCATGGTAGTGAACAGTTAAAGCAATACAGAGCAAACAGGGAGTGAAAGGATGAAAATGGTATAGTTATGCAGGCGCACATCATACATACATACTGTATGTGTTTTTACAACTGTGTGTATTTTGTATTTATGGATTTTCTTTGTCACAGTGTATTTAGAGATCACTTACATCACTACTTACATCACACAGCAGTGGAGCCACTAAATACTACGCAACAAGAGCTAAAAAGATTAGTCAATGAATTGGCAACTGTGTTGATAATAAATACACTTTTAATTAAGTGTAAATTTTTTAAATGCAGCAAGTGTCTTCAACAGGAATTAAAGTTCCAGTAGGAAAGACTTGAACTAAATAAATCAGCTCCATTTCCCTCAATACCTGAACAAGCTATTTGAGTCGGCATCAGCCTGATATCCCATATCAGTATCGGATTGGTGCACCCTTATATATTCAATATTCTGTGTCAATATATTCAGTGTTGGGCATGTTACTCTCAAAATGTAATACATTACATATTACTAGTGACCTTCAGTATCACTCTCTGTGTAGAGTAATGTGATACTTTTTACACTACTTTTGCATTGCTTGCTTGCAATGACCACAGAAGAATGAATATGCATTATAAATGGATGAGGATCATGTTTTATAGCAGGTAT
Source organism: Cephalopholis sonnerati (assembly GCA_019142605.1). Taxonomy (NCBI): domain Eukaryota; kingdom Metazoa; phylum Chordata; class Actinopteri; order Perciformes; family Serranidae; genus Cephalopholis; species Cephalopholis sonnerati. The sequence goes on from JAGQAX010000006.1 coordinate 27,761,197, forward strand.
CAAAGCACTGAAGCTCCAGTTTAATACAGTTCACATACAGTGGTTACCATTTTGTATAAAAATCATCTGCTTATATGAACAATAGCTTGTTGATGTAGAACAATTAAATAGCCAAGACCTTTTACAATAAATGAATACCACTGGATGCAGGGACGGGCAGGCAAAGGATTAAACTCTGATAGATTGTGAGACTTGGATAAATATTTTTTAGGCCTATCATATGAAACACAATAAACAAATGCTGAGGTTAGAGCAACAAATGGATTGGCATGCAAGTAAGTCACCATGACGAATGCATTCAATACACCGGAGCTGGAAGACCCACCTGCCAGTTCACAGTGTACTGGTCAGCTACAACAGCACCAGCGAGGAAGTTGTGAAAATTATAACTCCCATCACTGCTGATGTTTTATAGCTGAAAAAACAATCTCACTGCATGCTCAGTTTAGTAACTGTTTGGGTCTTTCAATCATATTAAAAGTTGTCATTTATATGTAACTGTCAAAACTAAATGTTTTCCTGAAGGGAGTCTCCTCTATGTTGACTTCAAAGTTCAATCTTGACCTTGGAAAAATAACTTATATAAATAACAAAAAAGTTAGTAGCTGTATTGGACCTTTAATCACACCACCTAAACTTTATTTGTTTACAGCATGAGAGAACTGTTGGTGCTGTTTGTTGTTAAGTTCAGTCAAATCAATACAATAGAAAACTACATAGACTAAAATGTCTTTATTGGAAGACCTTGAGGGTGCCATGTGTCCCTCTATTTACCATTTATCGTTTGTGACTGCGTGTGTGTCTTTAGTGTATAGATTTGTGTAGACATACAGTGCTGTGTGCTGTGTAATGTATGCCTACTTACATTTGGGGTTGTGCACGAAACCAGGCCTGGATGTATTTTTATCTATGTTTGTGTATATTGATACTGTATGCCGTGCTCCCTGTGTGTGTATGTGTGTATGTGTGTGTGCGTGCATGTAGGTGGGGTGAAACCCTGTTCTCTCAACTGCCTGGCAGAAGGATACAACTTCTACACAGAGCGTGCTCCAGCTGTGGTTGACGGCACACTTTGCAGAGACGACTCTCTGGATGTGTGTGTAAACGGAGAGTGTAAGGTGAGATTAAAACCTTTCTTTGTGTGTGTGTGTGTGTGTGTGTGTGTGTGTGTGTGTGTGTGTGTGTGTGTGTGTGTCTGTAAGCACCCATTTGATTGAAATACATTAGAGCCGTTAGATGTGTGCATGTGAGGGCGGAGGATCAACACAAGACTGAGATAATACTGTTTATACTCGCCCTCTAGACTCTGGACAGCCGCCACGGTCTAGTTTACACACTGACTGCTGACGATCATCACAATCAGCTGCTTAACTGAGAAATTGTCTTAACTTTGGCAGCGATCTTAGATTCCCATTACCGATGCTCTCTCTTTATCTCGGCTGTTAATGAAAACAAAACATCTAACTGCTGCTCATTTTGAAGTGGAGACCACCTGGAGCTCCAACAGGTTCTTGGAACCCATTTTGACACCCACATGGCCCATTTGTCAAAGGACATAGACCAGCAAAAAAAAATGTTAATAGTGCACAGCTTATGCTGTAAGTTCCACTTGTTGTTTATTTTGGATGTTGCTCTTCTCCAAAAAGTAAGTCGAAGCTTTGGACAGGGAGAAAAAGATGTGAGGACAGGAGAAAAAGACATGAGGATATTCAGCTTGTTATTTTGTGGTTGCTTGGTAAAGAGCCAGAAGATTTTATTTTTCTGCTCTCCCTTTCCTGCCTCTTACCCCCCGTGATCTCGCCTTATTTTCAGTGTCTCCGAGGTTAGATAGGCCGAGGAGCGGAGGGAGGTTGCACTCATCCAAAAAGAGGATTTTGTTTATCAACATCTCCTCACTGTTCTCTCCTCCTGCACCTCTCCTCTGTTTTTCCCTCTGCACTGTTCTGCTCCGGAGGAACTCAGTGACCCTCCAGCTCAGCTGTTAGTCTGTCTGCACTGCAGGCAGGCTTTCATTCACTGCGCTCTTATTATCTCTCTCTCTTTCTTTTTTCCTCTCTGACTCTCTTTTTCTCTCCATGTCCCTCCTTTTTTTCTCTTTCACTTCCTTTTTCCTGCAACTTTTCTGTCTGCAGTCCAGTCAGAGCTTCTTCCTCCCTCCTCTTCTGCTCTATCATCTCACCTCTTCTATTTTTTATGTACATATAACACTTCAAACACACTTTGGAACAATTACCATCTCTTGTTTAATGCTGGCTTCAGTTCTAAGATTAGAGTCTGACCATGAGGAGGGGGGAAAAACAGAAGAAGAGGAGGAGAGGTTTTGGAGGTAGAAATAGGACCTGGGAACAAGTGGTCCAGTTTAACACAACACCCCGCTGCAGACAAAAGGCACGCCTGTCAGAGTCCCTTTTCCCGGATCCCTTGGACAAAATATAGAGGGCAGGATTTACTAGGAAAATAGTGTTGCACAAATATGTGCTGCAGTTATAAGATGCTGTCAGCTCCTGGACCGAGCCTGTTACTAAACCTCTAGACACACTCTACAAGTGATGGAGAGCTCATAAGTGCAGTTAACAGATTTCTATGAGATCACTACGCTCAGAGGTGAAATGATAATGTGGTGTTTTTGATTGCAGAATATTTACTTTGGCCAACTCCACTTAAGAAAAACGATTACTATTACTCAAAATATTACTCAGGAAATTATATTATCATCTTTGGCCTAATCCAGACAAACCAAAGACACACCAAATATACCTAAGGTGGGGATGCTAAGCCAAACGCAGACACAAATGTTAAAAGTTTAGTCACAGCCTGCAGTGATTAGACTTTTCATTGATGGTTATATGTAAATTCAAACACAAACCACAACATATGTCCACTTTTTTCCATTAATTGATGATATATTGGGGTGTGAGAGTCAATTTTTACAGCTATAATGTGCTGTCTCTCACTCCTCCTGATATTTCATCACCACAAACAGTTTTATAAATATTTTGTGTGGTTCTATTGGCCCCAATGAGCTCTGGGAAACACTGTCTGCATGTAGACACAAGAGGAGTCCAGCAACTCTGGACCCATATTATTTTGACCTTTAATAACTCACCACTACATACATTATAAGGCCACCAGATAACCATGAGGTGAATCACAGTTTCAGCTTTTTTTGCATTTAGTTTTTTAACTGTGATGTAATCAGTGTAAAAGTAATAATAAACCTAAGCCTCATTATCCCTCTCTACAATAAGCAACTGCCATATGAATATATGGGACTGAGAGCAGTTGCCATTCGTTCTCTACACTTTTGTTTAGGTTCGCTGTTAAAGAGTTTGAGTAAAACCACCTGCTTCGCTCATCATGAAACTTATTTATGTCGACAGCTATGAGTTTAGCAACCTAAGAGCATTATGTCTGCACAGGATCAGAAAACACATCTGGACTTACCATCTGATACTTCTGTGTTTTGGAAAAGTGGTCTGGAAGACATTAGAGGTAATCCCTCAGCCCGGCCTCTGACACCTCTCGACTTACTGACTGTGCCCCCTGACCCCGAGTGACCCTGCAGCTCACTCCTTACTCCCTTCTTGCAGCACGTTGGCTGTGATCGAGTCCTCGGTTCGGACGTTCGCGAGGACCGCTGCCGAGTCTGTGGGGGTGACGGGAGCCGCTGTGTGTCTGTGGAGGGACTCTTCAATGACTCGCTGCCCGAAGGAGGTACAGCAGCTAAAACACTCAAGCACCAGTGCACCAGTCATCTCATCAATTTTCTTTTGAGAGCTGCTGCAGCAGATGTTTCTACACATATAGATGAAGATGATTTCATTGGCAGGGAGGGAAGAGTGGTTTAAAGTGGATTTGGAGCAATCTTTGCTCCCTCGAGAATCAGATTAGATTTACGTGAGGCATTTACCATGAGAAGTTATGCAACATACAGTAATTGTTCTGCTGTCCCAAAAATGTGCACATGCAACGTTTGGATTCTGATACTCTGGCCTGTGAATGCATCTTGGAAAGCTGCCTTGTAATGTGAGTTAGGATACCCCAGACATTCAAAATGTATCATATAATTGTCTGTTCACATGCAAACTCTGTCCACAGCAGCATACTGTTACAGTTATTTATTTGATAAAGCCAACAAAACTCCACGTAGCTGCAGGAGAATCATTTATTTCAGCACCTGCTGTGCTTAGAGATAAATGATGTGTATATTCAACAGCTGAGAGTTGATCCGGCCCAGATTTAAAGTTGGCATTACGGATAGTAATATTCACTAGTCTTATCCATCATAGTGTCTGTATTAAGCAGTTTTTCAGGACCACAGGGGACACATCTTTTATTATTATGTTATATTCGAACGTCAATGAATTCCAGGTAGTCCTTTAAAACCTCATTGGAAGGCCTTGTAAGTTTATTAGTCCGTCAATATGGGCTTTGTATAGGGTTGACAGGAAGATATTATTGTGTATCATCTGCATACAAATGAAACAATAAGTCTACTAATGACATGACCGAGGGGAAACATGCACACAGAGAAAAAAATATGGCCCAGAATCAACCCTTGAGGTACACTGCAAGTAAGTTTTGTAGACAAGGAAATGAAGCTACCACGTTTAAAGGGAAGCCCCATTATTTAGACATTACCTGGAGGAGTTGTATATGAGAATTCATATGTCTGAACCAGCTGGATCGGACATTAAACATACTTCACCCTGCCATCTCTCTAGTACAAAGTCTGTGTAATGTCCAATTGAGCTCATACTGTATGTGAATAGAGCAGGTCGCTGTCCGTAGAATTCACACCAAGCGAGTGGGCGTGTTGATGATGTTTCTATCATGAGGCACATGTGAAACCAGAAGAAAACAAACATTCTAGAGTCATTTACAGGAAGACACTAAGGGAATGTTTAACTAGAGAGATGACAAGTTACGGGAATTTATGTTGGTAAGGGTTGAAGCCGAACCTGCCAGACAAATTCAAGAAAACGGCAAGACACAGGAACCAGATTATGAACCAGCCCTTTGACTGCGGTGTAATCTACGTGTCCTGCCTACTGCACCCTTTACCTAGGTGCCATCCCTCGCCTAAACCAAACGGAAAATTTACAGTAGGTGAGAACAGGAAAAATCCGGATATTGTCAGGACCTGATTCTCTGGACATTGTTTGGAGTTCATATGACAAAACAACTAGAAAAATGCCTGTCAAAGAGATTAAAACCACTCAAGAGCCAAGCTGCTTATTCAACATGATTATTAAGTTGATTGAGATGTGACAATCATCAAATGCAGCTGTGAGGTCAAGCAGGATTTAGACAAAGTTAGGGCCAGCAGGGTCTACGAAGTGGAGGTTATTTGACACACATTTGGGCCTATACATAAAGGTCCACACATTTTTTAAGTAAGATAACACTAGTATCTTACACAATAAATAAATGACCAAGTACAGTAGGTAAACCCAGGGCAGTATCGGATAAAGATGCACATTATCATCTGTTCCTGGCTCAATAAATGATCTCTAAGAAGAACTTTATTGAAAAACTGTTAGCACATAAGAAGCACAAATAAATATACGCATAAACATACCATATGCTGTATATACATACATATATTTATCCACCAGCCACCCAGGGACACGTGGCAGACAGATTTAGGTGAGGTCCGACCAGTGTGGCTTGAGGTCCAGCTGCTTTTGGATCTATTCTGGGTTACATTTCTCCCCGCAACACCAACTTCAGAGTTTCTCACCCAACTGTCAACACCACTCACCCCCTTCCAGGATTCCTCGAGGAGACGCACCCTAAGCAGGCAGCCGCGCTCTTTACCACAGTGACCAGGCCAGCCTGTCAACCCCAGCTGAGGTCTCAACTACCCTCAAAATATCTGACTTTATCGTTGGCCTAAAAAATCTGTCAGTATGGCTGAAGTCGAAGTGTAGGTCGTTCAGTTGTGTGTTTGTGATCTGGGGATGGTGTCCGCATTCTGTGCTATCATCAAATGGGCGCTCCAGTGACTTACATAAAGTTGAAAAAACTGCAAGAGATCTATTAAAATAATTTTCAAAAGCGATGTAGCAGAGGTTGAGACTTCCTTGACTTTTATTTCCTTGTATTGGGTCAAACTATAAACATGCTGGCTCCTACAATTTCCATCAAACAGCTAGAACTTCTCTCTAACTTTATGCCTGCAGTTTCTAACACACAATTTGTGTTTAACTGTGTAGCCTCCAGCTCTATCGCACCATCATCAGGGTTATCTCCTCATTTTTAGAAATATTTTGAAACCTCCCTCCAAAGCCACAGTAGACAGTTTTTTTAGTCTGTTTTCCACAGGTGAAGTTGTGACAAATAAACTGATATTTTTGTGTAAAAACAGTGGAGTGCTCCTTTAAAGGGCTGCAGTCCCAGCATGCATTGCAGCTGTTGGTCACCATTGCAAAAAATATCAATAATGTCATTTATAGAGATTTTTTTCACCCCAACTTATAATATACATCTGTTTGGTAGTGTTGCCAAAATGTGCACTCTCTAGTCTAAAGTCTGTGGACACTGAACATTACTTACATATGTGATTGCTGAACACATCACTCCAAAACCATGGGTTTTAATATTCTGCTATAACAGCTTGTGGGAAGGTTTCTCTCAAGATTTTGGAACTTGGCTTCAGGGAATTGCTCCGATTCAGCCGCAGGAGCATTAGTGATGTTGGGCTCTGATATTGGGGATAAGATTCGGCTCTCAGACAGTACTCCATTACATCCCAGAGGTGTCAGATGTGGTTGAAGTCAGGGTTTAAGATACGTTGAGGGTAGCATTCACATACTTTTGGTCATTTAATGTACATTTTGCCAGTAAAAATTAATAAATCTGCCACACATCACAAGTCCTAAAAGTCTAAACTTAGTTGACTTATGCCGGCCTTATGCCAAACTAGTTTTCAAGCGATTTCACTGTCGCATACAAATTTCCAGTGTTGGAATCAGATCATGAGACTCGTACCTCAGTTGATGTGCTCCCTTGATCTCAATCACTGGGCGTAAGGTGGTCATAAAACTAAGCTAGAGCTGTGTTAAATCAGTCTTTTTCTTGTCTTGATGTTCCAGCAAAATCAAACATGTTTAATATTATCGAAAGTTTTTAGTTTTGGCTTGTACAAATGCTCATGTTCAATCACGTTAACATTTTCAACATCCAATAGCTGTGCTCTCTCCAGCGTCAAACAAGAAGCAGCAAATCGGGTAGACCATAAACATGAAGGAGACTCTGGGGAATTGCAAGAACATGAACAAGTTTCAGTTCTCTTGCTCTGTGGAAAGGATCTGTATCTGATCCACCAACCTGCACTCATTCAAGTGAGAAATCTTAATTTTTGGAAAGGTTTGCTTCTCATTCCCACAGTCTCCTCTCACTAAAATAGCACAGCCGACAACAGAAGCTGGTAGCAAGCTGAGGCAAGAAAATCCAAACTGTAAAGTTTGTACACAAATACAGTATCTTTGTGGATTATATTGATGTTGAATTTACAAGAATACTGTCAACATGTGACGCCTTTTATCTTGTCTTTCTAGAGCTGTGTGTTTTTGCAGACACAATAGGACTTGTAAATATGTAACATCTCTTAAAGGGAGTTTGCACACAAAGGCCAGTATGGGAGATCATCTCAAAAGCAATCTAGTCTTGCAAATAGTGACCCTACAAGTGTTTGCAAAATCTTATCGTGTGTGACTAAAAACAAGCACTGTCTTTAGATGCATGACGATGTCAGACTTAAGTTTTTTGAAAGTATTTTCAAAGTCTTGTCAAAGTTTTGTGTGTATGGTAGGCATTAGTCACAACTACAGTCTCATCTCTAACCAAGCTCAAACTCTACAGCCAGGACCGGAGGCTTATTCTGGACACAGAAAGATTTATGACTGGCAGAATCACTTAGTCATGTCTATAACAAGCTTTGGATTTCTCTGAACTCCTAAAGTCTCTCGCCAGCACTGTTCAAGTGATTTAAATATGGTCTAGGATTAAGCCAAACCATTGAACCTACACTGTAAAACAGGGGCAGGAAATGACATGAATGACTAACAGAGTTCTTTACATCCCAGAAAAGTGCAAGTTTTTTTAAAGATACTGCTTTATTTAATCAGTGCTCGGTGCTCTCAGCTTAGATGTGATAATGTCCCTCAAAGTCTATTTCCATCTGTCCAGCCTGTAGATCTGGTAGGCGGTGAGGGGTTACTGAAGGTTTACCACTCCTCCTCTCTGTTTACCACACAGGATTCTGATTGTTAACATAGCAACACACTTTTGTTGCGCATTTGCTCTCCCTGTGTTTGTCTCTGAGGCCAAAAACCTCAAACTCTGTCCCTCTAATCTTCAACGCCTCCATCTAGAAACCCAGAGCAGGGTCAGTCCCACCTCACAGCGCTCCACGCAGAGGTCACGAGCCAAACCTCTCCTTTCCTCTTGTGGTCAAAACGCTGGAAGGAATTATTTAATTCCTTCATTTTTTTTCATTCCCTCTTCCTCTAGTGAGGCTGAAGTTATTTACAGGGCTGCAGTGGCTGGACAGCAGAGCAGAGCTGAGAAAAGCAGAGCGGAGGTGAGATGAGCGTAAAAAGAAAGAGGACAAGAGACCAAAACAGATGGCGGGAATGGAGAGAAGAAGAAGAGAGCAGAAGCCGGCTCTTGGCTCAGTTCTCGCTCTCTAGCAAAGAGCCGAGCAGCTGAGGCCGGCTGCCCAGGAATGCAGCTGGAATCTGAAGCCTCTGCTTAGTCCATCGGTGTCCCACAGAGCTAAACACTACTTATGCATCACTCCCAGCGACCCCCCAGTGAATAAACCTCCTTAACCTTGCTTTATTTTTTGACTTTGTGTGTCTCAGGTTATGAAGAAGTGGTCAGAATTCCCAAAGGATCAGTATTTATCCACATACAAGAACTCAACATCTCCCTCAACTACCTTGGTAAGATTGTATTCAAGCTCATGTCTAGTATAAACGCCAGATTTGTGGTTTTCTTTTTATTATAATAGGATGTGCCTGTTTGAATGTTCTAACCTCGCATGGAATACTCCATACATTTATGAAATTTTCTGTTGTACAAAGAGTTTGATGAGAAGATCAACATGAATTTATTATCTGCATTCAGAAAGCCTTTTTCACACCAGACTGACATTTCGACGCAGGTGTTTCTGACATCAGCTGACTGCCATTTAGCTGCTTCGGTTTCAGGGTGCTGCTTAATGCAACATGTAACTAAGACAGTTACCAAGACAGTTTAGATGCAGGATAACTGTTTTACCTGCGTTCAGTGTTTGTGTTAGCTACAGTAGCCTAAATACCTCACGGAACTGTCTTTGAGACAAAGCTAATATTGACTCTGACATCGGGTTCACACTGGACACAGAAGCACTGCAAAGCACACCAATTCTCCTGACTAGGTCTAGCTGCAGCTGGAGCAGCTACGTGACCTGCCTGCGAGCTACATGACTCGTTCACCATACCTGCAGGATCCGCCCCCTTTGCTTCTCTGTCTGGAAAGCAGTAGCCCTGAAGAAAATGCTAAGTTTAGCGAGCTATGAAGCGTTAAAAGAGAGGCGGTTAAGGTTAGGATTAGGTTAAGGACAAGGGTTACACCACATATTCAACAGTTGTGTCAAAACAGAGTGAGAAAGATGAGCAGACGCAGACACACACAAGCAGACAGACGGAGCTCTGTGTGTGATGAGAAAAGAGCAAAGGAGTAGAATTGCTTGCTTACCGCAGTCATGCAGTTATGGTGTCAACGGCCAGGCAGCTGCCAACAGGCAGCTACACAACAATTGACATATCAAGACACTTCTGCGCCCCGTATGAACACAGCGTTAGTCATCCAACAAATAGATAATATCCTAAAATGTCAGTGAAATTCAATTCACTGTATCTGCTCCAGGATACTTCTTGTAGTGATGCTTCAGATGCACTAAGTGACATTGATTTCTTCCTTCTACTTTACTGTCCTCCCTAAACGTCTTTCTCCTTCTCTGTGTCCCAGTGCTGAAGAGTAAAGGGGACCAGTACTTTATCAATGGGAAGCTGACCATTGACACTCCACGCAGGTTTGACGTTGCCGGCACCACCTTCCACTACAGGCGACCCACTGACGGACCAGAAACTCTTGAAGCTCTAGGGGCCAACAAACATTACCCTTATTGTTATGGTGAGGGTGAAAAGAAACCTCAAAACAGGACTTAAGGAAGCATGTCCAAAAAGTTTCACCATCAGGTAGAGTTAAATGTTTGGTTGTTTGTATGTTAAGGTGCTGGTGAGGGAGGAGAATCCAGGGATCCACTATCGCTTCAACCCTCCACTGAACAGGGAACCTCTGACTGGCTTTGCCTGGCACTACACCTCCTGGTCCCGCTGCTCAGCTCTCTGCGCTGGAGGTAGATACTCACACAAACACCCTGATGAGACAGAGAGCTTTTTTAGCAGCCAGTGTTCAGTGTTCAATGACAGTTTTTGCTTTGCTGAGTACCTCACGTTTTTGCAGGAGTGCTCTGAACACTTTGAGTTAAAAAGACGTCATTTGCGTTTTTTCCCATTGTCCAGAGTGTTTTGTGGAGTCCGTGTCGAGGCGTTTAAACAGTTCACAGACTCTGAGACCTTGAAAATATCACACATAGCCAATCTCCCTTTTCCTTTCTGGCCTCTGGAAGTTAATGCTTTATGCTGCTTTTTCTGATAAGACCTCATTTTCACCGCTGAGAAATGAATCCTTTCACTTAAAATGTTGAGTGGAGGATGTGAACGTGGAGGGTGAACATTTAGAGAGATGGTGGTAGTTCATAAAAATGGGTATACATTTGTTCTTTTATTAAATCTTTTTTAGATCTTTTTTATTAAATCTTTTTCCTGAAATAATTTCAGGCATCCCACTTGTCTTTGGCACCACACTGATTGAGGGTGCAAAGGAATATTTATTTACATGTGCACAGAAGAATGAGAAATGTTTGGTCTTTGGCAATTAGACACCATCGTGATGTCATCTATTTAAGGAGCGTGGTAAATGTAGTAGATAAGGGACCCCCCCTTTCCACAGAGTCTAGATGCTGAGGATCTGGATGTGTAGAGGAGTGGGATTTTGATGAACTCATCCTGGGTTCTGGATAAGGTGACTGTAGGTGAATGGGCTTGAGGACAGCATGACGATTCTACCTAAGTGTGATTTGTTAAGTAGAAGAGTGAACGCTCATAATAGGCTGATTGGAGGAAGCGGTGGGCGTGGGATAGAGAGAGAGAATTGGGAATGAATAAAGCACAGAGTCTTTCTGATTGAACTTACATGTTGAAACAGACTAACTGTAGACATTGACATTATTTAAAACACTTAATGAATCTCAGCAATGTGGCAGTTTCCATGTGTAAACAGGGTTCAAAACAACTAACAGAATGAACTGTGATGTCTCGTGTTGCCTCACCTGTGGTCAGGTGTGCAGACCCAGCAGGTGGTGTGCAGGAAGCAGGCAGATCATTCAGTCGTCTACAACCACTTCTGTGACAAGAAGAGCAAACTCAAAGAGAAGAGAAGATCCTGCAATACTGAGCCCTGCTCCCCATCGTGAGTTATCTCTTGTTGATAGGATTTTCTTAATGTGGAATATAAATATCTAATAATATATATAGTGTGTGTGCATTTTTTTATTATCTCACTTTCTAAATCCATGTCAAACACATTTGGGGAAGCTTTTAAACGACTCTTTAATTCTAAATCAAATTTTAGTATTTTAACATTTGTGCATAAGCTGGTTTAACTTTGCAGTTTTAGAGAAGGGTTAGCGCTCAGTTGTTTATAGTCCCTGTTTGAAGACACACCATTATACTGACAGTCTAATAATGTTTGGAGGGACATAGTTTAGGCACAACAGTAATCTTATTTTAATCTTATTTTTGCACATACTGTTTAATTTATCTTTAGGCACATTCGCATGTATTCATCACAGATTGTAGTCTTTGTAGTCTTATCAACATTTTGCTGCACATATGCCCTTTGTGTATTTGTACTGTGTTTACCGTGCTTTCCGTTGTACATGCACAACTCTCTTACCTGTGTTTTTTGTTTGCACAGTATAACCTCCCTCTGCAGTGTCTCCATACTATATTATGCGATGCAAATGAGTGAATCTTTTCTCCGTCTCCAGCTGGTGGACAGGAGAGTGGTCGGAGTGTAGCCGCAGCTGTAACGGCGGCCTGCGAACACGGGACGTGTTATGTAAAAGGAGGATCTCTGTGACAGAGGAGAAAGTCCTGGACGACTCAGCCTGTACATCCCCACGTCCTTCTCTCACTGAGCCCTGCAGTAACCACAGCTGCCCCCCCGAGTGGCTGGCCCTGGACTGGTCAGAGGTAGGCCGACGTCAGAGGTCTCCCATCACGCATGTGGTTTTTGTTTTTTAGTCAACTCGTGGCTGAATTTCAACCAATACTTGCGTTTTCTGCAGAATTCCTGTCAGATGAAGCAATAGTTTATTTTCCAGTTGAACCTAAGAAACCCAAACATCTGCCAGGAGAAAGTAAGAGAACCTTAACCATGAAATACACAACAGAGGCACGGAGCAGACAAATACATCACGCTGAACATGTTGTTGCAGTCATGAATACATATTGTTACACTTGTCATGTGGGAATCCCCTGACCTGCTTTCAATTCGGACCCTTAGTTTGAGAAGTCTGTGGGAGTTTAAGGGCATCTTTTATGTCCTTGCAGACATGTAAATTATACTTTTAAGACTTCTTTTTATTGCGTTCTTTAACTATAACAGGCCTGAAAAGTCAATCGTCTCATACCCCACTTTGTTCCTGGAGCTAAAATCTGTTCTCACAGTTCAGGATGAATTGAAACCAAATTAAATGGTGTCAGAAGTGCTGCAGTGTTCAACTTTTCTCTGACGTCTTGTGCAGCGATGGCACACTCAGAAAAGGAATTATGTCCAGCTGACTTACAGGAACTAAGCAGGCTCTTGACTGTGTTTCTTGTACAGCTGCTGCCCTCTGCTGAGTGGATTAGGAAGATTTCTTTCTGCATGCTTATGACCGCAGTGACCCCCTGCTGCACCCTCCCATCGCCTCCATCTCCCTGCCCTCTCGCCTGATGTTTTTTCTCCCTCTTTCTTCATCTCCTGCTCTGTCTGCAGTGTACGCCCAGCTGTGGTCCTGGCTACAGGCACCGTGTGGTCTTGTGTAAGAGTGGGGAGAGCGGTGACAACCTGCCAGAGTCCAAGTGCCCCAAACATGGCCGACCCACCTCCAGGGTGCGCTGTAACCTACAGCGTTGCCCTCCCCCTCAGTGGGTGACGGGTCCCTGGGGAGAGGTAAGACTCTTGGTCCTCTTTGTGGTTGCAGTGGGACATTTAGAAACAACTCAGTGTCTGTTTTGTACTTAAATACAATCCCCAATGTCTTAGTGTTCTGCCAGGTGTGGTCTGGGTCAGGAGATGCGCTCGGTGCAGTGTCTGACCCACACCGGCCAGCCGTCCAATGAGTGTCTGGAACATCAACGGCCTGCAGCCATGCAGCAATGCAAGAGCAAATGTGACCTCAGTCTGCCCATCAGTACAGACAACCCCGAAGGTCAGAGGTCAAAATTCACACATGGCTCCTTGTAATGTTTATTAGGAATAACATTATAGAAAGATTTCTAGATCTAAAGATTGGCATCCTCAAATTGAGAATTTAATTTTAAAATCCCCTAATTTGTTCAACATTTTTCTAAAGGAGCAGTGTGTAAGGTTTAGGGGGATTTCGTGATATCTAGCGGTGAGGATTGCGGATTGCAACCAGCTGAAACTTCTCCTTGTTAGAAGTCTTATTAAGTGTTTATTGTTCAAGAGGTTTTTACCAGGAGCCAAATTAACGTCACACATCAGTGTTTCTTCAACACTAACACGTCGGAGACTGGGCCATTAGCCAGCACCTGCTAAGTTGTGCTCTTTCTTTCTCTGAGAACTTCAGATCATAACGTTCTCGAGGCTTTTTGGGAGCTGAAATATCTGCAGAGGTCTCTCCATCTCCAAACCAAACAGACCCAGTGATTTAAACCAGTAAAAACACTGAATAAAGCAGATTCACGTTAAAAAATCAGTGTTTTTCCGGCACTGCTCGTCATGGAGGGGATGCTGAATACAGTGACTGAGACTAAAACACAAATGGCTCTATCCAGAGCCAGTGTTTGGTTTGTCCGTTCTGAGCTACTGTAGAAACATAGTGGTGCAACATGATGGACTCGTTCTAAGGTAACGAAAATACAAAATTTATTTTTAGCTGATAATACACAAAAGAAAAAACACTATATTATATTCCATTTCTGCCAATATATCCCCCTAAATCCTACTCACTGGACCTTAAAAATGTTGGTTTCTGAGGCATTCAGTGAACTTATTATGAATTGAATGTTGCCCAAAATGCTGCTCTAAAAGATATCTGTGTAACCACATATCAGTGACTCATTCAGTAGTCAGCCTTTTCTCAATGTTTAAAGTTGTATTAAACAAAAATGTTAATGTTTATATACAAGTTAACATGTTTGAACATTTTGAACTCCAGTGGAGTTTTAACCCAGTTTCACTGCATCTTATGTCAGTAACAAACGTCTGTATAAGTATAAACACTCATACACACATACATCTGCATACACGCACATATCCATTTATTTATGTTTATACTGTAGGCAGGCTCATACGCATACAGAATGATAAATTTTTTTTTTAAGTTGCATTGCAGTTTTTTTATACAAAATGTGGCATTTCTGATTTTCATCGCATCAAAAAGTGAATTAATTAATTATTTAATCCACAGGCCAAATGACGGGAGGATTATTGTCATTCCATACAAGTCGTATAAGTCTGAACAATAAAGGTGGATAAAAGTGATAATATTCTCTGTATTTCTGATTGATATCCTGCACTGTTTCTATAGAACTCATGTGCGTCATGCCTTAATTAAGCTGTTTCATGTTTGTCTTCCCTTCAGAGTGTAAAGATGTGAACACTGTGGCCTACTGCCCCCTGGTGCTCAGGTTCAAGTTCTGCAGCCGGCCATATTTCAGACAAATGTGCTGCAAGACCTGCCAGGGACACTGACGCTCACAACATCCCATCTCTGGGTCCTGTACACACTCACAGTAAGCCTGATACCCTCCCACTGAGCCTCGTAACAGCAGCCCTCACACTCCCTCTATCAGAGGAGTGTGAGATCTAACTGGGACGCTGTCGGACCTACACCTGGTCCCGTAACTGTTAAAAGAGGGACCTTTATTTTCCAGCACGAGTCCGGCACAAACCAGACGCCTCTCCGGGCTGAGCTGAGTTTTACATTCCACTGGAGGGAGGGCTGCTGAAACCTGGAGAGACCGAGAGAGGGAGAGAGTAACCTCCCTCCATCGTCTGTCTTTCTAATGATCCCTCTGTTGTAATATTTTGGTGCTACTACGTTTCTCTTTGGCCGCAGGGCTGGTCGCAGTACTCTCTTAAACCTGTATGTTAACAGGTGATATTTGTTTAGTTAAAGAAATCCACTTTGTAAAGAATATGATTTTCCAGATATCTTCGCCCATGAAAAGGAATATCTTATGCTATAAAATGAAAGATTTGTTTCTATGTTATCTAATAGTTGTTACTTGACCACATTGTTGTATGCCATTGCTTCGTTCCGTATCAGCGTATCCATCAAGTCCTCGCTGTTATTCAGCTGAAGTATGAGCAGAGTTTGATTTGCACAAAGTGTCAGCAGTCAGAGGACTTGTGTATGTTATGTTTTCATGTGATTTGACTTGATGTCTCTGTGGAAGCTATAAATGTCTCACTGCAGTGAACGTGCCGTAGTCTTGCCATTTTCGTTAGTTTGCTTAAATGTTATCACCTCTACAGTAAAACAGAGCTTCATGCTGCACAGAGGCACTGCCTTAGTGATGTGAGCAAAGCAAATGCTGAATCGCCAGGACGTTTTCAGATTATAGGATGTTATTTTGTGGCTGCGGACTGCGGCAGCTCGTGCATAAAGTCTTCAAAAAGGAACTTTTAACAGCTGGGCTCAGTGTCATTATCTGACAATCCCTCAGCGCGGGGCCTTGCTGTTAATTTTTTTTTTTTTTTTTTTTTTTGGTTTATTTTTGCCAGATGTTACCACTCATTCCACAGTGCTAGTAACTTTTACTGTGAGTGGAAATTCAGAGCACAGTGACACACAGTCGAGTCAGCTCTGCCAGCAGGAACAGGCCCAGTGAGGAGGAGTGAAGACCTCTGACCACACTGCTTTCAAACTGCATTTTATAGTAGGAGTGCTAATCTGAGGATGGATTTACACACCCATAAAATCTCTGATTTCTGTGAGGCGGCTGTGAAAAGATTTCTGCAACATTTTTTTTCTGAATGAGGCTAATTTAAACTCATCTCCCAGTGCGATAATAGCTGACTTTTTCTGGCCACATGGGGGCAGCAAAAACAAGTTGTAAACACAACATATTATCACCTTTTGAGTTGATTTGGTAAACTAGCAAACAGTTGCTTAGTCACAGATCCAGCAGTGACAGTATTTCGGTCCACCTTGAAATTAAGTCTAATCACTCTCTTTTAGCTCGGTTTTGGTTTTACCAGCTCCTAGGGGAGAATATCTGTCTCTTTAGCTGCTAAATGTTCCTTTATGTTCACCAGCAAATCTCCAACTGTGTGTGTCAGCTGTTTGGTGCTGAGCAAGTAGTGCTTTGTAGAGCTTTTTCTCTGATAATAGTTACCGGCTGCCAGTAAAAACGACACTATGAGAGCAGTGAGAGTGTATCAAACAGTAAAGTTGGAGTCAGACAGTGAAACAATGGGCTTCACCTCAACACAAAGCTCCATACAGTTGAGAAGAGCTGCTGGTTTAGGTGATAATTCTCTGTAAATTCATCACTACGAGCAGCCCCTTTCACATTCTAATGGCTTTCACATGATTTGAGTTATACTGAATTCAACTCAGTGTATTTTCTTTCTCAAAAACAAGAACCTAGAAATTATCCACAGGACAGCAGTTAAATGATTTATTTATGCGCAGATGTTTTGGCTCGTCCTCCATGTGCGAACTGGAACCAGTGTCAAACTGTGTCAGCTTTTTTTCCTTTTAAAGATAGTGATGTGATCATGTCACCCTAAGGTCACACCTTTACTGCTCTTGTACAGGAAATTTGTCACCATTTGTTTAGTGCTGATTTCATTGAAGATTTTTTTTTTTTCATTGAGACAGTTTTTTTTTTCTTTTAATGCCGTTTCAGCTGTTGCTCCATCCTGAACACTTTTAGAAATGCTGCCTCAGAGATCAGTCATCACTGTGACGTCCACTGTGCTCTGCTGCGGCCGGTCTTTTCTTCACACACGTTCACACTGTTCACCGCTGACAGCAGCCCTCTGTAACACTACGTGTCACATCATTCCATTGTAAAGAAGCTACAGTTTGTTTTTTTGGGGATTAGCTGCAATGTTGTTCCTTTTTTCTCGTGGTGCTTTGGTTTGGATTGGTGCTATTAGTTCACTGTTGTTGTCAATGTTATCATTTTAACAAACTGTGCTTTTAATTATTTAGAAATCGAGTTGAGCCTTTTGTAATATTACCTATCTTTTTGGGTTCCTTTGTTAATTTCAATCAGAATTTAAGCTTTTAATTTTCACTCTCTGACTTGGTTAAAGTGGCCAATATTGCTCCAAAATCCCAAAATGCAGCTCACTATGCAAATTTTAGAATCATATGTTAATCTCTAACAATTTCTGAAGGGGCAGTGTACAAAATCTTGGTATTTCTGTGGGCTCTTGACAATTGTGGGATTGTAAAAAATAACCTATTTTAGCAGCAATAAACACACATGTAGGTTTATGAACACTTTAACAATTTTTGGTTTATCAGATTGTGCAAAGGCTCTCAAAAAAGCATACAAACACTATTTAATTTAAAGATTTCATACAGTTTTATTTGTATGCCATCAGCTAACTCACCTCTGCAGTTTGTCGGGACTGAACAGGTTGAAACACAGTTTGTATCATTTTCAGTTGCACATAAAGTTTCAAAAGATTTTTCTGTTTCAGTGTCTGAAGGCATTTTTTTCTGTATCTGCCTATAATAAAGGTTCACACTGAGAAGTGAGCCTGTTTTATCTGAGTAAATAAGAGGGACAGTACCGGTAATTGTTGTTTTGTTTTGTCACATGCTAATTATAACATGACATGTACTGTATGTTGTTAAATACCATAGAAGATGAATCCATTTGTCCCCCATGTACATCTTTTTAAAAGGAAATATTAAATTGATTAAACATGGCGCATTGTTGATTTGAAGAAATAAGATTTGGTCTTTTGAACTCTCTGTCCTCAACTTGTACTTTTGCTAAAAAGGCTCACTTCAGCATCGAGACAAAGGCTGAGATCATCAGTGATCTATTTCTAGATCTGACAGCCTTAATGGAAAAGAAGAAGCAAGAGCTTCTTCCTTTTGTCTGAATGAGGCTGTCGCTGATCGAATACAAAGGGTCAGTTAAATGTGTCTGTATGTACATCCACTGTATGTGTGAATGTGAGTGTGTCTGTAGAGATTTTAGATTTTCTCTGTGTGTACTGTCTTCATCTCAAGACAAACACTGTTTAACATGTTTCACAAAAACTTAAAAATGACAAAACAAAAACATTCAACTAAACTTTAAGCTTGCAAACAACTCCAAAGTAGCAGCATTAAAAGACTGTTTTGACCTATGTTACTGTTTGAATTTAGCGACTCCTACTGGTAGTATAAAAAAGGACATCCTGGTACTAATCAGTGATCAACCCCACAAAAAACAGACTGAACAGATTCTCTCTTATCTTTTGAGACATCCAGTTTCTGAAAGGTGTATTGATGACCACGAGGACAAACATTTATTTAAGTTAGAAGATGTCTATCCTCTGCTTCCCACAGAAAGTTTAACAGTTACTGAATCATTAATGTGACCTTTAAATAATATATGCAGGACTGAGGCTGCGTACAGGCCCAGGAGCGCCTGGAACGAGTTTCTGTGTGAAGTAATTGTAACATTTATTATTTGAAAGTCAGTCAAACCAACTCAAGATATAAAATTACCATAAACAAAATGCCAAACAACCACAGACACAAAACAACTATAAATAATACATAAAAAACAACCACAAAGAAATGCAAAATGGGATGCTACACAGCTAAGAAGAGATGCAAAATAACCTAAAAGACACACAAAGTGGCCACAAAAGGCAGAAACAACCACAGATGCAAAATATCTCGAAATAAATTTGAAAAACAAACACCACCACAAAAAAAGGAAAGGCGAAACAGCCTCAGAGGGACACAGAACAACCCCAAAGAGATTTCAAACGACCCCAGAGATGCAAAATCACCACGAAGAGATGCAAAATGACGATGACAACAACACAAAAAGACAAGAAAACAACCTTGAAGAAACAAAAAACACCCTCAAAGGGACACAAAACAATCTCAAAGAGATGTGAAACAACCTCAAAAGATGCAAAATGACCATAAATACCTGTTGAACAACCTCAAAGAGACGCGAAACACCCATAAAGGGACGCAAAACAACCAGTCGCAAAGTGATGACAAAAGAAAAAGACACAATAACAACCTAAAAGAGACACAAAACAGTCACAAAGACATGCAGATTGACCAGAAAAACATATTAAACAACCATGAAGAGATGCAAAACGACCACAAAAACATGCAAATCAACCACAGAGTCACAAAACGATGATAAGAGAAAATGACAACAACAACAAACAGCCTCGGAAACAAAACATATAAATCATGTAACTACTTAGAATGTACAGTTTACTGTTGTCAAGAACCAGGGCTTTAACTATGAGTCTAAATACATTTTAAGTTATTTTACAAATGTGGCCCCCGTCTGGTCTCAGTCGGGGCCCCCATTTAAAATACTCTAGAGCCACACCTGAATACTGTGAGCGCAGAACCACAGTGTAGGTTTGCTGTGCAGGCACTTGAAAACATCCTCACTCAATATGATACAAAACAGTACAGTTTGACACCTCCACGCACGCACACACACTGTGAGCAGTGTTCTCTCCACCTCTGTGTGAACCTGCATCAGTTATTATGGGCGTTGGAAGCAGCACTCTCTGTGACGACACAAACACAACGTGAAGTAACCACAGGCTGGGTGGAGCCGGCAGTTCACAACTGAAACACCATCATTTGGCAACAGACTGAAGATAACCATCACTTTGTGGTTGTTGTTGCCATCAACACTTGGCTGGCTGCTTCCAACATGAATTGGATTGACTAATTGTGCCGTTTAACCTTCAGACCTGCTGACAAAGCCAGTCCGTCACCAGCCCGTTAGGTCATTATTTCATCCTCACTCTGATGACTTTAAATGTGACAGAAATACAGAAGTAGCAGCCTTGTGTGGCGAGTGTGTGCGTGCATCTGTGTGTGTGTGCGTGCATCAGTGTGTGTGTGTGTGTGTGTGTGTGTGTGGTTCTTGTTTCACACACTGCATCTGTGGGAGTATGAGGAAGTAGCTTTTTGAATGTTGCAGTGGATGTCTTGTAGGTCGCTGGCTGCTGTTGCCTCTGACCGTCTGAGCACTGTGTGATGGCTGCAGTCTGAGGAGGTCAACCTGTGGATTTTAACGACACGCACGCACACACATAAACACACACACTCTCTGGACGCTGGACACTTGAGGAGGAGAGGAGGCCCTCTGGAACAATGGTACTGTACCACACCTTCATTTGCTCTCACATACCTTTAGACAGCTGTAACCTGTGCATGTGTGTGTGTGTGTGTGTGTGTCTGTACACTCCTAAAACTAAAGCTGTTGTATTTTAGCTTCACATGTATTTAAGGTGATGCTTTGTATCCTAAAATAACAGCACTTTAAGGCAGTTTTTTTGTTTGTAAAACTGACATCAGCTCTTGATTACCTGCAATTCATTCATATCTGACAAGTCATAGGAGACTATTTTATGGTTTAAAGTCAGTTTTGACATGTTACAGAATGTGACAGTGTCTTGAAGACCATCTTTTTAGGGAAATTCAGCTCCTTCACAACAGCAGCAGCAGCAGAGAGTTTCCTCTTTTTCAGGATGAGCCCTTTCATTGAGCCTTAAGGCAGCTCAAATACACTGATTGCATTGTTGTGTTATTTTGATTTATGAGTATAAAGTGGATTTGGACCTGTGACATTTAGATTTGAACTGCATCCAGAACAAAGGCACATATAATACATTGAGTGCAGGAGTTCATGTTGAAAAAAAGCAGAGCAAAGACATCCTATCGAATATATTCATAAATTATAGAGCTGTTGTGTAATTCCTAGAGTTGTGCTGAAAGCGGCTCTGGCAGTGCCGGCTGTGAGAAGCAGGCAGTTGCAGGAAGAGAACCGGTAGCTGTACAAAGTTTGTAGGGTTTCACAAGAGGCAGCGATGAGGTGTGAGAGGGGGAAGTGGACTACAGGAGAGGCCTGTAGTTTCTGTCACAACACTTCCTCCTCGCACGCAGAGTGGCCCTAACTCACTCAATCTTATTGTTTTAGTTAAAAACATGCAGCTAAAAGTCTTTTTTTTAAACTTATTTAGTAGATTTAAGGATGAAGCTCTTTCCCTGCCTTATTCTTTAACACTTCTATGTTTCTGAGCAGTTGTCCCATCATCATTTAGCCTACTATCCCTTCAAAATAAAAGTCACACGAGAGATGCAGGCAAAGGTGTAGTCCAAAAAAGGACCAGAGGAGGCTGCTTGTACGCAACTGTCTATTTAAATGTGACTGATATGCACAGAGGGAGGAGACAAAGCATGAAGTAACATCGTGTCATCACCCTAAAAGTGTTTGAGATCAGAGTGAGAACACTGGCAGCTACATTATCTGCACATTCTCATCGTTCATCGATCTTCATTGTTAAATCTACTAAATATGTATCAATTTAAATAGACAGAAATAACTGCTGTGAAGTGTGACAGGTGTCAGGGTCAGATCACATGGGATTTTTTTCGACAACCGTGCAGAGAGTTCCGGTTTGATGCGATGAGGTTTTTGAGATCTCAGCTGGTGTGACTTCTGCCAAAACCACAATGTGACAGAGGTGACTGGCATTTTGTTTGTGGCTTTCACGGCATCTTTAATTTGCATTGTTAGCTCCACAGCAAAATGTTTCGAGCCACTGTTCAGTGTCTAAAGAGTAGAAAGTGTTTCTCAATCAAAACTGCCCACAGTGACCTCACTGGATCTTCCCAATCTTCCCAAATATCACACACTGTTTTGTCTGGCAGCAGGTTGTTGCTGGTGGGTTTTTGAAATGTACTCTTGATGTTTTGAATACCCAAAAACAAAACGGCTACGGGTATAGGTGACTTTTTTCAGGTATGTCACAGTCCATGGGTCATTTTTCACCAAAATAAAGGTCTCTGCAGTAACTTTGTGCAACAGTTTTATGCTAACACCTTGGATCGAAGTTTAAGTCAGTCACAGCTGATGAGTATATTTATCTGTATAGCAGTTTTGAAAACAAAGCGACAAAGTGCTTCTCAGGAGAGCACCATGCTAAACCAATGAAATATCAGACTGGGACAATTAGGACACCAATTAATGCAAAAATGCATGTTTACAAAACATTATTTTTTATAGAGATTTGAAGGAGGTCACTGAGGTAGAGAATGGATCTTAACAGGATGGCTGTTCGTGACAGTTTTAAGTCCAGAATAAAATTAAAAAAAAAAAAAAACGTAGTTGAGGATGAGTGCAGCTGAACTGATTTAAAACTGGATATTATTTCTGCACAGCTGAATTCAAACTCTGTTTATGCCTATGATCCTTGGACTAATTGGTGAAGTTGTGACAAGAATCCAAGAGCCAGGTCTGACTGTGTGTTCAGACAGAACTTGAAGTCAATTTTAGAGGCAGCGCCATTACATTGAAACTCATTCAAAGTTTTAATTTGAGGGTTGTGTCTGTACGGTTGGTACACTGTCTTTCTGTCTGAACACACCTCAAGAATCACCAGTTAATAAGCATACATTTATTTTCTTATATATCATGTGACCCTTCACAGTCCTGTCATGACATGAGAAGACATTAATTGTTGGTTGTTAAGATGTCTAGCTAGTGATTTGTTTCCACTTAGGGGTGGAGGGTTGGTCACAATAATACATACAGTTAAAGGAGGATTGGGGGGATTGGTCAGGGAGACTTGTATGAGAAGCAGCAAAATATCTTGTTATCACTATTTAAAACCTGAGCCTGTCTTATCTTTGGATCATTTTGCTTTAAACAGTGATTTGGGGGGATTTAAAACTACTGTTCTTCAATGGAAAGACTTTTTTTTTTTGATTTTGTAGTAATTCCTGACCAAATGTAAAACTCTACATCATATGCAGTTTTTGATCTAGCGCAAAGAAAGTCTGGTTAGAGCCTGAATAGTGTTTATTTACAACAATTTCCATAGAAAATACCAAAATCATTAATTGATCCTGCTACAACCCAGTCACCAGATTATGTGCTGGCACTGTGTGTTTCTGCAAACCATGGATACGTCACATTTATATGTTATTATGTAGCAGAAACGTTTAACTTTACTTCTCAACAATGTTGTTGTTTACATTTGGTTAGGTTTAGGCACAAAAACCACTTGGTTATGGTTGGCAGTATGGACAGATTATGAGCTGTACCTCTCCTTGTTTTGCATCTCTTTATAGTCGTGTTGTGTCTCTTTGTAGTTGTTAACATCTCTTTGTGGTCCTTTCGTGTCTCTTCCTGGTTGGTATATGTCTCTTCTCTTGGAGTGACATTTTGCAGACGAAGGCCAGGGGGACCCCTGATAGTCTGGGCCCCTGAGCCTGTGCCCGGTAGGCCCGCTCAGTAATCCATCCATGGTCAGGAAAGGATCAAGTTTTGATTTAAAATACTCACTCTGGGGACACTATCCTGACAGATAACACAGAGATTTGCTGGTTTATTAGAAACCAGCTTTTCTTGGCACTGTATTATCAGTGGAATAACAGCGACAGATTGCTAAAAAAGACACCTCAGGTTGGTGGCTAAAGAGCTGCTGAAACACAACCTGTTTAGTTGTTGGTGTCCGACTGTTGTCTGCAGCTTGGCTCATCCTTTGTATGACAAAGGCAGCTCATATACTACATCCCTTTAAAAAGATTGATATGATACCTCTGAAGTGTGTGGATGTGACATGTTCATGGTTTGCAGAAATGAACTATGCCAACTGGGCTCTGTGTTAACAAGTAATGCCTGACACAACTTAAGTGCCATTAACGCTCCATTGCTGTCCAAAAGCTACTAAAAACAATAAGGAATCACACTGTTACACTAAGAGACATGTTCCTACATATGCACACATTGTAATTTATTTTGAGTTAATCCCTCATACACCGTCCTGCTGCTGTAAATACTCACTAGAGCCGAAGTGTGTATTTATCCGCCTCTGAAAATAGTCCCTACCAAATACACTGTTTACTCTTATTTTAGCAACATTAAGTGAAAGCTACAATGCTCAGCTGTTGAAGTACTTCATTTTGCCTTTGTTTTAAATGAAACTTTATACTTGTGATTTATTTTCAAATATTTATATTTTCGATAGGAACTAATGATCTTTGGACTAAGAGCCACAGTCAGTGAGGGAAGTCAGGAAGTACAGAGAAAAGAAGAAATGCACGGCTTTTTAAAGAGATTTTTTGTCAATAAGAAAATTATGGAATAAAAACAGATTATCCCTTTAAGTTTATGAGATATATTTACTGTAATTCAACCCACCGACAAAAACAGAAACATCTACGTGCTGATAGCTCTTCTGCTTTTAGTTTCACAGGTTTAAATAAGATTTATAGTCTAGACTTTGGTCTGAAATTCCCCATAAGGAAATGTAAAATTAGAAGTTAAAATACTCACTGAATAACACCGCATGTCACATATACTGTTAATTAAACATTTTATTCAGTATTCAGTACAGTAGCTTCTTTTTCCCTTTTTCACATTTCCCTAAAACTGGTGTATCTGAGATCTGAAAGCTCCACACTTGGCTTTATGACGAGTTTGTGCTGATGTTTCTTTTTAATAATTCCAGAAACAAAAGTCCTTTTATAAAGAAATCGGTGGTTTGATTAAACTATTGTTCAATACTTGTGTTTTGTGCAGAATGTAACAAACAAGAAAAGTTAAGTGAAAGACAACGCCTAAATCTCTTAAACTTGTGCTGTCTCCAGCTGTGAGTGATGCAGGATGGCTGTGATGCTAATAACACCTGTGTTAAAATGAAACAGATGTTTAAAGGTTTGTTATGCAGGTCTTTCCTTTGAAATGTCATGGTTTGTCTTCGTTTTCTTGTTTTGTTCTTTTGGTCTGAGGTGCAGCACATGAAGCGCACCTGTAAGCTTCTCCTGCGTAGCAGTAAATGTTACTCAAAGCCCCAGACCACAGCCCAACCACCATGCCAATGACAAGACCTGTTAGTCTTCACACATCAAACACACCAGTGTCTTTTAGCAAAAACTAAGACACAGGACAGGAGACATGATTACCTCAGGGTTCACTACAAAGAGGTGTCAACCAAAAACTGTCTGGTCACAAGAACGCCCTCCTAATAACACAGACATAGACACATCGTTTCACAACACAACAGTCATTAAGTTAAAGGGCCTGTCGTCGTTGTTGTGATCAGATGGTGCTTATATATAGTCAGGCACATTACAGTTTGGCAGTGCTTCTCTAAAAATGTCCAACTTAGAAAATGAGCTCACCTCATCTATGACCTGTTACTTGGCAACCAGCCCCAGCTTCCTGTAATGGCAACCACAGTGGGTTACGTTCTTAAAACACGACTGCATTGATGCCAAACTTGTCTTTGTCATTTATCTGCTCCGTAAATGAAAGAGAAAAGCGAAAGAAAAGAGTGCAAGAGAAAAAGATAAATATATTTATATATATTTTTTTTTTAAATCTTATCGTGACTGGCGTCATGAGGCTTCCTCTGGAGCTGAAGTTATGAGTTATTTGTGACATATGGGGTAACCACAAATGTTCTAAGCATGACTGAAATGTTGGCACACTTGGGTTTTAACCGATTTATGGTGATTTCCTCAATTGCTGCCACTACAGGAGGATCCAAAGCAGATATGAGTGATTTCTGTTCTCAGTTCCCACTGGAGTAACCAATGGTTCCTGGGGGATATTTATTTTGAAAATGAAATCGAAGCACTATATAATTTCACCCAATAACACTTCAGTTTGTTAAATGATCAGACAGTATGGCCAAAATTAAAATCCGTTTTCCTACAATTCCTCCAGCAGCTGCTGAAGCTCTGAAATATTTCGCCGTTAGTTTAATTTTCTTGCTGTAATTCTGCTGCTTCCACTAGTTTCAAGAACTTTTTTAGAGTGTGTATTTGAACTTAAAGGCACTTTAACTTTAAGACACAAATTTAAGAAACAAATGAGCTGAATTCAACGAGCAGAGCCTGAGATATAATGACTTTAGTCTCAAATAGGTCAAGCCCCAAAAATACTCACAATCGTACTTTTGCTTTGACTTTCTTTAACCCTTTAAAACCCGGAGTGACATCACTGTTCTTGTGCTGCTTTCAGACACATTTCACAAGTACTTTAATCTTTGAACACTGAGCAAATTTCTTTAAAAAATATGGGGAAATGGGATGAGCAACTGAGTAAGAAATGTTCAACAAATTGTAAAAATAAATAAATAAATAAATAATATTAGATGGAGAGAATTATTTAAATAAAAAAAAAACTAAGGAAAAAAAGCGAGGGCAAAAATGTGTTTATAATTATTATTATTACATTTTAAATAATTTTGTAAGTATTTTTTCTAGTTTATTTCCTTGTTTGTTTATTTCTAACTTTCTTTCTTTTTTTTAAACTAATTTTCTTGTTTTAATTTTTTTTTTTTTACTGATTTTTCGCAAATGTTTTGGGTAATTTCTGCTTTCGTTGCTCATTGCTTTCTTTCCATGTTTTTGATTTGCTCAGGTTTCAAAGGGTTAAATGTCTTCCAAAGACCGCGTTACAGGCTTTCTGCAAAAAAAGAAGTCTTTAAGCTGAAATGTTTTTAACATTGGAGCGATCCCTCCTGAATCACAGAGGACTTAATAGTCGTACTTCTCATGATAAGTGATAACTAAATTTCATGTGTAAAATCAGTGTGTCCCTTTAATCTATTCACTATAAGACATGGTACTATGTGCTTACCATTATTCTGCTTAACAAGAATTAATTTCAGCAGAAAGCAGCATCTCCACCACATATTGAATTTCTTTCTTTGTCTCTCTGGTGTGTGATTCAGGCGAAGTACCACTGGCAGAGTCAAAATGTTAAGCAAAGCGGGGTGGATGACATGGTCCTGCTGTCCAAGATCAGTGAGGACGCCATCGTGGAAAACCTCAAGAAAAGATACATGGACGACTACATCTTTGTATCCTGATGTTTACACTTTTTTATCATTTCACTTACGTTTTTTTAATTACTATTTTATTTTGTTTTTAAATTCAGGTTGGTTTTGAAGTCGTGGTAGTTGTAGGAAGATTAGCAACACTTACAACAGAGGCTAAATGACATTAAAAAAAAATTCAGAGTCTTGTATAGATCCCCGTGGGCAGGAAGTCATATTGTTAGTGGGACAGGAAGTTTAGTTATTATGTGTCAACGGTGTGACTCTTTGTCATTAGAGCCCAGCTTCACGCCTACCTTAACTTTTATCACTCAAAAGCATCAGAAAATTAAGAGATTTAAGAAAACTAATTTGGTGACATGCGCAGCATCAGTGTTGTGCACCTGATTCCATGTTTGTCAAACACATTTCCCTGCCACGGTCACATTGTCTCATTGTGTCGCTCTGAAACACCTGTCTCCTCATTAATATGCAGACACAAAAACAGAAATATACAGTCCAACAATCAACCAAACGTATATGGGCATAAATACAATGAATTCACTCTTCCTCTTCTGCATTCACTGAGTGACTCAACAGCTCACTTCCGTCTTCTCTGAGCACAGCTGAACATTAAACCCATATTTAGAGTCAGGAAACAAAATTCACATCAAATCCGCAAGCAAGAGCAGCTGACGTCACCTCAAGTAAAACTCCACTGCGGCAATAAGCCACGATTACAAGGGATTTCAGTAGTGACTATTAGTGGATCATGAATCATTAACTACTGATCAGCCTTTTTTCCTGTGCATGTTCTGAGTTGCCAGGTACTCAGTCGACATTAAGTTATTGGTTACTCTTCTGAGTAGCTTTGACATTTAAGGAAGTGCTTTTATCACAGTAATCGGGGGACCGTTTAACCTTCATGTAACAGTAGGAATGTCACACAGGTTTTTAGAGGCTCTGAAGTCGTGGTGGACTCATGAGCTCAGTGTATCCACCACCGCCAGAAAAAATCTGTAATTTATTAACCAGACTATCAGCATCACTCAGATGGTGATGTCAGTGTGTTAGTCAGTCCCACCACTTTGGTTTCGACTTCAGCATTTCAGCAACCGTGTGGTGGATTACTAATACATTTAGTACGTACACCTAAAGTTCCCAGAGGATGAACCATGATGACTTTAGGATCCCCTGACCTTTCCTCTAATGCCACCGTGAGGTTGACAGATGTGGTGTTGAGGGTAATATCTCAACAACCACAGGACAGTTTGCCAATAATAGTCATATCATTTTTTGATCCCTTAACTTTTATTCTTGTGACATATTTAAGTCAAAACTTAAATTCAGCAACTTCAAGAATGCGTACAGAAGCTTAACCAATGGCACACTAGCATGAGTGTGATGATAAGTGAAAATGTAAGAGTGCATTAGGTTGCTGATTTAAATTACACCACTGTATTTAGAATCACACTTGATGAGAGTGTGGATGTGAATGACATACCACATTTAGCAGTCGTGGCAAGATACTGTGACTTGATTATAAGTTAGGAGCTTTTAAAACCAAGGCCTCTCACACAACAAAAGGTTAGTTCAATCAGGAGAGGCCTTTTTTGAGTGAATTATAATTCAATTTATATGATTTATTTTTTATAGTTACTGCCCTTAAGCGAGGGAGTTCAAATATCCTAGGGGTTTGTTCGCAAGTGAGGGCAGAATGGAGCATGAGATGGATCTGCGGTTTGGAGCGGTTTCTGCAGTGACGGAAGGCGAAGCTTTCGATTTACCTGATCCATCTACGTCCCAACCCTCACCTATGGTCATGAGCTCTGGGTAGTGACCGAAAGAATGAGGTCGCGGATACAAGCGGCAGAAATGAGTTTCCTCCGTGGGGTGGCTGGGCTCAGCCTTAGAGATAGGGTGAGGAGCTTAGACATCCAGGGGGGACTCGGAGTAGAGCTGCTGCTCCTTCGCATCGAAAGGGGTCAGTTGAGGTGGTTCAGGCATCTGATCAGGATGCCTCCTGCTGGAGGTGTTTTGGGCACACCCCACTGATAGGAGGCCCTGGGCAGACCCAGGACACGCTGGAGGGATAACATATCTCATCTGGCCTGGAAACGCCTTGGGGTCCCCCAGGAAAGTGTTGCTGGGGAGAGGGATGTCTGGGGTGCTTTGCTTGGCCTGCTGACCCCGAGATCTGGCCCTGGATAAGCGGATGAAAATGGATGGATATGATTTATTACATAGTGCACTATGAAGATGAAGAGTGAAAAGTTCTTTGGCAATTAGAGTCTAGACACTGGTGGTTTGGGGGGGTCAGTCTGTTTGGATTAATTTAGAGTGATGCCCATAGTCAGCTGATGGAGTAGAAGCTGGAATGAGGCACATATTTCTGAATGAAATGAGAGCATAAAGAGTCTCCTGACTGAACTTTCACTAAGCTTCATGACATGTAGCCTAAATTTTTATGAGGCGTTTTGAGCAGAAAGAGATGAACTATTTGACATGGCACACAGATTGCTACGAAAATTAAAAAAAAAGGCACGTCATATCTAAAAGGTTGCCGACTCCTGCTGTAGACTAAAGACAGCCATTATCCAACATTAAGATATCCACGTCTAAAGACCTGTGAGCTCATATTACGCAACCATCATCTGCACAATGTAAATGTAGGGGATTCAAATCCTCACACATATTGGCAGAAATACTGAGGACATGACCTTGATCCCCAGATGAATGCTTGGTACTGTCAGCCTGTATGATGCTTCCTTAGTGCACTTTATTATACCAAAGCTTACCACAACATCATTAAGCAATAGCCAAGTTACGGGCAGAGATTATATCTCTGATTGCTCCACTTCATTGCAAAAAGAGAGTTGACTGTCTGCTTCTTTAAAAGCGGAACATTACAGTGGCATTGGTGTTAGATTTTACAGTAAGTACACAAACTGCAGTAGATACTAAAGCCTGATCGATCTCAGCCGGCCAATATATGGCTATTGCAGATTTGATTTGATTTCACTTTATTATTAGAAAAAAATCTACTATATGTCCTAGCTATGTCCCAGGACATTAGCAACTTGATACAAAAATCACATTAGACATCATGAAAAGTGGATGCAATACAACAAATTAGTCATTCTTATTCACACTGAGTGGTCGACCTGTAGGTTTAGCTACACATGTAGCCTAAAAGGACAAAGCATGTCAGCACAGAAATGCCAAAGATATGCTTGTGATGATTCAGAAACAGTGTCACTGTTACATAATTTGTCTACCAGCCTGTCAGATCTATCGCTCCATTGCAATTGCATTTGTCACCTTTCTTTATTAATTTAACTATAATGTTGTTTTAATTTCAACTTTCAACAGCTATTTATCTATTTTTTATTTTATTGTTTTTAATGTAATAATTTTAAATATACTCTTTAAATAGATTTGACTTGACTAACCCCCCTCAGTAAATGTGTTAGTCACAATTATTCAATAAACCGAAAAGGTTTATTGGAAAAAGGTAAAAGGATGCTCATCGAAAATATTTGTTTTGCACGTATTTGTGTAAAAAAAAAAAAAAAGTAACTGACTATATCGCATACAAGATATTTAAAGCATCAGTTTTCAGTACCTGTATTGGCCTCAATAAGGCTCCATTGGAAATGTGCTAGACGGTGATTGACGTTCCTGAACTTTGCTGCTCAGACATACATCGGCCCTGTGTTGATATCAGTTAACCCGTTCAAACAGATGCCCTACTTCACTGACAGAGAGATCGAACTTTACCAAGGAGCTGTGAGTAAAACTCTCCAGTGTTTTATCAACAACACCCTGTAAATTTGTCGTGCTGTGGTTCACCCTGTTGTTGCGTTCTCTGTTAACTTTCTTTTTGTCTCTGTAGGCCCAATATGAGAATCCACCCCACATCTACGCCTTGTCTGATAACATGTACAGAAACATGATGATTGATGGAGAGAATCAGTGTGTCATCATCAGGTGAACAGCCCTTTTCCTGTCTGTGTCTTACATGAGACTGTGTTAGTGTCGGTTGTTTAGATGATGTTATGTTGTTTTGTGGTGTTGTGTCCTGTTTTTCGTGGTGCTGTGGTAGCGGTGAGAGCGGTGCTGGAAAGACAGTGGCCGCCAAATACATCATGGGTTACATTTCCAAAGTATCTGGAGGAGGATCGAAAGTTCAGGTAGAGCCCACAGTCGGTGACTCAAAGGCATCTTTAAACTTCTTGTGGTGTGCAGTGTGGTAGGCAGGTATTAGTTGCGTCTCACACTGTCGCTGTCTGTCACCATGTGTGTGTGTTGCAGCATGTGAAAGACATCATCCTACAGTCAAATCCTCTGCTGGAAGCTTTTGGTAACGCCAAGACCGTCCGCAACAACAACTCCAGTCGTTTTGTGAGTAAGATCTTCAGCACCCACTGTGGAGGCCACCTAAAGATTTTAAATGAATTAAGAACATTTATTACATTTATTCTCAATTTTGACAAAATTTCACCACATGCAACAGGAGCTTTCATATCACAGGACTGTGTACTGCTTAAAGGGACATTTCACCCAAAAATATTTGGATCTCTGAGTTAATAGCTCAGCAAAGGAGGGTGTCTACATCTCATGCTGTCATGAGCAGGAGCTTCTCATCCATGAGTAGATGCACACTTCCTTCTGTGCAGTGATGCAGTTGGCGGGTGTAGTCTGATGGAAAGAAAATGGTTCCTATGCAAAACTGCTCACAACAAGGTCTGTTGATTATCTTGAGTAACTCAGTTGTGATTTCTGGAAAGTCAATCTTATTTTAAGTTTCTCAGAAGTACTTTTTTGGTGCTTTGAGCACCACAAGCCAAGTGCCATCTATTTCTGTTATATTGACATCTCTACGGCAGCTATCTCCAACACTCGGCGCCCCAAAACGTAAAAGGAAGTAGTTTTTTTTATTTTGGGGTGCACTGTCCCTTTAAGTTGAACTCATTAAAGCTAAATTTCTATTTTTCCTCGCACATTAAGGGCTTCTCGCACATGCTGAGTTAAAAAATTGAGATTCAAAAGTCATTCTTTAACCTTGGAAACAGCCTAATAAAAGAACTCTAAGTGTTTTTTTCTTATCAGTCCTATAATTATTTTCTAGATTATCGATTGACGTTGGTCCATGAAATATCAAAAATTATTTTAAAAATGTCCAAAAGGAGATGACTATTTGTCTGACCAACAGTCCAAAGCACATTAGACAGAGAGAAATAAGCCAATCCTCTCAACTGAGAGGCTAAAACTGGGGAATGTTTAGGTTTTTTCCCCAAAATGTTTAATCAATTTAAGTAATTCTTAAAATGGTTTTCTGTTGATCAACTAATTGATCAATCATCTAATGATTTCAGCACTACTGGGAGCAAAATAACATTTACTGACTATGTTATCCAAAGATATTACAGATACAAAGATCCGATAGAGAAGCATAAACTTCTGGGTGTTTAGAAAGCGTGCCCTGACTGTAGAAAAATTAGTGTGTGATTGTGGCGTTTCAAAGCACAGCGGAAGCATTGTTTTAGCTAACAGCGGCATTGGTTTGATGCTCACAGAAATACATTTCATTCTATCCCCCGTATTTTCTCATCAGTGGGGTCCTGATGCTTTAATTTCACACCTATAAACCACATCAGTATGCATGTGTGCAGCTCCAGTGCAAGACATCACTTTGTAAAGTTTCCTGTCACTGCACAAGTGATTTTGTGAACAGATTAATGAAGATAGATGTATGCAGCTTGTACACATGTAACAGCGATGGAAGTTTTTATCTAAAAAGATGCTGTACCGAGCCCAGGAAAACAGTTATGTATGAAGCAAAGGTTTAACGTTATTTATTCACTTGTATTTATTGTTTCTAATAAGGCTGTAGGAGTGTGTCAGGACGAGTGTACAATGAGGGGAAGTTATTCTTCCCACCCTGATATTTTGCATCTGCTGAGTTACCCATATTTGACTACTGACAGCTTGTTTATTACCTCTGACTTTTGCATCCACCAGGGGAAATACTTTGAGATTCAGTTCAGCAGAGGAGGAGAGCCAGACGGTGGCAAAATCTCAAACTTCCTGCTGGAGAAGTCGAGGGTGGTGAGCCAGAATGAGAACGAGAGGAACTTCCACATTTACTATCAGGTCAGGAGCTGAGGACAAATGTTCACAAAACAATCACAGCTGCCTTAAAACACCTTAGAATAAATGTTCTCTTTATAAAACTGCTAAAATTCCACTTCCACAATGCCCACTGCCTCAGAGATTCACTGTTTAACCTGCTCCTCTACCTGCACTGTTGTCTTCCAGCTGATGGAGGGCGCCAACGCTCAGCAGAAAGAGGGCCTGGGCATCATGACTCCAGACTACTACTACTACCTCAACCAGTCTGGGACCTACAAGGTGGATGGGACCAACGACAGCAAAGACTTCCAAGAGACTATGGTACATATATGCTGGAGAAAATCAACCATAGGACCCAAATTACTATACTGTTTGTTGCCCTCATTCAGGCTAGATAATGGAGGGACACAGGGGACAAGTCCCCCCAAATTTTTAGATTGTGCATGTGTCGTCCCCATTGTTTTGTCAAAGTAAAAGTCTGTTCCTTTTAATGTTTACACCATATATTGAGGCAAGAACCGCACAAACTGGTGCAAGAAAAATGAAGTGTTTGTTACTCAAATTTTTTTACACTTACTAAATGTGGTCTACTCATATGTATAAGCAAAACCTGAAATTAAAAGTGTCAAAAAGATAATATTTATTAAGTATTATTGATGGAGAATGTGGCACTACCACCTTATAAAGCCCATACTGAGCAAAGCATAGACCTTAATTCATGTACAGCTCCTTACATCCAATCAATATACAGTAATGAGGAGGTTATTGACAGAAACTCTTAATTAATGACGAATATGTAGAATATGGTCATACAAATAAGGCAGTAAGTGCTTTATAATGACTGATAAAGACCCAATATGCTCCTAATATGCATGCTAATGAGAAACTAGTTATTAGTAAATATGTGTACCTTAACATTAAGTGTTGCCAAATACTTTAATTTGGTTTTGATAGCCAAACATTTCCACTGAATCTCATCCATTCTTGTTGCTCAAACTGCTGCCCCTAATGTCTGCTTTTGCGTCGTGGTCTCCAGGAAGCCATGCACGTAATCGGGATCCCAGCAGACATCCAGGCTCAGGTGCTGCAAATCGTCGCAGGCATCCTCCACCTGGGAAACATCAGCTTCATAGAGGCAGGCAACTATGGGCAAGTGGAAAGCACAGATTGTGAGTGAGACACATGCACATACATCACACACACATGGATTCACTTATCCATGCAGGTGCACAAACATTCCCACCTGGCATATGAAATGTCCCGTTTTCTCCCCGAGGGATATGAGTAAATTAGAGTTCACCATGACAAAGCAGTCCCATGGCAAACACCCCGCTAATTGATGGAGTCGGTGCACATCAGTACCACCTTGTTTATTTTCTCCTTTGTTTGCTGCCTGGGGATTCGCTGCACAATAGATAATTGGTGTTTACATTCAGGATGGACATTTTACCTTCCCACAGTACATGTACATTTTAAGCTACTGCAGACTTTATTCAGTTAAATCTACATTTACTGCAGAAAGATATTCTCCAGCAGTCTGTACACTTTTAATCTTAAAGAAGAAAATATGTGAATCTTTATTAAAAGCCCAACTTAGACATAACTGATACATTTGTGCTGATTTGAAATACAACTGTGCTTTTGTTTGCTCCAGTGCTCGCCTTCCCCGCCTATCTGCTGGGCATCGACCCCAGCCGTCTGCAGGACAAGCTGACCAGCCGGAAGATGGAGTCAAAGTGGGCAGGGAAGAGTGAGTCCATTAATGTGACCCTGAACCAGGAGCAGGCCACCTATACTCGAGACGCCCTGGCCAAAGCCCTCTATGCACGACTCTTTGACTACCTGGTGGAGGTAGTCAAACTTTCAATTTCAGGAGCACCAAAAAACTTATTAAATGAAATGAGCAAACATCCTCTTTTTATTAAGGTGTCTATACATGTTGAGATAAATGCATTTGTATTTTACATTTCCCCTCTGCCTTTACCCCGTCTATCTCCTGCAGGCTATAAATAAAGCCATCCAAAAACCATATGAAGAATTCAGTATCGGAGTACTTGACATTTACGGCTTTGAGATATTCCAGGTTAGTCCTCTTACAACGTACAGTCCCATATTATTTATATTCATTATATTTATAGCCACTAGAATAACAGATGTTAGTTTTACAGATGGTGCAGGATTTGTTTTGACTCTGATAGTGACTGAACTGTGTTCTCCCCCCGGCAGAGAAATGGCTTTGAGCAGTTCTGCATCAACTTTGTCAACGAGAAACTGCAACAGATCTTCATTGAGCTGACTCTGAAGGCTGAGCAGGTACAGGGCTTTTATAGCTTTTGTAAACTCTGCAACATTTCTTAATTTTGTCTTCCTTCTCTCTTAACCTCTGCACTATGCTAAAAATGAAGACAGGGATTGAGCTTCTGTTTAATTTAGTCTTAAAAAGATAGGTCGGATTTTTTTTAAAAACAGGGTTGTTTGAGGTACTTACCTATAATCAGCGGCAGTCGGCACATTCCCAGTTTGGAGAAGCAGGCAGGAGCACTGCCACAAAAACCAAGCAATGTACTGCTATGGACAATGTAGCCACGCAAAAAAAAATCAAAAACAGTTTAAGTGAACCATCTATTTAGAATATTTACCTTGTCATCATACAGCCCTTTCCGCTGGGGAACTGAAGCCATTATTTATGCTCTCTTTAAAGCCACCAGACTCCGTTGAGAAAAACAGTAATTTTACCTTGCAGAACATGGGAGTTGTTGGTCTACCACTGCCTTGATTGGTATGTTTGTTTGTGCTTTTGTGTTTGGTGTTTTAAAGAGTTAATTTGGATTCACCAAAGTCACTCATCACAACACAAACTAACTAACCAATTGAGGTAGTGATAGACCAGCAGCTCCCATGTTCAGTTAGATCAAATTATTTTTTGTCGATGGAGTCTGGCTTTGAGCATAGATAACGGTCTCAGTTCCCTGTCTGAAAAGGACTGTCTGATGGCAAATACACATTTTTTAGGTGGCTAAAACCCTCTTTGCTGCCGCCCCTGTCCACAGCAGTACATTTCTTAGCTTCCATGGCATTAGTCCTGCCTGCCTCTCCAAACAGGGAGCATGTCGACTGCCGTCTACTGTAGGTTATACACTGACTGTGGCTGAGTGCCTCATACAACCTCACTTCAAAAAAATCCAAACTATCCCTTTAATGTGGTTGTAAATATTTAACACTGTCATAAAACATGCGTCAGTCAGTTTTCCTGTGAGCTCTTCTTTTTTTTATGTCTTCTAATTTTCTCTCAGGAAGAGTATGTGCAGGAGGGCATCAAGTGGACGCCCATTGAGTACTTCAACAACAAGATTGTGTGCGACCTCATTGAAAATAAATTGGTAAGCTCTTAACTGCATCACATTAATTAAGAAACAGAGATCAGTTTGAAGTGGTTCATAAGAGGACGCAAGTGTGTTTGTCCTGCAATGAACTATTTACGTGTTCTGCTTTCAAAAACAAACAAAATCAGGAAAAAAAGGCTCCAGTGTTCACAAACAGCAAAAACAATCACCTCGTAGTTTTTTCATTATCTTTTATGGTTTTACCAGTATTTTAAATACGATATTGTCAGAATCTTGTAATTTCATAATTTCAAATCTGAATACTATATGTCTGCATGAGGTATATTTTTTTCTTCCGAGACACTTCCAAATGTGTAAAATCAGTTACAAGTGTTGATTGTTTACAGTCCAATTCATGCACACGTCCTCTCCTTGCAGAACCCTCCTGGCATAATGAGCGTGCTGGATGATGTGTGCGCCACCATGCATGCCAAAGGAGAGGGTGCAGATGGCACGCTGCTGCAGAAACTGCAGGCTGCTGTAGGAACGCATGAACATTTCAACAGCTGGAACTCTGGCTTCGTCATACACCACTACGCTGGCAAGGTAAGAAACAAACTGGGACACTGCCTCTTGACAAGGATATGTACTTTATTTATTTGAATCAGAAGTGTTGCTGCATTTAATGTTTGTTAGCAGATGTAAGTTGTGACTGAGGTGTTTGTCACACCAAGAGGAAGTAAACTATGGGTGGATTACTGAACAGACTTACAAGGTACAACCCCGGGGCCCAAAGTGTAAGGGGCACCTCTGGCCTTCACCTGCAAAATGACACTTGAAGAGACGCGTACTGATCACGAAGAGACTCAAAATGACCACAAAAGATGTCAAAGAACTGCGAAGAGATATGGAATGACTATAAAAATGGGAAAAACCTACAAAGACACACAAAACGATCTTAAAGGGACACAAAACACCAAAACAGAGGCAAAACAAACACAAAGTCACAAATGTTTCTTGCTCCTGTCTATGAGAGGTGGTTGCATATCAGTGCCAACGGACCCATTGTCTCATAATCCACCCATGAAGTAAACTTCATTTAACTTAAATTGTGCAGCAAATAACCTGACAGTGTTCTCTTCTAAATTTTATCTGGTTGGTTAGGTTGACACAACTCTAATAATGTCTGCTGTCGTCTCAGGTGTCGTACGATATCAACGGCTTCTGTGAGAGAAACCGGGATGTGCTGTTCCCCGACCTCATCGAGCTCATGCAAAGCAGCGAATAGTAAGTCTCTTACACCAGTCTGATGTTTTTACTTATTCAGTGTGTCGTTGATAAGGCGGGTGTGCTACTATGTAGACGAGTGGGTTACTGAGTGTAGTCTCCTACATGTTCTATTGGTTTTTGGCTGATAGGAGATTAAACTGTAAAAGACCAGTCTAAGAGGTAGGTATACCTTATTTAACTGTGTATGCCCTCCACTACACCACTGGATATGTTTAGTAAAGAAATGCAGGAGGAAAAAAAAATCCCTTAAATTTGTCTCCACAGTACCTTCATCCGTAGCTTGTTCCCTGAAAACCTCAACAATGAGAAGAAAGGCAGGCCGACCACAGCCAGCTCAAAGATCAAGGTCAGAGTTTAAACTGAGGGTAACTGTTAAGGTTCTTCCATCAGTGTACCCCGAATTTTTCCGCAGGTTCAATATGCAAAAAGAGAATAAAGAGAGCTTTTTTGGTGTAACAATGCATTGATCGTGCGCTGGTGTCTCAAACAGAGACAAGCTAATGATCTGGTGAACACGCTGATGAAATGTACTCCGCACTATATCCGCTGCATCAAACCCAATGAGACAAAAAGGCCGAAAGACTGGGAGGAGAGCAGGTCAGTGTCCTCACTGTGACAAACATGTACACGCAGACACATAGGAAGCACTTCCTGATGAATGTTGGTCTTCCATCTGTTCATAGGGTTAGGCATCAGGTTGAATACCTCGGACTGCGGGAAAACATTCGTGTGAGAAGGGCTGGATTTGCGTACCGCAGACTCTTTAACAAGTTTCTGATGAGGTGAGTTTAAACCTTTTTGAATGGATGCATCCGTTTCTGTGTGTTGGTCACAGCTCGAACACACTCTCAAGGCAACTTTTGGTCGGTTGGTGTGTGTGTGTGTGAGTGCACATATGTTATGTTGTGGATTTGTTGTATCCAGGTATGCCATTCTGACAGCTGAGACATGGCCAAGTTGGAGGGGTCCAGAGCAGCAGGGGGTCCTTCACCTCCTCCGATCTGTCAACATGGATAATGACCAGTATCAGATGGGACGCACCAAAGTCTTTGTCAAGAACCCTGAATCGGTAACAAGCTTTTTATCTGTATCAGTTTGGGTTGTATTTTGCATATGCATTGATCAGTGGAAAAATGTAACTAAGTACATTTACTTAAGTACTGTACTTCGGCTTAGATTTATTGTACTTAAGTCGAGTATTTCCATTTCATGCAACTCTATAGCTTCACTTCTGTACAATTCAGAGGGAAATATTGTACTTCTTACCCCACTAGGATATTTACAAATTAGGATCCTACATAGAAAACATGTAACGAGCGTAATAAATAAGATGCTCAAAGATACATTTCTTTGAGCAGAAAATCATTTAACAAAGAAACGTTGTAAGTAACAGACACCTAAGTTCTGCAATACCACAGAAACTGACATATATTTAGAAATAAAGGTAAACTCCTTTGTGCTCCACAGCTTTTCCTCCTGGAGGAGATGAGGGAGAGGAAGTTTGACACTTTTGCACGGATCATTCAGAAATCTTGGAGAAGATACATTGCCCGGAAGAAGTATGAGCAGATGAGAGAGGAGGGTGAGTTACAAAGACCAAAAAACTTTCAATACCATTCCCATCGAAGGATATGTTTGTAGCTGTGTGATACTGAGTGTTTGTGCATCCTTGCGACACAGCCTCAGACATCCTGTACAACTCAAAGGAGCGGAGGAGAAACAGCATCAACAGAAACTTTGTCGGAGACTACCTCGGCCTGGAGCAAAGGCCTGAGCTGCGACAGTTCCTGACCAAGAGGGAGCGTGTCGACTTTGCTGACTCTGTCAACAAGTTTGATCGCAGGTTCAAGGTGAAGCTTTATGGAGCGTTGTTATGTTTGTTTGGATTTATTTTGACCATCAAGGAAATTACTGATGTCAGAGATGTGTGAATGTAGCCTAATGATCAGTAAGGCTGCTCTTTAGGGACTTCTCCTTTCTGGCATTGCCCACAGTTGTTACTTCTGTTTTTTTCTTTCTCACAACCCAGTCTATCAAGAGAGATCTGATCTTGACACCCAAGGGCATCTATCTGATTGGTCGAGAGAAGGTGAAGAAGGGACCTGAGAAGGGACAGATAAAGGAGGTGCTGAAACGAAAACTGGAGTTTGGAAGCATCGGTGGTGTCTCTCTCAGGTAGCTCTCTAGTTCACAGAAGATGCATTAACTGACCTGGCAACAGTGACATTTGTGGTTGAAACTGTGGTGAAAAATACAAGAAGTCGCATGCTGCTTTGTCGGTCAATAACCGCTGGATACGTCACTGTTGCTGCACGAGTAAATATAGCGTATGAACATACACTGCTGACATGCGAATTCACAGAATACAAATTTCTTCATAAGCAAAGAGCCTTTCAAGGCCGTGAACATAAATACATGATCCAAAGCAATACTTCACCCACAGCATGATCATTTGCATGTCAGTTATATTGAATTTGTGTTTCTCGCAAGTCATAGTCTGTGTTTAGCAATAGCAAAACTGTATCAAAGCATCTGTTCACAAACTCTCACACAACTCGCGCAGTATTATCCAAGTCTGTTTTATCCAGTCGTATGCTCAGTACTTCCCGAGCACATGCTTTATCACTAAAACCTGACTGTTTAAAGAGCTTGTGTGTAGGATTTCGTGACATCTAGTGGTGAGGTTGCAGAACTGAAACTTCTCTCACGTG
Source organism: Cephalopholis sonnerati (assembly GCA_019142605.1). NCBI lineage: Eukaryota > Metazoa > Chordata > Actinopteri > Perciformes > Serranidae > Cephalopholis > Cephalopholis sonnerati. The sequence continues at coordinate 27,802,070 of JAGQAX010000006.1, forward strand.
CCAAGCATGTTCAACTATGGCAACCAATACAAAAACGTGGACGGGCTATCTAGAGCCATTTGGTGCTTCTCAAACTTTGTGTCCCAGTACCCATACTACAATACTATATAGTAAGCCAATTCAGTACGTCCCAAGACATATGTCAGATGCAGCATGTCAAAGATACCAGGATGTTCTACTACATCCGCTCCGATTTTGCAGTACACAAGCCAGCATGCTTTTCAGGCTATTCTGACCCACAGTCCTCTGTGCAGCGGACAACACGTCACATCAACTGTCAGAAGTCACAATGATGGAGGACCAGTCGATTAAGATAACAGGAATATTAATTGTTTAATTGAATGAAATAATTAAAAATATGGCCGACAACAAAAGGGCATACGTATGAAATAACAATGACAGAAATGTGTAACCTCTGCAATTTTACTATCGTGCATATAATATGTTAGAATCTATAATGTGTGCAGTTATAACATATTGCAAAATAACAACATCAGAGCTGTCCGGGTTGACCTCCACTTCTAGTGAGCTAGGTGAACGCCATTTTGTTTTGTCTTCATGTTAATGGATGTATGAGTAAAAGAGGGTCAACGTTCAAGGCGTAACGTTATGAGGAAGTGGTATGTCCCAATTGTGTGCATACCACATGAAACAGTATGTACTTTTTAAGGGCAGCTGCAGTAACTACTAAAAGTAAAAAGAAAAAGTATGCGATACAGAACGCACCCAAAGTCAAGGATGTTCCATGGTAGGATGGGTCCTTCCAAGTCAGGTCCTACAGAGGCTAGGTAAGACTCCTTCCTAGCATTCAGTGAACACACACTGGGGTAAGCTAACGAGTGCCAAGGTGTGCGTCATTGAGGAGGCTTTGCCTTCAATTCCGGCAAATCATGCGCAACATATTATGGGTACTTCATGCTCACTGAGGATACACCTGTGCATCCTTGAAAATTTCTTTGAAAGGGAAGGATTTTAGTAGAATTCGAAGGATCTTTGACATTGGAACAGTCCTTCAGCAGGATCCTTTCTTGACTTTGAGAAGCACTGAGTGTTTGGTTTGTCCATTCTGAGCTACTGTAGAACAACATGGCAGACTCTGTGGTGGAGGACCCGCTCCATATGTAGATATAAACGGTTCGTTCTCAGGTAACGAAAACACAACAATTCTAATTTGTAGGTGATTATAAACTAATGAAAACATAGTTATGAATATTATACGCCATTTCTGCCAATAGATGCTCCTAAATCAGACACATTGGACCTTTAAAACATTTTCACATGACCAGTCTGACGTGCAGACGAGCAGCGCACCAGAGCAATTGCGTGTTTAAATGGAATGCATGAGCAGAGTTCAAACGTTCACACCTGCCTCGAGGCGCTACTCTTTGGTACATGAAACTGTTAATGCAGAAGTGTTTTAAATAGTGATGTCTTAGCTTAAATGCATGTGTCTGGAAAGTACTGAGCACACGACTGGATAAAGGACACTTGGTAACGGATGTTTTGATTTAATTTTATGCTGTTGCTAAAGGCAAAGTCCCTGTACTCCAATTCATGAAGAATTTTCTCTGTTTTTGGATTTTTCGTTCACTGGAGGCATGTCAGAAAACAATGTTTTCTTCATAAACTCACAGTAACAAGTTGAGTACTTGTTATAGAAATTATCATTTTGTGGGCGAAGTATTCCTTTAACTCAACAATATTGTCCTTGATTAATATTGGAGATATTTTTCTGACACACACGTGTAATGAATTTAAACCCTGTAGCAAGAGTGCCCTCTTGAATCACAGCAGTTCTCACAATTGTAGATTAATAGCTGAATTTTCTAATTGTCTTTGTATCTTGCCTTAGAAGCTCTCACTGGTCTGTTTTTCTTCTCTTCAGTACCAGACAGGATGATTTCTTCATCCTGCACGAGGCCCAGTACGACAGTCTGCTGGAGTCCAACTTTAAGACGGAGTTCCTGAGCCTACTGTCAAAACGCTACGAGGACGTGACCAAGAGAAAACTGACAATCTCCTTCACCGACAGGTGGAGGAACCTGCACGCTCACACAGCCTGTATTCACATAGAAACTCACAAACCCCTAACACACTTTGTTCCCACTCAGGCTGGAGTTCAGAGTGAAGAAGGAGGGCTGGGGTGGAGGAGGCGTCAGGGTGGTGGTGTTTCAGAGGGGGCAAGGGGACCTGGCCCAGCTCAAACCTGGAGGGAAGACCCTCACCATCACAGTAGGGGACGGTCTGCCCAAGTCCTCCAGTAAGTCAAGAGACATAGATATGATGCAAGCTTAAAATAAAGAGATGCAAGGCATATTAATGAAGACAAGATTACAAATATGAAAAATGTCAATTCACATGGATTTTTATATGTCCAGATGTTGTTGTAACTAAGCATGTATTTCATCAGAGCCGACCAGAAAGAGTGCTCCACAGTCTCGCGGTGGACCGAGAAATAATGTTGGCAGCAGAGGTAAAGTTATGTTCAGTGTATTATCTGTATATTGTCCTAAAGCTGATCATTTATGTGACCCTTTAGACTCAGAATTAACTAAATGCATTTACTCATGAACAGTTTTTAGCAACTTCAAACCATGTTAGTAGTGTCGTTGAAGCACTTTCAAAAACAACCGAGATGGCTGCAGCTGATGTGAAACTCTCTGTTGAAGTACTGTTTTTCAAATTCTGATGGCAGCAATGCTTGTTCACAGACATATTAATGTGGCACCATCACAGCCTATCTTTGCACACTGTAGTCTAACATTTTCCCATCGTCACATGTTCTGTTGCTCTGATTGGTTGTAGGTCTGTCCAATTGCAGTCAGAGGCATTTTGATCTGCGGTCATTGATAACACCCCTTGGAAATTGAAAAATGAACTGAGAGGTTTACATTTGTGATTTTGTCGGGCTATGTCAGGCTAATAGCCACCAGTTACGTTGAAGATCAAGATTTTTTATGGTTAACACATGCTCATCACAGATTAAACTACCCAACAGTATTTAAAATATCTGAAATTAGCTTTACTTCAATATTATATATTTCTGTTAAGGATCATTCTGCCTGCATTAAGAGTACTTTTACTTTTAGTACACTTAAAGTACATTATGGTGCTCATATTTCTGTACTATTAACATTTTGAGTGCAGGATATGTAGTGTTTTTGTAATGAAGTATATTTTTCTTGACTTATTTCTACTTATATAAGTAAAATCTGAATACTTCTTCCACCACTGACTATTTCAAACCTACTATATAATTTACAAACTGGGTTTTTAAGAAAAATGTCTGAGTTTTTTTCCCATTCAGTAGCAGCTGTACTGAGGTCTGAAGTTCATTTGGATTTTATCTTTACTTTTATTCCACTTTCCTCAGCACACCAAAATGGAGCAGCCAAGTTTTCCAGAGCCCCGTACAACCAGCAATCAGACATCACATATTCATCCCCCAGCAAAGCAGGCCGGCCACCCAGCGCAGCTCTGCCCAAACTGGGCTCCCAGAGGGCCCCCCGAGTCCCAACCCACAACCAGCACAACCAGGGGAACATGGACTTCCTCAATGTGCCTGACCAGGGCATGTCAGGGTAAGAAAGATCACCTCGTGAGATATGACTAAAAAATTAAGGAAGTAGTGATCACAGACAGCATGTGTAGGCGGAGCTGATTAGTCACAAAAAATCAGTGCATACAAGTGTATGACTTGTCAAGACACGTCAGGGTGAGGCTCAACATCCACTGAGCCCAAAAAAAGAGAACAGATTTTATAGTAAAAGAGATAAACCTGTTTACAGAAACCTTATTCAGGTTTTTCAAATGGAAAACACCCACTGAGTCGTTAGCAAAAAGCAGTGACGTAGGTTAATGCTCTGATGATATTAATAACTGAACAGGTTAGTTTGGATGTTGTGAAGTGGTGGTAGTATGAGGTACTTATCTATAGTCAGTGTATTACCCACAGAAGATGGCGGTCAGTGTGCCCCGAATAAGGAGAAACAGGCAGCATTGAAGCTAAGAAATGTACTGCTGTGGACGGGGGCAGCAGGCAAACATATTTTATTGAAAAACTAATGGACCCAGCCTTTTACAAATTTAAACAATTAATTTGTCAGCATACAAAAACTAAAGCTCACATGACTTTTAGCACAACACACATAATACTTTGTCCTATCTGTTAATCCCTTTATATTTATATCCACCCATGCTCTCTCTATTGTCATCTTTCCACCCATTTCAGCTGTAAACTCTCTGCTGCCACATGACAGATGTTTATATTTATTATGAGCAGTCTTAATACATACTGTACGTGGACTTTTGATTTGCGAAAGTCTTGCAGGGAATTGTGTTTGTTAAAGTCCCATAAATCAGAAAAATGGAGAGCAAAAAAAGATTATTTGACCATTCTTATCATATAAATAGTGTTGAGCAAGGTTGATTCCCAGGCTGGATGTTTTGTAATCTGCGTTATGACGAATGTTGATGTTATTTTGAGTGTTTTTACCTAAAGTTCTGGTTTGACTCAGCTCTCTGCTGCACTTTAAGTTTAAAAAGAAAGCATGAAGACAAAGCATGAGATGCTTTCACAAATAAATAAAGACAAACCCAAATCCCCGTCTGACCATTTAACCTCAAAGAAGGTTTACGAGTCACCTCTCGTCAGCAGGTCCTTTTATCCCTTTGTTGCTTTTCTCTCTCTTTGTCACAGGAAGCAGAGGAAAAGGAGCATCAGTCAGCGACCTCCTCCTGCTCCTAAACCACAGCCTCGACCCCAGGGCCCCCGCTGCCGGGCGCTGTATCAGTACATCGGCCAGGACACGGACGAGATTAGCTTTGAGGTCAATGACGTGTTTCGACCTCGTCAAAGAAGGTGTGTGGATGAAAAGAGAGCAAGATGGAGAATAAATATAGACCAAAATGAATGATCAGCTGGCTCTAAACTGACTGATGTGTGAGATTTGAAACAGTGATTCATATTTCTCTCTGCTTATTTTCTCTGTAGATCCATCAGGCTGGTGGACGGGCAGGATTCGAGGAAAGGAAGGTCTCTTTCCTGGTAACTATGTGGAAAAGATTTGAGCAGGACCTGATCTGTCGTGGTGGACTTTGTCTCTGTTGACAAATAGGCTGCGTTTATTTTGTTGAAAGCAGCACATACGTTTGCTAAAGAAGCTGCCTGTGAGTTATTCGCGGTACATCTTGGTCCATAGAAGAAACTGTTTAAGGGTGGACATCGCTGACATTTGAGACACATATGGGCGTTAAAACACAGATCCACTGCAAAGAGCTGCTCAGGTTTCATCTCTGTTGTTCCTCTGAATGACCTAGCAACAAGATCTTTGACTTCACCTGCTCTCCCACAACACCCTTCTTTGAGACGTTACACCATGAAAATGACTCAAAGTTAAAGTTACAGAAGAATGACCTGAAAATACTGCATCACTTCTCTGGTGTCCACTGTGATTGTATTTCCCCTGAAGCTTTTTCTCCAGGACAATGTCCAATACTGCTCAATATTCACGATGAAGACAACAGCATCAAATCAAGTAATAGACGTTTGAAAATATATTGACTTTGACTGTTATTGTTGCACTATAAAAAGCCTGCTTCAGATCAATCAAACATAGTGACAAAGACAATTGATTTCACTTAACATATATATATAGATGGCTAATGTTGTTAGTATTTTCTCATTTATTTTTTCACCTTAACAAAAGAAAAGAAATGTATTTTCCTATTTTTACCTCAAGGACTTTTGCACTGGTTCAGGTTTTATCATCAGTAAGTTATAAAAGGTTTCTGAATAACAAAACAGAAAGAGGTGACTGATTAACTTTACCTTTTAGAAGTGTTTATTCTGCCAATTTTGCTTTTTTTTTAAATTCGTGATTGATTTTGTAAAATAATGTAATTCCCTCACAGTCAATCAATATTTGTTTTTGTATAGAAAAATAAAGAGTTTTAACACTCAGGGACTCTGGGTTGGTTTTCTTTCTCTGTTGTTGGTTTAAAAACAGGTTTTAAAGAAATGTTCACATAGTAGAGTCAAATGGGTTTTTTTTCTTTTGAAAGGGAACATAGAGAGGGGGAGGAGACATAGCGAAACAATCCTCACAAATAACACGTGACATAACATTGCTTCGTGTATACAGATGCCACTTGGTACCACTGGATGTACAAAATATGTTTTCTGTTGTTGAGCTTGAATGTGGCGCCTCAGAAACACAGAGGGTGTATATGCTTAAGTTTAATTAATGACAGTGTAAATAAAGATATTGCCTCCAGAAGTGTAGAAAAGTCAGCCAAAAATTTTCTCCTTAAGTATGACACTTAACTATAAAATTAATGGATGAAGCCACCTTGACGTGTGGTGTATGTGGACTGCCGTTTTAAAGCCTTGAGTCTGGCATTTTGGGCATCGCCATCTTGGATATCTGGAGCCAGATCACTTAAGGCTTAATTTCTCCTTAGTTGGGGGACTTACACAGTTGCACAGAATCCCTTAAAAGGTTTACTTTGTTCAGGAAAAACGATAGCTCATTTACTGCATTGAAAGAGATTTTACAGTGGTACAAGTTTCCATGGAGATTGTTTGTTTGCTTGGACTCACGGTGGTGATGCCTGTTATTGTCTCACAAAGTTGGCTTATGGGTAGATAGTTAAAATGGCAGAAGAAGAGAAGACAAGAAAACCATATTGGTCAGAGGAGGGAAAGATTATACTGCTGGAGGAGTACGGTCATAGAAAGCACATACTTCAAAGTAAATTTGATCCCCAAATACCAGAAACCAGAAAACGGAGGAAACTGCAACAGAACACTCATCTCAAGGTGTGATAGTTTTTTTTCATTCATCACCATAAACACGGTCATGTTGCAGTCAAGATAGAGTCAGAGGTACCTAAAGTTTTTTTTTTTTTTTTACCTTGCTTTGGTTGCTAAGCTCTTTTGTGCACTGGTCTAGGGATTCCTTAAGTAAGACCAAGTCAAGGAGAAAGCCATAAGTGAACATTTAAGGAAACCTTAAGGGGAAGACTTGAGGGTGTTTTGTGCAACCGATTTTATTATGAGGAAACCTTAACCAGGACTTTAAGGAAAATCCTAATTTAAGGTGTTTGGTGCAACCTGCCCCTGAGTACTTTCTGCACACTGTCTAATAATGTAAATATTCTTATTTACTATGACTTCCAATAGTGCCCATTTGCATGTACTTTCTGTTCTCTAAGTAAATTTGGTTGCTAACATGGGCTATTTACTTTGACGAAAGCATTAGCTTAAGTCAACTGTACTTGATTAAAAACATGGAATTTATTGCTACCTTTACTAAAAGTATGTACAAGATATGGATGCTACCATCTCTTCATTCCTAACGCATGTAACCAGCTTTTAATTGAATTAAAGCAGCATAAATGCACAGACTCACACTCACACACATACACACATCTGCTTTTTTGCCCCTCAAAACGTTCATGCTTTTATTTTGAAAGGTGCATCACTGGTCTGGCCTCGCGCAGTGGAGGCAGATGGACCGGTTGAACCTCCTTTTCTAGAGAAGACCTGACACAGACCGCTAACACAGGTACAGCAGCCACCTGTAACAGCTGCTGTTGTAAACACTCTGTTTCACGTGCTTTATGTCTGTAATAGTATTTAAATAATTTTTTTTTAAATTTATTTAATTTAATCTAATAATGTGACTGAAATACTGAAACACATCACTGGACTGTCTGTGACACTGACTGCAGAGTTGTCAGTCCTGGTATTTGATTTCAAAGCACTTCTCTTTTCCTTCACTGTAGAGTTTTTCAGCTATATTTGTCTTTGTAATATTTATCATTAGCTGTGTTTTGCCATTTAAAGGGAAACACTGAACAGGGGTGAGTCCATTCCAGACATTTTCCCTCGGTGACATGTTGGCCCAGAGATGTGAAACCGTTTAACATGCTTGTTAGTGACGTCACAGTCTCGTGCAACAGGATCGGGAGTGTTTCGGTGCACCTGTTGTACCACCTGGAGCTCAGCAGCACTGACGGACTGGAGGCTGAGACAGCAGCAGCATGGGAGGTAAGATCCTTTAATCTCTGACAATCAGACCATTAACTAACATTTTTTTTTTTTATTAAGAATTAACTGGAATTTTATCGCTCTTTTTGACTGGACAGGTGTGAAACTGTCACACCTTTAACAAGAAATCACTGGAATATTCCTGCTGTTGTTCCTGTAGTGACTGAGAGTGTATATGTGGTGATCAATCATTATTTGATTTACTTTGACATAATCACAATCCACTGGTCAATTCCAATAAAGTTATATTTATAACCTCAATAGCCACTTTATTAGGTACACCTGTACAGCCAGTGGAAATGTGTACATTCAATTATATGTGGTGTACTAGAATACTTTATATAAAGAGGTGTTAATTATTTTTTGTCCTCCCTATTTGCATACCTGAGAAGGGCAAAATATTAGAAAGTTTGCTGTTTATATCTTACTATGTTTTTAGTTTAGTTGTTGTATTTTTATGATCACATGTAATGTGTTGTGAGAAGTGTGTGATGTCTGAATATCTGAACCTCAGTTTTTATCACATCACATTATGTGATAGAATATCAGATGACACACAATCCAACCCTGCAGTATTTCATAAAGTTTAGGTACCATGTGTAATCATGTGCTGTATTTCCTGATTGATGACTACATGTAGCAGTGTGGACCAGGGCTGTAGAAGCATTAAAGGGATAGTCCACCAATTTTACACACTCATTAAGAGTACCACTCCACTTTTGTTGTTGTTGTTTGTAAAGCGTCCCTGGGTCTCTTGAAAGGCGCTATATAAATTAAAGCTATTATTATTATTATTATTATTATTATTATTATTATTATTAGTTGTGTTGTATCTTCCTCTTCATCAGTAATACATTATTATAATACCTTATTTTGAAGCAAAGGCTCAGTTTATCTCTTGTTATTTTACTTTTCTCTTTATTTTTTGTTTTGTTCTTGGCATACGCTTGATTGTAGTGTTGAAAGAAGTATTCAGATCCTGTAGTGAAGTAAAAGTACTAAAACATCACACTGTAAAAAATACTCCACTACATGTTAAAGTCCTGTATTCAAAACCTTACTTAAGTAAAAGTATGAAAGAACAACAAATATAGCCTTAAATATAAGAAGTAGAAGTACTTATTGTGTGGTAAAATGTTCTCTCTCAGTGTTTTACCATCATATCTGATGTATTTGGACTAATGTTACTGCTACTGTAGTTGTTTATGTAGATGTTTATATAGTGTATACAGTGTTGGGTAGTTTAATTAATAGCAGTGCATCATGTTCTATAAGATCATCATATGTTCGCAGTGTTGCTGTCTTGTGAGAACCATGTATCTCTAAAAAGTAAACTTCATGAGTTAAGAATGTACACTATCATATACAGTATCCTCAGTATAATACTTACCTCTGACAGGTAGTGGAGTAGAAGTATAAAGTAGCATACAATTGAAATAATTAAGTAATAAGGTAAGTTCATGCACCTCAAATTTGTACTTGAGTACTTACAGTACAGTAATTGAGAAAATGTCTTCCTGTTAGATTAAAACACGTTATCAGAGAGTGCTGCAGTTCCTGTAATTCTTTCTTGCAGTACTTTTAAACGACTATTTAAATGACTGTCACGACAGCTCTTAGAAAGGGTGCACAGCATTTGAATACAAATAACAACACTACTTTGAAAAGTGATTTCCATAAACCACGTATACAAACTCTCTGACAGGCCTCCTGGATATGCACCCAGTTAATGTACTGACAGGTGTGCTGTCAGAAATAAGTGGTTAATGTTTCCCCTCTTCGCTGTCTGACAGGTGTCTTCTTCAGTGAAAAGATGGCAGGAGTTTTCTCCTATGAGAGCTCAGAAATCGACTGGTGTGAAGACAACTACAAACACTCTGAGCATGTAGTGGAGTACTTCAACACTGTAAGTACAATCTATAATGCACCATTTATGTCAATACATCATTCAGGAAACATTTATTTTAGCAGAATAATACCTATAGTCTGTCTTATTCCTCTGGAATAAGAAATAGATGAATAAATTGCAGACAGAAGGGGGGCTGGTTGGTTATTTTGCTGATCGATTAATGTTTTCTCTGCAGATGAGCAGCTTTGTTTTCTTCATTATATCTCCCATCATGCTCTACCTTCTGCACCCTTACGCCAAAGAGAGGAACCTGGCGATTCATATGGTCTGGACCATGATGATATTTGTTGGTCAGTCACTCTTTTTTTTCTTTATTTTTAAGTTCCATGTTTGTCTCATCTTTGTCTGTCTCACCATTTTAGATGCGTGACTAGATTACTTTGCCTAATTTGAATCTCAAGAAAAGCCTGTTTGGTTATGAATCATTGCTCCCAGTCTGTTTTCCTTGGTCTCTATGATGTGTGTTTTCCTACAACACAATAATTAAAACATGATTCTTTCACATTAAGATGACAGTTTTCTCTTTTTGCAGGGCTCTTCTCAGCGTATTTCCACATGACACTGAGTTTTGTTGGCCAGATGTTGGATGAGCTGTCCATCCTGTGGGTGTTGGCGGTGGGATATGCTGTCTGGTTTCCCCGCAGACTCTTCCCTTCTTTCATAAAAGACAGGTAAAGCAACCTTACAGCATTCAATCTAAGAACAGCTGACTTTGTCCAGGGTATTTGTTTATGTCTTTTTTGTGTCCATGTGTTACTAAGGACTCATACACACAGCTCAGTAATCCTTTAATAAGACAAAAACAAAGACAGACAGTTTTCTGAGGCACACTACTCTGAAACCTAACCTCTGCTGGTCGTGGAGCCTGTTTGACAGCCCTTACTCATTGTCACAAAGACACAATGAGGTGTTGCAGTCTTCACCTTAACGTGACAGAAAGGGGCTCTAACTATTATAGAAGAATGAAGCTCCACCCAACCTGTGTAAATATTTCACCACAAGGTGGGAAAAGATGAATGAAATTTTGATGAGCACCTGAAAAGAATCCCACAGCCCTGACTCAAGAACCTCATGTTGATTTTCCAGTTTTTCAAAGTCATGGGTTGGTCCTCATGATTAATGGATTACTGAACAGGCCCATCGGGTACAAACACAAGGACGTCAGGAGGCACCTTTACTCTTTTGAGTTACTTCAGCGCTCTCATGGTGTTGTTTTTGGCTGCAGCAGGCTGCTTTTTTCAGAGAAAAGCTCTAAGACAGACAAAGTTAGCAACTAACCATTGAACATAGAGGAACACTTAGTAGCTGATTAGCCTGATATTTCCTTTAGGGGTTGGTGGAAACCAAAAACAGAGCATCATCCCAAAAACCATCCCATTCTCTTAAATGAGATATCTCAAGAATGTCTTGAGGGAATTTCTTCAAATTTGGCACAAACATCCACATGGACTCAGTGATGTACTGATTGTATTTTGGATGTCAAAGGTTAAAAGTCAAGGTCACTGTGACCTTATCTCTCTGATTCTTCTAAATGTAATATCTCTAAAACACCTTCAGGATTGTTTTTCAAATTTTGCACAAACGTTCACATGAACTCAACAAGGAACAGATTACATTTTGGTCGTTATAGATCAAAGGTCAATGTCAGTGTGATCTTGCATCCATCTTATTATTGTGAACATGATATCTCACAAACACCTTGATGGAATTTCTCTAAATTTGGCAAAAACTTCTAATTTGACTCAGTGAGGAACTGATTAGATTTTGGTGGTCAAAGTCAAAGGTCACTGTGACTTTGTCTTATTTTTGTGAGTGCGATATCTCAAGAACGCCTTGAGGATTCGGCACAAACGTTCACATAACTCAGTGAGGGACTTATTAGATTTCGTTGGTCAAAGGTCAACGGTCAAGGTCAGTGTGACCTCAACAAACATGTTTTTGGCTATTACTCAAGAATTCTTATGTTTATTACGACCAAATTTCACACAAATGTCCAATAGGATATAATAATGAAGTGACGACATTTTATATCCCAAAGGTCAAAGGTCAACTTCACTGTGACATCATAATATTTGGCATAAAACATTTTTCTGGCCATTACTCAACATCGTATCTCAGGAACAGAAGGGGATACATTTGGTCAGATACTGAATTAGTGACTCTAATCTTGAAACTGTGCTGAGTGTATAGATATTTTGTGCTGTTGAGGAGAAGATGTGTGTGAAGCATCCATGTTTTTATAGACATGGATGTAAACTGTAGGAGTAACTTGAGTGGTGCGCAGAGGCATACAACTGCAGGGGCAGTAATTCTAGACTGAATAATATCTGTGCAGAGGTATGTCAGGACAGATCTGCTATGACGGGAAGCTCTGGACAGGAGTCAGCCTATCCTCATCTCAAGCGTGAACTGAATACTGAAATTCAGGAGCAGTTTTTAATCAACAGCAGCACCTGAGAGTTCTGGATCACAGGAAAGATATGACTTCAAACCTTTTGCCTCACGGCTTATTTTTCCTCTCTCTGTCTGTCCATCCACAGGTCCACATTTTCAAGCTGCGTCCTGGTGGTTACCGTCATCTCCACACTGTCATCATTTGTCAAACCTACAGCCAATGCCTACGCTCTGAACTGCTTTGGCCTCCATATGCTTTACGTCCTGGCTGTTGAGATGAGATGGTATGGACACGGTGGTGTTTCGGTCATCTGTAACTGTTTTTGGTGCAGTTTTGATTCATAATCATAACCAGTTTTCTCTCTTTTTCAGCTGCACTGACCAGAAGGCTCTGCGACTGGCCAAACTGTCAGTGGCTCTGTGGGTGCTTGCCATCTCCTGCTGGATTAGTGATCGTTTTGGCTGCAGCTTCTGGCAGAGGCTAAACTTCTGCTACCTGCACGGGATCTGGTAAGTCCTTGTGTCCCTGTCCTTCATTTTGTTTTCCTTTCCTTTCCAGCCCTGTTTCCTACACCCCATCGTTTATCCCAAACACCTCTTAAACTGATCTATTTTTTCACTGGAAAATGTTCACTATGGGCATAATCCATTTAGCAAATTATTTTTCAAGCTAAACAAATTTGTAATATATGCATGTACTTTCTAGGACATGAAGTTGCTTCTTTCAAGGACTTGCTCACATGTATTGATCTCCATTATCTGTATCCTCCAGGCACATTCTGATTGTGATAGCTGTGGCCTACGGCAGCACCCTGATAGCTTACCTGGATGCCAACTATGAGATACCGTACTCTCTGCCTGGACTGCAGTACTGGCCCTGTGATAAATGGGCTGTTGGATTACCTCACATTGTCCTCAAGGGCACCACCATCAAAACACAGAAACGGTGCTAACAAGCTAAAAATCAAATCACAGGAATCCGACCATCTGTCACTCCCAAACTAATTGACGCTGTCTTTTAACACACAGACTAGCACTAGACAACAACTAAATCTAAGCTGAGACTGTTTTCTGACCCTGTAAAAGACTGTTTACACCATAGATGGATTACTGAATGGACCAGCTGGGCACAGGCCTACCAGCCCAAGGGATCACCTCAGGGTTGGATGATGCTTGTACAGAACTAGTTCATATGACAACATCAGACATCGGAAAAAGAGTATTTATAGTTGTCCCGAACATTCACACTGAAGAGAGGGCTATCATAGAGAGCCGGGAGGTGGCATGTCATTCAAATACGGGGATAATGGTGCACCTTTTCAGACAGGAAGTGTTGCACTTTGTTGCACACATGAAAAGTGACAGAAATATTATATGGCTCCTTTCTTACCTCTGCACGGCCAATATCAGATCATGTGTTGTCGGACACAGACCCCTTAAACTCCAAAGTTTTGACAGAATATACTGGCAGCTGGAACCACAGCCTCTGAATTAAATGACTGCTATAAACATTTCTTGTTGAAAAGTCAAAGAGCTCAGTCAGAAGTAGAGATGGCACAAGTTTAATGTCATCTGAGCAGGAACCGCAGCCATCTGTACAATGAGATTATTGCACATTTAAAACACACAAAAATTACATATGCAATACAGCATAAGATTAAAATCTAAATTAAAGAGTATATAAATGACGTGAGATCTAAATCTTTTAATTTTAGGTTTCTGCTCGTTCATTTTTTTAAATTATGTTTTTGTTTTGTGTCTGTGCCCAGAGGCCCATTGTCTGATGATCCATCCATGTTTTACACTAATAGTAATTACATGAGCGTATACAAATATCTGAAGTTTAGAGAGACAAAATAACAATTTATTTATATATCAGACTTAAAATGTAAAATATTTAAATACACTCAATATTTATATGGTTGATTTTTTTTAATTCCATAGATAAATATTTTAATAGCAACAAATACAGACATTTTAAGATGATGACTGTCAAACATTAAGAGTTTGCAACATGAATGGTTTCATTAAATGTGTATAGGCAGCCTGAATGACTGAGACAATGAGAGAAATTGTGTGTATAATTTTGAGAGTTGAGCACTTGTTTGTGTTGTGTATATAAATCATTTGCTGTTATTTATTTTCAAGACATGAACGCACATTTGGTTCTGTACGAGGTGAAATATTGTTTACATTGAGTTTTAAAATACCTCAACATGTGTTGGTTTCACAGTTTCATACTCTGTCCTCTGAGCTAGTTCGAGCTGCATAACCTGAACTGAGTTTTGTCTAATTTTGTACTAATTCCAGCTAATTTTCTGACATTATTTTAAACATTTCTGACATTTCGGTAGCTCATATCTGTCAGTATCAGATAACTCTCTGTTCTGTTTCTCAGGAAAGATGTATGAAATATTCCTCTAGAGTGCATCTGTATGACTGACCACAGCAATCACATGCAAATCTGTTTCTTTGTACGACTGAGTCGTCACTGAACTGTTAAAAGCCCTTTTGTTCAAAAAGCTCTTGATTTTGGTGATGTTTTGAGAATATTCAGGAACATCATGCCTCCATTCATGTGATCCTTCCTGAAGGATACAATAGATATAACAATAGGTAGTTTACAAAAAGAAATGCACACGAACATTCTCGTGCTCTTCAGTGTTCAGTAGTAACCTCCTGTGGGTGATGAGATGTTCAAAAGCAACCTGTGCTTTTTAGAGATGTGATCTTTGAATATTAACTGGATTTGGATGATAGAAAAAGAGAGAGGTAACAAATAAAATGGACTTTCAAATGGCTAATCTAGATATATTTATTTATCGATTGAGACATGTTTTGTACACAATATTTTCAAAATGTTTTATTGAGGGCCTTGGAAGTTAGGACACAACTGTGATGAAACTACATGAAACAGCCATGGAAGATTGATGATGATGATTAGCATGAATATACATTCTTCTTTTTATAAGTTACACTTGTTGATAAGTTTTAAGTTTGCTTTCAATTATAATAAAACTCTACTATGAATGTGAAACCTGTGGCTTCATGTCATATTTCTTTTTCTCTTTGTATACTGAAAAGAAGGATTTAAAGGTTGATGTCTCAATACCAGTGGGACACCCTCCTGTCTGACAGCCAGGTGGGACTTCTTTGACTCAGATTTGACTGAGAGGCAGACTGGATCAGTCTGAGCGGCAGGGGAAGAAGGGGAGGCACCAAGCCAGTGAGAGAGTGGTGACCTTCTGTCCCGTAGCTGAGGCCCGATAATCTCACATCAAAGTCTGAGCACCACAGAGACTTGACTGCAATGGGCCCTCACTCACTGACTCTGTATAAAAGAGATGTCTTCAATCAGGAGACGTACTGCTTTCTGTTCAGATTAAACATTAGAAATGGACAATTTAAAAAATAGAAATTAGGATATAAGGCTGGACCATATGATAGCAGCCCAACAGAGATGTCAATCACTGTAGTATCTGTCTTTTTACATTTAGGCTATTATGGGCAGTAGGCCTATTTGAAAACACTGCAGGTCTGCTTCATGGTAATATTAGATTTTTATATGACTAGTGCACCAGTGTGATTATGATATATATGTTGATATTGTGTGTACGGTTACGTATGACCAATGGTGTAGGTTTCATTTCAACACTTAATTTCCTGCATTCTTGTGAATTTCTATGCACCAATTTGTGACTTTTCTGCACAGATTCATGGTGTATATGACATTACTTTTGTCAGAATAAAAGTCCTCTGTTACTTTAATGTTGTTATTTGGGGAGGACAAATCGCATGCTCTAGATATTGAGAGGGACGTGTCCCCTGCTGTCCTGTTTGTCAGCTGACGCTCTGTCACTGTGTGTGTGTTTTGTGACCTGACAAGGGACTGCAGGTGAAACTGAGCTCTAGCACAAACTCTGCTACAATACATGAAATTATAACATTTATATTGTACATGGCTCCTTACAAATAAAATAGAATTAAACTAAAATAAACAAATGATGACTAATATCCTCTGTTATGATTCGACTGAAGATCATCTCATGCAGGTGTACTGTTGGTACAAAGGAGGAAAACAGTCAACTTCTTTGTATGCTTCTGACTTACATTTAAAACTTTGCTGTACTGGTTTGTTACGGTTTGTAAGCAGGAGTTTCCCAGGTCATGTCATGTTTATGTCATTTGTAAACCTAAAGTCTCATTATATATACAAATATTGCTATTTGGTTGATTTAATGTTACTATCTAGTTAAATGCTGTGTCTCCCAGGGATGACTGGTCAGTGCAGCTGTCCTGATAAGGCAGCTGTCTCCATCCCCTGGGGACCAAGGTTGGCTGCACTCTGCCTCAACACACTGACACTATCTCCCCTAAAACGTGCTGCATGTGACATGACATCAACATCAACGGTTGGATGTGCCACAATTTTCTATAACTACACAAAAACAAAACTGAGGTAACTGTTTTTGGAGCCAAGGAGAAACGATCAAAAGTCAGTGTTCAGTGTCAATTGGCAATGTTAAAAAACAGCAGCCCAAGCTAGAAATCTCATGGACTCAGTCCTGAATTACAGTAGCTACATTAAGGCAGTTACAAAGTCAGCCTACTATCACCTTAACAATATATCAAGGATGAAAGAACTTATGTCTCAGCAAGATTTTGAAAATCTTGTCCATGTATTTATCTTCTGTAGACTTGACTACTGTAATAGGGTCTTCAATTAGACATCTGCAGCTGATTCAGAACGCTGCTGCTCGAGTCCTCACCAAGACCAAGACAGTAGATCGCATCACTCCAGCTCTGAGGTCTTTACACTGGCTTCCTGTCAGTCAGAGAATCAACTTTAAAATACTACTGTTGGTTTACAAAGCACTAAATGGTTTAGGGCCCAATACTTGTTTGATGCTCTGCTGTAGTATGAACCATCCAGACCTCTCAGGTCTTCTGGGACAGATCTGCCTTGTGTCCACAGAGTCAAAACTAAACATGATGAGGAAGCAATTTAGTTTTTATGTGTGTGTGTCTTTCTGTAGAGCACCTTGAATAGCCTTGTTGCTGAAATTTGCTATGTAAATAAACATGCCTTGCCTTGCCAATGAGTGACATAAATGAGACTTAGGTTAACTTAGGTAAGCATATTTTAGGATCCAATAGAGTGAAGAATAACCTTAATTGGGCACTAGTGAATCTTGTAGGTTTAGTAAAGGGTTAAATACTGCCCTCCAGGAAGTAACCATCAGAATTGGGAGGCATTAACTTACACAGAGGCTCACTTGTACTGCTCATCCCTGTTTTCCTGACCAAGCATCAATAATTGCATATGTGAGGTCTCCTGTAACTTCAATCACGAGTTAACCGGTCAGAGCTCTTAAAACTTCCTTCACAAAGAGAGCAGCAGTATGTGGCACCCTGGACATGTTTTTGGATTGTGCCCAGAATTGCTATTGTGTTAGTTTATGGCACAACCTTGATCCCCCATCATTATTATGTTATTACTTTTATTATTATTGTTCTTTTGAGCATTCTGTGTAACTTCAAAGACAGTACATAACTCACCTGCTATGATTTTTAAGCAGTTCAAAGGTGATACTTATTTTCACCAGTAGAGGGCAGTAGCGGCTGTGCGAGAAGGACCACTGGCACTGTTTATCTTCCATACAGGAAGTTGGTCTACTCAGAGAAGGGTAGCAACAGTAGTCAAAGCTGCGGCTAATTAATTACTGTCTTTTCTGCTGTATTTACAGGTGAGAAAGTACACAAGCGCTATATTCATATACGTTCTACAGTCTGACAGTTTATTGTAGTTCATGGTGCCATGCTTTTCATGTTTGAGGGTCATTTGAGTGAGAGGATAAAACGGCTATCCGGCGCTAGCATCAAGCTAGCCGCGGCACGTTTGTATGCAGGCTGTGTTTACTTTACAGTGAGAGTTTTAAACTGCTGTTCAGTGTAAGATGTGAAGCTAAAGATGGATGTTTGGTGACTGAGATTAGCCTTCTTTTGTAGGTTTAATAGACTGCAAGTTTATTTGGTGTCATGACAGCGTGAATTAAGTTACTGTTTGCTGTTATTTAACTGTAGAGGAAGTTGGCCCAGACACATCAGAGACAAGGCAGTAGTCAAAACTGATAGTAATACATTACTGTGTTTTCTGTTGTATTTACAGTCTAAGAAAGTTGGCACCTGGGTGCAAGTTGTCCCAAGTCCAATAGAAAAGTGATGGAAATGGAGAAACGTTTTTGTTTTGCTTGCCTGCCTCCAGTCGTCTGGAAGCGGAGGGAGCAAAGGGGAGCTCCTGGCTGGATCAAGGAGAAGAGGCTGGGGCGACACATACAAACAATACGGCCAGAGAAACATGGACCACAAGGTAATGTAACTGTAACATGTGTTTCTTCAATGAATCTGAACTTTTCACTGAGAAAATTCTGGTAGTTGTTTACCTCTGGAGCTATGCTAGCAGGACACTCACTAATTTACACACTAATCTACCCTGACTTAATGTGCATTACCAATAACTTGCATTAGTGTCCTCATCTGTAATCTTGAATAAACCTCAAGTCAATATTATTTTTGACAAGAATTGTCGAGGAAGTTTAATCTGATACTCAAAGCAACTTTGAGATTCTGCTAACACACACACATACACACACACACACACACCATATTCCTATGCTTTAAAGGTCCAGTATGGAGGGTTTTAGTTGGATATACTTGCAGAAATTTAATATAATATTCATAACTATATTTTGCAACAAATAACATTGTCCTATCATTACCTTAGAATAAGCTGTTAGTATCTAGAGAGGAGTGGGTCCTCTTTCATGCATGGATGTAAACAGTCCTGGATACAGTGTTGGAGGAGGGGCCCTGTTCATGTGTATGAAAGTTGCTCAGTGGCGCATGAAGCCAAAAAAGTTCCCACTGCTGGGTAAAATGACCTCGATGACCAGCTTTCACACTGTGCAGACCACAAAAAATGCTGCATTACAGACTTCTGCCCATAGATTTTTAATAATAAATAGATGCGCACATACAGTGTTTGCACTACAGTTTCTTGCTGCCTTAATTTATCTTTTGTCTTTTGTATATATATAGTTTCCCTTTTGTGTATATATTCCTCTTATATTTTTTTCATCTATATTGTTTACTTTTAATCTATTTATAATTGTGTGTGGATTTAGTTGATATTATTTCTGGCATTCATTGCAGTCAGCAAAGGAAGAATTTCATTGTACAGGGAAACGTGTTTCCTCACTGTGCATATGAC
Source organism: Cephalopholis sonnerati (assembly GCA_019142605.1). Lineage (NCBI taxonomy): Eukaryota > Metazoa > Chordata > Actinopteri > Perciformes > Serranidae > Cephalopholis > Cephalopholis sonnerati. The sequence goes on from JAGQAX010000006.1 coordinate 27,821,696, forward strand.
AATAAACACTTTGAATCTTTGAATCTTGAATATCGGATACCAAGACAGCGCCTATTCATTCCAATGGAGTTGCTTGCCTGGCACGTAGCAAAAGTATGCTAGCTTCTGGGCTTATTTCCGCTTTATGTGACCCACTGTACATGCTCAGTAGTGTTTCCTTCCGCTTGCTCTGCCTGCAAGTTCCCACGCGGTTCATAGACATCACACTGAGATGATGTCACAGACTTCTAAGTGTTTTCTGGGCTTGAGGAAAGTTTAACAAATATAAAACCACCATGGCTCAGAAATTCAGAATGTAAAGATTCATAATTGAGCTTGTTTGCAGTTAAAAAATATCCCATCAGCCCTTTTACATACGTCTCTTTTACAGTTGTGGTCCATGGGGAAAATACTTCTTGGGCTGCAGGGGATATTTTTGCTGCAATACTGCAAGTGGCCACTGAGAAAAAATTGTTGCAAGACTGAGGTGCTTCTGCCAGTCTAGCTGGCTATATCCAGTTTAGCGCTCTGCAAACTCCAATGGTGATAAAATATTTTAATTGTGTGGCTCTGATAGGCTTTGCAAATGTCATTGGTCCCAATGGATCAAATTCTTACTGTGAAATGAGTCATTTCATGGGGGCTGTGACGCTAAAAGTATGTATCCGCTCCCTTTTGCTATGTAGGTTTATGGGAAATAGTCTTTTGGGGCCGTTGAGCATCACGTGACAAATGTAGTTTCCATAGTTTGGCCACTACGAAAATTGGTTTCAAAGCCTGGCGCACTTCCTGAGGACCTACTTCCACAGAGTATACTATGTTGTTTCTACATTAGCCCAGGACAGAGCAACCAAACACTGGGCCATTTGCTCTTTTGCATCAGCCACCATAGTGGTTACTAGTTTGGCACACAGGAGAAATTTTAGTTGGTGGCACTGTAAACCTGGACCTGTAGAGTATATAGGATATTTGGGACTCTCCTCTGGCTCCCTGTGATTATTCCCTTTTAACACAAGTAGCTGATTTGACTCAAGTCACGGCATCTATTACATATTTATAAATGGTTGGGTGTGATGAAGGATTCTGCTGGAACCTACAGTTTGGCAGTTCATCGTAACACGACTGCTTGTATGATTTAACTCATGGACCACATATCTGCTTTTTCTGGGCTTTTTAACTGCATATCCACGTCTGAATCTGTGGACAGAGTAGGCTCAGTTGTCATGGGGACACCTTAGTTGTTATCACATGACTTAAATATTGAATTGTGGTCATGTGATAACAGCTAGTGATTATAACTCCTGTCTCTATGTAAGGATGATCTTTGGCGTTGGGTGTAAATGTGTGTGGCCTCTTCATTCTCTCTGTCCCATGAAGTGCAGTATCTTACTCTTCTGTTTTTGTGCCTTTCAGCGTAAAGTTCAGGTGAATCTGGAGTTGGGGCACAGAGTCCAGCCTAGAGAGAAAGAAACATCAGAAGACTTAACTCACAACCTGACTGTGTTTGTCAGAGGGTCACAGACTGTGAACATCGAGCACTTTGTTGAAAAAGTTGTCTTCCATCTGCCTGAGAGCTACCCCAATCCCAAGAGAGGTATGACGGAGTAATAATTTTTGAACATTCACACTGCAAATGTATTTATACAGCACATTTCATACACAAAGGCAGTTCAAAGTGCTTTATGTTCTACATAAAAGATATTAAAAAGTGCAGAATAATGCATTTAAAACACAAAAGGAGTGAGTAGGGTTTTCCCTAGGAAATTGGTCAGGGAAGGTTGTTAGCTTTGCAGCCCCCTCCCTTTATAAAAGGAAAGGAAAATGACTGCTTTTGCCTCCTGCACACACAAAACTGAGTTCGCTACGAGTGTTAAGAATAATATTAGTTTAATGTCACTGTAACAACTACCAGTACCAGTATGTCTAACGAGATATCTGTGTGTGTCTGCAGTGTGCAGAGAGCCTCCGTACGACGTGGTGGTGACGGGCTCCGCAGGCTTCCTCGTGCATATCGAGGTTTTCCTCCAGAACAAGGTGAAGTGGAATGAGAAGTCCATCAAGAAGATAAATAAGATTAACAAAAGATAAACAAGATATTATTTGTTTATGAATTTTCTCAAGAGCATCTAATACCTTTAGTCAACTTTAATTGTCCTCCTCTCTGCAACTAGACTTCTCTCAGGAATATTAGCCGGAGCCAGCACACTGAAAGGAAACAGCTGTGTGTATTTACTTTATGGATATCTAGTGTGATAGTTCCTTCATTCATCTTTTATCTTCTGTTGTGAAATATGTCTGTATTGAGAGCTGGCTGTAGAAAGAGAGACTTTTTATCATTCAAAAAGGTACAAACGACACAGATTAGCTTAATGAAATACTCCTGTTGTTTTCATCCAGGAGCAGCCAAAAAAGGTGTGTTTCAAGTACAACCTAGTCCTCAAGCCAGAGGGTGACCACCTGCGCAGTGAGACGCTCACGTTCAGCAACCCCACCAAAGATTTCAGAAGAAAGCTGACCAAAGCTGGAGGGGTGAGGCTGCCTGACGCAAAATAAAGGCCCTGGCCAATATTTTGGTATTCATGGAGTCTGTTAAATGTACAGTGGCTTTAAAAATTGTAACAGAAACACATAAATGTTGTCTCTCCATTTTAGGTCATGGTGGTTCCACAGGAGACTGCAGACTCCTCAGTACCAGCAACGAAGAAGATCAAGACCTCTCGTGTCTGAGGTTGGTCAACATGCCAACAAATACTCTTGTCATAATCCCTGCATGCAGATACTATGATGTACTAACCCAAATTTATCTCAGAAGCACCCTAAGCCTGAAGTATTGTCACAACTTCATTGATCATTCCAAACAATTTTATTGCTGTTTTATGAAAGAGAGCATATTTGGCAATGTGTTTGTTAAAATAATTTCATCAGTCCTCAGAACTGACTAACACAGGCATCTAAAAATATAACTTAATTCCAGCAATGCAACCCAAGTAGTGCAAAGCTTGTTTTACCTGCTTCTTTGTGTATTTATTGGCCCAGTTCGGCTCAGATTGGCAGCTGATAGCAGGAGCAGTGTGTACATAATACATTGTATAATGAGTCATAGTAGTAAAGTGTCTCTGTTGAAAGTGGTATTATTAGGACTGCCTTTTCTTTTTGTACATTACTCTCTTGTTTTATTCCATTGAGAAAGGTTTAGATTGCTGATTTTCTGTTGTAGTTATTTATTTATTTATTCACTACACTAATTAGTTTCCCACTGAGAAGTCAATCTTTTGTTTATTATGTTAGGTAAAGTGCACCCTGATGAAACCAGTAAATAATTGACTCGCAGCACACATTAAAATAGAAATGCCAGATTTTGAATCTGCAGAGAGAGATTGTGTCTCTAGATGATGACAGAGCTCGTGTGCATCCTAATGTTTTCTCTCCTCAGGAACCCAGCAAAGATGGAAGTGATGGCAGCATCCAAGCCGACAAAGGAGCACCGTGAACGGCCTGAAAAGTCTGAGAGCAAAGCTTCCTCAAAAGCAGACAACAGACGTGGAAACAGCAAGAGCTGCTGTTTTTGCCTAGAGCGTGCACAGGCTGAGCTGCAACATTTCACAGTGATCGTATGCAAATACAGTGTCAAGCCATTCTCTATATGTGACTGTTCATCAGTGAACTAGTTAGTATTGTTTGGGGGGAACCACCAATAATAGAACTAGGAATATCTGAAATTTCTGAAGAAACTTTGTATGTGCCTGCAGAAAGCTGCGCCACATGTGCCTTAAAAAATCTTATTTTCAGCTGCGATCTGTTAGGTGGATGAGGTGCATCATCCATAATTTGTTGCAATATGTTTGACTCACTTCAGACACAGTTGTGTAGAGAAGCAGTGCTGCCAGATGTGCAGCCTGTCCTGGACTGACAAACCAGTTGTGTCTGCAGATATGTAATGCTGAATATGAAGTTCAAAGTCTTGAGACATTTTTTTGCCCAGATTGTTTATAAAATGTATTTAATGTTGGTGCTCAGATTCTTATTACATCCTCCAATTTAGGACACGACGATTGTAGATTTTTCAAGTGAAAGTGATGTTTATTATGTGCTGTAATATCTACTGAACATTCTTGATATTTTTCATGAATTGTACGTGATAAGTTTTAAGTTTGTTTTTTATAATAAAACTCTAAGACTTGTGTGAAACCTGTGGAGCATGGCTTTATGTTGTATTTCTCCCGCTCCTTATATATTGAAAAGGAGGATTTAAAGGTTGATGTCTCAATACCAGTGGGACACCCTCCTGTCTGACAGCCAGGTGGGACTTCTTTGACTCAGATTTGACTGAGAGGCAGACTGGATCAGTCTGAGCGGCAGGGGAAGAAGGGGAGGCACCAAGCCAGTGAGAGAGTGGTGACCTTCTGTCCCGTAGTTGAGGCCCGATAATCTCACATCAAAGTCTGAGCACCACAGAGACTTGACTGCAATGGGCCCTCACTCACTGACTCTGTATAAAAGAGATGTCTTCAATCAGGAGACGTACTGCTCTCTGTTCAGATTAAACATTTCAGATTTTAAACAGAGGCAAAATTAAATCACTGTAACTACCTGTGGCACAAGAGGTTACAACAAATTAATCCAGATATACACAAATTAAGAAAACCTTTATCTCAGTAGAGATAACTTTAGATTAATTTATGTGTGACACATTAACATTAGGATATGAATTAATTATCTTCAAATGAAAGTGGCTATGTTTTGCGGGTAAAGAGAAGGAAACCTGTTGCTTATTAATACAAATTGTACTAATATAAAAATATTTGCTTTTCACCAGTGATGTGAGACATATTGAGACAGTTTACCTGAGTAAAAGTAGCAATACAGCACTGTAAAAATACTCTATTAGAAGATTTAAAAATGTGCTTACTCTATCAATAGCAGCAATTTATTGCATGCATGAATGCCCCCCTGTCAATGTGATGTTATTATGTGACTGGATGATTATTTTTGATGTATTAACATGTAAGCAGTAGGCTACTTTAATGTAGCTGGTCCAGGTAGAGCTGAATGTTAATTATAGAGTCAAAAGCATTTTATTTCCCTCTGAAATGTTGCTGAGTGAAAGTTAAAAGTTAGATAAACTGGAAATACTCCAATTAAGTACCTTAAAATTGTACTTAAGCACCATGCTTGAGTAAAAGCGAGTTTATTATGGTATATAAGACTGGTTTATGACACAGAGGCATTAGCCTTAGGTCAATCAGAAAGCTCACACACACTTTGAGTGTAGCAGGCTCAGCATACTGACAGTAATAATGATATTCTTTATTAACAGGAGGATTATGTGACAGATTAAAATAGGATAAGACAGATTGTAAAAATATCCTGAGGAAAAAATGTTGTGCAGCAACTGTAGTGTAAAGTAGTAAAGTTTGCAAATATAAATTATCAACAAGCTGCAAATCCAAAATATACACAATTACAAGTTGTATGAGTGAGATATAAGCCTGATTGTTAATGTTATTGATTTTGCATTTGCCAGACTAATAGCAATAAGCTTAAATGTGAAAGCCATGCAATCGAACCCCGATTAATCAATTAGCATCATGTGCATTTTACAATTGAAACAGAGCTGTAACCATTGGGACAGGCTCGCTGTCACTCGAGAAAACCACCAGAAAATGCTTTAATTGTATTTGCAGCTCGGCGACCGCCCCGCCTCCCGAGTGCTCTGATTGGCTCCTTTCAAGAGTGCTTAAATTTCCCGCTCCCTGATTGGCTGAGAGAGCTTTCTGTTTTGGTTGCCTGCCAGCAGCCGTCTGGAAGGGGAGGGGAGCCGTCTGCCTTCCGCTTCTGGGCTGGATTGACACACAATGAGGAGCAGAGGCTGGGGAGACGCTCCACAAACGCCGCTGTAAATAAATACAACAATCACTGAGGCCAGAGAAACATGGAGAACCAGGTACAGTGGCTTTTGTGTCTCCTTGTGGGATCTGAACTTTTCAGGGAGAAAATGCCAGCAGGCTGCTCGCTGGCAGGGCAGGAATGAATCCTCTGTTCTGCTAGCCAGAAGAAAAAAAATGCTCCTGCTGCTAATGAACTCGTAGTTGTTTGGCTCTGGAGCTATGCTAGCTGGGCACTCATACATCGGTATTTACCGCTAGCTAGCTTCAGTCTACCACACCATTCAGCACCGCTGCATAGCTGTAGCCACAACCAGGCACACAAAGAGATTTACACCAGTGTTTATTCTCCTCTGCCGTGTTTAAAACGCACATGCACATTGTTAGACATCATGCAGACCTATTTGAGTCGAGGTTTTGTTGTAGCTAAGCTAAGCTAGTCTACCTATCAGGAGAGTGTCGGCCGTTGGCTAAAGGCTAAGGAGCCGCTACAAGGCGCCGGGGAAAAGATTTGTCCTCTCCAGGTTGGGCTGGAGAGGCGGGGTGGTGTCTCCACTGCCAGCGGCCTGAAACCTCACATGCAAGGCTAATAAAACAAGCAGCGACCATACAACTTCTGCAGTACCTTTGCAGTATTTGCCAACAGTTGGTTAATGTTTAAGGCTCACCACATTCTTGGTTGTAGACTAAAATGCATGCAGCATGGTGGAAAAGCTGACAATGTCTCTGTGCAGACGTTTAACTTGAATCAGGTTATGAAGACCACCCATGCATTGGTTGATCATTGAAAGGCAAAAACCCAGAATATGAGACATTATTTTAAGGACTGGCATGGAAACCCTTTGCTTAAACAAATTTAATAATACTGCATGTATAAATTAGCACAGTTGAGATTTATGTCATCCTTAAAAAGCTGCATCATTTATTTTGCACAGAACAGGAAAGTGGGTAAACCAAACCAAATTACATGCTGTATCTGCTAACTGTGAGGGAGATATTGCTTCAAAATGGGTTACTCTCTAAATGCCTGAGGTTATTCAGGACTATATTTCAGATGGTTAGGCCACACACACCCATGGAAAGTGGCTCAGCCACTTTCTTGGAGCCAGTCTCCATTCAGCGTTGGCCCCTTTGAAGTTTTAACTAGATCTGTGAGTGTTCATCCAGAGGAAGTCCTCTGCTACAAGTTGTAGGAGGAGTGTAGTTGTACATCTGTGATGAATGTTAACTATGTTACATGTGAAAGATTTGCATTAGATTTTTCATTCTTGCTACTGAAATGCATGCACACTTGCCAGTTTATTGGTACATGTAGCTAACAGTAATGCACTGTAATACAGCAGCCCTGCTATTAAACATACCATCATGAAGGTTATAACATTTTGTTGTTAATCTGTTGTAGAGAGGTGTTGATTCAACTTTATGGTCATTTTAAAGGCTGAGGTTTACGGTGCTACTAAATTGTATTGCTGGAGGGTGTTACGAATATTTTGTTAGCCCTCACTGATGTAAGTGAACATTACAACACGTTAAATTAAGATACATAGCAGGTTTGTTGCATTATACTGCTTTAATTTAAGATAGGTGGACCCAGTAAACCTGGAGCTGAGTCTGTCAGATCCAGAGGAGGGTCAAGTTCATTCACTAAATGTTATATTTGAATTTATTTCTTGTACATTACAGCATCATGACATGCATGCACAGTAAACAGGATCCTCATGACTTTGTGTGCAAATACGGAGATCTTTAGCTATTTTCTAGTTATGAGACCTCCCGTTAAGATCATAGCGGTCGGGATGACAGGATGAGTGGTCATGCAGCTTTTTGTAAATCCCCTCACACTCATTCACACACCCTATTTCCAATACTCACTTGTTTTCCTTGGGTGCTGCAGATAAGCTATTTGTGACTCCCCCGTGGCTCTCAGGGATCGACCATTTTCCAGTACAAGTAACAGTTTCATCTCTTTTAGAAGAAAGGTCTGGTGTGATGATGAAGGACTTAGCTGGAGCCTGCAGCTTCATCAAAACACAGCTGCTGTCCTGATTGTTTGTTTGCGGGTCCCCTCTGAGGGAAACTTTCTGACTTTTTTATTGTAATCGTTTATTAGCTGGAAGAGATTAACATGGTCACGAGGGGTGTTATTTACATGTCAGCTGGGAGTTCATTGTTTTCATGGGAGCCAGTGTGTCTGCCAAAATTTGTATTTCCCCTCAATCGGAGCTCTGTGTCGGAGAAAGAGAGAGAGCGTGCGTGCACCATGTCAATTTTAGTGGCTTTGTTGCCTTTAACAGAGGAAGGCTTAATAAATGTGTTGCCACAAGTCATTTTACATATCTGATACAAATAGAATAGAATTAAATAATTGAGAAACATAATAATTGTTTTTTTAGATGTACGTCCCCAGTGTGTCATTTTCAGGCAGTGTGCTCTTATTCAATTAATGTCCATCTACATCAAGGTGGTTTTCATTTTACATCTTTGTTTTCCCAGGCTGATATTGCCTCCTGGGCTGTAAATGATCTGATTAAGGGTAGGAAATATAGCCAGTAGTCAGATTTTTAGAGATATGTTCTTCATATTTTCAAACAATTTGACTCAGTTCAATTCATGCCAGCGTCTATCAATGTAGTTTTTTTTCCTTTTGCAGAGCTTAGTCTCTTATTTTAACATTTTATCAGTAGAATTGTTAAATTAATCGTTGAAGTAATAATAAAATGCCAAACATTTGCTTTCTCTCCTAAAATGTAAGGTCTTGTTGCCTTTTGCTGTTTTACATCACTGTAAGTTCAATATATCTGGGTTTTGGATGGTTTAGTCAGACAAAACAAATGATTTGAAGATATAACATTGGGCTCTAGGAAATGGTAATCTACATGTTTCACTATTTTCTGACATGTCATAGACTAGAGCTGCGCAATATGGAAAAAAAATGTTGCAGGTAGATTGCAATATAAGCCGCAAATTTAGTGGGATTGGTCATTTTTGCATTTCATTTTTACTGGAAAAGAAACCCAACATCAAAATGATAATGTGAGTTTTGCCAGTGTCTGTACCAAACAAGCTTGTTTTCATATGTCTTGAATATGATTTGTATGCTGGGACATCTCCGTAGCACCACAATGCTTCATTTATAATTGTTTGATGTCATACATTTTACCTTTATCAAAAAATGCAGGTCCTGCAATTTGGATATTGCACTTTGCCATATGGCGATTTTCAAAATATTTCTATCAATTGATTTCACAGACAGTAAACAATCTTTATTCGCAGCCCTAGTGTTTTCTTTGTAGTCTCATCTTCTGATTATTTTAATTATTAATAAATCAGCCAATTATTTTCTTGATTAATTGATCATACCAGTCATTTAATTTTTTTTTTTTTACATCTTATAGAGGAAACCATTTGTGTGTTAGATGTAAAAATAATAGTGACTTGCTCAATAAGATGTCAAAAATAAAAAGTTTAAAAAGCCCGGTATGATAATCTAGATTGTTGATGTCTTCAAATGCTGTGTTTTGTCCAAAACACAAATTTGTAAATTATTTTACTGTGCACATAAATCAAAGAAAAGCATCAGGTACTCACATTTTATAAGCTGTAACTAGTAAATGTTTGGTATTTGAGCTTGAAAAATGGCTTAAACAATTAATCAATTATGAAGGTAGTTCCTGATTAGCCTAATTAGTCTGTCTAGCTAATTAATCAGCTCAGCCTCATATTGCCTCCCGGGCTCTTGACTTTGAGATTATTGGGAGAAATTCCATGTTTGTTTTTTTTAATGCTTTCAGTTTATTGTTCCCTTTGATTTCTAACAGCGAGTCACCGTCTTCCTCTTTGGCTCATTGTCATCCTGATTTTTATGTTGTCCTTATCACACTCTTGATTTCGCAGAGTCGTGGGGTGGGTGGGGGGATTGTTGATGGTTGGAGGGACTCCACGGCTGCTCACTGTGGGTGTGGTGGAGTCTGGAGTTTAAGGGCATTACTGCCACAGAATGGCTGGGCAGAGTGCCAGGCAGAGGAGGTGTGTGTGTGTGTGTGTGTGTGTGTGTGTGAGAGAGAGAGAGAGAGAGAGTTAGCCAGGGAGTGCCAGACCAGCTCATCTCAATCCCGTCCCCTCTAATCCCCCCACTCAGTCCCAGCTCACGAGCTGCTCTGTGCCGGGGCCAAATCCCCACATTCTTCAGTCCTCCCCTGGACATAAAGTGCCTTTCTGTCCCCTCTCGTCTCCACCCCCCCACCTCCTCGTTCCCTTCTGCACTCCCATCTCCACAGCCTCTTCACTTGCTATGCCAATCACCACCGTCACACCAGCACAGTGTCATTAACATGTCCCGTCGCTGTCATTGTTCTTGGCACAGAGAGGTAGCCCAAAAATGTGCCCCTCTTCTGGACAAACCTTTTGAGATCCGTCGGCTCGGACAGCTAATCACTCCCATTCCACAGGGAGCGTCCCGACACCGGTCCAGCTTTGTGTTTGTCCAGACCAAGTGTTCAGCCTCTCCTCTTGAGTATAAAGTACACACACACTCCAAAAAAGAGATTCAAAGGTTTTTGTTCAAGGTGGAATCAGAAACCAATGAATAATGGCCCCTTGGTTTAATCTCACTACCAGCTTTGCTTTTGTCTTAGTCAAGCTCTGTTTGCAAGGTGTCGTAGCCACTATAATCCACAACTTTGAAGTCTGTGGCATAGGGTTGTAACTAACAATTATTTTTGTTAGTTATTAATCTGCAGATTGTTTTCTCAAGTGATCATTTTGTCTGTAAAACAGGAAACAGTGATAGTGCTTAATTAATTCATTAATTTTTTTTGTTTGACCATCAGTCAAAAAAACTAAAGATATTCAGATTATGATAATATAACAACAATAATAATAAAACAACAGTAAATTCTCAAATCTAAGATGCTGGCACCATCAAGTGTATCTTAAAACAATGACTTAAATGATTAATCAATTATCAGAATAGTTTTATAATTTTTATGTTGATTAACTATTTGTTTCAGCTCTAATTTACGTATTGTTGAGTAGTTAAATCTATAACAGTGTGTCATATCATAAGATCATCATATGTTTTGTTTGCAGCTCTGCTGTAGCAGTAGGGCTGAAGTCTGCCCGTTATGTTCTCTATTAAATGTTTAGTCTAAATTATCACAGAAAATAATATCTGTCTATCGTCCGAGGTGACGTCTTCACATCTTATTTTGTCTGACCACTTGTCCAGAACTCGAAGACATTCAGTTTTTTAATCACAGAAAGCTAAGAAAACCAGCAAATATTCACATTTAGAAACAGAGCAGAGGCTGTAGATGCTGATTTTTTTTTTCACATTTTTGCTTAAAAAATACTAAAACTCGCTGAAATTATTTTTGTATTTCATCATAATATCTTTTCCATACACCTGTGAGGCATCGTGTAAGACTAGTTTTTAAAGACGCTATATAAATCAAATGTTCTTACTTACCTGCTTATGTAATAAATTATTAATCATTTCAGCTCTAAATAGCAGTATGAGTGCCTACTATGATTTCAGTCTTATGTTACAGGCAAGGAAGTCATGTAGAGTAAACCTACGTAAATTCTATCTCATTTATTTGTGATATCAGTTCTTAGAAAACACCATAATATGTGATATCTGATTCAGGCTACATAACCTAGACAAGCATCACATTTTTAATATTGTTTTTTCTGAGTGAGAATAAGCAAGGAATACAGATAATACTGAACAGACGCTAACCCTAACAATTGATCAAGTAATCAGTCAGCAACTATTTTGAGTTTAACAGTCATTTTATTAGTTTCAGCTTCTGGATTGTGAGGATATGCTACTTTTTATCTTATGTTATAGCACACAGAATATGGTTGAATAATGTAAGTGACTCAAGAAGACGTCATCTTAGGCTTAAGGAAATCGTGATTGCAAAAAATTGTGTGTTATTTCATCTATAAAATGAAACAAAAAAAAATATACATACATACATATATATATATATATATATGTGTGTGTGTGTGTGTGTGTGTGTGTGTGTGTGTATATATATGGAGAAAATAATCCAAGGATTATTAAAATAATTAAAATCCAGTCAAAGACTGTTATATATTGTACAGATTTTAAACCTCCCTTGGCTAGACTTTTTATTTTGAGCTTTATAAATAAAATTAACTTGACTTACAGTAATTGTTAGTTGCAGCTCTAGTTGTTTTATCGTAGACCAGAAAACATGTAGGGAAAACTCACTTAAATTTAGGTTACCTCTGTTTTTTAGTCTTACACATTTAATTTGTGACATAAATGCTTAGAATACATCATGGTAAATGTGATATGTGACCTCTCATGCAGGTTATATAAGCATAGACTTAAAAATAGAAAAGTATTACATCTTAAAGAATCCACATGCAGCGTAGAGTCTGAAAGACTTAACGGAAGAAGAAGAAGAAAACAATGTAGAGGCATTTATTTGACCTTTTCTCTGCTCACCACAATATGTACAAAGCGTAGATAACAAATGTTTCTGCTCTTCATCATCTCCATCAGTTTCTTAATCTGAAAAATTTCGCCCTTGTAGTTCACATTTCACCTATTTTTGGCTTATGTGTATATTCTCCCACGTCTACAGGCCCGGCATCGTGATAAACAGTACTTGACTCATTACTTTCTGTCTGTCTCTTTTCAGTGCACGGTGCAGGTGAAGCTGGAGTTGGGCCATAGAGCCCAGCTACGGAAGAAGGTGACATCAGAAGGCTTCACCCACGACTGGATGGTGTTTGTCCGAGGGCCAGAGACCGGTGACATCCAGCACTTTGTAGAGAAGGTCGTCTTCCGCCTACATGAGAGCTTCCCCAAACCCAAGAGAGGTGAGACCAATGGATAAGAACATTTGAACACAAACACAAATTCTCAAAAGTTTATTTTCATAGCATATATACCAAGACAATTAAGTGTTTTAGATGCTGCGTAAAGATATTTAGCAATAAATACAGCATGAGACATTCAAAACACAGATTATAGAAACTAATTTCACTTAAGATAAAATTACGAAAACAGAAATAAATAGGGACTTTAGCAGGCGCAGTGTCTAGACCTGACATGATATTACATTATTGACAAATCATATGATATATCGACATGACCTTGATCATTTTGCTGACCTTGATACTGCCTGTTTTTGCACGGCATTTTTTTATGTAAGAATGTCACCAACATAATAGCCAACATGATGCCAGAATAAACAGGTTATCCCGACCATCATTTTTCTTCTCCACCCCAGCTATTTGTGCGAGTCCAAAGAGAAATAAAACAACTCTTTAAAGGCGCAGTTCATCGTAGTTTGCCGGTAGCCTGCAGCTGCATTATTGGAGTGGAAGGTGCACAGCCCTGATTGTTGTTAGCTTGCCAACCTGTGGCAACGAGCCATAAAGTCTGTCATTTATTGTTTTACCAGGGTGTCTGCAGGTCCTTAAAATGTCTTAAAATGTCTCAATTTCAGTGTTACAAATATCAGGCCTTAAAAGTCATTAAATAGTCTTATATTTGAATTTGTGAGGTCTTAATTGCTTTTACCTAATATTATTTATAAATCTTTTGGTTTCTTTTGTTAAAATTTGTCGAGCTCTTCTACGTGAAAGTCCACATTTCTGATGTTTGAAATCTCTGAACCTACCACTGAGCCTAATACTGTCTTCTTGCTTCATACTTGAAATCTACCTGCTGGTAAAATGTCAATTAATCTAAGTCGCTCTGAAAACCATATTCCTCTGCACAGGACCACAAATTCTTTTTACCTTTATACTTGCGTGCAATGCTTGAATAAGAAAAGGATGATCTGTTCAAAAATTGGTTTTAAATTTGTGTCTGATACCCAAAGACACCCTGCTTTACCCTCCAACAACTTCATCCCCATCCTCATCTGTAAATCCACCAGCAAACATCCTGTTTCCCAGGCCGTCTATCCCGGCAGCACACTGGCCGGATTATGGAAGTAATTGCGGTGTTCGAGCTTCACTAAGCGCGTCGGTTAGTCGCAGGAGGCATCACTTGGTTTTGTTTTTGTCGGCCAAATTTGGTATAAAGTCTCAAACTGCGTGATGTTAGGCTACTCCTATAAAGGTACTATAATTTTATATGTACTTTCTTGTACATATTAACAGGTTGTTGTTATGTTGTTATATAAATAAAATGTTTTATTTTTTATTTTTAAATATATTTTTTTCCATATTCCAGTTCCAGTGTCTGAATATTTTTTTGAATTAACAATTAGTAGCTCTTTGAAAGGTTGTACTTGGATTATTACGCTATTATATAGTTATTATATTAGTGGCATAAAATGGTCTCAGAATGACATCACAGTTATTTATGGGACAATATATCATCCAACAAAAACAGTTATCTTAACAGGGCCTAGCAATATTGTTCTTAATTTTCAAATTAGGTTGTACATATAGGATCATTCACAGAGCTTAAAGTCAGAGTGTACAGACACTGACTCCTCAAACAGAGCGCTAGACTGGTGTGTAGTAAGTAGTGCCTTGTAGTGAAATAATCTGTCATTTGTTCTTTACTGTTCTGTCTCTTTTATAAATTGGTGCGCTTACTTTTCATCTTGTAAACATGGATACGTAGCAGCCAAGTTAGAAGTCACTGGTGATTTATTATTTTGTGTCTCTGTTTTGTGTTTAAGTGCAGTTAAAACTCAAATGCTGGGCAAAATGTACAGAATTATTATAATGACGGTCACGACAAATTTTGGTTACAGTCATCAGTTTGTTGTTCATCACATTGAGTTCATGGTCGTGTGTAGTTTGCTAAGACTTTTTCTGAAATAACATGATTTGTTTTTGATCTCATTTTGTGTGAGACTGTAAGGAGTATTTGTTTCTTAGTATTCATATAGTTACATAGATGTATCTACCTCCTGTACCTCAGTCATTATTTTAATGTGTCCATTGATAAGAGTAATGTGAGTCTTCATTAATAATTATTGCTCTTGACTTGGTTTGTCTGCAGTATGCAAGGAGCCTCCATACAAAGTGGAGGAGTCGGGCTACGCAGGCTTCCTCATGCCTATTGAGGTTTACTTCAAGAACAAGGTAAGATTGACTACACACTGATAATAACCTGTGTAGCTGTAGACTTTGGGGACAGCATAGGTTTTAGGAAATATAAATTATTTAGGCTTTAACATGGTTTGAGTTGTATGGGTTTTTTTTTGCATGTTTTGTATGTTATACTAAAGAAACTTTACTATTAATGTGTATGTAGGACTTGTGAACTGCACTGAAATATTTAGAGACTGAAGGGAGCCAAGCATAGACTGACTTTACATGCACACAAAAAATCTGGGTTACTGGGAGGAAAACAGGTTTTTCCAGCAGAAATCTACCCGTGGTAACCAGGTTAATAACATAACTTGATAAAAGAAACCAGTTGTTCCGTCTAACATGATGTTTTAGAAATCAGGTTACTGTCCAAAGCCAACAGTAATCAGATTACTCTGAGTGCCTGTAGATTGTTTAAGTGCAGTGCAGTGATGTTTTAAATCTGTTGTGTAACTAATTTTTTTGTGAATGGCTTCACCTTGGACAGCCGCACTAACACACTCTCCAGTCAGAGTTCTTATATATGCACTCAGCCAATCACAAGGCACGGCTGTGTTAGTAAAACTTTTATAAGGGGGACATTTTCTCTCTTTAAGTGAGAGAAATAAAACGAGCACACACGATTATACTGGCACCTTTAAGTCTCCGTCAGCCATTAAAATGAATGATGAAAGAAAGAAAGACCCACTTTACTCTCATTATAAGATAAGGACGACGCTTAAGTGGTATCTGCACATTAGTGTGCCATCGTCTCCTGCAGCTCTTTGTAATATTAAACCTCTGGACTGCACCCGAAATGTTTCATCCTCCTCTTATGTGCAGTTAACTTGTACACAATGGACAAATCTGTCCAGAGGATCAAGAAAATGCTTAAAAGGCAAGCAAGAGGAGTGTAAATATCAGTAACCATTAATCCGTCTGCATTTACACAAAGACATTTTTGTTTAATCTATCAAGCATGTCTTAATGCCTTTTTGTCAGCTTTAATTATCCACTTCTCTACAGCTTCAGTGAGGAATGTTAGATGATTCTTATCAGTGTGCACGCTCTGGCTATGTCTCTGTGTTTATTAACTTCCTGGGTGATAGTTCATTCATTCAGCTTTTATCTTTTGTTATAAAATATGTAGGTGCGATGCTGAAAGACAGACACAAGTTAGCTTGTGTCACACATGCTGTCAGAGGTTTAAATACTCTTTTATCCTGTTTCTTCCTTCAGGAGGAGCCAAAAAAGGTGTGTTTCAACTACGACCTATTCCTCAACTTGGAGGGCAACCCACCAGTCAACCACCTGCGCTGTGAGAAGCTTACCTTCAACAACCCCACCAAAGAATTCAGGAGAAAGCTGATAAAAGCTGGAGGGGTGAGGATGTTTGACACACTGGCTGGTTCATTGGACTGATGGCCAAATGACTGAAAAGAGTCAACAGTAGGCGCTACCACATGATGCATTTTATAATGTGTATTGCGAATGCTGAATCTGGAACTGTTTTACCTTTAATGCAGGGTATCTGTAGGTCTTAAAAAAAGTCTTAAAAGGGATTTAAGTTTCCTCAAATAGGGCCTTAAAGGGTATTAAAAAGTCTTAAGAGTTATTGTCAAATGTCTTAAATATTTTCTCCTGCCTGTCAGACAGTAGTGTTTGTTACAAGACGTTTTTGTATCTGATCGTGGGCTGGGATCTATAAGTAAACACACTATAACAGGGTTCCTGTGGATCCTTAAAAAATCTATAGGCACTGAATTCATCAGTCTAAAAATAAGGCCTTAATTGGTTTTAACATTTCTTAAATCATACCTTTAATCTTCAAAATGCTAATACATGGGAAGTAGGATGTTATGCTACTTATTCAATTGTAAAATCTCAAAATGATTGGTAGCTTCTATTTAAAAATAAAATTCGCATATGCCCCTCGCATTGACGTCACGCAGATCAGGATCATATTTTGTTTTTGGTCAGGATGGCCAGAGCAGACGATTCACTGTTCTCCAAAAAAAGGCTGTTTAACCAAGATTTTGCAACTTTAAACTGGTACAAGGCTCAGCGTGTTTTATGCAAAAAGTTTTTTTAACTCAGCACGATGGGAGTCAAAGCAGTGAAATCCCACATGCAGAGTGAGAAACATGAACTGGCCAAGAAACTTGGCCAACAAACGCCAGGTATTTCCCAGTTCTGTTTTACCCTCGTCTCCGTCTCGCCTCCACTGCAATCTCCAATACCAGAACGAGGGTCAGCAGCAACAGATCTCTCAACAACATTAGGGTTTTCTTCAGTTTTTCTTTTTGTAAAATTAGATTTAGATTTTATTCTGATTGGCATTTTAAAAAAAAAAGTCTTAAAAGGCCTTAAATCTAACTTGCCTTTCACTGAAGGAACACTGTGTAAAAGTAGGATTGTTGTGAAACTAAAAAAATGGATATGATAATAAATAATTCTAGGCCATTTTGTTCCTGCTGCTTTTTCATCACATTTAAATACGCTGGAAAATATGATTGAAAACTGGTAATAAATTGTGGTTCTAAAAAGAGATTAATAAGTCTGAATTTAACTTTGTGAATTCCTTTCTGAAATCCGGGACTCTGCTGCACAGTGTAACAATCATAGTTTTATGTATTGGCCGCCAGTTTTAGAAATCCAATCAAAGTGGTAGTGATTTTTAAAAACGCTTCTTTGTTGAATTTGTGATCAAAACTTTCTTGTTGCTGGATTCACAAAACATTACTCAGAATCTAAAAGTGAATTGACTTCAGCTGCAGTCAGTTTTGTCGACATCAGGCAATTTACAAAAAAGATCCTGCCCACCATAATGTCTTAGTGACAGGTGTGTAGGTTGTCTATATGAAGGTGTGAGGACCAATGCGTTGTAAAGAAAGTGTGTACAAGTGATGAACAGCGTGCAGGATAATTTTTTGGCTTCAACAGTGTTGAGGTTAGGTTTGACTCACCATTAGTGGCGCATGTAGCAGAATTTTAAGCCAAGCGATAGGATCTTTTTGTCCAAAATGCACCTTGGGAGTCGTAGTGAACTAAATTTAAAAAGTGGCTGTTTTGCAATACAGCTGTTTATCTGATGATTCAACCAGGAGTTTCACGACCATTCAAGCCATAGAAGTGCTCCAACTGTGAGTCACGTAACACTGTCTGTGGGAAAAACAACTCTATAAAAGCTGGTTCTGTCTGGAATCGAAGTAAATAAAGGCCCTGTATAATATTTAAGGATTTGCCGTGTAGCGTATGAAGCTCCATAACTCTTGTCTTTTTAATTTCAGGTATTGGTGGTTCCAGAGGGGGCTGAAGCCGTGTCGAGGCCCAGTCCAGACTACCCGATGCTCCCCACCATCCCCCTCTCTGCTTTCTCAGACCCCAAGAAGACCAAGACCTCTCATGTGTCAAAGGTTGGTTGAATTGCCAGCAAGAAAATACTGTCTGAGTTATCTCACTAGCACTGTCAGCTGGCTCATTCATTTGGAGTCACAACTTCATTGATTACTCCAGTCAATTTTTATCGACAGATATAGGGGTAAACGTCGAAATGAACATTGTACAAAATCATTGAAGCGGCCTTGAGAACAGGCTGACTCAGGCTACTAATCGCAGCCAGCTGTTTTTGAGCATCTGTATGCAGAATTACTCAGTTGGCTTATCTGCCAGGAGACGGGACATATCAGGAGAAAACAGGAAGCTGATCCTGTTACATTTTCCATGGTTGCCACTGTTTTAGTGTCAACCTTTCACAGACCAGTGCAGTGGTAAGGTCTTCATGTTTGACTGGAATTATGGCACTGGTTTTTAGTTTGTAGCATTGCATAGTTCTTCCTGTCTCTAATTCCTCCTTATGTTTTTTCTAGGCACAATCTGACTTTGGTATATTTACAAAACTTTAAGACACACATTGGTGACTAACAAGTTGTACTGATGGCAGTGCTTTTATGTCCTGTAAACTAAATGTCCTTTTCATTTTGACTGGGAAATACATGTTTCTTCAGTCCACATTATTACTGTGGCATGAGGGGGCGTGTTTTGAGCACCGGCTTGGACTTGGTTTCATCCAGCTGTGTCCATCTGCTGATTCTCGAAAAAGTCAATGAGAGCCACTTCTGAAGACTCATACATGGGTGCTCTCTCCAGTCCTCCAGTTTGCACTGAGTCTATTATAATAAAGCCTCTTATGTACATATCAAGTTTGAAAACCTGTAAAACTGTTTGCTCATAAGTGGATGAACAGTGTGGAAATATCATCCTCCACTTGTATCACTCTGCCAGAGAGCTCTGTTAAAAGCCACTCCTGTGGAAACGACCTTCACTACATGCTTACTTAGTCTCCTGCAAACAGTTTTACTACACATTTAAATGAGCTATTATCTATTGTCCCTCAAAGCAAGAGTCTAATCTAATGTAACTCCAGCAGTACAACCCATGTAGTCCACAGCCTGTTTGCCCATGACTTTCAGTCCGGACTAGCAGTGTGTAAATGCCATTTATCCTCTAGTGCAGAACATTCTAGTATCTCTGTTTACCGTGTGTACTGGTATGTTGGGAACTGCCTTTTTTATTCCTCCGTGCTGGCAATAGCTGCAGCCAGAGGCATTATGTTTCCAGGTTGTCCGTCCACCCGTCCTATTCTTGGGAATGCAATATCTTGAGGGGATTTCTCTAAATTTGGCACAAATGCTCCCTTGGACTCAACAATGAACTAATTAGAGTTTGGTGGTCATAGGTCAAAGGTCAAGGTCACTGTGACCTTGTCTGTTTCATTATTGTGAATGCAATATGTCAAAAACACCTTGAGGGAATTATTCTCAAATTTTGCTCATACACTCACGTGGACTCAAAGATGGACTGATTAGATTTTGGCAGTCAAAGGTCAAGGTCACTGTGACCTTTTCTGTCTCATTTTTGTGAATGTGATATCACAAGATACCTTGAGGGAATTTCTTAAATTTTGGCACAAACGCCCACTTGGATTGAAAAATAAGCTGATTAGAATTTGGCGGCCAATAGAATTCCTACGTTAATTATGACAAAACTTCACACAAATGTCTAATAGGATAAAATGATGAAGTGATGACATTTCATATCCAAAAGGTCAAAGGTCAACTTCACTGTGACATCATAATATTCAGGAAGAAACACCACTACTCGACATCATATATCAGGAACAGAAGGGGAGACATTTGGCCAGATACTGAATTGGTGACACTAATCTTGAAACCCTGCTGAGTGTATAGATCTTCTGTGCTGCAGAGAGGAAGATGTGTGTGAAGCATCCATGTTTTCACAGACATGGATGTAAACTGAAAGAAACTTGGGAGAAGTCTGTTAATCAGTCCACTGCTTTGGTTCAGACTGAAATATCTCAACAGCTATTGGATGCATTACCAAGAAATTTGGTTCATTCATTCATTCATGTTCCCCGGAGGATGAATCCTGCTGACTTAAGTGACCCCCTGACTTTTTGTGTGGCGCCACCATGAGGTTGACATTTGGATGGTTTATGACCTGATACCTGCAAATCTTGTGAATTTCCCATTAGCATCAACTTGCTTTATGTTTAGTGCAAACTGCCAGTTGTTAGCACGCTAAACTAAGAGTGAGCATGATAAGCATAAACATCAGCCTGTTAGCGTTTTTGCTATGTCCATGTTAGCATGCTAACTTTACTATCAAGCTCAAAGCACCACTCTGCCTAAGTACAGAGTGTGGCTGCAATCTTAGTCTCGTCATTACATAGAGAGGACGGTTTAATTAGCTGTTTTTCTGTTTGTTTTTTTTAGACTGATCATTGAGGAAATGGTTACTTTGACCTAAGTTCACACTGACCTAAGTGCTGAGTTAGGCATCTCCTTCAAACTAAACTATGTGATTACTGTACAGACTAGACTGGCAAGACGGAGATGAGGTCTTTGTGCAGCTGAGCCTGTGTCTTGTCATTGTGTCTTTGTCTGAGTGTCTTAATAGCAGATTGTCAATGACGGTGCTTTTTTTTCTCTCTGCAGGAACCCAGCAAAGAGGGAAGTGGTGGTAGCAGCAAAGGACCCAAACCGCACAAACTGACCAAGGAGCACCGTGAACGGCCCAGAAAAGACTCTGAGAGCAAAGCCACATCAAAAGGAGACAACGACAGAGACGGAAGCAGCAAGAGTGGCCGTGATCCTTCCTCTTCCTCGTCCTCATCTTCAAAAAAGCCGTCAGAGATCAAAGTGAAAGATGAAGTCAAGGTCTTACCCAAGGCTGCCTTCAAGGAGCCTAAACTCACCCTGAAGGAGTCAAAGATGGAGGGCATGTCCCCCAAAGGAGGGGGGGCTGGGAGCGGAGGGGGTGGCGGGGGAGGAGGCGGGGGAGGGCCCGCCGAGTCTAAAGCCCCGGGGAAACGACCCTCCACCGTCGAGTCTCCCAAACCTAGCGCTAAGAAGCAGAAGAAGGGCAGCTCAGAGGGGCCGAAGGGACCGTCCAGCGGGGCCTTCACAGGAACTTCACCTCGTGTCTCCTCCTCGTCTGCTGCCAGTCAGCCGTACGCAGAGAAGAAACCTCCGAAGGAAAAAGGTCGCTGGGCTAAAGGCAAAAATGACACACAGGAGCCGAAGGAGCCCAAAAAACCTCCAGAGTCGGAAGAGTCGAATTCAGAAGATGAAGCATCGTCGAAGTCAGAGGTACGTCAGCCCCATGGGAGCTGCATTTTCAGAGTTTTGGAAGCGAAGATGCTTTAAGGAAAGGATTTTACAATGTCATGGTGTCAAGAATTTTACGATTTTTTTTAAAATCAATATTATGATAATTAATCATATTTCCTATTTAGTGGCTGCAACTCAAGATCATTATTATTGCTTAAACTGCAGATTATTTTCTTGTTTAATTGATTAATAGTTTTTTTCAGAGGATATTGAAAATGCCTGTTACAGTTTCTTAAAGCATAACGCAACGTCTTCAAATGTGCTATTTTGTTATCAACAAAACCAAAAGAAATTGTTCAATTTACAATCATGTAAGACAAAGACTATCGGCAAACCTTAACAAATGAGAAAGTTGAACGAGGCATCAATGCATTTATGCTGCGATCATCAAAATATAATATCCATTAAAGTCTCTGTTGGTTGATTTATCAATTAGTCGGCTCCAACTTCATATTGTATCTGTGTTCATAGAGAGAAATGAAAGACCTAATTAGTTCCAAATCTCAAATTGTGAATGTCACTGTTTCCCAAAAATAGAGTCAGGGCAAAAGGCGGCACTTAAGAAGTCAAAAATAGCACAATGTTAATCTTGTTAATCTTTAACTCTGATCATTTCTCATTTTGTCCCAACTTTCTGTTCATTTCTTTGCTTCCTTGTTTTCCTTCTCATCATTTTCTTATTTTCCTCCTCCTCCTCCTCCTCCTCCTCCTCCTCCTCCTCCTCCTCGCCCTCTTACAGCAGTCGGCCCCTTCCAGTCCTTCCAACTCCAGTTCAAGCTCTGACTCCAGTTCAGATTCGGACTTTGAGCCAGGACAGAAACAAGGGCAAGGTAGAGGCACCCATTCACTTTGTTTCATTGATCTGTAATGAGGGCATGTTAAAGAGTTTTCTGCAGGTAAAGGGTTAAAGTGAGTTATATTATAGTTTGTGTGACTCTGTCCTCCTCTCCTAGGCCCACTTCGATCCATGGTGGAGGAGATCCAGTCAGAAGAGTCGGATGATGACGACAGCAGCTCAGAGGAGGAGACGCCTATCAAGACCAACCCCCCCAACCGTGACTCTCGGTCAGTCTCCCTAAAGACCCCTTTGGTCGTCAATAAAAACACTGGTCCTAGATTGCACTTTAACCTTGCTACTGCTAAAGCACACATTTATCTTTAACTCTCTTGCATGTTGCACTCTTTACCCTGCCTGCAGCTAGGTCCACACTGTCCTCTTCTATGTTTTTTTTTTTAATGCCAGAAGGTGCCCAGTGATATGATCAAAATTTATTGTTTTGCTACATTTTCAAAACGTAAAATCCGCGCACTAGTTCGGGACGTGTCTCTAGCCAAGCCTCCATCCAAATTTAGCACAAATTTTAAACGAATTTCAAGTCTGTAAAAGAAAATGCAAATTAATGTGCAGTTTGTATCCAGCACTGCTGTACACAGAGCATAGAGATAAATAACTGGTGATGCTAATTCTCCGGTCAGGTGCCAGTAAACTTCTGCAGAAGAGAGGGCTCGCTGAGATGATGTATTTAAAGAGTGCCTGTTAAACGTCACATAAACAAAAACGATGTAGAAAATGTGATGAAAATATGACACCTGTTTGTTCTATGTATTCATTTGAGGGAGGTTACCTGCTCATGGCTCTACACATCTGATATTTTCATCTGTCGCTCTTTTTAGTCTGCAGTGGACATTTAAGTCACATAAATCCTGATTTATTTGCTTAGTCTGTTTCTATTAGACTTTGTTGCATTTGATACACCAACTTTTCCACCTTAGCCAAGTGTAGGAACCTTTTTTGGGATATTTTAATCTTTTTTTCCGACGTTTACAGATTTTTATACGCACAAACTTAAAATGCAGATGAAAGCAGGTGGTTAAAATTTCTGCTTGCATCTGTATTTTTTTTCTATTTACAGTAAAGTGTAGCACCACAATTTAACTGGCTTTTATTGCACAATCTGACATGCCTCAAAATTACAGGCTGACAGATTTTATTAGACTGATCTCACACACTGTGACACGCAGTAAACTTGTAAGATGGTCAGGGTTTCCGTCCCCACCACACTAGTGTTTTGTCTCCTCTCCATATTGGTGGTTTTTAAATATCTCTTGTGTTTCCTTCACCGGGTGATGACAGACTTCATGTTAGCAGCAAATAATAAGTACAGTCAAAGATGCACAAATCCAAGTACAATGCTAAGCAACATGACAATGTGTTCTGTCTGTCAGTCTGTGTGTGATTGACCTCTGACCTCACCCTGTCCCCCCTGTCAGACTCAGCCTGGACAGCGAGAGTGACAGCAGTGACGGCTCGCACAGCCCCAGTCGAGACCCTGCTCCGCCCCCGCAGAAACACAGCTCCTCCAATAACAAAGTGAGTCACACAGACCTCATTTTACTGCCTGCTTTCATAGACATATTGACATGACGGAAATAGTTTGACTAGAAGATAAACACTAAAACCGCACATGAACGTTTACAGTTGTAGACCTACGGCCTGAGTCAGAGTGTGACCTGCTGTTTTATGATTCTGGTCTTATTTATTCTTAAAAATGATGCTGAGTTTTTCACCCAGCATTTTTTTACTGTTAAGCCGTCAGCATAATCCTCAGACAACGTGATCAGCAATTTTCTAAGGCATTACATTTTTGTATCTTTGTGGTTTTGTAACTAAAAATGACTACAGAAATTAGTTTTGGGGTGAAACTATTAAAATAATACTTTAAAAAAAACAGTCTAAGGCATTTTTGTAGAAAGAGACAACTCATTTTGAATTTAAATGCGGTATTTATAATGTCTTGGTTCCTGCCCAACACAAAATAGCCTAAAGACATTCACAGACGTGGTTACATTTCAGCTGTATTAACTGTGATCGGTGTCCCAGATAGTCTTGTGGTCTCACATCACTGCCTCTGTCTCTCCTCTCTGTATAATTTCTGTCCTCCTTTCCCTCTTTCTTGCTCTCCTTCTCTGCAGGTTTCAGGCAGAAAGAGTCCAGATTCCTCATTTCGCTCAGAGAAGGTGTTGAAGAAGGGATACGACAAGGTAGGAAGGGTAAATCAAACTTTTTTTTTATGCTTTAACTCACATACACATACACATGCAGGATTTTGTCCAGATTCAATGAGTGCATTAATGAATTCAAGATGGAGTGAGGGCCAGTGAATTGATCCAGATGTGCAGACAGACTGGCCTATGAACCCTTGAAAAGAAATCTCCTCTTTCTTCTTTGCAACAAGATGATTCATGTAGTGATAAAATGAAACTCTGGTAAACTGGTCTTATATCACTCCTTCACATTAAAATGTGCTCAGTTTCATGGATTTTGTTGAAACGTTGGGAAAAAGGTCAAATCCCACACTGATCAAATCCAAAGGACGAGGACTACTGCAGGGTGTAGTTTAAAAAGAAACGGTCCAAAGTGAAAGTCTTGCCTTTAGTGAGCAAAAAGAAACACCCAAGAGGCTGTAAACAATTTGTTTTGGTGTCAGTCATGTGAAGTTTATTTAAATAGCCCCAATCACACGCTTTGTCTGAATTTGTCAAATTACAATCTAAACAATGATAGTTTGACTGTATGTGTACCAGTCAAGTCTTTCTCCTGGCATTTAAGATTGTCAGTCAGCTTTTGTTGGCGGTCAACCACACAAAGGATGCATGGTAACAATAAAAACTTACACAAACAACATACACCCTAAACACACCCAAAACACTCCTCTGTTTCTAGACTTGATTCACTATTTTGCGCCAACGTTGGACAACCATACAGACAGAAAACAAGATCTGAAAGACTAAGAATGTTGTTAGTTTTTATTTCCCCCTCCAAGTCTCTTTTTCAAAAGAATCAAGTTTGTAATTTGGACTAACATCTAACTCGTTAAAAGTGATAAGCTTGCTTTGCCTCCGCCGCCTTACTCGAGTGACTAAGATTACAGAAAGGCACCAAGCAGCCTTGGGACATGTGTCCACATAGCGTTTTTCCTGTAGGGTGTATTTTCAGCATCTTTTTTGAGTCAAGAGCGTACGCAGCCACATGCGGTCGCATCCAGAAAGGGTGCTGCCCCCAGCATTGGGCAGATATAAAATGTTAATGGTTAGTGTTGTGCTTTTATTACCCTGCTAATATGATGCGCGTTTCTTTTTTTTTTTTTTTTTAATTAAGCCCTGGGATGAACGTTCTCCAGCGCCCTGCCATTGCTTTTCTGCCAAAGAAAAATGCTATGTGGACACATGCTCTGACCTTTATCCACAATTTTTCCTATCTATGGTGTCAAATCTAAAATGCTTCCACACTATGTCTCAGATGGTGTGGAGTCATGATTATCTGGTCAGTAAGATCCCCTAGTTTTCTCTGTTTTGCGATAGCAAAGAGAGCAGCACTCTAGTTAGGGCCAGACAGACAATACAGTTTAGGAGAAACCCTCCTCAAGAGTAGAAGACACAGCCTGTTGTAAGCGCTGACTGACCATGTGAACTCTCCTCTGTAAACTCTGCAGGCCTACACAGAAGAACTGGTGGACCTCCATCGCAGACTGATGGCTTTAAGGGAGCGTAACGTCCTACAGCAGGTGTGTGTTCATGCCTACGTTTTCACTCATTGCTGTTTTCATTTTGATAAACATCATGCCATTTTCCATTGAGACATACAGTATTGGAAAGTGGTGAACCATGTATGGACCCTTAAAGATATATTGATTATATATTGAGTTTCTCCATCAATAATTGACCTGAAGAACATACTGTAGTAAATATATTTTAATTTAAATATGTTCTCTTACCTGCTGTAGGTAGTAATGTTAGTAAAATTAGGCAGTCCAGTTGCAGGCTGCAAGGAGGCGTTGTACTTTTATAAACTAAAAGTGATACTGTTTAGACAGCGACTTGTTTATGAAGGAGGCTGTTCAATCTGTTCTTTGGCGGAGTTTCAGTCAGCACCATCAGACCTGCAGCAAACACTGTCACCCCTGCTAGCTACAGTCATTAGGAAGCTCATCAAGTTATAATGGGCAAGTGTCCTTTTTAGCATGTACCTTAATCAAGCTATCAATTTTAATTGGTTAACACATCCATCCATTTTATGTCACTCAGCCAGGTCCAGGTCGCAATAACTAGATCAGATTAAATTGATTATATCATTAGGAATTATTGTTATGTACTGCCGGGAAGTGCTGAAAGAAAAGGTGCAGAAAAATGTGATAAAAATAAGTAATTCTGGGCTGTATCTTTCTGACTGGTTTTATATCATACTTTCCAACTTGATCTTGAAACAAGGATTCAGTTATATTCCATGTGGTATTAAAAAGTTTTAATTTAACCTGGTTAACCTTGCAAGTGTCTTTAAATATACTGTTTCAGGAATAATGTGATCTAAAGACTAAATGATGATGATTGATCACATCTTTCAGATTGTGAACCTGATTGAGGAGACGGGCCACTTCAACGTGACCAACACCACCTTTGACTTTGACCTCTTTTCACTGGACGAATCCACTGTCCGCAAACTACAGAGCTACCTGGAGGCGACGGCCACGTGACAGGAAGTGGAAACTAGCGTGGGGAAACCGGCCTGTGGATGGCAGCGGCGGCGGAGGTGGAGGTAGACTCACCACCACGTCTCCTCTTTTTAAGGAGGGGACGAGGAGCCACATCATGTCGCAGCTGTTTTCCCAGGCCCGACTGAACCATCGAACAACTACCACACAAACAGAAACACGCGAACAAACACAAGCACACATGAAGACACATCACCTTCACGTGACGCTGGGGAGGACACTGAGGAGGAGGTGTGGAAGGGAGGGTGGAGGAGGAGCGGAGTGGCTGAACTCCGTCTACAGTCAGGATTTTCACTACACATCTCTTTTTTTTTTTTTTTTTTTTTTTTTGAGTCTGTGCAGAGCTGTGGTATGCACCCCACACCCCCTCCTTCACCCTCCTGCACTCCCGCCTTTGCAAACCCAATACTTCCCCTCCTCCTCCTCCACCTCCTCCTCCTTCACACGCACACTCCTTACTCGGCAGAACACTTCAGTCCCCTTCCCCCTGCTGTCAGCTGGAGCTCATTTCTCTCCCGACATACTCTTTGAGTCGTGTGTGTGTTGACTGTGCATGTCTGTGTGTGTGCATGCGAGCGCTGCGGAGGTTTTAAGAGGAGATGTTGTCTTTGTGGTTACCGACTTCTCTTTGTTCATGAAGCTCGAGCACAAACAACAGCCGGTTTCCCTCCTTCACACACACGGCAAACAAATACAGATTCAGGTCATACTTTACTTTAACCACCCCCCTTCAGCTTTTATAAGCAGTATATATTTGAATAAATAGTTTATAACACACTATAATGCAGTTGTAAGCAGATATATGTGCGTATACTAAAACTCCTTCTACGTGGAGGTTGCTATATGAACTGATAATGAGTGTAGTAAAAGCGACTGACACTTACTGTACCTTAATAAACACCTTAAAAATGTCCTCATATGTGCTTATAGCTATATTACAGTGTGTTGTAAACCCCTTTTTAAATCTTTACAGTGCTTATAAATAATATAGGTGAGCTACAGTAAAGTGGTACCAGATTCATGCACATGTTTGTCTCCCAGGTCCTTACACTCAACGCTGTACATGAAGACACTGAGACGTCGTGTGCTGTATGTGTGTGTGTGTGACTCTGTTTTGGATGAGGTTTCTCTGTTGTCTGAACATTTGAAAACACATGTTGTGTTAAGTTTCCCCTCTACTTCCTCGCACTGAAAGCTGAGCCTTGACCTCCTCCCAACAGCTCCCCCCCTCCCTATCCCAATGAAGCCCCCTCACTCCATCCCTCCTCCTCCTCCTCCTCCCTTATTCTCATATTGGCGTGCATGAAAGGGCTCGACTGCTCGCGGCCAGAGCAGTGGAGGATCACTCCTGAATTGCCTTCTAAGTGGTGGGTAGGGTAGGGTGGTGGGTGGGGGTTTTAAAAAAAAGCCGTGAAAAAGTAGCCATACTTGTCTCCCAGAATCCAAAAATAAGGAAAAAAAAATAGGGGCCACGCTTTTTTACATTTTATTTTTCTACAAGTGCATTTTGTGTATTTATTCCCAGACTGCGGTTAAGATAACCTGTGAGCTATGAATGTATATCGCTTTTACTTTTATACGGCTAGCAACAGCCCCACTCTAGTGCCTTTTTCTGCGACTTGCAGTGTGAGGGGGGGTGTGCGCTCTGTTAGCCATGGTCACACAGATTGAACCCCCCCCAAATACCCCCCTCGGGGAAACAAGTGTTAATAGGAATGCCTGAATATCCAGTATTGTCTTAATGGCTTCCATCCCTGCTTCTCTTTTTCCAGTGTCTCTGTAGGCTGTTGTCATTTTATCAGTGACATTTCTGTTAATCAAGCCCTCTAGAAATTTTAAGAGCACTATTTTTTTTTCCCCTGATGGTGGTCATGTTTTTATGTTCATGCTTTCCGAGATTCGGTTTAGTGTTTCAAAGAGGAAGCATCAGGCGACTGTGTGGTAGTTACTCAAATTAATTAGCTCTAGTTACAGTTGCTTCGGCTGTGTCGTGTGTTTTGTGAGATGTTGAATAGGGTCGAGGTTCCCTCTTCGAGAGGTTTGAAGAATTTGAACTAAAGGTGGAGCGTTTGATACCAAGTTACCAGGCACTTGAAGAGCAACAACAAAGGGCAGAAAAATAAGCTAAAGAAAACCCTCCTTGTGTTTTCTATGTCTAAATATTTGAAATGTATCTGTCAGGGGCTGAATCATGAAGCAACCTCAGTGTGTTAGACTGATAACTTAAATCCAGGCTGACCGGTCTCACAAAGCTGGCTTGCTTAAAATCACAAAACCAGTGCTGCATTAGTTTCACTTTAGAGGGTTACATCCTTACCAGTAAACGATCAGTAATGACGAGCACAAAGCAACATGTTGACACACCTGTTGACTCACTTGGCTGACATTTAAGTCGTGTTGTAGCACAACCCACTCTTTTTATTTTTGTGCCTTCATTAGTGATGATAGGGGGGTGACAGGAAATGAGGGGAGAGAAGAGAGGGGGCATGACATGCAGCAAAGGTCCCCGTCACACTCAAACCTGCAGTGTTGCGGTTCATCATTAGCGTCTGAAGCCCACAGTGTTTCTAGCATGTAGCATGAAGCAAGTTGTTGATAGTAATCAGTACTGAATGACAATTACAGTTGCATTTAATGGAACTGAATTTCTTTAATTGTTACGGTGTCGTCTATTTTGCATTAATGACACATTACAGCCGCCCAGAAGAACACGCAGGGACAGTGATCGTAAATAAAAAGAAATACCCCTTAATAGCGTTTTTTTTTTTTTTTTTTAAAGAACTCTGAGAATTGGCTACTAGTAGATTGTATACTGATGTTGAGTTTGTTATTATTTATACTGGGACACATCTAAGTGCAGTGCCACCCTTACCTTAGGGCCTGGGTCCACAAAGCTAGGTGCCAGCATCTTTTTTCAGTCCCCCCCCCCCATGAGGAGAGAGTGTGTGCGGCCGCATGCCGCCAACTAGGGAAAAGGCGCCACATCCAGCATGTTTTTTTTAGAGTGCTCCGGCTTCTTTGTGCGACTGCTCCGAGTGCTTTTAGTTAACATTTTCAGAAAGGCGCTGGTGACGTCACTGACACTTCTTTCGCTAGGCTACTGTCTGCTGTCACAACAAAGACAGAAAAGCTAACTGTTTGGGAGCAGATCGGCCGGACGCTGAGTGTCGCTGGTGAGTTGCTCACCATACACGTTGTAAGCTTATTGTTAACTGTGTATTTAACCCTCTGTTAATGTAGCGTCAAGTTAGCTACATTAGCAGAGCCCGTTGTCATAGAAACAAAACGCACATGTAGCGCATCATTTTGAAAAAAGCGCTGGGATGAAGTGCTCCCAAGCGCCGCGCCACCACTTCTCTGCTGAGGAAAAACACTTTGTGGACACAGGCCCTGATATTGGAGCCACTTTCCAGAAAATAAAGATAAACCCACGTTTAAATTATCTTTAACCAGCAGTATTGTTGCTATGGTTACTAGGGCCTTCAGTGTTGATAGGCTATTACTCTTGACATGTAACCAATCAGATAGTGCTGTGGGCAGGACATTGAGCGAGGCAACAGTGGAGACTCCAGACAGAGGCAGGTGGTGCGTGAGAGCCAAAGTAGCCATTTTACAGTTTATTAATTTTATGGCCCGTTGGTTGAAAAAGAGAACAATTCCAATAATTGTAAAAATGCTGAATAAAGTGGCCGATAATCGGTCGTTAATGGTTACATGTAGAATTGAGCAATATTATATCAATTTCATGATATATATCATATCGTGTAATATCATGTTGTCTTGTCCTGGTTTTAAAGGCTGCGTTACAGTAAAGAGACTTCATTTTCTGAACTTACAGACTGTTCAAGCTGTTGTATATCCTCATTACTGATGTTTCTCTACCAGAGATCTCACTGTGTAAATATTTTTTGAAAGCAACAACTGTCAACCCCACAATCGTCACAATATCAATATCGAGGTATTTCAGCAAAAATATTGTAATTGATTTTTTTTATCCGTATCACCCAGCCCTAGTTACATGCAGGTTATTATAGTTTGTGCACTGATTTAGAACAATTAAATTGTTGACCAGAGCTGTGTTTCTGTGTCCAGATGTATGTGACGTTGATCAAAGGGACACGTGCCAGCCAGTTAGAGGTTTTTCTGTGGCCGCGGAATACTGAGCAATAATTAAGATTCCTGTTTCTCAGAGCTTTTTATTTACACATTTTTGCAGCAGAAACTGTGTTACTTCTTAATTTGTTTGTTCATCAGGAACCAAAGCACAAAATGTCAGTAATCATTTCCCCCTCAGTCCAGAACATGTTGATAATGGAGTCAGTGTACGATTTAATGAATCCTACATAATAATGTCCATAATTACCTGCATTCTGTCGCCTTTGATTATTATCTGACTATTTTGGTTTATTTTTTATGTTATATATGTAAATATTGTTACATTTACTTTGTTGCCTACTTTTCTTTTTGCCTTCTTTAACTTTCTGAGTCTCGCTTCTTGCTGCTGCACCGACAAAATTTCCACAGAGAGATTCACAGTTTTATCATGTACAGTAATAACGTGAAAGGCTTCTAACTCCTACCCTCTTTGGTAAATTGTGGGTTAACAGAGCCAGGCGCCAGCTTTGTGAGACCGGTTTCCAGGATCACCACTGTCAGGTTTTGTGAAGCCAGAAAACCCCAGAGAAAGCCAGAATGAGGTGAACTTGCTTCATGATTCAGGCCCCTGGTGTGTTAGTTCCTGTGGCCCCTCTAGGCTTTACACACACACACACACACACGCACACACACACACCAGCCCACTGTGGTATAAACCTTCAATGAGCTCCCTCCCCTCCTCCTCCTGTTTTATTCCTGCCGACAGTGTTTTTATTCTGATGCTTCGATAGCTTTAATACCTTTCTCTCTTTTTCTGTTGCCTGCCTGGCTCAGCGACATGTACAGTACACACTCCCTCTGCCCTTACTGTAAACGCCGTCTGACCACGGAAAATGTGTCTCAAAAAAAAAAAAAAGAAAAAACCTGGATTCCTGCCGCCTTATGTGCCCTGCAGTAACCCCCCTCCTGCCCTCACTTCTTCCCCTGTCCCGCCCTCATTTTCTCTAGGTGTGCCTCTGTCCACAGAACTTCAGGCCGTGATTACTGAGAATGAACTT
This sequence comes from Cephalopholis sonnerati, assembly GCA_019142605.1. NCBI lineage: Eukaryota > Metazoa > Chordata > Actinopteri > Perciformes > Serranidae > Cephalopholis > Cephalopholis sonnerati. The sequence goes on from JAGQAX010000006.1 coordinate 27,854,032, forward strand.
TGCAACTGTGTGTGAGTGACGTTTGTGCATCTGCGAGTGTGTTTGTCAGCGATAGGAGAGATTTTAAAAACCAACCTTCCTGTCCTCTTCTCTGTGCATCGATGTGGGAACTTTTAAGTCCTAGTTCATGAACTCTGACCTTTGACCAGGCACTCATTCAGTCCCTTGTTGTGGTGGTTGAGAAGGGGAGGTTACGTGGGGACTCGAGAGAAGCCCCACTGTCTACCCACAGTCAATGTTTTATTTATGGACCTCTGCACTTTTGGCTGTGATGACTTCAGTACTTAAGTAGTTACCTGAACTGTATTTTTAAGGATTTTATACAATATTTACATGCAATACGATATGAATTGATTTTGTTTTCTTGGCCAACCATTTTTTTTTTTGTTTGTTTCTTATTTAATTGTCTTTATTTTGGCATGATTTTGTCACTATTATTCACAAACAAACATGCCTGTTGGATCTATTTTAGGCGTCAAACGTTATGGAGGATGTTCCCTGTATGTTTTTGTGTGTCATGATTCTGATGACAGCCGAACACCACGAAGCAGGTGTAGGAAAATATTTGCTGGATGAGCTAAACTTTATCACCCTCTGCTTCCAGTAGAAACAACTGGACCAGAACGAGGACGGGTGGAGTCCAACACTTTGGTTCAGGGAACTGAACTGTTTATTTTCTGTGTCATGTCCAGTTATGATTTGAGTGTTTCTTTTCTACTCATTCATAGAAGTCGTTACCCAAACGAAAACAGTCAGCTAATTTTATTATGTCATAACTTGAGCCTGAAGAAACACATCATAGGAAACGATAGAGTTGTGAAGTGGGTCGGAGCTGTTTTGAGCGCCTCTGGTACCGGAAGTAAAACTGCCTTTCATTTTTCCTACAGACAATGTTACGTGACTTACAGCTGGAGCACTTTTACTGCTTGGATTAATACGAGACTCTTCTCGTCCAGATGATTAAAAAACCCCACCAGAAAATATTTCTACTCCCAAGGAGAATCATGGCAAGAAACACCCAGTCATTAATTTTTGGGTCACAAATGGAGGAATTCCTCCAATATAGTGTCGCACTTTGTTAACAATGACAAATTGTTTTGGGAATCAATGCCTTATTTGCGCCCCCTCTGAGCTGAGGCTCATGGGTACTGTAGTTTTCAGAGCCACCTGCTGAGCCAAAAAGAAGACAAAAACCTGATTTCTTATAACCTAAGTTAAAATAATTGAAACTGGTGGTCCTAACATAAACTCATACAACCGTTACATCATCTGAAAAGAGTCTCGTGTTTGTATGCTGAGGAACATTGAAGAAAGAAAACAGTGAAAATGGGAATTAAGAAGGGAGAGAAACACTTCCGGTCCTTCTCACTTTGCAACTCTGTGCAGGTCTGTGGGAGTGGAGCATTTCAGCTGAGACTATATTATATATAATACATGTATAATACAGCAAAGGTAGAATATCTACTGTGTGGATCTTTAGAGGATGAGGAAAAAGCAAAAATATAGAGCAAATGGTTGCAAATATGTGGAGGGGGTGGGGGGGTGGGAGGGGGCATGTGCAGACGGGATGTTTCCTGTGTCAGTGGTCGTCATAATGTGTCTGTGACAAGGGGACAGGGTTGCTTGTATTTATAAAGGTTTGATTTTTTTTTTTTTTTTTTTTTTTTAATTGGGGTTAAAAGGGGGGGGAGGGTGGAGTCCGAAATGTGTTCCATATATGTGGTCCAAGCAGAACAAATGAACTGGATGTGCAGAACAATTTGGTATTTTTTGAAAATAAAAAACTTGGCATTACAATGCCACCATGTGGCCATATGATGCAAGTTGTTAACAAGGACAAAACATGTTATTTTAATGTTATTTTTTATTTTGAAATCATATTATTAATAAAGTCATTAAGTACTGTTGTCCCCGCGTGTGTCCGATCATCATTGACCGCTGTGTGACCCGGTCATGGCTGCCTGTGCAGGGTTCATGTAAAGTTCATGTGATGGTCAATGCAGTCTGCGGGGTGAAAAGGACACGCAGCGGGCCGGGCAATAATGCTCATGATGCATTGACCATCTATCGAGGAAATGTCACTATAGGGAGGGACGTTTATTGGCAAAAGCTGATCAATAAATTGTACTCTGTGACGCAGCTTTGCTCTGAGAAAAAATCTAGTGTGAGCTTTTGCAATACCGTTTATTATCTGTCCCTTAAATGTGTCTGGGTGTGACAAAACCTCTGTGTGCAGTGTTACAAATTAATGATTAATACAGCTGTGTGGCTGTTTGCTGTTGTTATGAACATTATGTATTTAAATTATGGAGTAAGCTTTTTTATACAATCAGTTTCTTAATTGATTCCAGAAAATTTACTATCTTGCAAAATGTTAATATTGAAATTGAAGCTTAAATGATTATTTGGTGAAATCAAGTCAATCCACAGAGCTGTTTGATAATCAAGTAATGTTTAAGTTAATTTTAAAAGAAAAAAAGGACAAAAAAATGACTGGTTCCAGCTTCTCAAGTGTGAATATTTGCAGATTTTCTTTGGTTTGGACTGTTCAGACAAAACAGGCACTTTCAGGATGTTATTTGGGCTCTGCAAACATAGAATTTACTATTTTCTAACATTTTCTTAAAGTGATTGACAGATTCTGATGATGAACACAATCCTAAATTGCAATGAAAAATTATATACAAAAAGAGGATTTTATCTATATTACCCGCTGCTAGTTTCATTAAAGCATCCGAACAACCTTAAGTGAATACCCTGAAACTAGAACGTGTAACAAGTAAGTACAGAGTAACTGAGAAATGTTTCTGACTTTTTACTGTATTGGAAATTACAGTAGACCTACATTACCCAGAAATCCAGTCGGGCATCTGCAGCAGACACACCTGCCTCTAATGAAGCAGTCATTAAGTTAAGGTCTTTAACAGCAGACATTTTGACTTAGAGCAGGAGAAGCACAGGTGTTACTGATAACATTAACGACGGCTCCGGTCCATTAAGATGAACAGGCAGAAAGTTTGTTATGGAAAATACCTGCAGGCCTTTTTATACTTTTAGCTTGTTGGTGAAAAACTCAAAGACCCAGAACAGCCGTCATGGGAGGTAAGTTACTGCTATTGATCTGAGAAACAAAAAAATCCATATGCATGTCTGTTTTCAGGTCATAGCTTTGTAACTGTTATATTGGACTAATAACCCTGTTTTTTAACACTGTACAGTAATAAAATGTACTTCAACAGTCCTGTAATAATTCAACCCTTATGTAACTTGAGACTGGAGGCACCTCACACACTGTTAAAGTCAGATAGTATTCATTATAGTGTGCAAGTGCAGTGATGGTAGCAACTATTACTAATGGACAGCTCTAAAGTACAATTTTAAGGTACATGTACTTGCCTTAAGTGCTTCCATTTCCTGCACCTTCAGTACTTTTACTCCAGCAAATTTAAGATAAATACTGTACTTCTTACTTAACTACATTTATTTGAGAATTCTGACCAGACTCAGGTATGTTGCAGATATTAATTAATAATACAAAATATAACCAATAAATTATTTTAAGTCACATATTATAGGTTAAAATACGACTCTATTTATCCCCAGGGAGAGATTCACAAGCCTCCCAGCAGTATATAAATGAGTTTAAATCCGCTCCATCTTCACCAGCTGGAACGTTAAAGTGATGAACACACTGATGCATCAATAATTATAACACAATAATGTCATGTACATTCTGAAATGGGACTCAATCTGCATAACGAGTACTTTTATTTTTTATATTTTAAGTAGATTTTGGAGCTAATACTTTTTAATTTTACCGAAGTTACGTTTTGAATGTGTGATTTTTCATTTCACATCATTTCTACACTGTGGTAAGAGCTTGCAAAATATTCATTTTTTACCACATTATTGTGGCCAAAAGAATTAAGGATAGAAATATCACAATATCTATGGACAATTAGTAATAGTAATAATAATAATAATAATGATAATAATGCGATCAGTCAAATTTATCTTTAACTTTGTTTATAGTGTGTTTTGTCTCTCTCTTGGGAAATGAATTACACTCAAAATACGAGTGTGGGGAAGTGGAGGAGGGGAAACAAATCAAGAAAGGTAAGCAATGGAAATCATGTAAAATACCGGTATACGACACCCGTGTGGTATTGTCACTTTTACTGAAGCGAAAGATCAGAGTGAGCATTTAAGCCTCATTAATTAGAAAAAAAAACTGATGTATTAATTTTAGTACAAGAGCTTTACAGGGTGAATTACTAAATTACAATGCATATCCAGTTTACTGACATATAACTGTAGTAGCTATAAGACTAGATCAGGATAAATAAAAATCTCCTCATGGTCCCCAACCACTGGAACACAGCTAGTAAATCTGCCTTTTCCATTCACACCCCTCAAGCTTGAAATGAGCAGCAAGGCAAACTAAACTTTTACAGAAACATGTTCCTGCTTTTGACACCTGCCTTTATTTGATACTGTATCTCAATGGGAAATTTTTTAGTAAATAAAAGATAAATAAAACCAACTCAGTCCAGCACATCAGCTTAATTAACCTTTATTCCATAACTGAACAAACACACACATTTACATGTCTGTAGACAGAAACAGGCCTGCTACATTTTCCTCCTGCAGCTTCATGCATATTTGCACCTTTCAACCCTGATATACAACAACAATAACAGCTCTTTCAGGTCAGGTGAATCCAGACGCACTGAATCACCGTCATGTCCTTATTTAACTTTGTACACACCTCGAAATTGCTCCGTTTTATTTACCCTTAAATTGTTACTTTAATCGAACCATCACCAGCAAAACCTCCTTCACTTTGAACCATCAGAGTGCTACAAATAACTACAATATAATAAGATATATATACAATTACTTCATATACAAGATCACCTCTTTGGAGCACAACAAAGTCTTGTACTTCCTTGTCTTTGAAGACGTATGAAATGTCTTCAAGGAAGTTTAAGACGTGGTCTCTGGATTAAAACTGAGCATTTGAACATTTATATTTGTGGTGTATAAGGGGAGGCAACAAACCAGCTGATATATTTGCCATAGAGCTACATATATTCAAATTTATCTACATTTCCCAGCCCAGGTGCACGTATTTCCATGTTGGTTGGATAAAAGACAACTGTGAAGTAAAAACAAGTGAGAGATGATGTAGGCAAAACATATTTACAGTATTCCACAAAAAGCACAGCAGGTCCACACACAGGCGGGTTGTTGGAAAACATTTCAACAGGACCAGGCAGGTGTGTAATGATCTGCAACGAGTCAGCGCACAGAACAACAGAGTCTGACATCACAATTATAAAAGGCAAGAGATATGGCTTCAATGACAAATTATTTTACAGCATGAAAAATGTTGATGCTTAGTCGTGACAACAGAGCCACAAGTTGACAACTACCGGATACATGTAAAAGGCCAGTAGACATTTGGATACGACTGCTGAATTACAAATAGAGTCTTCTAGAAATGTGTCTTCATTTGAAGCTCATTTGGCCCATGTAAACTTTGGCAAACCGAAAATAAATTAAGAAAAACACGTTCAAAAACACAAATTACTTATTTAAAAACATCCTATAAACTTCTATGTTTGGATTCTGTCTCTTCATCTCAAGTAATGCAGTGCAATATACAACGTTTCTTACATACAGCTGCTACTTCAGCTAGTAGATACTACTGTTCCAGTAATCCAAATAAATAGTTGACTTCAGCTTATTGATTACGTCTTTAAAATCATAAAGCTATTTTACAATGGCTTCGTGTCTCTGCTTTCCTTTTTGTACAAACACCCACTAATGTAAACCAAGACAGAACGACCAGAACTTAAGGCATTCAAAATGTTTTTTTACAAGAGGAGTTGGATGAATGAGGTGAGTGTGTCAGCATGTTAACTCAGTCTGGTTCCCCCTGCAGGTGGAGGAGCAGCTCTATTTGGGAGGCAGCGGGTTGTCGGGGGTCGTTGGAGTCGCCAGTTCCTTGTAAAAGTTCTCAATCTGTTCCTTGTACATCTTCACCACCACCGGCCGCTTCAGCTTCATGGTCGGGCCTGTGGAACAAGTAAGCATTTAATAATGTTAAACACTTGAAACAAATCACAAGGCATCTTCAGTCACGAGGTTTAGTCTAAAAACCCTGCTGCACTGTCCTGTGAGAGGTCACCTGGACCCCACTGGGAGTGGATGTATCTGAGGTTTAGCTTAAACTGCTGCTGGCCCAAATCTAAATGAATGTATTCATCTCTAAAAGTTTAAATATTTTAATCATTAAGTAATGAAAAAAAAACACATTCATAAATGACAAATTATGTATTCATGTAATACATTCAAAGTAAGCAAATAAATACATAATTATAATAATAATAATAATAATAATAATAATAATATTAATATAGTAGTAACAAGAGTAAGCTATAGATAAAGGCATTAATTTCATCAGTGGGTCAAAATGTGATTATTGGGGCTTGAAAAAAAGAAAAGTCAAAATAATACGAAACAAAATGTGGTTTATCTTTCACATTGTTTTATGTTATTTGCTTTTTGAGGTTTGGTTTAATTTTTAAGGCTGAAACTAATGGCTATTTTTATTATAAATTATTATCATTTGTCTATAAAAAGTCAGAAAATAGTGAATAAGGCCCAATACAACTATGTGACTTTTAAAAATTGCCATTTTTTTTAGTCCAAAACCAAAAGCTAATCAGCATATGATCATATATTACACAGAAAAGTGGCAAGTCTTTACATTTGAGATGCTGGAATTAGAAAAAGTTTGGTGCTTTTGCTTGAAAAATGCCTGAAATTATTAATCACTTATTTAAATTGTTGACTTTCTGTCTATCAATTAAGAGTTTTACCACTGAAGGCCCCTTAAGTTATTTAAATTAAAGTGTCTGAGAGGGAAAAATACTGAGATTTAACTGCTCACATCCCATAGATACATGCACCATGAGACACTTTGTGTAAAGCTTAAAAAAAAAAAAAAAAGTTGGAAACACTGCGTCAGATGAAGCCCTTTCATCGTATAAGTGGCTAACAAAGGGTATATCAAATACGCTTAACATGAATTTATAGATTATATTTTCTGCAAAGTAAAGACACCCTGCGTCCCCATCCCACTCACCCAGCTCTCCTCCTGAGACGGAGAAATCCTGATCCAGGACGACCCACTTCTGGATGCGCTGAGCGTTGGAAGTTGCTTTCTCATTCACTCTGTTGATTCCCTCCTGAATGGCAGTGTGGACCACCCGGTCTCGTCCACCTGCAATCTCAGACACTCGTGTGGCGTTGCTGCCCAGCTTCCTGCAGAGCTCAATAGCTTCTGGTGTGAGCTCGTCCTCTGGGTCACCTGTCTCTGCATGTACCTGGCTCTGGAGAGAGGAAAACATTTCAAACGTTTAATTTTATTGCCCAATATTTGAATTCTCTTGTCAGTGCAGTTCAAATCTTTGATACATTTATAATTTTGAATAAGGGCGTGTTTTCCTGAAAGCCCACTAGATGGCAGCATCGGCAGAGGAACTTTCTCTGTGGCGGCTGCTTTTTTTCATCAGTTAAGACCGATATATTGACTCTGTGTAAGATCAGATAAAAAGGTATAAAGATAGGATGTTTACAAGCCTCAGATATAGATACAATGTTGCTGACAGGTTATATCTCCAGTCTCCATCTGATAACCTCCCCTGTTCACAGCTATCCTGTGTTATCTCCATGAGCACAGCTGCCCTTCTCATTAAGGTGCCCCGCTGACGTCCTCGACCTCAACTGTGATTAAAGTGCACAAACAGAACCAGGTTCGCTGTAAAGTCTACACCAGCGTCCAGATTTATAAACATACATATGCACAAACAATAAGCATACACTATTTCCCCAACACAAACTGGTATTTGTAAAAGAGGCATGTGTGCACCCAGGCACACTTTAGACAAGGTGTAAACAGTTTTCCAGAGATAACTGAGGGTGACATAAGGTGAGAGAAGTAACCTTACAGTAAAATTATTGAATAGGTTATTTGATTTCATTTTAAGTGTTGAAGCAGTTTGTAAAGTCTGTTTGTGCTCAATATTAGCTCTATAAATATCTTTGATTATCCTTCTGATGATTAATATGGATGACTAAGATATCACCACGGTAATGGTTTACAGGTACATGTCATTCGTACGCCCACTATCGATAGACACAGTCGTGTGTAATGACGGCTATTCTGGTGCTGCGGGACAGATTTTTCTTAGGATGGAGCAGGCGTGCAGGCTAGCTCGAGGCTTGTGCATGTGCATGAGATTGAGATTTACAAAGCAGAACCAGGCATGCCCCTTTTGTCATAAATCTGACAAAAGGGGCATGTACTGCGTCTTTCTGTCTCTGTGAGTACACACAGATTTAGTCCTGAATCTACACACAGTTTAATGCATCTTGCCTCAGGTCCAGGTCTCAGTTTCTGAGACTTACCTTAATGGTGAGCAGCATAGAAAGAAACTTCCTCTTGTCTCCAATCAGCATGGCGTTACTAACCAGCGGCACGGCCTCCTTCACTGCATCCTCGATAGGAACAGGAGGGATGTTTTCTCCTCCTGCTGTGATGATCAGCTCTAAAAATCAAACATACACACACGAGTGAAAAAACAGCTAGAATGATCACAGATGAAGGAAAAATGTTCCAAAGGCTCACAGAGCGAGACACTGGATCTTTTTGGAGGGTGTAAACAAGAATCTAAGTTTCTCTCTGAGATCAAAACAAATTCACCCGTTTGAGTGTTGTCTAGCTCCACAAGGACTATAGAATTATTACCTTTAATTCTTCCGGTGATGAAGAGGAATCCGTTCTCGTCATGTTTGCCCAGGTCACCTGAGTGCAGCCAACCCTCTGCATCGAGAGCCTCCTCCGTCTTGTCGGGCATGTTGAGGTAACCCATGAAGACGTGACGGCCCCAGAAGCAGATCTCACCGTTGCCCTCCTCGTCTGGGTTGTGCAGCTTCGTCTTGCATCCAGGGAGCTCTTTACCACAACTGCAGGACAAAATGAGGAATTGGGTTGTGAATCAGCTCCTATTTGTCAATGCATGGAAATTCTGTCTCAAATCAAACTGAAATAAAAAAGAAAAAAGTACCTGGTGAGCTTGAAGGCGTCAGGGATGGAAACGGTGTGAGGGCCGGTGCTTTCACTCATGCCGTACAGCTCGTAAAGAGGGATATCCAGGCTGAGGAAGAACTCCAGGGTGTCTTTGGTGATGGGAGCAGCGCCGGTGTAGCACTTGTTGCAGCGGTCCAGGCCCAGAGCCTTACGCACTTTTTTGAACACAAACTTTTTGGCTAGCTGATAGCTGACGGGGGTGCGGCCAGCTGCTCCACCTCTGAGGAGACACAAAAAAAAGGGCAGCAATGTCAGCCAGCCTGTTGGACCACACTGACATATTTCAAAAACTATTGGAGGGATTGCCCTGAAATTCTGTCACATCCCCCAGAGGATGAATCCTGCTGACTTTGGTGATCCCCTGACCTTTCCTCTTGTGCCACCCTGAGGTAGACACTTGTGATTTTTAAGTGAAATATTACAACTATTAAATTGATTGCCATAGAAGTTGGCATGGACATTCATTGATCCCTTCATGTTTCATCTAGTGCCATCAGCAGGTCAGAAATTGAATTTGCAGTTTTTTAAAATTGCTATCTCGATATAACAAAGCTGGTTTTCTCAGGATAACAGGTTAATTTATATGAACTTTTGAGAAAACAAAAGGCAAGATTGCCAGCTTATTATCACAAGAAAATGACTCATTGCCTGTGAAGTTGAAGCCAAGCTAGTCCTCTCTGTAAATGACTGATCTGAATGTTATCACTAACATTAAGACACAATGTGATCTCTGCCTGTGTTAGACCTTGATAAAAGAACAGTCTGATGCACTGATGCTACAGTTCTCCAGGTGCTGTCTGTGCCTGCTGGCATGGCGCTCCTGATCTCTGATAAACAATAAGTAATAAGAGGAAATTACCTCTTGTTTTCTTGTGATGATGGGTTGATTATCTTGCGACAACAAAGCTTGTTTTCCCGAGATAATTAATTTAATTAACTCAATAAAACTAACAACATTCCCATAAGCCCCAGCTCAGTAAACCTGCTTGTGCATCAGCATGTTAGCATGGTGAGGTTAGCATTTAGCTAAAAGCACAGCCTCACAGAGCAGCTGACATGGCTGTGGACTCTAAGTCTTGTTGTGTAATGACTTAAACAGCATTCAACAGATACAGAAAATGACATACCTGCATTGCCAATATTCCTATAACAGTGGTCTCATATAAGAAAGGAAGTGATAACGTTTCAAAATAACATTTCGGGAAAAAGACAGAACCAGAACATGGAAACAGGAACAAGGAGTTGACTCAAGCAAGTCTAAATAAAGCTGTAATTTCATAACATGCACGTACTGATTCATCTTGGTCAGATTAGTCTGCAGGCCGACATCTTTGGCCCAGGCGGCCAGTTTCCTGCGCACAGTGGAAGACTTGGCTCCGACAGACTTCATCTTCTCCTGCATCTTCTCCCAGACACGTGGGACGCCCATGAAGGCTGTGGGGCGCACTTCCTTCAACGTGTTCACCAAAGAGCCCTGATGATAAATGAAAGAAGAGTTTTTATGTATTTTACAGCTCACGTGGAGAGGAGATGAGCAGAACAAATTAATCTGCCACCACAACATTCTTGGAAAATTGTTGCATGTGAAATTAAAAACCATTTTCCAGTTCTATGTATCACACTCCTATGCCCACCCTCAGGATATCCCTTTAACCATCGCTGGAGCTCTTGGTAATCTGTGCCTCCTAACTACATTACACACTGTGTTATTTAATGAATGAGTGGGGGTGATGATGATGCTGAAATAAAAGAAGCTTTCAGAGGTAAAGGCCCCTGACAGGCAGCAGCTCAGCATACCAGTCAAGTTATTTCACCACAGATTAAATCCTGTAAATTCCATGAAAGGACAAGTTATGAAAGGACGCACATGATTGGTGTTCAATGATCAAAGTCTTTTATGATCAGATGATTCATGATGATCCACTGAATTCTGTTTTCATGCCCAGAAACTCTGAAATACTCTTCCTCATGATCTTAGAGCGGCAACTAAAATTAAGGACCTATCTTTTAGCTCAGGCTTTTTAAAAAAAACCTGTATATTCATGTAGTTGTTCTTAATGTTAAAGAGTTATTGTTTAGTCACTGTAAACATTATATTTACTTTGTTTTTGCTCTAGTTCTCTGCCAAACATTGTTTTTCATCCTATTTTTGTGAAGCAGATCATGCTTTGTGTCTGCATGACTGATGCTGTACAAATCTAAAATTATTAATGTTGTTATGGGGATTATATTTCAAATAAATATATATACTACATTAATAAATGTCATCGTGTCAGCTCCTGGTGATTTCAAGTTGCCTGTTTTTCCTTCTGGAGAATTGTCTAAATCTCTGCAGTTAATAATGGGCTATATATTTTGGGTGTTCATGCATTTGTGTGCTGTTCACCACATGTAAACACACGTCACGTGTCTCACCTTCAGTGCATCCGGTTGAGCGAAGTAGGTCGCCCCTCCGACCTTCATGGTGACCCAGATGTCGACCATCTGAGCAGCAATGTGGCTGAGCGGCAGGTAGCTGACCACCACCTCCTGAGCCTGGGGGGCGTCTGTCAGACGCACATGACGGGCAGTGGATAGCGCCGTCCATGTTACCTGAGAGGAAGGAGAGAAGAATGCAGTCAAGTTAGCATGAGGTATCTTAATTGTTTTATTTATGCGAGGTCACAGAGTTGCACTTTTGTTTTTACAAGGTACACACAACAATGTTGAATGTTTATGGCCACAGAGTTTTATAAGTGAACTTTGACAAGAATAAAATGCATGTATGAAAACAAGTTTAATTGTTTCAGACAGCCAGGTGCCAGCTTAATGAGTCTATGATTTAATAACAGAACTACAGGCAATAATGGAAGAAGTATTCTGATCTTTAATTTAAGTAAAAGTGGCAATGACACAGTGTAAAAATGCTGTTACAAGAAAAAGTCCTGTATTCAAAACCTCAAGTAAAAGTGCAGGTGTACTAGCATCAAAATATACTTCAAAAGTAAAAGTACTTATTATACAGAATGGCCAATTGCATTGCTGTTGTTGCAGTAGGTAAAGGTGGGGCTAAATTTAAATTTGATTGCTCTATATACTGCTGGGTGGTGTAATCCGTGATACATCATGATTTATAAGTTGATTTGCATTTTGTATTCATAATCTGAATCTGCAGAGTAAATAAAGTTCTCAAAAAGTACAGTAATTCCTTCTGACATGTAGTGAAGTAGATGTATAAAGTAGCATAAAATAGAAACACTCAAGTAAAATACAAGTATGTTAGAAATGTGCTAAAGTACTGTACTTGAGTACTTAGTTACATTCCACTAGTAACGACAGCACATAGTCTTCTCACGTTTATTGTTTTGAACACACAGTACTAAAGGTGGAGTCATGTTAATTCCTTGAGGTATTTTGCTGATCCATACCTGAATAAAAACCTGCCTAACAAGCAGTGTAAGTGCAGCACTTGTATATACATATAATATCTGTCAGCTGCACCTTTATAAAAATGGGTGTGTTTCTGTTGTTACGAGCAAAACACATGACACTTCTCTCAAGAGGTAAAAACACACTTGGCGCATGTAACTTACATTATCATGGCTGAGCATGACTCCTTTGGGCTGGCCTGTGGTCCCTGAGGTGTAGATGAGCGTGCAGCATTGGTTGGGCTTCTGGCTGGCGATGATTGCGTCGAGGGGTGCGTCAGGCTCATCGCGTCCCAGCTCCATGAACTCTGCCCACTGTAGGTACACAAACAAAATCACTTCAGTGACACAGAGGCAGGGCTGCTTAAATTCGCTGCCATTTATAAACAAGTTTGTTTTTAATTTAGCAGCTGCCAGTTCCCATTAGTAACACTGCTGCAGAGTCAGCAGCAGTGGGTTGCAAGAGAATTAATTGCTCTATGCACTGTATGAGCTCTACAGCCCACCTGACAGGACCACAGCTCATACTGTGCTAAAGAATATTGTGTGCTTACTGTGTACAGATTTGGTCTCTTCTCTTTTAGTGCATCTTTGTACTGGATAATGGCTTTCAAATGTGGCAGCTTGTCTTCAACCTGTGGACAAACAGAGTACAATTACATGAGAACAGCTGCAGGCGACAGTCAACAAGACAACATCCTTTCTATAGAAAATGTCTTTCTATAAATATTTATTTTATGACCAAACACAGACAAGACAAATATTGATCAGGGGCTACAACGTCTGTCTCAAAAATACATTAAGATGCAAATATCTGTACTCTGTCCAAAATCCATGCGGAATACTAATTCAAAAAAAAACAAACACATTCAGCAGTCTCCTTACATCACAGAAGATTTCCTACATGACATGTGGTACAGTGTGTACACCTGCATCCAACAGTTATGTCATTTCTTCTTGTCACTCAATCTCAAATATTCATTTCCAACAGATGCCGCAAAGTCACGTTCATGGTTGACAGCAACAATAAATAGTGGCAACAACATGAAGCAAAATACAAATCCACTTGCTTAGAACATAAAGAAAACCTAGCTCCTTTTAACTGCTTTTATGCAGTCCAAACACATCTGAGCAAAAAAAGCCTTTAAATCTTTAATTCTAAGTTGTCCACAGTATTTATATGAAACTAATTCTGATCTCACCTGAAGGATCTTCTGCAGCTGTTTGTGGTTCTCCACCACAATGATATTGGCCTTGCAGTTTTCTGCTACATACTGGCATGCCTCAGGAGAGTTGGTGGTGTAGATGCCGACAGCAAACCCACTGCAAACAGACAAAAGGTCAGTCAAACTTTGAGCAGTTTCACTTTAACATTTACACAAATTCAGACGAAACTCTGCCGTCATGCAGTTATGAAAAATCTTACATGTAGAAACCAAACACTGTATAAAAGAAGTGGACTCAGCCTCTAGGTCTAAAAACTGAAGCTAAAAGTGCCTTAAATCTGCATTCTTCCTTCTAACCAGCAGGGGGCTACTCCCATAGCTGCAAAATAAGTCCAATTACAGAGGTCTACAAGAAAAAGACCCTACTTCTCACTTGATATATTAACCTCAGTAAACATTTTCCAAATGAGTTTATGGTCTCAGTCACTAGTTTCAAGTCTCTTTCAATACAGCATGATGTTCACTTTGTAATTTATGGTCCCATTTAAAGTAAAACAGGCAATAAAGCAGGAATGCTTTAGGGTGTGGTTACCCCGTGATTGACAAGTAGCTACTACCGTGACTTGTCAACCAGGATAAAGGTGTAACAATGTGTATCCTCCCCTGCTTCACACTTTCGTCCAAATATGTTCCCTTTTGGCTCCAAAAAAACAAGATGGTGACAGCTAACATCCTAAACTCGAGGCTTCACAGTAGTCCACAAACCAATGGGTGACGTCTCGGTGGCTACGTTCACTTCTTTTATACAGTTTATGGTAGAAACCTGCCGAATGACACGTTTCATGATATCCCAAAACCATCTCCAGTGAACATGCTCTCAGCTGCGTCAGGCCTTCATTCATATGTGCTGTTTTTTTCTTAACAGAGCTCTAGTGTAGTAGTTTATACTGTTTCTTAGTAACATTATTAAGCAGGA